>JAWWMK010000040.1:4577504-4684776 GCA_035047105.1 Galeopsomyia nigrocyanea | reverse complement strand
CGGTTCGGAAATGGGCACCTGTTTTTTTAGGTTCTGTATGTAATATAGATTGAGAAAATCGCATCCCCAAGAGCGTGTACCCCTTTTGAAAATTCGTCCCAACTTTCTCGAATTACGGCAGTTTTTTTGTGGATTTGCTCATATACATCGCGAGATTTACTATTTTTAAACAATGAAGCTTTGAATTTTTTCATTTTTTTGCTGTGATGTGTCACGAAAAAGACCTACAAAATTTATTATTCATACGATAACAACGTGCTCATGAAAATGTGCAGTTAGAATGAGAAACTCAAGGTCTACGAAAACTTTCTCCGCGAAGACTGTATATTCGTGCCGAGTGAACTAAACTCACGGTTTATTATACCTTTTGCCGCCAGGAGTCGAGGAAACTGCCAAACTCATACACGAGGCTGGTGGCAAATGTTGGGCATATCATTGCGACGTTTCCAACAGGGAGGAGGTTTACAAAACTGCCAAGGCTGTTAAACTCGATGTTGGAAATGTAAGTGATTTTTTTTTTGAATTATCAGAAACTTATAATAAATTATTAAAATGAATTTTCAGGTAACGATACTGATAAACAATGCAGGCTACGTTTACGGCAGCACATTGTTGGAGATTCCCGACGATGAAATCGAGAGGACTTTCAAAGTCAATATCATTTCGCACTATTGGGTACGTGCCTTATATAGACGAATTATTGAAATATCAAGTTCGTTAATGAAATATAATAATTGAACTTTTTCCATATTAGACGACAAAAGCATTTTTGAAAGAAATGATGCGTGAAAATCACGGACACATCGTCACAATTGCAAGCGTGGCTGGACTCTTAGGCAATTACAATTGCACGGACTATTGCGCTACGAAATTTGCCGCTTGCGGATATCACGAAAGTCTCTTCACAGAGTTGAGGGTAAGAATTATATCGTTGAATGTCAATACTGATTTTTTTGTCGCTAAATTACTAATTCAATTATTTGTTTAGACACACGGTTACGACGGTATTCAAGCGACGTTGGTGTGTCCTTATTTCATCAACACAGGAATGTTCAGTGGAGTAAAGCCTAGGTAAGGAAAAAAAATTTTTTTTTTCAAAGCGACGTATTGAAAAACAGATATAAAACTTAATTTATTAAAAATTAAAAAATTGATATTACGATCGTTAACAAAGATTATCACGTGATTGTAATTGCATATTTCGCAGGCTAAGGTCGATGCTCGAGCCGGACTACGTGGCCAGTGAAGTCGTGGCGGCAATCGGTGCTAACGAAAACTGGGTTATATTGCCTAGAGCGACGAGATACTTTCTGCCTCTCAAATTGTAAGGAAACAAAAGAGAACATTACTTCACAATTCATCGCGCGTCGTGAGATTATAAAGCAATTTTTTGTGTTTTTTTCAGTTGGATGCCGGCTAAAATGTGCTGGGCTCTGATGTATCAGATCATTCAAGGCCCACAGACCATGATGATGATGAAGGGCAGAGGCATGGAGATGATAAAATAAACTTTCGAGATACGTTTTTATGTCCCTTATCGACTGTGAAGAAATATACTTTTGTAAATATAAAAGATAGGTTGTTGTAGTAAGTAGAGAGAAGTGGAAAAAAAAACATTCAAGTACTTACATTATCACAGCATGTCGAAGAAATAAGTCAGTCCTTGCCCAAGCTCCCAAATGGAGATGCCCGTTTTTAGCTCGTGAGCGAGATCTAATCTCGCGCGAATGGAATAGAGTGTCGGGAAGAATACGAAGCCACCGTCGCTTGTTCTGTAATAAAATATACGAGAAATGTTAACTATGATATACATTAATTTTATAACAACGTTGAGTGATGTTAGATTATTAAACTACAACTTTTTTGTAGAAAATAACTGAAAAATGAAGTATAATTACTTGAGTTCTAGAAAGTGTTCTTCGCTGTCCCCGTCATATTGAATTTTTCCTTTGAACTCCTCGAGAAGTTTCAAATATTGAGATCCAACAATGGCACCACCACCAGTAGGTGTATAATGATAACCATAGAAATTCAATCCCATCAATATTTGAGATCTCTTTGGATCATAAGTTTTGGGTACAAGATATTCAATACACTTTCGTACCCAATCAATTGGTGCATTTGGACCAGGACGTTGAACACTTGAGTAATCATAAGTCATAAGTGAAAAAAATCTGATATGTGGTGCTAGAGCTTCGAAATTTTTTTTTGTAAAAAGTTCCTTCTCCATTCTGAAATAAATTGATAATTTATTTAACATAGACATGTTGCTAGTCATTTTGCATCAATCAAACTATATACCCTCTCCAAGGTGGCACAGCTAATACTGTATCAAGGCCTTTTCCCCTCAAACCATCAGCAAGAGCAATAATAAGATTAGTTACTACGTTCTTTTTTGCTCCAGCAAAGATGAATTGATTCCATATTTCCATGACATATCCATCAAACGAATAGTTCTAAAACGTTATATGTGATTTTATAACTCATTTTTCATAATACATGAAAATGCCAAAAAAAATTATACCTCTGCAAGATCCACTAATGTACTAACAAGCTTATCTCTTTTTTTTATATTACTATATAGCTCAATAATATCATCATTTGACCATCCATCAAAAATAATTCTTGGTAAAACTGTAATACAAATTTTTTAAATGAATATATAATTGACATTAATGGTCAAAATAATTGAATTTCAGTATCTTACCTTTCACAGTATGATTTTCATTGTCAGCAGCTCTCATATCGCGCAGCCAAAGTTTTTGAATATCATGAGTAGGAATCTTGAAAGGAGTTTTGCTATTTATCGTAAGCCAAACTGGCGAAACCATATCAAACTTTCCATGAAATCTCTTTGCCTGTTCGTAACCTTCTCCATTCCACTGTAAACACATATGAATAATTAATATTTCTGTGAGGCAAAGAATGAACCTACTACAAAGAATCATTAGATTAATTACTGGAGTAATGTAGCCCAAAACATCACCAGCTACAAAATTTCTGTACTTGGTATCTTTCCCGTACAGACCACTTTCACGTAATATGTCTGATACTTTGGGTGTAGTTTTTACAAGGTGCCTTTGATATGCATCTTTATCTACAGGTCCCGTCTAAAAAATAGTTTAATAAATATATTATTAGTTTTATATCCATACGGAATTAAAAGATAAACATATATCTTAACCTAAGAAATGTAAAGGTTTTTAGATAATAATAATAAATTTGCATGAGTACCAAAAAGGTAGCAATAGAAAACCTTATTTTACATTACAATGTACTGCGCAAATTGACTAACAATCGATTTTTCTCTTATACAAACCTTTTTCACTGTTTTGTCCTTTTTGGAGCTTTTTCCTTCTTTTGGAGATAAAGTTCCACTGACCAGAGTACATATCATAAGTAAATTACATACTAACGTTAGAAGATTCATCGTCTTGTATTAACTAACATTAAAAAACACTAAAATTGTTTAGAAACTACTGCTTACGTTGGCCGGTTTGTTTGCAGACTGAAAAAGCTGGAAAAAGTACGCGCGTGCGCAATTCGTCAATGCGTAGCAGAATACAAATTCGAATGTTGTGTGAATGCAAAACAAGGATTAAAAATGAAATCGTTCTTCATTACTTGATTATCAAATCAGTGCAACAAGTGATTTATTCTAGCGATCATAATGCCAGTGTAGCCTTGAGATCCTTCTCGATAAGTTCAAATAGATTTTCGAAAAGTAAATGTTGAATAGCTGTTTGGAATTAATAGAATTATAACCTGCAAAACTAGAAAAAGGGTTGTATAAAATTTTAATTTCCGATGATATTCTATCGTTAAAAGTTAACTTGAAAAGAAAATTGAAAAATATCCGAATTGTTCAAGATAATAACTGATAATGCTGCATAATAATTAGAAATATAAACTGGGCTTCGACAAATACTGTAGCTAGATACAACATTAGATCTTGTAAATGATATTTTGTTTACATATATAAGAATTTTGATAAGTATTTATTACCAGACACTATGATAATCAAAAGTAACTCATCTAAAAAGCCTAGTAGAAACAATGCAGGAACTCCAAAACAATGTAAATAAATTCACAGCAATTATGCATATATTCCTACAAAACTTATATTCATTATTTGTTTATTTGATGTTACAGATTATATTACTGGTATTTCTTTAGTCGTATTGAGTGGTGTCTTTTTATACTATGGCTTTCTAAATCAAAAGCCCTTCAAACATGTTATTTATTTGAAATCAAACGTGGTACTTCACAATGTTGTATCTGATAAGTTTCTTTCAATTGGTTTGGACTCCTCTCTCTTGAGGGATTTGGATAAAGTGCCAATCAATAATAAAAAGTTCGTAAACTTTGCTCGCCATCTCAGTCCAGCTTACGTCAGGATTGGTGGTACATCTGCTGATTGTCTATTTTTCAATCAGGTACAATTGTATTTATTAAAGTAAATGAGTATAAATTAATTTTATTAAATAATTGTGTTTTTTTAGACGACTGATAAACTAGTGAACAAAGATAATGAGGAACTCTCAGTCGATGGAAATGACACAAGTAATTTTTCAATATCAAGCAATGATTTCACATCTTTGTATGAATTTACTCAAGCTGCTAATATAAGAATGATCTTTGACTTGAATGTATTAAGAAGAGACTCTGATGGATCTTGGAATAGTGATAATGGACGAGAAATCATACTTTTTGCAAAAAAACATGGGATGAAACTTGATTGGCAAATGGGAAATGGTAAATTCACGTATAATTATGAATTTTTATCATTTTACTATCTCAATTTTAAAGCATCATTTCAATTGACATATCAATTTCAATTCACAGAACCAAACTCATTCTTCCACGTTTTTAATATCAGAATAAGCGCTGAACAGTTAGCACAAGATTATTGCAAACTACGCAGTTTACTAAATGAATCTGGTTACAAGGACAGTAAGCTCGTTGGTCCGGAGGCAAATCATATCGGAGATGAAAATCATCCAGGCGAATTTTATGCGCAAATCTTTTTAAAGTATGCCAAAGATTGTATTGACGACGTTACGTGGCACCAATACTATCTCAATGGTCACATAGCTCAGTTGGCGGAATTTTTGGATCCAACTACGTTCAATAGGTTACCGACGGAAATCGAAACGATGAACAGGGCAATCAAGACAAGTGGACAAGCAAAAAATATGTGGATCTGTGAGTATAAATAAAATTTGATGTTATCTTTCATTGTCATATCGATAAGAACACGCAATGTAAAAAACTTTTGAAGAATACGATAAAACTCTTTCAACTTCAATTTCCAGCTGAAACAAGCTCAGCTTACGGCGGAGGAGCGCCAAATCTGTCAGATAGATTCGTTGCGAGCTTTTTGTGGCTAGACAAATTGGGCTACAGCGCCAAATCCAACGTCCAAGTTGTGATAAGACAGACTCTTTATGGCGGTGATTACGCGCTGGTCGGTCACGATTTGAATCCAAATCCCGATTGGTGGGTGTCCGTATTGTACAAGAAGTTTGTTTCTGAAAAAGTATTGGATTTGCAAACACCCGACAATTTAGGTAAATTACGAATGTACGCTCACTGCCTCTCACAAGAAATGACCAAAAGTACAGATTCGTCGATTGTGATTTATGGCGTGAATTTGAATAATCAAGATGCTCGGTTATATTTGCACATACCGACCAAGGAAACGCACATGTACGCGTACATTCTTACCTCTAAAGATTTACGGTCTAGGTATGTATTAATCTTGCATGAATATAATATTAAGTGATTTTTTTTATTAACGAATATGTATATTTTTTAAACAGAGATATTTATCTGAATGAGAAAATTTTGAAACTGAAAAACGATGGAAGTTTACCGGAGTTCGAACCAAAAATATTAAACGTCAATGATGTTGTTGTGTTGCCGCCGTATTCACTTGCATTTTTCGTAGTTCATCAAGTTCCCATACTAGCCTGCTCAATTTGAGAGGAGTTTTTTTTATAAAACATGTAATTTATAGTCTACATTATTTTTAATAAAATTTTCATTAGTTTGTATTTTGTAATATTAATTTCGTTATTACTACAAATCCTTCAACATCTAGCAAAGCACTAATTAATATCACCAATGTTTGAAAAATTGCAAGTCTGTAATTCAATTATTTCAGAGTATAAATTTTATTATTGTAAAATAGATATGTTTAGGGAAAAAGAAAAAATGTCACTAATATCAAGTTTTCACTTGGAATAATCTTTTATTTAATTTATAAAATTCGAATCATTATTATTCAATTATTATTTTGTAGAGAGCGATTTGAATCTCTGATCAAGACTCAAAATAGTTTTACCCTCACATTCATAATTGTAGATCATCTTGAAATATGAGTACTGTAATTCCTTTTTTGACAGTAACTTGTAGAATTTTAAGCTGAAGTTTTAGTTTCGAATATTTACATGGACGAGCCTGTGTAAAATTTGGTATTCATAAACACATTTCAAGTTCGAAGCAAATCAACGATGTAATTTTACTGGTGCATGCAAATGCACTGTATTATAACTTGAAGAAAAATGAGGGAAAATATTAATTCCCCCGCAAGTTCTGCAGATAAATTGATTTCGAACAAAGCGGCACGTGCGCCGAATGTAATTATTTTTCGATATTTCTCGCGTGGTAAACAGTGCACAAACTTTTAAAAATATACTCATCGATAAGCTCATTAAGATTTGTATAAAAACATGAATAGCTAACGAAAAAACTACTAAAAAATAGTTATATTCACCATCACGTCTTAAGGGTAAATGATTTTTCCGGAAAGCAAACAGTACGTGCTGTCGAATTTTTATTTATTGATCTTTTTCTACGATAAATGACCTTTGAAAATACATTTATTATTCACAATAATGAACAATGAACTAATTTCATCCTACAGGAGATTATGTAAAACATAATACATATATTGGAAAAATTTTATTTCTATCGTTTTGCAGCAATAGATGAAAATTCTTTAATGTGTTTTTTGCGAAAGCGATTCTTGTATTTGGCAGTTTGGCAAGGTAAACAAGAAATCGAGACACTAGTTTATAATCATTAATGTAAAAAACAAGTCTTTTAATAGATTCTTAATATAACACAGTCTGCATTAGTAATGGAATATGTTTTTAATTAAAATATTTGAGTCGTATAGTCGTTATTATAAACTGAGAAAAAGTCGGAATCGCTCAAAAGCAATACATTATGACCATAGTTAAAAGAACAAAAACAATAACATGAAGTAACGTTGACAAATGGTCCATTTTTCTCTCCAGATTTGAGAACTGCAGCTCTATAGAAACTTCCGATGCTTTGTTTTCAGTGTTTACAATTTTAGCAGATTTAGATTTCCAAATAAGTTTGATACGTGAAAATATTCTTTTGCAGAATTCTAGTGGATCTGTTTTCTTAACGTCTTCTCTTAGGCAATTTAATTTCTGCTCAATACATTCTAGACGAGATTCTAAATGATTTTTCAATTTGTTCAATGATTGAGTTTGTTTGAGCAATCTCGATTTGATATTGACAATCTGTCCTCTAACACGTAATACAGCGATCTTGTTCCTTCTAGTGCGATAATGAAACTTTCGAAACGTTTTACTTGGCTCGTTCTTTTTTACTGAATTGCTGGCAGCAGGCAACGTTAAATTTGATTTCAGAATATTATTATAGTTTTGAATTTTTAACAAACCGTTTTTCAATTGATCCTTTAAATTTTGAGCATCAGTATTTTCAAGAACAATTTTAAGAGATGGCTCAACCACTTCTTTAAAGTGTTCTTCTGCCATATTAGCAATATCACAAAACTCATCGGTAATTTTATGCGATGCAAATTTGTTTGCATTTTTTATAAACTTCAAGATTCTAATAGCTTCATCAATTACCTGAAATAAAATTATCATGAATAATTCTTTTCCAAATATTTAAAATATCAAGATAAGCTTAATCATATAGTTTGGAATAATTGGCTGATAATTAGTTATAAATGAAATAATATGAGTTTTTCTTCAATATGTTAGATATATGTGCGATATAAAAGTGTAACAGTCGCTAAAAAAATCCAATGAATAAAATCACCAATTTTTAATGATATTAACTTACTTTTCCAGCAATGAAGCAACATACGTCCTTTTCTATGTAATCACAATATTTTTTAACCAAGCTACAAAAGTATATATTTAATGTATTCAAAACTCGAAAATGCCCATAGAGGGGATGTGCTATCTTGGCAGAATCTCGGCGCGGTAACGCACTTTTAACATCTGCCATGTATTTTCCGATGTAACTACTCAGCCATTTACTTTTTAGGTTCAGTATTCCCTTACTTACAGCGTCGAATTTTTTGCAAACCTGAAAAATTTTTCATCAATCAAATGTATTCTACATTGTCGCTAATCGACGCGGCCATTTTAATTTTAATGACATTGTAAAATTAATCGGCAGTTAGAAATGTGAGAAAAGTATAAAAAAATGGATGATCAAACGAAGAATGAAAAGCTACACAATGATCGATGTGATTATTACTTAATTCGTAAATAAAACGACATAGTAACTTACAATTCTTTTCTGAGCGATTTCATCAAACGATAAATACAACATTATTTTCTTGAGAATTTCATCAGGAAGATCCGTGACAAGTATTTCATTGCTCCCGTTTTCGGACATTTTCGCAATCATACTTTTCTTACAATGTCTTTGTATTTACAGGTTCAACTAGACTAATTCTCAATGCCCTTGATCTAACGTCCTTTCCCGACTTGCCGCAGCGTCAACGTGTTTACATATGTTTTTTTTTTGTTCAAAACCACGTGTTGCACTTGCCGACAGAATCTTTGGTTTTTTTTCAATCTTTGTAAACGTAAATCATCGTATTTATCAGTGAATCTTCGACCTAACTGAAATTTAAATGCTGATTCAATTTGCTAGTCACTCTTTGTAAGAGAAAGTTTATAAAATACAGTGTAATAATCACGTTCACTATCACAAGCAATATTCGTCGGCTTTGTAAAAAACACAATTCGATATTTCGTATGCACCTTCCTACATTCTATAATCTTAATTGCAAAACGGCAGTTACAAATTTGATGTGTAAGCCGGAAGGTAAACAAACTCAGCTCTGCAAACGTACTCTATTGTCCGCTCAGAGATACACTGGCATTCTTATATCTGAATCTGTTGGTAAACTAATCTTGCAATGCTAACGACAATGAAGATCTCAGAATCTCAGAGGCGTCTGCGCGGGATAGTTCAAAATTTAACGAATGATTACAAATGCATACCATTTTCTGAATTGATTATAATTCAAACTATTAGTTTTTTTTTTCGTGTTTTTAATTCAAAACAATAAATACATAATATTAGGTAGGATAAGCTGTAGGGGTAACAATCATTATTAAAATTGTATGATGAAAATTTAGCATGTTCCACCCCTATTGAAATACATAATCTCCTTATACTACATAACAAATTATAAAAAGTAACAATGTTTTGAGAAAAACAACAGTATTAACTTAAAAAACTCAATGTCTTAAAAATTAACTTGAACAAATAATCTTTATATTAATTTATTTACGAATATTAAAAAAAAACGAAATGAGACACTTTTTCTCATCAAGACGTTTATTAATTTTTTTCTTTGTTGAAGCAATTATTGAAAAAATCGTGTGAATGATTAATCTATTTTCAAATGAGAAATTAATAAAAAAACTGATTTCAATCACAGTAAAATCACTCTCGTATTACGCACAAGGTGAGTATAAGTAATACTCATTCAGTAAACGTTCAATAGAGTTATTATGAGATTCATGTTATTTTAGATTCACTCTGTCAATTGTTTTAGTTTCTAGAAGTTACTCTTTAGAAATTTTCAATGGTTTGTAGTCTTTCCTAATATCACATCTGAAATTAAAACCAAGCGTTTCTCATGAAAAGCAAAATAATAACTAGTTCTTCAACAAATATTTTAGGACT
The DNA here is from genome assembly GCA_035047105.1 of Galeopsomyia nigrocyanea. Classification (NCBI taxonomy): domain Eukaryota; kingdom Metazoa; phylum Arthropoda; class Insecta; order Hymenoptera; family Eulophidae; genus Galeopsomyia; species Galeopsomyia nigrocyanea. The sequence continues at coordinate 4,674,777 of JAWWMK010000040.1, read as the reverse complement.
CGAATAGTGCCTTAAACTCAAGCGTATCTCCAAAAAATAGTAATGAATCTTCTCCGGTAATTATTTGTTAAGCTTTTATTGATTCAGTCAGTGACAAATTTTTTTGAAAGTATATAAAATACATCGCGGTCTGTAACTTATTCTAGGTAAAACTTTTATCAATAACACCTTTATCGTACAGCCAAGAATATGTTATTAATGAAAAATTAGAAATAAAGAAAGTGGATCAATCGTACAATGCCTTGGTTCATTATTTTATAGCAAAAGAAGATTTTCCTCCAGATACAGAGGTAAGTTGACAGTAGGTGGTATGAGATACTTATTTATTTGTGTACCATCAAAATATTATTTAATTCAACGTAAATGCTTATAGGCAGTGGTCCAACTTTATGGATCAACATCAGAAAATGGCACTTATGAAATTATTGGTGAAGGTTGGTCAATCAGTCTTGCAGACACAAATCACAAGTACTATAAATATTTTCCAAGTTGGTTAATTGAAGCTACTAAATCAACAAAGCAAGTGCTAAAGGTTAGTTGAATATTATTGTACTCAATTTACAACATTGGAATAATAATTTCCTCGTTTAGGGAAGTTACGGAAATGATGACTTCGGTTTTTTCAAATTCTACAAGTTACTGTCAGAAAAAGAATTAAATTATCCATATTTCAAGATGATCTACAATTTCGAATCTCCAACTGTAACTATTTTCAGTTGCGAATACAAATTGCAATTACTTTCCGAAAAATAAATATTTGTCAGTGTATGTAGTGAATTACAATTTCAATAAACGTATAGTCCAAACATCAAATTAACGATGATGATTTTTTTATTATGTAAATATATCCTAGATTCTGTTTGACAGTGTCTGTAAGATAAGCTATCTGCATTAGTAAGGCAAATCAAAAGCTAGTTCAATTAATATTTGAATAAAAGACGAGACTCTTTGTAGTTATGTAATGTTAAATCAGTGAAATTAATAAATAAACATGTTTTAATGAATTATTATTAATTATTATTACATGAATTATTATTAAAACTCTAGCATGCGATTGAAATTTTCTTTACTCTGCAATAGGTGAGCTTGTAGGAAAAAACAATTATACGATCTAAATGAAAAAGTACGATTTTAGATGAAATTTTTTGCATACACGTAAATGTAAATATTCTTTCGTATGCGTTTTCTTTTCAACATCAGAGACGTTCAAGCTTTTAAGCTGCCAAGTTGACTCTAACTTTCGAGCTTTAGAGCTTTTAGCACCAACCTGCTAATAGCACTGAAGCTATTAGCAGCTATCAGCTTTCATTACTTGTAATAAGCCTTCAAGTCTTATTGATTATTGTTGGTTTATACGGGTGTATAAATAAATAATTCACATTTAAATCCAAATAAGTGCTTTTATTGAAAGCGCACGAGAAAGGCACGTCTTGACGGTAGGACCGTTTTTCTTAGACTAAACACCAATGAGCTCATAATGAGCAATACGGGGACACACGTACACCCTCGCACATACCATAGCTTTATGACTTTACGTCATCGCTCTCGTTTTACATTTTTTTCTTAGTGTGTAGCAGATTCTCTACAAGTCGATTGATTTTTTTTCACGAGAAACTAAGTTTTCATTTGTATATTCCAACAATTATTCAAGTGTTAAAATTGTGCGTTACGATCTTCTAGTTTCAAATGAGAAATTAATTAAAAAAAACTGATTTCAATAAAAATAAAATTACCCTCTTATACGTATAAGGAGAATAATATTCACTGAGCAAACTTTCAATAGAATTATTGTGAGATTCATGTGATGTTACATTGCACTGTATTATAATTTGAAAAAAATTGCATATTCTATAGATAAATTGATGACGTAAGGGTGAATAACTATTTTTTCGTCAGCTACTCATGTTTTTATACAAATCTTAATGTGTTTATCGATAAGTATATTTTTTAAAGTTTGGGCACTGTTTGTCACGCGAGAAATATCGCTGAAAAATTACATTCAACCGCACGTACCGTTTTGTTCGAAATAAATTTATCTGTAGAACGTGCGGGGGAATTATCATTTTCCATGACTTTCCTTCAAATTATAATACAGTGCATTTGCACCAGTAAAACTTCGTCGTTAATTTTATGCAGGCTCGTCGCTATAAATACTGGAAGCTGAAACTTGAGCTACATCACTTGAAACCGAGTAATTTACTGAAGTAAGTATGACAAATCATACAAAGTATCATAATTCTATTCGTTATTTTCAATAGTTATAATGTGAAATTGTATTTGCTACTCAATTTTCAGAAGTAACTCTTAGAGAAATTTAGCGAAAATGAAATGGCAATTAGTGTTCGGCATTGCAGCCATCATTGCCTATGTTCCCGCAAGTTTCGCTGGTTCAGATTCAGATCAGGTATCTTTTCAAATTTGTTCTTATATTTGTTAGTATAAATGGGTTTCTTGCTTTACTTTATGTAAAATAGATAATTAATATTTTTAATTAGGAAAGCTCAGGTCATGCGCGGTTTATTTCAAAATTTAACACATGTTACTATTTGTTCAATTTATTATAGTGTAACATTTTGTTTTTTTTGTATTTCGAATTCGAAACAGTAATTAATAGATAATAGGAGGTGAGATAAAGTGTAGGTATAACTTTCATTAATAAAATTGAATAATACAAATTTATTCATGTCTCACCACTGGTGAAATACATTATCTCTCCATACTACATAATAATAAATTATTAGAACATAGCATTGTTTAAACCCTTTCAGTCACAGAGGCCATTATAGTGGCTATCAATATTTTATTTTCTTTTCTATCATTAAATTCTTAAATTCACTAATAAATCTGGAATTTTTTGCATTTTTGGTTACTGAAATACTCAAACATTAGAGTGATCTGGGTATTCTCTATGAATTAATACAATTGATTAATTATTGTTATAAACAAATGAATGCAGGTAAACTGGTGTTTTCGTGAATTTAATTCGTTACTGGCGAAATTTGATTATAAACATATGCTAAAAGTACTTGCAACTTATTGGCTTATTATCCAACGTAACATTATTGCCATTTGATTCACAAAAATTTACAATGGCTATTCAACATGGCGATCAAAATGATGAAAAAATGACCATTTTCTCAATTTTGAAAATTTCCGTCCGCCATATTAAATCCGCCATTTGTAATTTGCAAAATCTGACTTCATATTCGTAATCAGCGACTCAAAAAACCTTAGGGTAGTATGTTAAATTGAAAATATCGTGTTAATTGCGTGACTGAAAGGGTTAAATCGATAACAATATTAGACTTCAAAAACTCAATGACTTAAAAAAAATAAGCCTTATAGTAATTTAATTGATAGACAACATGAACAAAATTAAATGAGTTCATCACTTTTTCTCACCAAGGCAAGGGAATTTTGCTTTATTGAAGCAATTATAGGAGCAATTGAGTGATTGTGTCATCTATTTTCTACTGAGAAATTAATTTTAAAAAAGCGATTTCAATCAAAATGCAATGAATCTTGTAATACACACAAAGTGAGTAATGCTCACTCAGTAAGCGTCCAATGAAATAATTATTGCGGGATTCATGTAATCTTAGAATTTACCCTGAGAATTATTTTAGTTTATACTAGAAATTACTATTTAGAAATATTTAATGATTAATTGTTTTCTTTTTTGATATTACATCTAAAATTAAGCTTTAGAATAGCCAAAAGTTTAGTATGATAAGGAAAATAATAACCAATTCTTCAAAAATACTTTAGGACTCGAAAATTTCCTCAAACTCAAGTAAATCTCCAGAATATAGCAATGAATTTGCTCCGGTAATTATTTTTACAAACTTTTTTTTATTCAGCAAGTGAGAAATTCATTTAGAATATATAAAATAAATTGCGGTCTGTAATTAATTCCAGGTAAAACTTTTATCAATGACACCGTTATCGTACAGCCCAGAATATATTATGAACGAAATATTAGAAATAAAAGAAGTGAATCCATCGTACAATGCCTTGGATCATTATTTTACAGTATTAAAAGATTTACCATCGGATACAAATGTAAGTTGAGAGTAGGTGGTATGAGATTCTTGTAATTTATTTGTGCATCCATTAAAATAATTTTTAATAAAACATAAATAATTATAGGCCGTGATAAAACTTTATGGATCAACATCAGAAAATGGCACTTATGCAGGAACTATTGGTGAAGGCTGGTCGATCAGTCTTGCAGACACAAATGACAAGTACTATAAATATTTGCCTAGTTGGTTGATTGAAGCTACCAAAACAACAAAGCAAGTTCTAAAGGTCAGTTGAATATTGTTGCACGATCTTTACAACTTGGGAATAATAATTTTTTCGTTTAGGGACATTATGGAAATGATGACCTTGGTTTTTTCAAATTCTACGAGTTACTGTCAGAAGAAGAATTAAATCATCCATATTTAAAGATGATCTACAATTTCGAATCTCCAACTGTAAGTATTTTCAGTTGCGAATACAAATTCCAATCACTTCCCAAAAAATAAATATTTGTCAATGTATGTAGTGAATTACAATTTCAATAAACGTGCAGTCCAAACATCAAATTAAAGATGATGATTTTTTTATTTTTTAAATATATCCTTGATTCTGTTTGGCAGCGTCTGTAAAACAATCTATCTGCTAAGGTCAAGAAAAAGCTAGGACAATTAATATTTGAAAAAAGACGAAATTCTTTATAGTTATATGTATGTATAACGTTACATCAGTGGAATGAATACATAAACATGTTTTAATTGATATAATTACATTATCGAAAAAATAGCAAAAACATTTTTTGGCTTTGCTAGTAAGCTACTGTCAACTTTCATGAATTATTATTAAAACTCTAGTATGCGATTGAAAATTTTGTTCTCTAGCGGTTTTACTCCGTAATAGGTGAGCTTGTAGGAAAGAAAAGAACGATTGAAACGAAAAAGTATAATTTTATTGTCAGATCAACATTTTTGTATACACGTAAACGTAAAATTTTGTTTCGTGTGTTTTCTTTTCAGCATCAGAGATGTTTATAATTTTATATTTTCAATATTTGTCAGTAATCATGCTAAACGGTCAATTTTTTTCTCGAAATTTGATTCTTTCCCCGCAGTCAACCTTTGGTCTCCAGCATTTGAAATCCCAGCAAAGTTCGATTCGCAAATAAATTTGATATGCGAAAGTATTCTTTCATAACTTTCCAGTGTATTCTGTTTTTCAACTTCTTTCGGGCAATTCAATTTCTGCTCAACACATTCTAGACGCTTATTCAGTTCATGCATCTTGTGAGTTTGTTTGCGCAATCTCGATTTGATTTTGCCAATTTGACCTTTCATACACAGCACAGCGATTTTATTCCTTTTTATGCGAAAATTAAACTTTGAAAACGTTTGACTCGGCTCATACTCTATTGTTGACAAGCAGGCCTTTAAAGTACTATCACTGCTTCCGATTTCTGACAAACTATTTTCCAATTTTATCGCGTTGCGAGCATTGAGAATATTTTTGAGAGGTGGTTCAACCACTTCTTTGAAGTGTTCTTGTGCCATATCAACCATTTTTCTAAACTTTTTAGTGATTTTATAAGGAGGCTTTGTCAATATTTCTACTTCTTTTATCAAGTTCAAGATAAGAATAGCTTCATCCATCACCTGAAATAAAATTATCATGAACAACCATTTTCAAACAATTACATTTTTATACTTCTCTTGCTCTGCAAAGCATTATGACAAAGAAGTTGTGAAGCATTCTAAATTAATGACTTACTTTACCGGAAATGAAGCAACACAAATCCTCATTCATGTATTGGCCATAGGTTCTAATTAGGCAATTCAAGTTCAGTTTCAAAGTATTCAAAACGCCAAAATGTCTATAGCGAGGATGTCCCTCCTTGCCAGAATCTCGGCATGGTAATGTACTTTTAACATCGGTAATGTATTTTTCGATGTGACTTTTCAACAATTGGTATTCCTCATTCAGTATTTCTTTATTTATACTGTCAAATTTCTTGCAAACCTGAAAATTTTTATCAATCGGAGCATAATTTACATCGTCTCTCTTGATTAATAACGTAAGCGAGAAAATCCAAAAATGATTTTTCAATTTCAAGACTTTCATGGAAAACAAAACAATGACGAATAAAATTGAATGCAAACAAAGTAAATTACAATTCTTTTCTGAGCGATTTCATCGTACGACAAGTTCAACATTATATTGTTGAGAATCATATCAGGAAGATCCAGCAATTCATTGCTCCTGCTTTCAGACATTTCTAACGATACCTTTTTGCTACGATATCTTTGTTTTTGTATATTCCACTATATATAGGCTAGGTACTTCGCAACGTGCTGCACTCGTCGCAAAAATCGCTTGCTTTACGATCTTCGTAAAGGTAAATGCTACAGCAGTAAACACTTTTAGTACAGTATACTGAAGAATAACGATCACTTTCTTTGAGTACTCTCAATAATGAAATGTTTTTAAGCAATATCGCAATAATTATAACTAATACAAAGGCAAGTAATATTTTCGGACTTATTAGAGAACAGAATTTGACAGTAATATGTGATATTAATCGCGATGTCACTTATACACTCGTTGTATACAAACTCAGTTCGGCGCGCGTATATAGTCGATTTTGTCAACTGAGAAATACGCCGATATTGGTAGTCTAAGTAGTCTGCGGTTATCTGATTGATCTTCCAATGGTAATGATAATAAATACATGCGAGTCAGCTACGCAGTTTATTTTAAAATTTTACAAATTCTTACAATTACTATGCTATAAAGTTTTGGTTTACCGGTATTTAATATTCAAAAGTACACCCACGCAATTACCAATACATACAAAACCTCAAAACAAATGGAACAATCCAAATAATTTAGTCGCACCAATCGTAAAAAAAGGAAAGCAAGACAATAATCCTCCCAGCCATCAACAAAAGTCAAACAATGTCAGTGGACAGTGTCCGTATATACGAGCGTGCAAGGCTTTTAAACATCGAGAGTAACATGAAATATGTAACTTTCGCCGGGGAGCAATTACATTTTATTTTGCGGTGTGCGTCTATCTATATATATCCGTGTGGCTGCTGCTTCAATATCGCACTTATCGATCTACATATGTATATATATCGTTTGATGCACATTTCACTTTGTTGGTCTGCACTTGTATAAATGTTGTTTAGACGCTATCTTAAAAAAAAAGTTATGCTTTTACTTCCAGTTATTGATCTTGGCTTTACGGTCGACGAATTTTTTATCGCGAGAATGTCGGATTTTTTTATAGTTAAATATATTTTGATTGATAGTTTTAATGATTTTGACGGTGATTTTGCGATAGAGTGGAAAATGTTGTGATTGAATCGTGTCATAATTTTATGCGTTATATTTCTGCAAGTTTCCCGTTTGACAGTGAAAAAAAATTGTTAAACATGAACTCGTAAAATGTAGTTCTATCTTATGAAACTAATTAAGTAATACGAAATCAAAAGTGTTTTTATAGAAAATAGATTTAAAATATCTCGCTCAGAAAAAAAAATCGCATCACTTCCATCTCCCAAATCAAACATAAAAAAAAAAAAGAAGTAGAGGACAACTCTCTCACTTCTCGCACGGAAAAAAAGGTATACCATATCGTCGCGGTGTAAAAGGCACGGTTACGGTGGGAGGCCAGTCAGTTTGAAAGTGCGAGCAGCTGCGCTCGGAGCGCGCGAAAACTCTCCGCGACGACTTTCCTTCTTCATACACATACATATATACGATTTATCACGGAAACAACCGTTTTTTTTTTCTTCAAAAAAAAAATCTAAGTGTCTCTCTGTGTGAGTGTTTCGATCGAAGGAGCGCGATTATGTCGCGCTCACTTTGGTACTGTTTTCTGCAGTTGATCATCGCTGGCGTTACACTCGCGGGTGAGATATAGAAAGATAGAGAGAGAGCTTCCGGGTGTTTTTCTTAGTGCTCTGTTTTTGTGTCGATTATTTAATAATTGCCGCTCGCGCGCCGCGCGAGCGCCAGGATGTGTGCTGTATATGTGTGAGAAAGTCTTACGAAATCACGATCGTGGGATTATATCCTTTTACAATACACACAGTGGCGTTATAAAGCAAAACGTGAAAATTTTTGCTGGAAAACTTTCTCGCGCGAACGTTTATCTATCGATTCGTTCGAATATTAATCATCTTGCAAGAGAGCGAAAGGCAATGATGTATGAAAAAAAAGGAAAAATAACCTGTTTTTTTTTTTAAAGATGCAGTTATGGGGCTGTACAACTTTTCTAATGGAATTTCTCTTATAGCGTCAGAGTCGGTGTTTGGAATTCGTTGCGCGTCATTTTTCTTTTTCGAAAATAAAAAAAAAGTCTAATGCGCTCGCGTTGTATGGCTGTATGGAAAACTTTCTTCCGTGAGGAATAATGAAGATTATTTTCTTTTTTTATTGAATTTTTTACGGATGATTTTGAATAATTGTGCGGGGGTGTAAGAGTTTTTCTTTTAAACAAAAGTGATTAATACACACCGGAAATTTCGATACTTAAACTAAATACGCAGTATTTTTATTAATACTTTTACGTAAAGTTATATACGGCTGTAATATACTCCGAAGATTAGATCTAAAGCGTTTTCACATAAGTATTAATTTCAATCGAATTAGTAATGATGGAAATTTTAGTTATGCAAATAGTAATAATATCGGAAAAAGTTTCATTAGATATTCCACGTGCATTCATTCCATTAATCAACATTCCTATCACGACGCATCAACATTAAAAAGTAAAAGTTTAAAGCTCCGAGTGACGCATAAAGGAAAAAAAAGAAACGAGATATATATCGAAAATATCTTACGTTATCAAGATAAACTTAAAATTCCGGGTTCATCTGTCCCTCGTCGAAAAAAAAGAGCAAAATAAGCTCCTTGACCCACTGAGGCAAGTTCGAGGTCAATGCTTCCTCGATAGAAAGTCGCCTGTTGTGTGTTGCATATACACCAATTGTTTTTTTTTATTATCGATGCGTGAAACGCGATCGAAAAAAACCATTTTTGCACACGGACAAGAGAGAAATTTTTTTCGCACGGTATGACTTGGTCATTTTTTTTCTTTCCTCGAGACTTTCCATTTGTTTAAAAAACAAACCCGCGCCGCGCGCGGAAGTGAAATTTTCCTCGCTATATAACTGTATTGAGGAAGCTACGATTATATTTTTGTCATCTTTTTTTGTTTTATTACTTTTCTCCGTTAATTTATTTGCAGAAATTAACTTATTCAAGTTTATTTGCATTTCTTTTGTTTAAGTGTTCCAGTAATAAACCTGAAACTGACGTTTTCACTTTTTATGCCAGGCGACTGCACTCTCGGTCGTCGAGCGCTCGTAAAATCGGCACTTCGGCCGCTCGGTAGACAAACGGCTTATTGTTGAAGCGGCGAAGTTTATTTAGACGGTAAAAAAAAAAGAGAAAAGCCAATTTCTCTCCGATAATACCATCAATGTTCGAACGTAAAAAAAAAACATGCAAATGAATCTCATCGAACAAATAGAAAGTTGTTCGACAATAAATTAAGTAGTTTTGTAATCGTAAATTTTCTAGGTGGCAAAGCGAGCAAAGGATCGCAAGAAGCTCCATGTCTGAGCGACGCGCAATTCTATCGAAATCCAAAGACACCAGCTCACGTGGTATGGACACCCGTGGAATGCTCCAAGTATTATCTCTGCCTCGGTAAGTTGAACAACTAAATTTACCTCGATGCAATCAAAAAATTCACATATCGTTTTTTCTTTGTTTCTTTATTCTCCCTCGAAAACACGTAGATATAACGTTCAATTATCATCGAAAATCGCTTGCCTCCGAGCGTTCAATCTTCCAAATCACCGTGACCCACAACTCACGAAAGTATATATACTTAAACGAGCAATTTGGCAATACGTGTGTAATACCCTAAAGCAAATGTATAATAGGAGAATTTCGAAAAAAAATTGATTCGGACGCTAATCAAACAATCGCCGAGGTAATAAGTCAAAACGCAACTTGTAACGACATAATTGGATTTGAAAATATACTGTACACACACAAGCGTATATAGTAGTTGTGTATAAATTTCGCAAGATATACGTGTATACATCGTGTAATTGTGAGGCTGCTGCTGCTGACGTCTTTTCTTGCAATCGCATGCGTGCATTTCGCGAGAAAGTACGTCTGATTATACAACGATCTCGAAAAAAAAAATTGCGAAGGATTCTTCTTCTTCTTTTTCTTGTTTGCTACTATGGGACGTTTGATACAATTATAACACGCGAGATTCGCAAGACACGTTGCGTTATTACGACTTCGGTATATATTTTTTTTTTCTTTTGTTAATTAGTAGACGTTTCGGGGGGAAAGTAGAGCGGTGTGAGTATAGTGAACTGAGAAATTTTTTTTTTGTAATGTGCGTGACGGATTGATGCGTTTTATTAAATCGATCGTATATCGGTCAACTTCCTGGACTTTTTTTTTTAATACAGTAAATTAGTAAGTAAACGCGGATGTATCAATTTATCATAATGAGTTTGAAACTGTCAATTGCATATCCTCGTGAGAAATAAAAAAAGATTGGAAAATCGTTGTCTAACTAAATTTTGAATTCTAGCACGAAACAATTACAAGTTGCGAAAATAACATGATCGAGCTACAAATTGAGTATCGATAACTCGTGTATAAAGCTTTCGAATCGTGAAAGTAATCCGGAATACTCGTGTATACATAAACACATACGTGAAAGGCACTTTTAAAAGCATCTCGTAACTGACGCAAGACACCTTTTTTTTTCTTCTTCTTCTTCTTCAACATCATCATTAATTTAACAACACCGTCATCATTTCCACAGATGACGAGGTGTTCGAATTCAAATGCTCGCAGGGTTTGCTGTTCGACGTGACACGGCAGATTTGCGATTTCAAAGCCAACGTCGACAATTGCGATCTGATATTGGGTAAGTGCCTAAAAGTAAATCTTCTGTTATTTTTTTCAATTTTCGATTGGTATACAGAGTTCGAAAAAAAAAGATCATTTCAGAGCAAGATTCAACGATAACAACGTCGACCACGAATGGAAGCTGCGAAGATGGAAGTTTGGCGTGTGGGGATGGCAATTGTCTGTCGTCGGTGTTCTTCTGCGATGGGAATGTCGATTGTGCCGACAATTCGGATGAAGCGAATTGCGGTGAGAACGACGATTGAGTAATTTATACACAAGGCTTAGAAAAGAAGCAATGCTATTTTAAAATTTTCAGTTATTATCTTGATTTCATTTCCATAATTAACATTTTTTTCAAGTAGATTTCTTACGCTCATTTTCCACGCTAAATCGTAGTAAAGAAACTTTTCCATATTTCACCGTGAACTCAATGTTAAATGAACCCCCGATCGGATATTAAAAAGCAAATGTGATATTTTCACAGACGAAACCCAGATAGACATGAATGGCGCATTGCCATGCAACAGAACGCATTGCGAGTTGCCGGACTGTTGGTGCTCGACGGATGGCACTGAGATACCTGGAAATCTCACAGCTCCTGAGATACCACAGATGATTATGATTACTTTCGAGGATGCTGTTAACCCCGAGAATTTTGATTACTTTACCAGTAGGTTCATTTGACTACCATTTTATCGAGTAAAATTGCTATTGATGAAATTTTTTTTCTTTTTTAGAATTGTTTACCGAGGAGAGGAAAAATCCAAATGGATGTCCGATACATGGCGCTTTTTTCATCAGTCATCAGTACACGAATTACAGAGACATTCAACACCTGTGGAATCTTGGACATGAAATTGCCATACATTCAGTGACGTATGCTGAAATTCTTTCATGGAATTTTGTTTTTCAACTTTGCGTAATTTTAATGTAATTAATTTGTATATAGGCATCGAGGACCCGAAGATTGGTGGATGAAAAACGCGACAGTCGAAGATTGGTTTGACGAGATGGTCGGCGAGGCTAATATTATAAACAGATTCGCTGGAGTACGATTGAACGAAATCAAAGGTAAAATATAATAGAATCTTTGAAAAAATTAACAGATCAAATAACGAGGCAATGAAAATTCGTACAGGTCTGAGAGTTCCATTCCTTCGAGTCGGCTGGAATCGTCAATTTCTCATGATGTCGGAATTCGGTTTCGTATACGACTCGAGTATCATCGCACCACCATCCAATCCACCAATATGGCCATACACACTTGATTATCAAGTTCCTTATGGATGTTCGGCTGTCGGACAAACTTGCCCGACGAGAGCTTACAAAGGACTCTGGGAAATTCCACTGAACCCTTTGGTTGTCGAGGTAAGAATATTTTTATACCTTACGTCAGAGTGATTATAGTAACGATAAAATTAGTATGTGGATAAAGTTTCATTGATCAATTATCGAAATTACATGGAAAAACGTTTCGAGGCTAATATTATTATTTTCGATGTTAAATTTCGCAATAATAAAATCCGTAATAATAAGCGTTATTTTATACGTATAAGTCATGGGTGAAAAATGATATGATAATTGCAGGATCAAAGTTGCGCAACGCTCGAGGCATGTTCTCTGAATCTCACCGACGACGATATTTACGGAGCATTGATGAACAACTTCAAAATGCACTACTCGAGTAATCGAGCGCCGTTGGGATTACATTTCCAAGCCTCGTGGATTCAATCGCCTACCAATTTCCTTGCTCTTTCGGTTCGTATATCATACTATTAAATAATTTTTATATTCTTCGTAATTCGACGTTAATCAAACTGTATTTTAGAAATTCATCGATGACGTGCTGCGTTTCCCAGACGCCTACTTCGTCACAAATCAACAGGTACTCGAGTGGATGAGAAATCCAACGACCCTCGACAAGCTACGTACTTTCAAGCCATGGCTATGCTTCGATAAGAAATTCGACACCCACGAAATTGTCTGCGACGAGCCAAACTCGTGCAAGCTACCGAGTAAAATATTGAAGACTCACAGGTACCTGACCACTTGTTTCGATTGTCCGAAGCAATATCCTTGGCTACGCAACGAGTTTGGAAATGATTAGGCCATAATAGCTGTACGAAATTGTTTTTTTTTGTTGACCATTATATAAACTCTTTTTTTTTAGAAAACTCTTAATTACGTTTTATACTACTTTTAATTAGCGTGATTATACATTAATAGTATTAAATTGACTGAGTATTTTGTATCTAGATGTAGAAGTAACTCTTGTTGATTGAGAATCGATTATTTTTTAATGTAAAAAAAAAATTGTAGTGCTGTAGGTCAGAGTATTTAACTAAAAAAAATATTAATGAATAATTTAATTCCGATATATATAAATTTTACTTATGAATTTTAATGTCTTATTCTTCTTAGTATACCTATGTACATTTTCCCCAAACAGTCCTTACAATAATTAAATACAGATATCAAAAAAAGTTGACGTAGGTCAGAAAAAGAATGTAATTCACCACAGATCATCCTTCTTGCGCAACAAATGGATTTGGAATGGACTCCATGCCATCGACTGGACAAATGAGAACAACTGACGTTCCTCGACATACAACAAGTCCAAGTGCACGAGTATCTTGGTTGAGCTTGTATGGATCATCGGGATCTGGAATAACGATAAATAATTAGAGTCTCCTGAATTCTATGTATTCAATGTAATTATGACACCAACCTCTGAGGTATTCTGTTGTATTATCCAGTACAAGATTCAGCAAAGGATCATACCCTTTCAAGATACCTGATGCTTCCCTTCCACCAGCAAACTTGACTCTGATGTTCTTCTCCAAATACTTTGACAAATCTAGAATACTCTCTTTCCTTTTCTTCTCTTTCTGATCGACTTGAGAGCCTTGCTGCAAAACAAACAAAATAAATTGAAAATCACGTGGAAAGTTTGAATTGAATACAAAAATATTTTAGGTTAGCTTTCACAAAATGCTTCTTCATGTACCTGAGGTTTCCTTTCCTGAAACAAAAAATAAAGAAGTTTGTGAATATTTCAGTTTATTAACACGCGAGAATAATTGTTTCACACAATTAACTTTACTTACAGACATATTTTGTGTTGAAACTTTTTAACTTCGTACGAGGCAAACGGCAAACCGTACAACAACAATGAGAATTCGCGAGACGAGCGCATGCGCGTACTTTCCAACAACATTTTGGCGCGAACATTCAATACCGTTACTTTCAATAAGTATACAATGGAGAAAATAAAGATAGAACAACGTTTTGATAAAAGCTTTTATTCATTTTTTTTACTCGTGTTATAAAAAAATACATGCTAGTACACGAAGACGTGCGTAGTACCATGAATCTTGAATTCTGCATCTTTCAACAATTCTGTATTAATCGTGTTTTTTTTTTTTCATTTTTTTTTTCTTATTCCGTTATTCGGTTTATTCTCAAAGCTCAATGCGGTTCGATTTTTTTCTTTCAACGAAAATTTTGAGTTCGGTCGGATTTTAAAACGAGGCAAGTTGTAGTCGTGAATAAAAATCGTTGTGCGCTGCTTCTTTCGTGCATCGAGTGGATAGTAAAATTATCGTAATACTTACTAAGTAGAAACTGTTTCGTAAAAAAATTGAGTAACTATAGTAAAAAAATTTCAAATTTATCTTAACTATTGCGATAAAAACTTATATTCTACGATGACGATTCTAATCAATGAAAAAAGATTTAAAAATTACATACTAGGTACAATACTTTCAACTCGCTCGTTTTAAAATCCAACGATATTACACCGCAAGAGCTTTATACGACTAACGACTATTGCACTGAACAACGCAAAACGAAAATTCACACTAAAATACTGCTTATTTATTTTTCGGACGATATTTTTGCTCGCACATCCATATCGAACGCTTCTTGGATTTTTTTTCACTTGTGTATTCCATTTTTGTTTGTTCATAGTGTAAGGGATTAATTACAAATACTAAATTTGCACAAACGCATGGAGGGGATCACACGCGGGCATTCGCCTTTGTTTTTTTTTAAATATTTATATCTTGAATATTTACGCATAATGTCGACTACAATAAAATCGTTTTACACACGTTTAAAATCGCAACGACACACGATTTTTTGTTGTTGAGCATTTATTGGAATGGTCACACACACTGACTTTTTTTTATTTAAAAACCTATTATTTTTTTTTTCATTTTTTCCTCTACAATTTGTTGTCTCCCCCTTTTCGTTTTGTATACGACTATAAATCTATAAGTTATTTTTTTTTTCATCTTGTTCTCGAACGGCTGGCTGTTCAATGGATGGACCGATTTTTTTTGCTTTGTTTTGTTTTTTCTAAATCTCGCGCAAAAAAGTTATTTTACAATGCTTACACTTAGGGGTTTTTTTTGCAGTTAGTTTTTTTTTTCTCGACGGTTTATTGAGTATACATTAGTTGCGGCATATATTAGGTGATTTCAAGTGATTTGCGGTGTTTGTGTGTGTTTTTCTTTTCTTTTTGTATATCTGTCTGTGCATTTTAAAAAGTGATATATTCTCCACCTTAATACGCTTATATCCTATACGATTATGAACAATTTTTTTTTTCTTCATCGACTGAACGTTACTTTTCCATCGCGGGATGTCGCTTATTGCGCTGCTTTTATCGAATAAAAGCAAAAAATACGCTGGTCTAGAATTTCGTAGGAATGAATTATTACAAGCGAGAACTCAATCACAACTGACTTACAGAGCGTTCGCTAATTATCAATTGTAGACCAGTGCATTTTTCTGAACAACAATTAGAGTAAAAATTGGAACTGACGCGGATCAATATATCAGTAAATATGTCGGCACATCGTGAACTTTATTAACGAACGCAGAAAAGTTATATAGGCTGATTAAAAATTCAATATAGATTTGAAATTTATTAGAGTTAAGAGAGAAGAAGATAATATTATCATGCGAAAATCTCGGTTAAAACAGCTAAAAAAAACGCGATAGGACCACTTAATTTTACACAATCATCGTTGTCGTCGCTAAGTTTATGTAAAAACCAATGAAAATCGAAGAATGAGTATATATTTTAAAATTTGGAAAATCGTTAAGATCCGCGAAGACTATATATATATAGTCGATGTTGAAAGTAGACCCGTATACACACACATATTATTTAAAAGTTTTTATTTTTTATTTGCATTGTTCGTCATTGCATTTTAAAAACAACAAATATTAGCGCTTAATAAGATAATCGCGTATTTTTTTTTGTTTTGTTCGATGCTCCGGTCGATATAGGACGAAGCTTACATTCGTCGTTCCTCAGTCTATTTGTTATATCAACGATGCCAATATTTTTGTTTGTTTGACTTATATTCGTATATGTATAGTTTATATATATACTTGGTATGCGTTAAACAGGTTCTTCTTCATTCCTCTCGTTCGTTTACCTACGATTTATTATTATTTACACTTAATATAACGACCCGCTATTATTCATGATATTTTTTGCGCAAAAAACCTCGCTGAATTTTTTGCTTCACGACTGTTGTTTCTCGTCGTCGTTTTATCAAAAATTCAAATTATCTTTCGTCTAATCGTCGATGGAAAAATATCAATTTGTCTCGTTTCGTTTAGCAAACTATTTCCCTTTGTCAAATAAACAACATCATTCAAATCAATGGACTACTTATAACGTAATTTTTTTTTTTTTGGCCACGTATATTCCAATTTTTAATAATAAACTCTATATACTGAAAAGGATAAAAGAAACATTACTAAACTCGGCACTTTTTTAATACATGCTCTTAAAAACTACACAAAAACGAAGTTAACACCAGTGTGTTAATTTTACTTTCACACCGAAGCAAAAAAAAAAAAAAAAATTCTCGTTCGTCATTCAACAAACACGACGAGCATACATAAGAACAATTTTTTTTTGACACACTACTACGGAACGATAAAAACAAATCCCCGTAAAAATCTACAATATTGGCTGTGGGGGGAAGGAGGGGACTAAACAACACACTTAATTGCTATTATAAATTCACACTCTCGAGGGTTACAAATCCAGCGAGGTATTTTTCGGTATATTGTACACAAGGACAAAAAAATTCATATTCCTGCGCTGTTCAATTATCATTTCCCGTGGTCAGCGTCCATGGAGAATTTTCATTATAACAAGCACGCGAGATAATTAGTATTCATGTACATTCGTAATGGACTTTCGCGATAAGTGAATAATAATCCAAAAAAAAAAAGAAAGAAAAACTCACGAAGCAAAAAGTGATCGATCAACATCTCAGCTCAAACTTCCTCTATGACTATTTGGTTTTCTTATATCGGTATATATATGAGAATAGCATAAATGTATATATTTATAGTAGTCCGTAGAAAATTGCAATCGCGGCTATGATACTTCCCATAATTGAATAATTGTGCACTATATGAACTCACACTGTCTCCCAAAAAAAAAAAAAAAAAAGAATAAAGATATAACAAAAACCTCTCCATGGGTACGACATCATAGTCTCATCGATAACCACGCCTCGCCCAAACAACGCAGAACCCTCAAACAATTTCCGGTGCATTCTCGTCCTGCTCGGCCAGCAACAACGGCACAGCTTGCTGTCTGTTCGCCGCGTCGCTGTCTCTGTGATACTGATGATACTGATGATGAAGATGATGAAAAGTCGATGGGCCACTGGTGCCCGAAGGCGTGGTTGGCGCTGAACGCGACAACCATGATCTCGTACTTCGAGTTGGTAGTCCGGGTCCGACGGAGATGTAAGTTTTGCCGCGGGTGCGTTTCGTTCGAGTGCCGTTGGTTGTTGATTGTTGTTGTGCTGCTGCTGCTGCGTCGTCGTTCGTCGGACTGCTCGAGCGTTGACTCAAACCCAGCGAGAATAGAGTTTGCGGACGGTTCTGTTGGGCCGATGGCAAGTCTGGTAGCTGTTGGATCTTGTCCAGAAGCTCGCGAAGCTGTAATTTGGATTTTTTTTTTTACTTTGTTTTGGTTGGGTTGTTAATGATATGATTTTTTTACGGGACAGCTTTTTTAATTGTATCGAGCTGTTTCTGAAATTTTCAAAGTGGGATTTATAAGTTTACTCTACTTTGGAAGTCGTACGTTATTTAAGTATAACAACATTGGATAGTAAAAGCGATTAATTATTCGAGACACAGTTATCATCAAATATACAGTTGGTACAATCTAACGAGGAATCAGATTGGGATGGTAATTATGGAACGCTCGTAATTAATGCAGGACATCGATAATCATATATTCGAGTTATCTACGTATTTACGATATACTTAGCAGATTATATTGCAACGGGTATGAGCTGCACCAATACAATTACAATTCGAGCTATAAAATCATCAACTTTGATGTAAATAAAGTCACATACCGATTCTGAAGGAATCTTTTGTGTATGTTGTTGTTGTTGTTGTTTGTTTTATTCGTTCGAAAGCACAATTACACAACGTATAATATATATCGTTATCATTGAATTGTATTATTTACAAGTATGCAGATGTAAGAAAAATATAATTGCAAAAAAAAAAGAAAAAAAACAACTCGCGGCTCAAAGTGTAAAAAACGTGTGTGCGTCCACTAACGTCAGCTGCAAAAAAAGAAGTGAAAAACCACGTTACGAAAAAAATCTCATACAATCACTCGAGGAACAAAATTAATTGCTTCCTCGAGTGTTACAAAAAACAAATCCCATCATAAGTCCACGAATCGAATGCATTGACATATAAGGTGAATTGAACGAGGGGTAAAAAAAAACTGACCTCTATCGTAGGGCTGGTAGCTCTGGGTGGCGAGAGTGGCGATTGAGCCGCGAGACTCGATACATCCGAGGTGGTGCGATGATTCGCTAACGAGCCAAGTGAACCTTCGCCAAAGTTCGTTGGTCGCTCGCGCGCTCCGCCTACGGCTTCGCCCTGAAATGAATGCAATTGAAACAAATATATGTTCCGTTTGATTTCTCGAGGTAAAGCATCAAGTTCGAGAAATCAGAGCAAGGTATGAGTTCGATTTGATTTTCTAGGTTGCGAGTGGAGGAAAAAAAAAACGAGAGAATTATTTAAGGTGTTCTTGGCTAATAATTAAACACAACCTCCCTTTCATTACGTCCTTTGTGTGATTCTCGAAGCCAGTATATTTCTACAACTGTATTTTCACCAAGCAAAAGCTTGGCTAAGATAAATTCAAATTATCATTCCACAAGTTCATAAAGAACGAAAGTAATTCAAACTTCGAAGTAGATCAACGAGTCATTGTACCTCAACACGAAATTATTCTATACTCATCCATAACAAAAAGAAAAGAAAATCTCACCAGCGTGCTACCACCACCAGTGCCAGCAGTCGACAGTTCGTCGATACTATTGTTGCATGAGTAAGGTGGTGGTATGATGGTGTTGGCGTCGTTGACAACGTTGCACATGAAACTCGAGCTCAACGAGTCCAAAGTGCTGGCGTGAGACAACGACCTGAAGTAACGCATCACCAGACCCGAGGCACCTTTGCCAAAACCGTCGTCGTAGCCGATCACAAGTGGATACAGGTCGGGCTTGGCTGTCACCTGCGAAATAGAGATACAATTGTTTTTAATCTACGTGATTATTAATTGAAACAGTTAAAAGTATTAAAGGTAAAATTGCAATTGTAGTTGGATTAACTTGGTTGAAATACGCAGTGAATTAATTAACATACATTGGATTATTTTTTTATTTTTGTAAAGATTTGATGAAGGAGCAGTGTTTGTTAAAGTGCTGTCATTACTTTGTAAAAATATTTATTTTCAAAGCATGCCTGATTAAATTGTACCGTCATAGGTTATATATAGATGCATAATGAATTTATAAAAGTTTCGTGCAAGAATAATATAATAAAATATCCACAAAAAGTACTTGTAAAATAGTTATATAAAAAATAAAAATGAAGAATCGTATTTCAAACTGGAAGTACAGTGAGAAGATTCACATAATGTGCACATGATATTAGTTGGTCTTTATAAACATCAACCATATACTTCTTGTTTCCATCAAGAGATATTGTTCTTTCAAAGCTGAGCTTTTATCATCATTTCTATATCTGATGTAGGCGTTCAATGATAGAATGACGATGCTCCTTTTTTTTAAATATTTCTAGTTTCATTATCAAATCTTAAGAATAAATTCAACAACAACCCCAATAAACCTCCACACTCTTCGAAAAAGAAAACAAGTTGTGCATTAAAAGCTCTACAACTAGATTCTCCCACTTCCACAAAACAAACAAAACCAAAAGACGCAATCTCTACGAGTAACAAAACAAATCATTTAACCTCGTTATACGGCGGTGGCATGGCCTGTCCAACGGAACTGCAACGGCTGTAATGTGGCGGCAGATAGCACGAGCCCGTGGACGCGCGATCGGAAATCGTACCCTCTTCCATCATGCTCGCTTGCCTCCTCCGACACAACCAGCACGCACAACCGCACGATATCAGCAGACCCGCCAGCACTGCGATCCTGTATCGTTTTTTAAAGATGAGTAAAAAAAAAAAAAATTAAAAAACTGAAAAAATTCGCTTGCTTTGTTTTTGTTACTCACCATAAGTACCAGTAATAAAAGAAGACGAACTTGAACATATTCATGGCGGAATTGCCAATTTGCGGGAATGCCGAGTAGCTGCAACAACCAAGACTGCAACACTCCTTTGGGAAGGTACACCTTCGCAACACCCCCCACACAAAAAAAAAAAGAAAACAAAGAATATATAAGAAAAAAAAAATTTTTTTTTCACAAAGCTTGCGCGAAATATGTGTATAACATATACTTACACGTGACCTCCATCGCAGAGCTTTGCCGAGACCTTTAAAAAGCAAAAGACAATTATGAACGATTAATAAAAAGCTTCGAGGCAATGTGCATCGGATAATACGTCTATATATATATTAATTCTCGTGGTCGTGCGATGTAAAAGAAATTACATAACTACGAGAAGAAAAAAAAAATAGGTGAAAGCTCCCATCAAAGAGGAGGAAAAAAAAAAGGTAAACACAGAGGTGACAAAGCGTGTCAAGTGTATCGTACGAGCGTAAAAAAAAAAAGGAGGAACAGGCTATGTACGGAGATCAAACAAAGAAAAATTATCCCTCGCGAATCACTTATCAAACACACACAGATAGAAAGACACAGAAAAAGACAGAGAAATTACATTCTGTTCGAACTCCATATCGAACTCCATGCTCTCATCGTCGTCGGGGAGCTTGCAAGTAGCAGCAGCAGCAGCAGCAGTATAGTGTAACACAGCTCAGCGTGACGGAGAGGAAATCGACCCGTGAGACGACTGTCGCATCGCGGACAAAACCACTCTCTCTCTCTCTCTCACTCTTCGTGCTTGTATGTACACACAGCCTCCCCCTTATACGTATATATATAATTTTCTTTTTTTTTCTCTCTCTCTCTCTTCCCTTCCCACCGAGCGCGCACACGCGAAAGCTGTGTGTGCTTTCAACGCGGAGGGTTGCTTTTTGGGGTTTCGAGTTTGTAGTACGCCTGCGTGCAATAACGACGTCAGCGCCGATATTTTGTGGGTAAATGTTGCACATACGACGTTTTTTACCTTTGCAATTTTATACGCGCGCTTACTTCGTGCATGCTTTTTTTTTTGGAAGCGATGGGGGTATTTTTAGTTGCGAGTGGAAGTTTGAGCTTTTTTTTTATTGTTATTGAAAGATTTGTTGAATAAAGGTGATTTCTTTTTTTCTCTCAACTCAAAAGTAATTTGTAACTTTATTAATTTTGTTATAGATTTATTAAAAAATATAATTCAATTGTTTGTTTCAAAATAAATACAAAATAAGCCATTATGTTATCACGAGTTTCTATTTTAATGTACAAATAGAACAGCATAATAAAATCTCTTTACACTCGTTTAAATATTCATCCGTAATTCAGCCCATCATACAAAAAAGAGTCAATTGAAAACGAGCAAACGCAGCCCGATCACGAGCATTCATCTGAGAAAATCGAAAATCCTTGTACACACCCACGCAAACACATCGCTACCATCCCCCGAAAAGTACGACCTCACGATTTTGCAATCGCGTAAGCCGATCGTGTATATTTCTAAAAATATACATGCACCTTTTGATGTATACCTACAACGCTCGCGTAATCTACCCTTATATACATACATACAGCTCGCGCTCAGCTATACAAGCAACCCTCACGTTCTATTGATCGCCATTATAGGCAGCACGAGTTAGGTACAGCTAACACACATCGAAGGGAGGAAATGACACACGGATATATGGAAAAGTGTATAAGAAAATGAAAAAATAAAATGAAAATGAATAAAAAAATAAGAAAGAATTTACCTGAGTGGTGGAGAAGAAATAAGCGAGCGGCAGGGCTTGCAAGCTGCTCCGAAGCTTGCGGAGCCGCGGCATTATCTGCCCACAACCACGCGCGCGCCGCGCAAACCCACGAGACACAAACGACTGTCTCTCTCTCTTTCTCTTTCTCTCTGTGTATCAACATATCCCTTTATTCGCGATTCTGCGCGCGAGGCGAGTTAACTCTGTAAAGCTTTTTTTTTTCTTTCTGTGAGGGGAAGTATGTCTATGTATGTTATAGCCGATTGATCGGTAATTCGATCGCGAGGTTGGTGGGTTTTCAATGTGATTAACGCTGTATAGGTGGTAAACTGATAGGGGTCGTTTTTTTTTTGTTTGGTGGGGGTGATGGCTTTGATGTGATTGACATGTAGCGTTTTTTTTTAATTTCATTTGTAGAAATTCTGGTGTAATCGAGTGACAATCAATATTTTTTAAATAGACTGTTCAATAATTCGAAGAATTTTTAAGGGAATGATGTTAAAAAAGAGAATATTATTTCTTAATTTTTTTTTATCGTCATGGCAATTGCATCTTGATTAAGAATATTTTTCTTTTGCGAACGTCATTTTCTTCTTGAATAATTGACACGAAAATTGTTAATTAGATCCGATGGCAAATCCAATTAATCATAAATTTTGTTTTTATTTTTATAAAAATGAAAATAAAACAAATGTAAGAAAAAATCGAATTTTAATTTACTCAAATCATACTCTACCTAATTTTTGATGAAATGCACAATTATAAATGAAAATTCTCTGGTGATAGTTCAGCTGGGTAAAACTATAACGTTCAAATATGACGCATTTATTGAAGATAAACGTTTTGTTCTAATTACAGTTGTACTTATCGATTCGTCTCAATATATAGCAATTATCAAAAATGCGTACAAGATAGCAACATAAATATACACATCTTCTATAACGATATGCCATAAGACACTATTAGCAAAAGTCCCCACCATTTGCCCACTCGTATTCTCGACGTCCTTGGCCGGTCAGTAACTATAAGTGGAGATGCTGCGTCGATTGCACATCAGTTTGACTTTTATCACAAAAACCACGATGTCGAAACTGACTTTTGCATTTATCCTCCTGTTGCATTCGATTTGCGCGTCTTGCGCTACTCCTATTCAAGATTTTGAATTGCGTAAGTTAAAATAATTAATTATTGCTCTTTCTTTTTTTTTTAATTTTAGTTGGAAAAAGCTTATTTTGATGAAACAAAAGTAACGTTGTGAAATGAAGAAAGATTTAACGAGTTAACATGACGTTTATTGTTTTTCACAGCGCAAAATATAAAAATCTGCAATAAAAATGAGAATTATTACTCTACCTGTCTCGCAAATGCTATTCAAGATTCATGGCCAGCATTTATCAAAGGTAATATCGATTTTCCATTTTTAGAATAGCCATTTTTACATTATTCTGTGATTTTTTTAAATTGAGATTTATGCCATTTAAGGAATTCCGGAGCTTAAATCTCCTCCTCTTGAGCCGTACAAAATTGCCAGAATTCAAAGAAATTTGAATGCTGGTCAGTTCGTCGGCAGTGCTGTTTTGAGCAATATAACATTTTACGGATTAGCGGACACGAAATTCGTATCAGTTCAGTCTAATTTTGCAAGCAATCGTATGACACTTGATATTTATGTAAAGATTCCTAAAGTCGTGATAGAGTGCGATTACAAAGCTCAGGGAATTGTCGAATCTGTCAGTATTGGTGGCAAAGGTAAGAATTTTTTTTATTCATAAATCATAAATGTTTTAAGTGAAAATTATTTTTTTCATGGGATTGAAAATATCTGATATAAACTTTAGGACACTTCAATGTTAGTATGACGGGTTTGAGAGCAAAATGGATTCTTGATGGTTACGTAAAGAATGACAGATGGATTGTCAAGCATTTCTGGGTGGCTGATCCACAAATCGAAGGAATGAAGGTTCAGTTCAGCGATCTATTCAATGGCAACCAAATTCTGAGTAAGTAACATTAACAATGAACTTTAAGATTTTTATTCTAAAGGAGGAAGCAACACTTTTTTCTTAAAATTATGTATCCATCGATCTGTTGTGGAAAGTTTCTCAACGCCGACTAAAAATTCTTCCGTGACGATGGAAATTTTTTGAATAAGCGAAACGTTCCTAATTTCCGGTTTCTATATGCAAAATAAAAATATCAATTAGCGATCATTCTAATCGTCGATTCATAACAAGTAGGAATTTCATTTTTTTGTTGCTATACCATTTTTGTTTTTCAGATGATGCTGCTTTAACAATAGTCAACGAGTCGTGGCCAATATTTTTCAATGCAATGAAACCCATAATTGTGGAATTATCAGATGGTTATTTAACAAATTTTGTCAACAACATCCTTTTCTCTAAAGTTGCTATATCAAAAATATTTCCTTGAAGATATGAAGATAAACGTATTTGGTTAGATTCAAACCTTTTTTCGACGACGGAATGCAATGTAAGCCAATGAAGATGGACATTTTAAATCATAAGTAATAAAAATAAGAAAATAATTTGATAAAAAAAATTATATTTAGAATTATTAAAACTTTGCTTCATAAACGTATCGATGTTTATAAACTGTAACCGTTGTACTCCAAAAATAAATTTAAAAAAATGAATAAGCTCTAGTATGATGTCTAAGAATTGCAGCTAATACTCGAAACAGGCACATTTAGTTAGAAAACGCGCAGTCAATAGCAACATAAATATAATGGTATGCCATATACGATGTTGGCGAAAGTCCCCACCATTTACTGCACTTTTGCATTCTCGACGTCCTTGGTAAATGCTATAAGATAAGACGCAAAATCGATTGCGCGTCAGTTTGGCTTTTATCACAAAAACCATCACGATGTCGACGCTGACTTTTACATTGATCGCTGTATTCCATTTAATTTGCGGATCTTACGCTGGTCCACTTCAAGATATTGCATTACGTAAGTTTCAGTTTGCTCAACAACGAAAAATTGTATTAGAAAAATTTTGATGAATTATCATTTCGTACAGCGGAAAATATCAAAATCTGCAGTAAAAACGAAAATTATTATTCTACCTGCCTCGCAAATGCTATTCAAGAGTCATGGCCGGTATTTGTCAAAGGTAATCTTAGTCGTCGATTTTTAAATAGTCCATTATATTATTTACCACAGAAAAGTTTTTCATTGATCTTGCCTACTTAATTTAAGGAATTCCGGAGCTTGAATTTCCTCCTCTCGAGCCATTTACAATCTCTAGATTTGAAAGAAATCTGAATGTTGGTCAGTTTGTCGGCAGTGTCGTTTTGAACAATATGACCTACTACGGTTTTGCCGATACAAAATTCGTGTCAGTACAGCCGCGGATTTCAGGCAATCATATAACACTCGATATGTACGTAGAGATTCCTAAAGTTGTAATAAAGTCCGATTACAAAGTTCAAGCAACTGTCGATTCTGTCAACATTGGTGGCAAAGGTAAGATTTTTTAAAGGGAAAAATGTTCAATTATACTAGTTTAACCAATTTTTATTAAAAATCTTCGACATTTCTTCAGGACACTTCAATGTCAGCGCGGATGGTTTTAGTGCAAGGTGGGTCATAGATGGTTACGTAAAAAATGACAGATGGATTATCAAGCAATTCCAAGTTGATCCAGAAATCAAAGGGATGAAGGTTTACTTCAGCGATCTTTTCAACGGTAACCAAGTGTTGAGTAAGTGACATTAATATTGAGCTGACACATTATTCTAAAGGAACGCGAAAAGCAATTTTTCTTTTTGCATAAAAAAATCCTACTCAACGAAACCGGTCTGAAAAGTTTCTCAATGCCGACATAAAACTTGTTGCGCGATGACGAGATTACGCGCGAAACATTGCGAATTTCTGTTTTTTTTTTTTTGTATAAAAGATTTATAATATGACGGTCAATGAATCGCTTCAATCGTCGATTTGTTCACGCAAGCAGATTTTTTTCGTTTTTAAATAATTATATGTTTATCTTTTCAGATAATGCTGCTTTGATAGTAGTCAACCAGGCATGGCCATTATTATTCAATGGAGTGAAACCGATAGTTGTGGAATTATCAGACGTATTCTTAACTGATTTTCTCAATCGCAGTATTTTCTCCAAAGTTGCAGTATCAAAAATATTTCCTTGAAGATGTATTTATATTGAAGTTATAGTTGTTTTAGTTAGATTTAGAAATTTTTTTTTGCGATAAGTAATAAAAATAAATAAATTTAATAAGAACTTTTTAATTAATTCAAACCTTGCATCATGAACTGGCGTACACTGCAACTTTTCGACTAATGAAGAATATTGCTCCAAAAGATGTAAAAGAAATAGTTAAAAAATTAATTGAAGAAAAAAAAATATTTGACTACAATCCCTCAACTCAATTGAGACAATAAAAAAAAAATAGTGCAAAGAAAAATATAAATATATCAAAGTAACTCCAAAATAAGTTTCAACGTTCAATTTGAAATCAGCCACGCAAAAATATAATCTACATTAGCATAAACAAACATTGCAACGTCAACTTCCTTCCACTTCCAAATAAAAAAAATTTTTTTAAATCAAACGACACGTGGGATAAATTGGCAGGCTTGTGGATAAAGGTCGGTCCATCTGCCATCATACAATATAATAGGAACTACAGCTGCTCGCGTGGCGGCATTTGTTGCTGTCCGCTTCTCGCACATAACCAACAAAAAAAAAGGAAAAGAAGCAGAAAAGAAAAAGAGAGTATAACAGTTAGCGGCTTTTGATAGTGAAACGTCGTCGCCGTCGCGATGCCTTTTTACCGAGCCAGCAGATAGTACATAAAAAAGAATCGTTCGAGCGTGAAGCGTAGACGGCCAGAGTTGTCCGTCCGCAAGTGCGAAGGATTTATTTACGGGAAAAATGAGGTTAATTTCAACGATTATCTGGCTTCTGCTGGCTATTTGCACCAGCTCCGTCGTCGCCTGGGACAGCGAACAACTCGAGGTTTTTGACGTTGTCGACGAAGTCAATCAGAATTTCTACGAGCTTCTTGGCGTGCCACAGGTATATTTCTCGTGATTTTTGTTAAAAGAGACAGTTCTATATGGACTGTCTCAGCTGGTAGAAAATGATTGATGGAAATTTGATTGAGAAAGTTATTTTTAAACATCTCACAGACTAAGTGTTGTCTTGGATATGATGGATGATATTTAGCTGATTGTTTAGAAAGTTTTTTGCAGTGGCAGTTACTAAATTGATTAATTACTGATGGAATTTAGTCTATACATTTAAGCTCATTGGAATAGCCAATTTTTTTCTTTGAATTTTTAATAACGTTTTTTCATTCATACATGTATTTTCTTATTGTTTAAATTTTTTGTATGAAAATTATTCTAAATTATAGTTCAATTGCTCTTTTTATCATAGATAAATTGTAAGCACATGTCTGAAACATATGGCCAATAGGATACATTTGCCTGAATGATGAAGTATTACTCAATCTGTGAGATTATAGTTGAATATTTTATTAATATATTTTACAATATATTTTTTCATTTCAAATTTCAGAATGCCTCGTTACAAGATGTCAAGAAAGCTTTTCGAAGGCTATCGTTGGTACTCCATCCTGATAAGAGTGATGCCGAGGACGCAGAAGTGCAATTTAGAAATGTAATTATAATTAACAATTTTACTTTTAATTATATTCTACCCCCAAGTACAAGTTAATTTACTGTATTGTCATTTCAGTTAGTAGCAGTGTATGATGTCATTAAGGATCCCAAGAAAAGGGAGCATTACGACAATGTTCTCATTAACGGACTGCCAAACTGGCGGTCTGGTGTATATTATTATCGTTATGTTCGAAAAATGGGCTTACTGGAGACAAGTATTACTTTACTGATAATAATAACGATTGGCCAGTATTTATGTTCTTGGGCAGCCTATTTCGAAAAAAGATATACATATGTAATTATACCCATCTGTTATAAGCATTTTACCTTCACTGGAAACCAATGTCATTGCAAATAATTACTTGCTTGTTACAGAAAGAAGTGTTAGGTAGCAAATTACAAAAGTTACAGAAGAAGAATCGAAAGACTAAGATGGATGTTCCAGATCTGGCAGACATATTGGAAAAAATTCCAACTCCTAGCATGTGGAACACCCTACCATTTCAATTGCCAAAGTGGATATATACCTCGATCGTTGGTATTCCGTCCGCCATTCGTAGTATACATAGAATTTTAGAGGAGCGAAAGCAAAGGAAAAAGCAGGAGGAAGAAGAGGCTCTGTTAGTTTTTTAGTAGCATGCTATCTCATTGCTTAATTTATTTAATTTGGCAGCTCAAATAATTTTTCTGTGCTCATTAGAAACATTTTTGTAATATTTTGTTAAACTTGTATATTACATTCACGTAGTATTTTTGATATTTTGATTGAGCACAAGAAAAAGTGATGATGATCCAGTCTAAAAGTGAAATCACATTCGAATGATAAATTTCAGTTTTTGTACTAGATATATATTCACTTTAAATCTTGAGCTGTAAATTAAGCATAAACTCGCTCTAAAAGAAAATTATTAATATTGCAGTAAAGCACAAGAGGAGGAAGAAGAGTCAGAGCCAGTACCACGTGGACCAAGAAGACGAAGGCAAGGATTCACGCCGCAAGAACGCGGTGAGCGACCTGCACGAGAAAACTACAACAAAAAGCCAAACGAGACGTCTAGCAATCACGTCACGGAAAAGCCAAAAGTTAGCGGTGGTCTGTGGACCGACGACGACATACTCGAGCTCATCAAGCTCGTTAAAAAATTCCCCGGTGGTACCCCGGATCGCTGGGAAAAAATCGCCGATATGATGAATAGAACTGTTGCTGAAGTTACGCACATGGCCAAAAAAGTATTGTACCACTTTTAAATTCTTGTATAGTGTGGCGTAGAAAAGTTCTTTTAAAGGTTCATTTGTTCGTAGGTGAAAGATGAAGGTTTGAAACCCAATCAGCCAAGCGAGGAAGTTCCCGTTGAGGAAGCACCCAAGAAAGTGAAAACTCGTGCCGAAATTTCTGAAAATATGACTGAGTGGAGTCAAGACGAACAGAAAGCACTCGAGGCTGCATTACTAAAGTATCCAAAGACAGGCTCGTCAGACAGATGGGAGAAAATTGCTTTGTGCATTGAAGGCAAAACGAAGGTTTGTGACGTTTGTACCGAAACATTCAAGTGCCTTTAATAAAAGTTATTGAATTTTTCAATTTTGATTGCAGGAAGAGTGTCAAGCTCGTTATAGATATTTGGTCGAAGTGGTGAAGAAGAAGAAAGACACACAGTGATCGAAAATGACTCTATAATAAACTGAGAGAAAGTGTGTAAAAAGAAATTTGGTGCTGCGTCAGTGCGATTGGTGTCATAACTGTCTGTGTGCGGTCTCCAATGTGTGCGAGTTGATCTTTAATACAATGACGAGTTTTGTTACACATATACCACCTTGGTGATGTATTTATTGAACATAAATTTAATAATTTAAAAAAATAAGCAGCAAACATACATTATTATCGTCAACCAACGACAAAAAGCACAAAAGACATTCCTTATCGAGCTGTTGTGCCAACAGTAATTAACTTTACGATTTTAATTTTGTTGTTCTTTCGAGCAGTCAAGACAGTTACAATCTTGATTTAGTTGAAAATACGAGATGGATCAACAGTGATTAGCTATTTTTATAATACTAAACTTTCCTGAAAAAACACTGCGGGCTTTATGCAATTTAAAACACTGCTATTAATAATGTATCAAAGACGAAGTTTCAATCAATTTATACTTACACTCGCACAGCACTATTTTATCAACAATTTGATATGTGATTTAAATAAAGGTTGAATGATAGTAAACACAAATCGGAGTTACATTTGCTGAAGCATTAGTTTGGATATCCTTATTATTTACTCAAAAATTATGTATGATTTCATAGTCGAGAAGTAAACATCATGCAAGAAAATATCCATATGTTTTCATATGTAAATAATAGATTTGAAAACTTGTATTAGTTTGCAAAAATTGTTCAATGCATGCAGCTTCAAAGCTATACTCTTAAAATCTTTGTCACCTTTTAGAAAAAAAGCACACGATATTTTACCTCAGTTGCCTTGAAAGAGTTTGAATTAATAAATTATAGCTCTTGAAGAAATAGAGGAGGAAAATATATAATTAGGAACAGAGTATATACCCATTCTCAGAAGTAATTATTACTTTTTCTTTAATCATTCCGCTTTGACGTAACTTTTTTTATTTACTAATCTCATTTACTAATTTCATAAAAGAAAAATTCAAAAAAATTTATAATTTACAATTGACGGAGATTGAATAAAAAATGTCGACTCCAAAATCTTCGACTTGAGTTTGCAGATCGGCTCTAAAGATATCGAGTGAAACACTCAAAAACCACGTATACGTACACCCACACAGGAGTACGTCGAAGTATTAGTAGATAAGCAATTGCTAAAGCTAACGATGCAAAAACCTTGAAAGTCTACTCAGTGGCAAGGCTGCATAGCAACACGAGTCACGGTGACACTGCTTCTGCCTCGCTAAAATGAATCTTCTTGCTACTGAAAATTTCACTTTTGCTTTTATTATACCTTCATTTCAATTTGTCAATTTCGTAGATTTACACTTGTTCGTCATAATTATCGTAACTCATCAATGCCTATTTAAAGTTATCTTTCCACGACAAATGTAAGTCAGACGTATTTGCATATAGATAAAGACGCGCAACGTTATCTACAAGCAAAATATAGCTCGCGAAAAATATAGTTGATTTGTAATATCGCACTGGAAAAAAAAACTCCAAAATAATAATTCTCGCGATAAGAAGCTGAATACCAAAACTTAAAATATATTTCACAGTTACGAAACAACGAGTACAATTCATACATAATATATTTAAATTCCTCGTCGAGATTAAATGTTATCTAAAACGATTACCCACATTCACAAAAATCGCCTCCCGTGTCTCTATCCCTCTTTCATGAGCTCATTAGCGCTAGTGTTCTATTAGCCGATATACACAACAGAGAATCTTATTCATTCTATATTTTCCCTTGAAATTGAAAGTCATCTCCACCTCTTTGCACGCACACACACACACGGCATAAGCGCACTAAAACTACATATTAGTAGTCGTTCGCCATCCTCGCCTCTCCTCAGTGTAGCGCTAGCCACGTGCGCGTCAATACACGCAATATAATCGTATGATTTTTTCATCGATGTCATTGCGATACGATGCGTATTGATAAATAATCGCGACGGAACGCGCTTTATCTGAGATACAGTTGAGTGTTTTATTCCGAGTGAAGCGCGTGTGGAAAAAAAAAATATATTAAGGCCAACATGGGTACGCGGCAGAGACAGGTGGGTGTTTGCGGTTTATATCGACGATTGTAAAAGAGATTTTTTTTTTGCCTTCTTTAAAATACGATTTTGTGCTTAATATTTTAGTCAGTGTTGCTTTCTATTAATTATTTGACGCGACGTGGTTGATAATTGATACTAGGCGTGCAATAATTACGTCATACTAACTTCTTGTTTTCTATAGATATTCTTACTATTTTAAACGACATCGAGATATATAGAAATATGGTTTGCGAGAGAAACATTTTTTTTTTTCAGTGTCATAGTCATTAAGAATAGAACGTTTCTTCTTTTTTTATATAGGAATATTTGTGTGTTCTGGAGCACTATAGTCTGAGACAGTCAATCCACCGAAGAGTAGAACATTTTTTTTAATACCCTCCAACGTTATGCCAACATTACCTCTACAACGGCTCCCCCTTAAATTAGATCTTCCACTTTCGAAAACTCGGCGATAACTCTACTCGTTCGATTTATTAATCTTTTGATTAAAAAAAATTTTTTTTTCTAGTATATTTCAAACCTTTGGTGATCGAAACCAATAGTTATTTTCATTAAATATTCTTTCATACATTCTGAAAAATATTATTGAAAAAAAAGATCATGTTAAGGTGACATGGCATTTAAGTGTTAATAGCAAACTATTATACTCTCTTTGCCTATCATTTTACATAATTTAATACATTATTTTTTAAATTAGTTTATTAAAACTGCAATTAATATTTTATCTTTTTGTTACGACTAATGTTATACGTAAATATTACCGGCTCGCGATGTTAATTTGGAATATATAACGATTCTTAATTAACAGCTATTAATTAGCTTTTACAATAGCAAAAAATTTCGTGAATTAATTCATTCTGAATGTTAAAATAATTAAACACTAAAATCTTATCTTTCACGTTTTCACAGGTAAAACCAAACCAATCGTCCGAAAATGTCGACACGGCCAGTCTCGCAGCCAACAAAGTGCAGTACTTGCAAGATCGTCAAAAATCCTCGAAGAAGAAATATTTAATCGTCGCAGCAGTTGCAATCTTGTCGTTATCCTACGCAGGTGGACTCGCTGGAATCTGCACGTTCGGCAACAAAATTATCGACGACGTAGTTGCATCGTTGAAACTTCACACACCAACTTACGTGATAATCATCGACGCTGGATCGACGGGAAGTCGCATCAACTTGTTCACCTTCCACAACAACATATTGAACGGACAATTAGTTTTAGACGACACGTTGTTCGTGGAAACGAAACCTGGTTTAAGCTCGTTCGCCAAAAGTATCGAAGACGTGGAAAAATCGTTGAATAAATTGTTGGACAGAGCAAGAGAAAAAATTCCAAAATCGCAATGGTCCTCGACGCCGATGTCGTTGAGAGCTACGGCTGGATTGAGATTGCTACCCGATCGAAAAGCTCAGAATATCCTCGACGAGTGTAAACGCGTTTTCGCGTCCTCGGGTTTCAAAGTCAACGACGATTCCGTGGCTATTATGGATGGCGTGGACGAGGGCATTTATTCGTGGTTCACCACTAATTTTTTGTTGAATAGATTCGGCGAATCTGATAGCACGGTGGCGGCTTTCGATCTTGGCGGTGGCTCGAATCAAGTGACTTTCTCCGTGAGTTTGGATGCTATTGATCCCCAATCGCCGCACTTTAAAAATATTCATCACGTGAGTGCGCTCGATAGGAATATCAGTGTGTTCACCGAGAGTTTCTTGGGGATGGGTTTGATGGCTGCAAGGAAGGAGATATTGACTCATCTGGATAATGGAATTAATAATCAAGTGAAGATTAAAGGTTCTAAGGATGTTGAATTGTCGGCTGAATGTGTTGATCCTTCTGTAAACGGGGCAGTATGGAATTACGCTGGAAAGAATTACATTGTCAAAGGATTGGCTGGTGAACGTAAATTTTCCAAGTGCATTGACATTATCAAGAAATTCGTGGATTCGGCTATTCCTCACGATCTACCGAGTCTTCGAGAGCATGAGATTTACGCGTTCTCGTATTACTTCGAACGGATGGAAGAGGCAAGTTCAAGTTTTTTTATTAGATATTTCTTATTGATATTGAATATCTAACGTTTTGAAAATATTTTCAGGCTGGTCTTATAGACCCCGTCAAAGGAGGAATCGTAACTGTAGGAAATATTCATAAATTAGCTGCTAAAGTATGTGAAAATCCAAAGGCTGATGAACCATTTATGTGTCTGGATCTGTCGTTTATATACGTCTTACTTCACGATGGATTTGGTCTTGACAAATCATCAAAGATATTTGTAAGTATTTTTATTTGTAATTATAAAAATCAATAATCAAATCTTTAAAGTATGCTACTAAATTAGTTTTGTCGATTCGAACATTAAGATTTCATTATCCTTTTCAGATGCGTAAATATATCGATGGTCACCAATTGAATTGGGCACTAGGTGCTGCGTTTAATATACTTCAAAGTGATGCGTGATTCTATTCGTACAATCGAAGAAGTTTATGTAAATATAGTAGATAATTATTCCTTGTTCTTTACATGCTTTGTGATACTGCGTTTTCTATACGAAAATTAAAAAACTTTTCTCGAGGATCAAGATTATATTTAGAAAATTTAGAATTATTTGAATTATGGTGACTCCTAAAAAAGTATTTGTTTATACTATATAACGCGAACGACGTATAATTTGTAAATAAACAATAAATAGTTGAATTTTCAAACAGTTAATTGTATTTTCATTAAGATTGTGAAAAATAAGTTACAAAAAAACATTGGTATGTACAATGCGACAAGTTTTGTTAAATGTACTTATGTGTCTATTATGTCATTATTAATAATCTACTCTACATACTTAAGTGCAAAAAAAACATTACATCGTTACTTACATCAATCTAGGAGGTTCACAACAAATTATTAAACTACGAGTTCTTCGCTTTTCTGTCATCGCGGAATTTTTGCAGCATCTTCTTCAAACCGTGATGCGACGGATGTTTCTTACCGGTGCAAGCTTCGCATGAGCACATCGTTGGTACAGTGAGTACTCGTTCGTAAGACGTGCCATCTTCGCAGGTTAATACAACGGATATCTTTTTGTAATCCAATGGTTGGCAACACGAGCAATCGATTACTTGATCCCAAGATTCTGAAAGAAAAATATTAAGTAGCATCGATAGAATTTAAAATTTAATATGACAATCAGATGAAAAAAATAAAAAAACTTACTGGTATCGAAATGCGTCGAGGAATCGCAATTTCCGTAGCACTCCGCCAGACCATCGATAGGCTCCAAATTTTTACACAATCCGCGATGTCCTTTCTTCTCGGTGATCAGCCCTACCGTTTTCGCGAAGTCAAAAACTTCCGCCATACAATCTACAAAAAAGTAATTTGGAATGAAAATGCGTTTGAATTTCGCAAAGCTAAATAATTAATTAAGTAATCGATTACTGTTGACTTACTTTTCTGATCTGATGGTCCATCTACGCATCTTTTGCAACATCCATCGTGAATTGTAAACTTTGGATCACAATTTATTTGAGGACACACTGGAGAACTCGTTGATATGAGTAACTACAAATTAAAAAAAAAGAAGACAGCATAAGTATTTCTACTTAATATTCAAGAAAATTAAAAATATCAATAGGATTTCATGGATATACCTGATCGCTCTTTTCGTCGCAAGAATACGTAGTGCAATTATCATCGGAGTACCAAGTCTGACCTGGTTTGTACAAGTAGTCGTCGACGATACAATACTCTTGCTTGCATTCTCCGCAACAGACTTCAGGATCATCTGACTTCTCGTACTCCCAACCCTTCGAAAAATAAACATTGAATTATATATTCGTTACCAAAACATCAAATATTATTGTTTCTTACCTTCGGACAATCAGTGTTACAAGTCTTGTACTCCTTGTTCTTAACAATTTGACCATCCAGAGTTTCGACGCAAGACTCCAAAATACAACTATCTAATGGATTTTTCCACGAACTTCCAGGCTCGTACACCAATCCATCGGCTTGACAAGCTGTTCTAACGATTCTCGGACAACATTTTCCAGGCACTGGTATTGCCTCTATTTTGTAATCAATCTCGTCCAGTGGATTGATCATTTCGCAAGTTTCGCTCACAGATTTCACGTGCAGCTGCATACATAAAATAAATTCAATCAATTGTTATTCTAAAAATGCCAAATTCGTTGAAAAACAGTCACTGTACCGATCCATTTTTCTTCTCGCAAGTACTCTTCACGCAGAAATCGTCCGAGTACCAAACGTCATCCACGTCTTTGAGTACACCGTCGATGACGCAAGCGTATGGTTTACAATCGCCGCAGCACGAGACACTACGATCTTGACTCTCTCGATACTCGTAACCAAGCTCGCAAATGTCCGTGCAAACTTTGGTAAACGTCTTCTTACGCACACCGTTCAAGTCTAGGAGGCATTCTGTCATCACGCAGCTGTCGTCCGACTGCGGATACCATTGTTCTCCGACCTAATCATCATTGAAATTAATTAAGAATTTCATTTATTTTCTTCTTTTTTTTTCATTTTGACGTCGAAAGTAATTATAAAACTTACCTGATAAACGTGATCATCGTCTTTACAAGCAACCCTCTCGAAATTCGGACAACACTGCGACACCAAAGCGTTACTCTCCAACACGTAATCGTTGATATCCGGATGGTTCTCCAACTTCATGCAATCCTTCGTAAGGCAAAAAGAAGTAGGCACACCGTCCTTCATATCGCAACCGCAAGCCTTGCATACACCGTCTTCCCAAGTATCGCCGATTTGTTTAGCCACGAGGTTCTCGCTGAACTCAAGATCGTTACTCGAGTCCATGTAGTATAAACATAAATCTTTTGGTGGTTCTGCAAAGGAGATTGTCGTTAGGTTGACCTTTCTTACATTTGTTTTACACAACAATTTTTTTTTTTACGAACCACAAGTGACTTGAGGGCAACAGGCATTTGGATTATCCACGGTCACGGCGTTGTAATACTTCTGACATTTTGGTCCTGGAGGACAAGTGTCTCGTCTGCAAACTTTCGTGGTTTTCGGGCAGCATCCGGACAAATCGGTAGTCATCACGTAACCAGGTTCCAATATATCCGAGTTCAATCCGACGTCATTGTCGTACTGCGTGCATTGATCTTCGGGTACGCATTCTGCAAGAAAAAAAGAAAGCAATTTTAAATTTTCAACTAATAAAAAAAAAAGAAGAACATCAAGTACTCACGGCAGATGAATTTCTGGCAACCATTGGAATCGACGGTGACCTTGAGCGTTTGTGCATAGCCACACTGCGGTTGCTGCATCTCCACGCAAACTGGCGCTTCCGTGGGACGAGGAACTGCAACAAATACACACAATCACATAAAACTTTATCCCAAGAACAATCAATACGAAAAAACAAAAAATCGTACTCACCGCACAAGTATTTCGGACAACAATCGTGCTCGGTTCCCGGCACCATCACCGCGTCGGAACTCTCATCGCAAACCGTCTCGACGGCCGGACACTCGGCGTGAATGCAATTGATGAGTCGTTTGTTGCAAGTGCACTGAGTGCATTTGTCGGGTTGCCAGGCATCACCGTCGACGTGGCCTTCCTCGTCGCAAGGGAAACAATTGCGTATCGGTACGCAAGTCGTATTTTGCCAGACGTAATCCGTCGGGCAGAAGCAACCTTCTACGGGATCGGCTGTACATTTTTTTGGATTCTCGATGGTCTGACAGGTTTCCGCGCAACCAGTACCGCAAGCTTGGTATTCCAAATCTGTGGAGAATTATAAAGAATAAAAAAAGTTTTCGATTTCAACGATAATAAAAAAACAAAATCACGACACTCACTGTCGGCGCACTCGTAAGGGCAGAGCTGCGGTGTACGCCAATCGATGCAAACCCCGTTCATCGTGCACATCCTGGCGTAAGCTTCGAAATTGGCGCAAGCATTGCCACCTTGGCAGAGAGTATCCTTGCAGGCGAGATAATAAGGCGATGGATCAACGACACCGTGGCAACGTGCGAAAGTGACGTCCATGAGTAATTGCTCGCAGAAACCGTTCGTCGATGGTTGTTCGACGCAAGGTACAGGTGGTTTGAACGAGCATTGCTCGTCGTTGAGATTGAGATTCAGAGAGTCGGGTAGATTCTTCGCTGCCCAACTGTTGCCGAATTCCTGCTCGTCGTTCGTTAACTGAAACGTCGAAATTTCACGATTTTACGTAACCGAGATCGTTCGATTGAATTTTGATAGCGATTATTCATACCTCGCCGTCGTGTTTCTTCAGATCGTCGTTTTGTTTGCCGTTGCAGTTACCGCAGAGACCCTCCATCGCACCACCGAATGTGTGCGACGGTAAACGCAAGACGAACGCCAGGTTTTGTTTGAAAGCGACAATTTCCAATTGTATCTCGGGTAGTAAGAGTTGCACGTCTTGATTGGGAGTCAAACCGATGACCAACCACGTAGCGTCGAATGGATAGTAGACGACTTGTTGATCGTCGACCAATGTGATCAACTGATTTGCTTCGTTACCCTTTCTTATCTGAATGATGTGGTTGTCGTAGAATGCTGTGATGACTTCGGTACAGATGCCTTCTTCGCAGGCGCTATTAGTGACGAGAACCTGAAGAGAAAATTGTAGATTGTCAATCTGTTACAGAATTAAATAATAAAATGATTTTTTTTTTTGTTTACATACCTGATACTTATGTTTGCCATCCGAACCATCCGCCACATCTCTCGACAACATATAAGTACAGTTACCATTGAAAAGTACATTGTTTCTATCAAAAGTCACGTATCTCGAGTGGCCAAGACCATCGCAAACGCAATCACGACATTCAGCGGGTGGAATGCAAGTGTCACCGTGACGTACCATACCGTCGGGACAGAAGCATCCCTGCACGCAAATACCGTCGACGTTCGGACACGGATCGGGCTCCATTAGATTCTCGCAACCTATCTCGCATTTCTGTCTGAAGCAATCCTTCGGTACAAACGGCGACTCGCACATAGCTGGACAATCGTATACCGATCTCCAATTGGTCAAATCGATGCTACTGTCGGCGGCCATGCACGTTGATACGTAAGTCGCGAGTGCGTCGCAACGACACTGTTGGGCCGTGAAATTTCCACTGGTCATGCAAGCGCAATGGGTTTCCAAACAACTGGATACGAATTTTTCGCGATCCACTACGTTTGAGCACACCTCGAACGACGGATCGCGCACCAGTGTGCACACCTTCCACGTTTCGCGTTGGACTTCTCGTGGACAGACCTGTATTTCAAATTTTTAATATATTTTTCGTTAAACGCGAAATGAAAAAAAAAATAATAATTTACCTGTAATTTACACTCAGCGCTGTCCAAAACCTTCCAGCTGTCGCCGAACTCGTGAGCACTCTTGGCGAGCTCATGATCGGGTGTCTGCTGATCGTTGACGGTTATCCCATCGAGATAACCGCACATACCGTCCACGTGATTGGCAAGCTCCTCGGATACGCCGATTTTGATGGTACCCGAGGCATCGAGTAACGCCCAGAATGGATAACGTTGCGACTCGAAACGCAATGCATTGCCGACACGTGATATCTTCATCGCGGGATTTTTGTCACCGAGATGCTTGACTTCGCTTGGATTATAGTGGTGACCGTCGACTGTCACGTGCATGTTTGGTTGTAGGATCACTTCGTGTTTGTCGAAGGTTATCGTCAGGATTTTCTGACACATCAGGATTTGGGGTTCGCATTCTCTTTCGACTGAAATCACACGGGTATGTATTTCAATAATCATCAGTTGGAGAAGAAATGAAATAATCAACTTACCGACAATATACCACTTGTTGAAATCCATGTCTCTAGCTAAAACGTGATAGCACACGTCGTACTTGTAGTTCAGCCCGTCGAAAGTCGTAAACGATCTGCCGATCACCGAACATATTCGCATTTTCGGAGGTATCGGTATGCATGTATTGTCGCACACCAGTGTCTTGCGTATACTCTTGGCTGGATCGTAGGTAGGTTGAAAGCCTGCTGGACACTCGAGTTTTTCGCAAGTTAAGCTCTCGCTTTCTCGTTTGCAAATGATCTTCGGGCAGATGTTCGATTGCTCCTCTTCTACATCGCCGAAACGACTGTCGAATCTCAGTGGTGGTGGTTTCACTCTGAAAAATAATTCAGCTGTTTAAATTACATCTACACGAGTGGAGGAGTAACGAAGAATCTTATATGTGTACATACCTTACAATGGTTGACTCGTGATAAGTTTCATTCTGCGACATTGTAACACTGAAGTTCGCCAGATTCACGCCGTTCACGATATTATCCACCATGATAAATCCAGGCGGGCAAGTGGTGACGCAGTCGATTTCTGTTTTGGCAAAATAGGACATTCGAAAGTTTAACAAATTTTTCATTACCAATATCAACCTGCGTCAAACACACGTACTCGTGATGTTAGTGTGCGTGATAGTCGCGTTCGATGAGAAATCGTACTCGCAATCGTCGGACTCGTCGTCGGGACAATCCTTGTTGCCGTCGCACCATTTATTCGCGTCGATGCACACGTCGTTGGTGCGGCACAATCTTTCACCAGCCGGACAATTCTTGCAGAGACAAGCGCACAATTCGCTGATCACCGGACGTTGCTCTGGATTCGAACAGGCTGGACATTTTTTCGGTAAACACGTTGGGAAACCACTAATGGCGCAGGTGCAGGTTTCACAGTCGGATGTCTCGTAACTCGAACCTACCGGGTATCTAAAAAGAAAAAAAAGATACGGTTATTGATGATGCGAATTTTACTTTTTTTTTTCTTTGGAATACTCACGAGATGCCGTTGACAATGCAAGGACAATCCGGCATAGGTACGCACGACTGGCCGTTCCACCAAAGAGATCCCTCGCACAAACATTGACCTTCGTCGTCAATGTCAGGGCACACGTTACAGTTGGGTGGCGGTGGTGCCTTTGCCGGGGGTGCAATTATTTGAGCTGCCGATCACAAAAACACATA
Source organism: Galeopsomyia nigrocyanea (assembly GCA_035047105.1). Lineage (NCBI taxonomy): Eukaryota > Metazoa > Arthropoda > Insecta > Hymenoptera > Eulophidae > Galeopsomyia > Galeopsomyia nigrocyanea. The sequence continues at coordinate 4,634,002 of JAWWMK010000040.1, read as the reverse complement.
TTACATATTAACGTATCAATAGACGTTCACATTTTAACACCAAGTGTATAAATACTCACGATAAGGAAGGAAACAACCGCGTATCTCGACTCTCAACCCTATATTCTTGTGCCAAGTGTACGGATATATCCTCAACAATTTCGCGGAAATGGGTTTGTCGAAGTAGTTGATATGGCTGCTGTAATCGTCGACGTTCGCCAAGAATTTCTTGTCCCCACCGAACTTGTCGAGAACAGGACTCCAACCCATTCCGTTCTGGCTGTACTTGACGATGTATTGAGTAACCCAACTACCATCGCCTCCTTTGGTTTCGATACCAGTGAGAGTACGCAGCTCCAGGAAGTCGAACTGAACGTACTGATCGGGATTGTCGAGATACGGATGCCAACTATCCGATTTGGAAAGTCGAAGTTCGGGTGCTTCGTTGTTGTAGTTCGACGAAACCGTGACTTGATGTCTATCCATTAAGCCACTGTCGTAACCCATCGGATCGTCGCATAGCGGTTGAATAATCGATTGAGGAACTATGGAGAAGGGAGCGAAGGTTGTCGTAGTCTGTTCCACTCCGCAAGCGATCAACTCGATTTGCATGGAGATCGCGAGTTGCCAATTCACCGGATAAACCCTCAGGAATTTCGCCTCGATCGGTGGATGGAAAAATTGTTGTACAGGCTTGTTGCTCTCGGCTGGGCCGCGAAGTTTGTCGGGGTGTTGCGGATCCGCGCCGATGACGGAAAATACGTGACCGTCGTCGGAGAACAGCACGTAGTAACTCGTAACGAAGGCGTTCTTGTAAGGATCGCCACCAACGACGATTCCATAAATCGGTTGTGGTGTCGTCAGTTCTATTTGCACCCAGGGTTGCTCGTCGTCGGTCGACGGTTGCCAGATGAACGGTTTCGTTGTGTTTCGAAGACGTATCATGTCATTGGTGACGAAAGTGCTGACATAGCTACTGGCGCTGAAGCTCACTTCGAAGGGGAATTGCTCGGTTAACCACACGTAATTCTCGTGTGCGCACTTGGGTGGTGGACTGCTCACGTGAGGCACCAGCAACACGTCGCGAAATTCGAATTGCCTGTTGAAATTTCAATAGACTTTTAGCTTTTATTCGCGGATATGGCGAAACAAAACGAAAAAAAAAATGTCGATAAAGTTAGTTTATCGATTACTCACTTTATCTTCCTACCCGTAATTCCACCAGTTCCTTTCTCTCTTATGCAAAGAGATTCGTCGCAGCTGTAGTGATTGTTGAGACACTGGCAAGTCTTGCAATCGGTCTCTCGAACAGTTTCACCCGGTGCTACTATCTTACCCTTTTCGGACATGCAAGTACAATCCGTGCTATGAACGCAGGTGTTCTCGTTTAGCCAGTAGTTGTCGTTGCTCGTGCAATCCACACGCGAATTCGATACACAGCCGGGCAAGCAATCGATCGTCCTGTTGCATACTTTATTCGTCGTCAATAAATTATTGTAGCCGTGGCAAGTTTGACTGCATTTCATTGCGCAATCGTCCCAATACTCGTTAAGCTCGCAACGTGGATCTGCGTGAACGAAATGAATTATTTATATTTTTATTATTAGCGATTAAAAAACGGAAATATTGAAAAATCAGCACGCATATATCGAAACTTACCTGGAGTTACAGCAAAGTTTACAGCTTGGCAATCGAACCTAACAACTTGGACGTTGACGGGCCAGTCGCAAATATTAATCTTGTCGTTGAACATCATGTCGGGAGCACAAGTTTTCGGTACCCACTCGCTGTTTCCAGAGGGACCTATTCCACAGTGGAAGAAATCGAAGCAATTCAAAGGACTTGGACGATACGTGTTCAATTCACAGGTCTCCGAAGGAGGCATTGGAGTGGTAACTGGATCGTCCTCGCAGCGGCAAAGAACACTGATCTCGAAGTCTGGACAGTTGTCTCCATGATTATCAGAGAGTTGGCAGACGAAGCCGGTGTCGATGCTGCAATCCACGTTCAATCCAACCTGAAATTTTTCATTTAATTTGTTGAAAAATGCCTTGTTTTGAATTTTAACGAATAGGTGAAAAAAAAATTTTGAAACAACGAACCTCTTTGTACGACAACGTCGTGTTTACTTTGCGACATTTGATATCGACCATCTTGTCTTTACCACAATATGCTGGTGAACCGTTGCTCAACAACTCCATTGAAGTTGGTATATCTTCTATCTCATTTCGGAATCCATCGTCTTTCGGTTGATCTTTATTCACCCAATTGGTCCAACCACTCTTGCACTTTTCTCTGACATCGTCACTGCAAATTTATGCGATTAATTCACGTTATTATTTGAAACAAATAAAAATTTCCACAAATTTTTTTTATTCAACAATTCAAAGAATTAACAACTCACTTCCGCATCTCCTCCCGAGGTAGTTCACACGGCAAACCTTTGCACACAACTTTTCCCCTGCTACAAAAGCACGAGTGACAATCGTCACCACTGACTTTGTCACCCTCGTAATAGGAAGTTCCATTGATGACCGAGCACACAGGGTTGCAACTGGCACGCGGTACACACTCGGAGTAGGACGAGTTAAGGTAAACTTGATTTTCTGGGCAACCTTTGGGTTTGCAACCTTCGACGCAGGTATCTTGATCGCAAAGATGCAACGAGTCGCCGAGTGTTACCAAATTGTCGCAGGTTTCGCGTGGACAGGTCGATATGCACGATGAGTACTTCGAACACGTCTCGTCGCACTGCATTGGACAGAGCTTTTGACTTCTCCACTATACAAGGATTAAAAAAAAAAATGATAAATTAATCGATTCCGCATTTTTATACACAACAGATATTATTAAAATATATTTTCTCACGTGTATCGGCACACCCATAGCATTGCACTCTTGCGCGTAAGCAGCGATAGCCGTACAAAGACACTCGCAATCGCCACCTTCGTCGCAACCGCAAGCGTCGTAAATACAATTCTTGATATAATCCTCGGGTAAAACTTCCGAGTGACAAGCTTCGAAGACAGGTGACTTCATGATCTTACACTTCTGCACCGCCCATAATTGCCTCTCGGGTCGTTGGGAGCAAGTGTCGGGTGGTTTCTCATTGGGTTCGGCGCAGAGTTCGCTCAATTTCCACGAGTCACCGAACAGACTTGCCGACGCTTCGGATAAACCACCCGATGGCGTTTTGAAATCATCCTCGGCGTCGTCGTTGAAGTCACCGCACAAACCTTTCGTGCGACCTTTCCATTTGACGTCTAAACGAACGTAAACTCGTGTACCTTCGTCCCATTGTAGGACGAGGCCGAGATCGGGGACGTCGAGGAACACGAAGAGACCTGCTCGCCGTACAACTATGCGTTCTATAAAAAAAAATTGATTATGAGTATCACTGTAGAAATATTTTTTCAGTGTACATTTTTCATTAAATCGAGATCGTAAAGATGATTACTCACGAAGATTTTTAAAATCGTCGACGCTCAAGCTCTTGCCGCGCGTGAGCGTGATCTTCTCTTCGGGCGTGTAGTTATTTTTGCCAACGGTCAGTGTTATCGATTTCGAGCAAGTGACGCCAGTGGTACCACAGGGTACGTTGCGTACGGTCACGTCGAAAGCTTCGTCGTCGCCGAGTTTACCCTTGGCGAGCACGTACTCGCAAGCTCCTTGGAAATCGAACAGTTTGTCGTCGAACGTCTTGTAATGCGAGTCACCCCATACCGAACAAACACCTGTGAATGAAACAAAAAATTAATTGTTGTTATCTTTTGTAAATTAAATTTTTATTTTTTGGAAAAAAATATATACCTGGGCATCGAATATCCGTACAATCCCATTTACCCTGAGTGCACTTGCAAGTATTGCACTCTTTTTGTCTAACCATACCCTCCTTGTAACTTCTACCACCGTGATAGCAAGGACATTGATTCTCCGGTACACACTCACCACTCGGTGGATCGAGTACGTAACCGGCTTTACAAACGCATCCAGGTCGGCAGATAGCTGGTGTTTGAGATACATGCCGATGCATATTGCTGCAAGTACGATATTCGACGGGTTCGCAGGTGGTGACTTCTTGGTGTTTCGTCGCGCTGCACAAAGTCTTCAGTTGCGACATCGCCGGGTAGTCAGACATTTCGTCGGGTGTCGCTGGTTGACAGTTCCATAAACCACCTGACGACGAATTGGTGCGTAAGTTTTTTTTTTTATTTGATGGTTGTAAAGGCGAGAGTTAATAATTACTTGTGCAAGTGCAAAGCTCTTGACTCTTTGTGCCGGGTCTGACTTCTCTGTAACCAGCGAGGAACTCCAATCCACCGTGGGTGCAGGGACACTGACTTATTGGGATGCAATCGCCGTTGACGTCGAGGGTCAGACCTTTGGGACAGTTACAACCCTCCACGCACTCTTCTTTGCACTCTTTGTGGAACGAGATGTCGGCGCATGATCTAATAAAATATAAAGTTCGTACTTGTTTAATTACGTAGATGGATTTTTCTGTTTGCTGAAGTTACTTTTATTGAGCAGTATTCGAAGAAAATTGAATTTTTTTTTCTATGTCTGGAAGTCAATTGTTGGTTGTTGCCAAAATAAAAATAGTTTTTATACGGAAAAATAATCGCTTGGGGAGAAATACGTTCACTTTTTTCAGCCAATTACCCGAATGTATTCGATATATAACAGAATTCTAAAAAAAAAAGTTCAAATCTGAATTTAAACTCGATTATTATATTTTAGTAAATATAAATTAAGTTTGAAATGCACAATTACATGTGACCATTGTTTTAAATAATAAAAGAAGCAAAATTATTTTTCATCGTCTTAGCCTCTATAAGTATCGTTACTGTTACGCGCTCATTAATAGATATTTACTGAGTTTATATTTTTTAACTGAAATGTTGAGTCCAAAATGATAATTAAATTATTGCTGAATAACTTAATAAATAAATTAATTTTCACTATTTCTGATACACGCTGTAAAATAAATTATGTTATAAATACATATATATTATGAATCTGGTCATTCAGCTTACTGCGTTTCAGTTATAAGTAGTTGATTTCACGAATATCACCATTTACGCTTTACAAAAATTTAAATAATATATTTCTGATAGAAAAATAGATTCACATCATCTATAACACTGACATTCATAATTTTTGCCATATATCCTTTATGTACCATAGGGTGAACTGAATATAAATTGTGCTGGTTAGCATTCGAGCAAATCACCTCTATTCCGCGTCATAAAGTTATAAATATCAAACGAAATATGCATGTTTTACGTATAAAACGATGATCATTAGGAAGCTTAGAGATCTGGCAATGATTTTCATTGACTTTTCATGCACAAAAACCATACAAACAATTGTTATGTTAGTTTTTCTTAACAAAAGTCGTCGCGCCAGAAAGTAATGTCGCTCACTTTCAAGTTCATCACTTTTTCATTTTCGCATTTCACGAAAAAAACACTGATAATAAAGTGTTCTTCAAACTTTCCTCTACAAAATGATACGATAAAAAGTTCAATAATTTCCGCAAATAATTGCACAAATCGATCGGAAAGCGAAAATTCGGTAACAATTACTGTACGAAACCAGAGCGCGGGATTGTCCGAGACGAGTGTGACTCTCTCCGAGGTCCGCGCTCTGTACGTAAAAGCGAAAAAAACCACCGCTCGGCAACACAGTTTGTAGCATTCAAGCAGTCAACACTAAAATTATCTCATCATGACCGAGACAGCAACAGCTCCAGCAGCCGAAGTACCTGCGGCGCAGGTCTCACCGAAGAAGACCAAGGCCACGAAAAAGGCCCCAGGAGTCAAGAAGCCAGCGACCAAGCCAACTCATCCACCAGCAGCTGAGATGGTCAACGCCGCTATCGTGGCTCTGAAGGACAAGAAGGGATCCTCGCTCCAGGCCATCAAGAAGTACATCGCTGGCAACTACAAGGTCAACGTAGACAAGCAGTCCATCTTCATCAAGAAGTACTTGAAGTCGGCCGTTGCCAAGAAGACCATCGTCCAGACCAAGGGAACAGGAGCGGCTGGTCGCTTCAAGGTTGCCGCCAAGACTGAGGGCGAGAAGAAGGTTGTCAAGAAGCCAGCAGCGAAGAAACCAGCTGCCGCCAAGAAGCCCGCGGCGAAGAAACCCAAAGCAGCGGCCAAACCCAAAGAGGGCGCAGTGAAGAAACCAGCAGCTGCCAAGAAGCCTGCCGCTAAGAAGCCAGTTGCAGCCAAGAAGGCTCCTGCCAAACCCAAGGTGGCAAAGCCAGTCAAGGCCAAGACTGCCAAAACTCCAACTAAGCCTAAGGCACCTAAGCCCAAGAAGACCGTGGCACCTAAAGCTAGGGCTGCCCCCAAGAAGTAAATTCCCGACCATCCAATCAGTCCTTTTCAGGACTCTCCCGTCATAACAAACGGCCCTTTTCAGGGCCACCAAATATTTCGAACGTACAACAATCTCATTCTTATTGTCTTTAATATGTACATTTTTTTCAGCTAGAAATTATTAATATAATCTTAATGAATTCACTAACGTTGCTACAATTCAAAAATGCATAGTTAATTGCAAATGAAATTAGGAAAATGAAAATATTCATTTCTTTCGTTTAGAGTACAACTATATACTATGACAGTAAATAATTAAATAAGGATAAATTACAAAAGGTGTAGAGGATTCAGGACTTCAAAAAATTTTCGCGTCCATACCATCAATCGCAATGCAAATTGCCATATAAATTCATTCAGCTCTTCCATTGCGTAGACTTTTGGAACCCTATTTAATACTTTGCCGCCACATAACTTTGAAATGCAACATAATTTTTTGACGAAACTTAAGATATACCGACTCTAAATAGTATTAAAATTCATCAGAAAACTCGAACTGGAATGCAGTTAAATTAAGAGGGCGGCGACTGAATATCGATCGAATGAAAAAGATGCTCTAAAATGCAGTCACATCGAATTTATTGATTCATTCCAAAGAAGCATCCGCGTTTATAACGCTAAAAGAACATTGGTGCCGGTACGTCAGCTCGCTGTTTTTTCGACAGATCAACAGATAAATTCAAAATGATAATTCATGAAGTATCATACATATTTGAAATTAAAAGTAACTAATCGATACGCGCGGAACCGAAACCAAAATAATAAAATTGCGGGTCCGGTTATACTTTCTTTTTTTTACAATGACGTTGCAATTTTTTTTTAGAACGTACGTGATTTTCCGCATTCTTAAATTATTCTACTTGTTTCAACTTAAAAGCTTCGAAAAAAAAAACATACCTCGTGCAACTGCTTCCGCAAGCCTGATACTCTTGATCGCCAGAACAGTGTACTCGGCACTCTTGGACTTCCTGGCGCCACGGAATAACAACTCCAGTGTGCGCACAATCTTTCGCGTAAGCAGCGAGAGTTGGACACAAACAACTCTCGATGCTATCCTCGCAAGCACACATGTCGTATAAACAATCCTTGTAAAAAGGTTCCGGGTCAACGTGCCAGTGACAACCTGAAATCACATCGGTCGTCTCAAAAAAAAAAAAAAAAAAACGAATCGATTTTATTATTCGGACAAAAAAAAATTATGCTCACCTAAAAATATCTTTTTCTTCAAAACATTGCAGTACTTTTCAGCAGCATCTCTCTTGTGCGCGTTAACGTCGCAAGGATGATCCGAGTCTTTTTTTATATCGGCGCAATGCTCGTTGGTCTTCCATTTATTAGCGAACGGAACGACTGCTTGCTCGACGTCACCGTCGGGCGTCAGGAAATCGTCCTTTTGATTCGCAGTGAATGTTCCGCACAAACCCTTAGTTTGACCTGTCGATTAAACGATAATTTAACAATCAACAAACTCTCACGAGAATGTTAAACATATGAAAAGAAAATCAATACCTCTGAATTGAGGAGGTGCATTAATGTAAACTCGCGAGGCGCCATCCCACAAAACTTGCAATCCATTCGGCAGCTCGACGGCGATGAAGATACTGCTGACGATGCGCACTCTCATTTCACCAGCCAAGATCGGCAAATTCGTCACGTCCTCCCCGTTAACCAAGATTTGACGATTCTGCTTCAATTTCACCGCTACGTCGTTCACTCGAATCGTCACGGTTTTGGTGCACGAAGGATCGCCGTCTTGATAGCTTCTCGCGAAGCCCATCAGCTAAACGCAAAATAAAGTATAAATTTTTCACTCTCAAAAAAACATAACGTTATAAAAGGAAAAGTTGTATAAAACAATAACCTCAGAAATCGAACTAGTACAAGGTGCATTCTCCGCCTCGACACTATAATCATCACCCTTAACCAAATAATAACTGCATTTCCCCATAAAATCGTATCTCTTCCCGTCGAAAGTCGTGTAATGAGGATCACCAACGGCCGAGCATCTTCCGCTACATTTGGTCTCGGTGCAAGTCCATCGACCAGCGACGCAAACGCAAGTGTTGCAATCTTTCGGCACTGTGGCACCGGCTTCGAAAGATTTTCCACGTAAGCGACACGGACACTCGGTTGGTTCGATACAACGACCCCCGTGAAGAACCGAACCGATGGGACAGAAACAACCCTCCTCGCATCTGTCGAAATCCGTGTCGTCTTCGGCGAAACGACTGGATAAATCGACGGCGCAGGATTGCTGAGTTTCCGGACCGCACGTCATGTATATCCTACCGTCGTTGCATTCCATCGCTGCGAAATGAGAATTCGATATTAATCTCAAAGTAAAAAAATCGATTATTCTTTTCAAATATGTAACACTCACGGCAAATACTACTATCTCTCCATCCAGTCAGAGCAACCAAACCTTTATGAGCGCACTGTCTAACATAGACACCCATAGTGTCGCAAGCACATTTCTTCGGATCGACGTTGTTGCACGAACAGTAATCCCATTTGCAAGCAGTGTGAAAACCCGTGATATCGGCGAGATTGGTGCAGCTGCTGTAACGCGAATCAGACAACAATTTCGTGCAGAACTCGTCGGCTTCTTCATCGAGATGAGTGTCCATGTCGCATGGGTTCTGCTTGCTTGGATATTCTTCGCATTTTTCTGCACAATTAAACATTCACGAGAATATAAGTACTTCGAAATTTTCTTCAACGTAAATTTATACTTCACCTCCGATATTCTCGATCTTCCACGCGCTAGCAGCGTGCAACGGAGTTTTAGCGCCAAAACCGTAATCGTCGAGTCTGTCGCCGTTCGAGCTTCCGCACAATCCGGCAGTTCGATTCCACAGCGATTCGGAAGCTTCGATCTGAACGATTTTCTCACCGTCCCATTTGATTTTCAAACCTAGAGCGTCGAGTGTCACAGCCAGGAATTGACCACTTTCAGCTTCGACTCGAATGTTCGGTAGTTGCGAGGGTACCGCGAGAATTTTTTTTCCTCTGCGTAGTTCCGGTAACCTCGTCACGGGATTCGACGCGAGATCGTACTCTTTACCCTGCACGAAGATACGAAGTATTCGCGAACAGGTTGCGTTTCGCTGACAGAGAGGATCGTTCTGCACCACCACGGTGAACAAACCGTCACGAGTGTCCTTGAGAAGTGTATAAGCGCAGTTGCTGTCTGTAAAATTTGATTTTTTTATATATGTAATCAAACTATCGTAATTGAATTATACATGGATTTTCGGTACTAACCGAAGCTAAAAACGTGTCCATCGAAAGTCTTGTAATGCGTGCCAGCCCAAGTGAAGCAAGCACCAGCCACAACTTTCTTCTCGACCTTTATCGACGAACCTCCACCACCATTATTAATCACGATATTACCACCCTTGACACCAGCACCGCTCAAGAACATTCCAATATTATGAGCGAATCCCGTGGAATTGAAATTGCCGCTTCTGATGCCATTCGACTCGATTTCCCACGAAGTGTTCATCGTGTGAGTGATATAAGTTTTCTTCTCGACACTACCTAGTTGGACGATACTCATACCCGCGGGTGGTTTACATTGCGGAATCGATTGTGGCTCGAATGTATCTCTCTCGTAAAGACACACGTATTGCGACGCAGGTGAGTACTCGAATGTTGTCTCGGGTGGGCAGATCAGAGTGCAAACGACTGATGTATTTTCGATGATTTCGCACTCGGAAGCACCGTTGAAGTTTAGCTTCGTTCGGCTGCACACGTCGGAGTCTGAATTTCCGGGTGAAAAAAAAGGAGTTTTTATTTTTTTGTAATAACGATTTTTTTTTTTTTGTTATTTGTTGAGTGACTTACTGTATTGACACTGCGGTCCAACGAAATCTAAGGGGCACCGACAGGTGTTCAATGAGAGACACACTGCTCCGTTTTGACAGGGTGGGTGGCAAGTAGCTAAAAGTACAAAATTAAAACGTTGCAAGTTTTCGGCAAATTATTATTCTAAATCATTTTTTTTTGGTCTTACGTTGACAGTCCGGTATGGAAACCCAGTCTTGCCTGGTAGGCTCCCAATTTCCATGCTTGCAAATCATATTCGCTACTTTCGAGCCGTCCGGAAAGACAAAATCGTCCGAACACACGATCGTGCTTGTTCTGTAAAATACAAAAAAAAAAAAAAGAAGAAACACGGCTTTAGATTCGAAGAGAGAAAAAAAAATACAAAAAATCATGGTAAGGTTAATTTACTTGGAGCTGTGAGAAATCACGGCATGGTTCACCCTCGGCGGCGAGTTCAAACACGGTTTATTCTCGAATTGACACTGCGGTCCGGAGAAGCTTTCCGGGCAATTACATCGATTCGGTTCGATGCAGATTCCATTGTTCTTGCATTCGGGCAAGCAAATAGCTGGAAAATTAGTATTATTTTTTTTCAATTACTAAAAAAGTAAAAGAATCTTTTTAACAATGTAAATATACTCACGTTCGCAATGAGGGATGTTCGTGTAGTAATCGGCACCTTGAACCTTCCAAATGCCATCGCGGCAAGCGATCGCAAGCTCCGTTTCGCCGTTGGGGAATCGGTGCTCGGGAAAGCAAATCGCTCGGCAACCTCTGTACTCGTGAATAATAATAAAAAATATTACAAAATCGATAAATGATTTACGTGTGTTATTTTATCCGAAATATACGTACTCTGACGAGTGACAGGTCAAGTTGCCATTGATCACTCGATCGGGTATTGAAGTGCAACCACCGTCGAATGTGATATCATTGCTATGACTGTCGAATTCGTTCGAGGATTTGTAGGATGATTTGTAGGAATACTTTTCTTCTCTGTAATGCTGATCGTTCACCGCGTAAATGTCTTCGTCGTCGTCGTCACTAAAAATATTACAAATCAAAGGATTACAATTTTTTCTTCTTCTGAGATCAAAAGCTTTTTGCAAATGATAAAACTTACTCTCTGAACATAAAATCCGAGCCAGGCACAGCATTGGCAAACTCATTGAAACTCACTGCCGCGAAGAAACTCGCAATCAGCAAAATCTTCAACATCATCTTCGCGACATTCGCGGTTCAAAGCTTCATGACAATTAAAGACAGAGAGAGAGAAAGAGAGAAATTTAATGTCAAGTCTAATGATGATCCTTTCGCGCTCTTAACTGAAGCACGTCGCGAGGTCGCCGGACAATTTATATGGTGAAATTCCAACAGGAAGCTCGGATGATAAATCTGGGTCAAGCGGAAAATAGTCGATTTTATTTTCAATCCGAACCCCGCCGACGACCGCGAGTGCGCTCTCGGGATAAATGAAAATTATCATTTTTATGTTTACCGCAAAATCTTTTGCGCGACCGGATGTCAATACGCGACTTCATTCAACGACGTTTTTTTTTTAAATTTAATAAGGGGGGAGCTGTAGGTGGATTGCGGTTTTTATTAACGGCGCGTGTAAAAGGAAGTACGAAAATAAATGAATTGTAAGATATTGTAATCATTAGCGAGGGAGAGTAGCTGTGTAACTGTTATTTTCAATTATAATATTTTATTTTTAATTGATAGCAAGTTAATTGGTCATTTCTTCATTAATTAAAAATATATTTGTTCAGTGCGTATGTGAAGAAGAAAAATAAGAGAAGGTCCATCGTAGTTATGAAAAGTTCATAAGTTGGTCAGTACCAAATAGCTCGAGTCGAGCTTCCGAGCCGAGAAGCCTTATGATCGATAAAATGATCAAAATTTGTTTAAATGTTTATTATGGCATTGGACGTGTTAATCAGTAACGATTATGCTACTGTCTATAGCCAATTGAAATTATTATTAAAGTTATCGAAACGTTCCACAAGCAACTTTGAATCTTGGCTATAGAAACATAAAGTAACGCTAATTATTCAATCAAATCTAAGATTTAGCTTCGAATACCGATCACAATGCGTAGAAGTTAGAATTGATTCACAATTTTTTTTAATCTAACAAACTATCGTTTTGTATAAATTTTTTTACTCGTAATCATGGACCAAGGCTCCTTGGAGCACAGTTGATCTTTCATAAAAATTGATCAATATAAACCAAATAATAAGTGGTACAGGTAAAATCTTTTGACAATCTCTTGCATTTCTAAGATTTTCAATGTTTTCTTTCACGTGTAAATTAGTATCTCGAATTAAAAAAGAAAAGACATTTATAAGTTTAAAAAAAAAAATTTCTACTGCGTAAGCTATCCCGACACGTGTACTATACTCAATGAAATAACCCAACGCTGACCTGCGGTTTCATAAAAACGCGTGTATCGACTTTTTTCCAATTAATACTTCCTTGTGCGCATATGGTTTCCCGTTGTATAGTCTTATCGTAACGTTGGGTATTTCAGAAGAAAACTAAAGTATACAGCAAATGAATAATCTTTTTTTTTTCTATGGTAGTCATTTTTTTTTTTCTATGATATCCTTGCTGTTGTTCGTCATCATTGTGGTAAAATTGGCGTTTTCATGAATACTTTATCTTGTCAGTACATATATAACGCTACTATTACTCATTAATATAAATTATGGTCGTTATGCTTCAACAAAATAAATATTTTTCTTTATTTAATATGTACAACACAAATGTATTGTGCGACAAACATCAAAATTATACATCAAATAAAACGTATGCAAATGAATCTATTAAGAATTTTGACAAGACGAGTAGAATATATTGATCAAAATAGACAAAAAATTTTAAAAATTCCGTAAACTATAATTTGAATCATCTAAATGCATATAAATACACATAAAAAAGCGACAAGTACCATCTGCAATCTCTTATTATTCTTCCGGTTGAAAGTGATGACATTGAATAACTTGTTGTGATTTGACAAAAAAAAAACGGAAATATGAGTAAGAAAGACCTTGACATAATGTAAATTACCCACCAAGTAAAATCTGCTCTATATTCGGGGCGCCCCTGGAAGCTCGATAAGATATAAAAAATTTTAAACACTGCGAATTGAAAGACAAATGCGTCAAAGTGCATTATCTCGGTGGTAATATTATTATCGGTGTGAACCAGACGGTGTTTACGTCTGCAAAAAATGTCCGAATGAAAATAAAGGTGACATTGAGCTCCTTTTTCAAGGGATTCTGTGAATAAATGATTATCAGCTTGTATAGTAATAAATAATTTATTAATCAACTGCGTATAAAAATAGTCTATTGTCTCGGTATAAAACTTTGATAAATAAGTATTGCACTACAGTCTATAGAGATGATATACAGTTTTGTCTTCGTGAGTTTCTATATAAATTGATAATCATACGTGCGGCTTTCTTTGAAAATTCTTAGCTATAAAATGCTCTGGTTCTGAGTATTTTGATCGCCAGATCTGGAAGTACTTGTCATTTGAAATATCCTCTACATCCGTCAGATTGAATTCTTCGCGCAAAGCTGCTCTCCATATCTGTAAATACAACGTAATTTCAATTAATACAGAATAAAAAATAATCTTTTGAATGTCAAGCAAGCAATCGCAATTACTTCATCTTCGGGAATGGGCGTAGGAGCTGGTTTATTTCCATAAATTCCACTTTCAAAAGTATTGAAGTGGTACAGTATGTAGTTTATAGTTCGCATTTTATCAGCTTCTCCCATACTGAACGTGACTGTTCTATTTGAACAGCATTTAGAATCTGAGCCATAAACTGCGCGATTGTAGTAAGCTCCTGGTTTAGCTACACCCCATAACAACACATTCAATGAATATCCGTGAAAAGTCGTTTTATTTTCTAAATCTCTCGTGTCACTTGGGTGAACTCCCAAAAATAATAGATGCTTACCTACAAATTCATAAAAAAATCAATTATTGAACATCAACCATTTCAATTTTATGCACCAACTCAATGCTTACCCAAATAATAATCCTCATTTTTCCAATACTTTCCACTAGTAGCACATTGTTCCGAAGTATTAAACAATTCCACAACTCTGCGCAGAGATTCATAACTAAGTACGTATCCAGCTTGAGCTACATTGTAAGGTGTGCCCCAGAGTACAATAGCATGTCCTAAGTAATAAGGTTCCATGTAATTAAGTGCAGCTAAATTGTATTGCAAGTTCTCCGGTACAACAATGGTATCGTCCTTGATAAAAATAATCCAGTTCAAGGGAATCTCATTGCTTCTCTTCCATATATAATTCATAACTTCGCAAAGAAACTGCCATGCCGAAGTGTATTTAATGCCTAAGTTAATCACAGACAGGTTGGAGTCGGAGATGTGACGTGAGAAAAATAGTAGTTTGTTGCAGTGCTTTCCCCATGTGTCTGCAATCGTAGCTGTCAATTTTAACTTCTCCACAAACACAACACAGGTAACAGGTACTTTGGTGCTCAACCATTTAGCTTCTAAAACTGGTTTTTTAATATCTAAAAAGAATAGTTGATTAGATTTGATTTCACAAAAAAAACAGCAATTCATTTTGTAAACATCTCACCAGTATTGTTAATCGACTGAGTTCCATAAGCATACTCGTCTAAGTTTATTTTGGAAATTCTCACATTTTGATTTTGACGCCAGGCTTCATAATTCTTAGCACTCTCTGACCAACTCTCCAAGAAATTCCAAACAATCTTCAAGGAGCTTTTGTGCAATTTTGGAGACTCAATAATGGAGTTGACATACTTGTATATGAAAACTGTCAAAAAACCAAATAAAAATCCAACAACGAATACTGCTTTCGGACGAAAAAAGATGTTCATTGTTCTGGCACAATCACATCATCGTCGCTGTACATAATGGCTGATTGGTTCTTTCTGCAAGGAAGAATCAATTATTAAAATTGATTGACCCCCTTCATGTTCATAATTGCACTTGTAACTTGAGAGACACTGCTTAGTATGCTTGATTATTCTTGATTGTTATGAGTAGCTTCTTTTTTTTATTATTAAAGATGCTGACTGAGAATAAAATTAATTTCGTTAGTTAACCTACGTGATTCACCTGTTAATTTGAAAAGGTGTAAAAATATATTATTTTTTAGTTTTGTTGTTGATAATAGTTTTCTTAGTCAGTCTACGTTTATTCATCTGTAATACTTTTTCAAAGTTCTAGCAATAAGGCCGTTTGTTTTTAATACTATAAGGTAAACCTGTAGCCCGTGAGACACCTGTTGCTTCTGGCATTTTTGGACTCACAAAGGATCGGTACCGCGGAAGAGACATGACAATTATCTAGATGATCATCTATCTGTTGTATACAAGATAAAACTATGTCTACCTTGGTTTGAAAAATGCTACGCGTTTTATTTACGTTCGTGTGTCAGAAAAAGTCATGTAAATTATTAATTAATATTTTATATTTTCCAAAGTTTCCTTTCATTCCAAAAGACCGAATTCATTTTATTCAATATTTGTATTAGTAAAATAATTATAAACTTTAATAACAAGATTTGGTTGGACACATACTAATTCGTATCGAACTTTTGAACTTTTTGAACTTAAAAAGTTTTGCGTACATTCAGAAAACCTGGTTTTAGCTGGTACAAGGAAAAATGTTGAAGTAGCTTACATAAGTCGTTAAAAATTCGACAATGCAAAATTGCCGCAATCCGTGTAGCCAGCAATAATGCCTTTATGTAATTTGGCAAACTATGGTAACAAATAACAGGCAACGCAACGACTATTTTTCAAAAAAAAAAAAAAAAAAAAAAAAAAAACGTAAATGCATTGTTTTGGAAGAGAACTCATAAAAAATTATAATAACTTATTGAATTTTCTTAATTGATAAGTCATGTCAAATTAAAATGTATGTAAGCTCACGGGAACATTTTGTATTTTATCGGCTCGTTAACATTAAACGTGATTTATCTTTTCACAAGCGATTATTATCTTCAAATTTATTTTCTAAGTTGAAAAATATAAGTACTTATATAAGTTTCTATAGATCAATTTTTAGTAGAAGTGATTGTAAGTTTTTAATTCTTGAAAGCACGAGAAGATTATATTCAGAAACACCAGCTGATAAAGAAGCGAAATTAAAATGTTACAAAAATAAAATAATAACAAATTTAAAAAATCGAGGTTTGAAAATTATTAAACCAGTATTACATTGGTCAGTCTAAATTTATTTATATCAATTAAATAATTTATATAACATTTCTTAAAAATTGCACTGACAAGGCCATTCGCACCGACGCAGCAGTGATAAACCTGTAAGACACCTGGTTCCTTCCTAGCATTTCGACTCCAAAAGACATAATATAAGTACAATGACTACATGGTCACATGACAATATTGACAATTAATTGAATGATTAGGAGAAAATGTTGAAATTTTCTTTCACAAATGTCCATACGTAATAAAACAATACAGCGGCGACAATTTTCAAAACGTGATAGAAGGCATAGGCCAATAGCATTTTTTTTACATTCTTACCCTCTAGTGACATTTTTCTTTGTCTCGTTATTTAATAGTAGGAAATATCTCTAAAATACGGAATGACAAAAGTACGTAGTGGAAAAAATTTTGAAGGGATAAAGAGAGTCTATCCCCTTTGGAAAAATTTTATTAGGAACTCACTTAGAAGCTAACTTTCCCTCGGATTTTGAAAAATCCTAAACCCGTACGATTGTGAACTAGAGATCCTATGCCGACGTAATTTTCGATGATTATCGGATTTTCTAACTTTTCACAACTTGCAGGCAATAAATCTTGCAGGGCTAAATGAAGGGCATTTACATCATATTTCATTTTATCAGAGTCTGATCCTGAAATGAATTCATTTTTTTGAGTTCAGTTACTACTACAGTAATATAACTGTGGTATGAGTTACTTTGTGTCTTATACCTTTATGCCAGAAAAGTGGATGGCTTGTGAAAGTCATCCATGGAATATTCCTTGCAAATGGGTTCCATTTTTTATCCATAGACAAAGGTTGTCCTTTGTTCCACATTAATCTTACACCAAACATATTTCGACCCCTATTCAAATTTTTAGTTATTAGAAAGCTAATAGATAAAAAAAATGTCATCTACTCAGTGCAAAAGAAAATTTTCAAAAGTACCAAAAAAAAATTAAAGAAAAGCAACACAAAAACACCAACAGAAAAGGGTTACTAGTACAGCAGGTACAAAAAACCTATACCAAATCAAAAACAAAACAACAAGCCATTTCAACATAATGCCAAATGAAGAAGCAAGGTGCAAGGAGTAACACAAAACAACAACTGTGATTATAACACACTGATGAGGAAGTACCTAGGTTCGAATTGAGCAGTGCTCGAGAGTGATGTAAATGATGACCATTCTTGTCGAACAACACTATGAATAAGAGAGGAAACCCCTTCCGCCAACCCATTTAAGCGTCTGAGAATCATCATATTTGGAAAAATATGATTATCATTTTCGACTGCGACTTTTATTGAGATTTAAAATTGAAGCAAAACAAAAATAATAAATAAACATGTACTCACGGTAAAAGTGACGTTGGTGGATATATAAGCTCGCCAGCAATCAATGTATCAATGTCTGTCAGAGACACTCTGTTGTATTCTAATATTTTCAACGAAATTAAGTCATATTTGACAGCATACAAACAGTTTTTCGTTAGTAAAAGAAGTCTCTCTTTTTCTGTGTCCCATATACTGATTCTAGAACAAAATCAAAATGAAAAATTAATGATAAGAAAATTACTTTAATCTTATGACTAGACGAAAAGCTTACTCTGTCAATAACCATGTGCCTATAAGTTCATCTTCTTCAGTGCTGCTAAGAAGATCCCTCTGACAATCGGCAAAAGCTTTCTCTACAACTTCGTTTCTATCGGAAAAAAATGTATGGCAATCTAACCGAGTGTAAGGTATACCAGGTACACTTATTCCCGGAGTAGCTTTCGGACTGTCGGCTTTACTGTCTTTTGCAGCTGTATAAACAAAACGACATTGTCAACCATACTGTCGACCTTAATCCTCGAGAAATACTAAAAATTCATCGATACTCACCCTGCGAATTCGCATATTCGCCGTTGTCGTTTTTAATTTCCAAAGTAGCCCTGTCAAAACTCGGCCCTTCGTCCTGCAAAAAGGTATCGTCCATTGTGTTTATAGGTTATGTCAAATGTTTTTGTTTTCTAATCTATTATATGTGCTCCAAGCTCCATCCGCACGCGACTGATAAACTGCTCTCAATTTTTTTTTTATCTACATTCAAAAAGCACGCATAAAGTTATGTTCTTACTGCGGCTTCCCAACGCTTAATAATTCAACGTCAACTCTCGCACAGCTTGTCAAACACGACTTTTTGTGTGTGGGTCGATCAGCCGCTCTTTGACGTCGCTCCGCAGCTTTTGTTCTACGCACAGGCGCACTCGCGAGGCCGCTTTTTTATTTGTTTTACGTTCAGGTTTACGTTGATTAATGTTACAACGCGTATTCTTGTAAATGTTTCAATGCATTTCCTGCGAGTTATGATGAACGGTGATGTCATGACTCCTTTTTTTCAACGGTTAAATATGTGTAGGGGTAATTTTGAAATTAAAATATTTCATCTTGAAAAAAAACTGAAAATAATTTTATTTCAAGTAGGGTATAAAAATTACACATGGAAGTGTGCATGAACATTTTATTAATAAAAAGCGTCTTTGATTTACAATAGAACAAATATATTAATCGCGTTATTTCTATTAACAATGCTGCCCTCGTTCTAAAATACAAATTTATACAGTCCTCACAGCTTAAACACCGAGTGTGCGAAAGAAAGAAAAAAATTAAGGAAATACTGTGTCAGTAGTAAGGAATATACAGGACTTTGGTGTTGCAATTTTCTTTAACTACAAGCATTTATATAGGTAAATCGAACTCCTCGCATAAAAAAACTCTTCCAACGCTGTACCCGTCTATACATTATGTACACGTGAATCTCTTCTGTCAATCACTCGTAATACGTCAATAGTACTCTTACATCAGTAATGTGCAAAAAACAATGGCACCAGACAACAACAATAAAAGAATTGTGACATTCATTTCTCGCTTACGTCAGTCTTGTAATCACTCACTTACGATTGTTTAAACTTAGGTAACTAAAACGTCGGTACTTTCTCTTCGAGAATGATCAAAATCGAACTTTAAGAAACGTAAGTTGCATTTGCGAATTTGTATAAAAAATCTCGTGTGGTAAAGCTATAACTCTCACTTTCGTTCCCTCGTTTACTTGTAAACCTGAATATCGTCCAGCAGATTGTCCGAAGACATTAGCGTTAATCGCCGTTCTTCGTGCATTCCTTTGGCATAGTTTATCTGCCTGGAGACCTGTGCATAAATTAAAATTAACATCTCAAAACCTCATTCTAAAACATTTTTTTATAAAGTCTACATACCCATTTAGCAATGTCTTCGCTATCGCAGCGAACTTTGGGCCTCCTCAAAATCTCAGGCCCATCAAAATGCACCGTGCCAACGTCAGCCCTCGAAGTAAGCTCAATGTAATGCAATGTTGTTCCATTGCTCTCCAATCGATGAGTAGGCTGACAGTGCAGCAAATCAGCCAGACTAACTTCAGTGACAATACCTTTACTACCACCGGATATCACAATCACTCGTTCATTCGTTACGAGCACTTTTAGATTATCGACTCCACTACGCAAACATTCGTACGCTACAAATAATTCGGAGAAGTGGCGGTCATTGATGCTATATAGAAGTTCTTGTCCTTCAGTCTGTTGCGAGTTGTACGGAGGTAACAAGCCTGCGGGTCCACTTGCCACTCGCGGGAGTCGGTCGCGTTTCGGCAGTTGCCTGTGAGCACTGAAAAAATAGGCAATAAACAATCAGTACTTCAATTCATCCTTCTCAATAAAATGCTATCTTTGTATTTGCTGTTATACCTTCTGCTTGTTTCTCGTAGAGCAGTAGCGCTCTCGGTGAAAAAGTCCAGTATGCCGACAGCTGGTTTGGTTACAGTTCCAACTGCACCTTTACCAAACCCAGTAATAAAACCCTGCAAATAAATTTCGTTGATTAATTTTACAAGCATACAACCAACGTACATCAGAACTCCAAATTAACGTACAGGAAATCCGTCATTAACTGCACCATCATAAGTCTGCCTGAATAAGCTCGTAGCACCGCCAAGCATACCAAGTCCCAAACCCTTGAAAGCTGCCTGCAAGTGATCCAAGCTTCCATTAGTGTTGGAGCGAATCTTCTGTCTCGTCTCCTCGTGTCTCTCGTCCATGATGACTTTGCCGAAACCGTCCGACAGTGACTCTGTAAATTTGGCTGTTGAACTGGAGAATCCGTGAGTGACGTTCTGTACGAATGTCTTGACATTTCGCTCGTTGACTAAGCTCGACAATCCCTCGGATACGTCGTTTACGAGGCCTAGCGGACTGCCAAGGAAATCAACGGAGCCCAATATCACTGCCGCTTGCCATTTCAATTCCTAAAATAAAAAAAAATACAACATCAGGTAAACGAAACAGTTATTTCATTTGTATGTACGAGTGAACAGTATATTTACGTCTTTGTAATGTTTGATGATAGAGTGAATAAGAAATTGGCTGCTCTCGAAAGGATGTTTCCTGATAAACGGTTCCAACTCGATCGTGGCATCCTCGAATCTAATCAACGTGAGTCCTACTTTCCTCTTCATAGCCTGCAGATAAGGTGGAAGTTTCGTTGTCGTCAGCACGCTAAGTTCAACTTGACTGGGTACGAGCTTGAGAGCACCAAAGTAGTAGCGCTTAGCGTGAGCAGCCGCGACATTGGATATGAATCGTTGCGCGTTAAAGTCATTTTCATCGACTGGAGCTTCTTGGTCAAGGAATCCTGCACCGACGAAAGCTGCCATTTTCAGGATAAGTCGTTCTTCCAAGTGTACGCATACGGGTTTCACGCTGACTATTAGGTGCTTGTAAATCTCGGCATTTTCGTTCTTGGAAGGAAGCTTCTCGGCAGCTACGTGAATTGCAGGCCTCGAGTCACCCTCGTTTCTTGAACTCCTAAAAATTTTATATTTTTTTTTATTTGCTTGGTCGCGAAAGGAGCAAATCGAGAAAAAGTAATCAATAATGTACCTTGATATGTAGAGTACAGATGTGCATTGTGCCTCGAACAGTTGATTATCAATCTGAACATCGTGAATACTCAAATCCAAACTTTTGCTGGCAGGTGTATCGACAAAGTCAAGTGTAATCCCAGCGAAGCGTGAGAAAATAAGCTCCTCGGTTGGTTTTCGCGAGACAATGGACAATCCCAAACCAGCTGGTAGATCAACGCTCAAATGGAGTTCGCGAGCGTCGACGTTCGCTACCTCAGCTTGCACTTGAGTGGGTCGATGTGCTACTGAGATATTCGACCAGTCACGTTCCTCCAATAAAGCGAAGGTCTTTTTCTACAAGTTGATTAATTATTGTTTTTTTTTTTTAATTTCGTGATGAAAAATGTAGGAGCGTGAATAAGTATTTTAGCTTACTCTTTCCTTGATGTCCAACACTTGCAAGACTCTGGTAGGTCCATCAGTCGTTACGCGAACTGACAAATATCCAGAACCTGGTCTTAGACGTTGACGGCCGACTCGCTGTTCAATTGGTGGTGGGCTGCAGTGAGTTTGTGGCCCCAAAACAGCTTCGCTCCCTGCGCAAAATTATTGCAATTAGGTAATTTACATTGTGACAATCTAAAGAACTATGTGATTTTCTTTCGCTGTGTGTAGTCGTTCTAGAAAATTTCATCGGATAGAAAAACTTTTTTTAACGTTTTATTTAAACTTTTCTATCCGAATATTAATAATATACAAATGTGAATAAATGCATATACATGTAATGTAGGTATATTAACTTTAACGCCTAATCCAAAACCCGGCGATTAACATTGAGAGTTATAAAAAAAATATCTACTGCATTACGTGGTGGTGCGAAAAAAAAGTGAACATTCCAGAAAATAAATTCTGCCAGTGCGAAGTGAACGTGCCATGTGAATGTATAATGTAAGAAGCGTATTAAAAATTAGTACGTGACGCTTAGAATTTGGAAATGGTTAAAAAAAAAATTAATATAAATATAAGTACAGCGGAATAACGCTGCGAGAACATCCGTAAACAATATACGTACACATTTGCCAACGGGCGACTCGGCCGCCTGTAACATCGTACACTGGTTTTAGATTTCAATATCGAGTTTTTTTTTTAATTTGGGAAACGACGACATTGAAAATACATGAATAAAGGTTCGAACAAATAAAAAAAGTAATATGTGGTTTGTGTAACCAAACGCCAGTACTATAGGAGAAAAAGCTCCATTTTTTATAAATGATATCGGCTAGACATGATAAAGTGATGAAATTAAAAGCAAAACATTCATTCATGACATAATAATTACTGTAAATCGTCATTAGGATGATACTTAAAGACGTAGAAAGGAAAAAAATCAAATTATTTGGTGCACCCACGATTATCTGGTTAATAATCCCAAAATCAACAAATTTACCATCAAAACATGTTTTGCGAAATCATAGGACAAATAAAAAAAAAACTCAACCATGCCTCAAAAATGCTTGCCGCCCATTTAACGATCAAAGACCTTAATCTTACCTTCTTGCAAACCCATAAAACCATCTTTCGACTGCACGCACATATTAGCATGAACGCAGCACAAACGACCGTCATCGGTAAAGCGCCAAGTTTGAGTTGATCTACGTCTGGGATCGGGTCGCCTCAATGCCAGTGGACAGTAAGTGAATGGCTGTGGAGCTGTTCCAGCGATGTCGAGTACCAATACTGTGTCTGGAGCACGACTGTGTTTGTCTCTTGGTGGACTGGAGCCTGAAATGTAATTACGATTTTGTAGAATAACATTGTTATTTCGCTGAAAAATAGACGATCATACCTTCGTGTTGGAGTTGACCGTCGCCCGTCATACGCCAGAGCTGGGAACGTGCTCCGTATTGTTTTCTTCGGAGTGCAACCCAACCACCGGGACCAGCTTCCAGAACTAATCGTTGAGTTTCGACGTCCAGTGGATCTAAACTACTCTCACCGGTTCCGAGATCGCCATCAGTTTTAAATGTTCCTGCGAAACACAAAAAAATGTTTACATATTCAGCAATAAAAAAATATCCTTTTGGAAATCCAATCACTTACCACTGAATGCGATGTATATAAAATTCTCGTAGGTCAGTCCTCTACACTCTCCGAGGACGTTCAAATCGTACGTAGCAGTGACTCCACCAGGTGCCGTAACCGTAAGTCCAGCTGGCAAAGTTGGTTCGTCGAGGGCGTAAGGGACAGAACTGTGCGAGCGCACTGCCCACTGTAAACTGTCGGGTATCGTAGTCTAAAAAAAAGTAAAATTCACGCATTTTAACAAAACTTCCATAAAACTATTAACAAATTTCTTTCTACAAACTAAATACCTGATTGATTGTCAAGGGAACTTCGGAAAAGTTATCAACTCTAATCGGCGGTGGCATAGTGTGGGCATCGGTGAACACAATGAAATATGTGCTTTCCTCTATAACAACATCAACCCGAAGGAAATACATCTGTCCGGACATATCTCTAACATTGATGGTAAGCGAGTGATTGCCGTGCAGCATTATTCCTCCGGACCACATACAGTTCGGTACATTGACAATACGAACACAGAGTAGCTGGTCTTTGTCAAGACGCGGCCAGTGGAAGGGCATATGGCAGTCGGGCATAGCTATCAAGTAAGTTGCTTGAGCATCGGGATGTGTCTGAAAGTATATCGTTTAACTGTATACGTTGTTTTGAGAGTGAAAGCAATTACGACTAGACAGACTTACGACAGTGGTTGTGAAACACTTTTGAGCGAGTTCCAATTTGCAGGATGATTTATTGTGCAGTTGATACCTCGGAGACAGAGTGACAACAGTTGTTGCGCGATATCTACCTCTGGCAGCTCTTGTAGTGATGCCAATTAAATAGACGATGTCGGGTCTGCCATCGCGCAATGTTACTCTCAAACGATGCACCTGAAAAAAGAAAACATTCAGCTATTAACATCTAAGTCGTCTAAATGTATTTTGATTGATCGAGAAAAATTACCTGTACACCAGGTTGCAAATGAAACTGCTGACACCACTGCGGAATACCGTTCGAATGAACACCAGTACCAACGCGCACGGCGAGAGTACCACTCATCTCCTCGTCGTTGAATGAGAACAACAGAGGAGCAACCATTCGTGCTTTTTCATGCTCCTCGAACTGACCCGCAAACTCTGTATTAGCACCTTCTTGTTTGAAAACCAGCGGTAGACCCGTTTTATTGATGATCCAGTACGGCGCGGTGATGTTTATACGCACTGCAGAACCTTTCTCGACCAATACTGTGGCGTGGATGAATAAAATACGACCGTTCGAATCGGAGAGACGCATGCGACCGGTAAATGAGCCGCTGTTTTGTGGTAAAATTAGCTGAAAAAAAAAGAATTTTATAACATATATTCAACCGATACAAATATAAAAAAAATATAAAACTCACTGTTCCAGATCCAGAATATCCATCAAGCTGTATAGTCATCTCCATCTGATTGTTAACGTTGGGACTTTGCAAATCGGCAGACTCTCCAGGCGCGACTCTGCCATTCTCCACGCCAGCCGAGTAAAACAATTCGTTCGGAAGTAAATTCGTGATAGTCATAGGAGCCAGAATTGAAATCGTATGTCCGGGCAATGTTTGAGTTGTATCCGGCGGGTAATTGTCTCTTCGCACAGCCACGCACATTCGGAAAATATCTTGTTTGTTCGTTCGAGAGGTCGTCTGTATTTCTATGACTTCGGCGGGTTTCTTCACGCATGTCCAGTCGATTGGTTCCACGCAATACTGATATGGGAGAGTTGGATGTACTGGTCTAAGGTACATCTGAACGTCCGTGTGCGTAAGCGGGATTGAAATCCGAGACTGCGCTGGTACCTGTAGAGCTCTACCTCCGAGTGTCGATGAGTATGTTGGAGAATCTATAAATTGAAGGAAAAGATTTATGTATTTTGAATCCATTACGGCTGAGTATGAACTGAAGGTTAAGATCTACTTACAACCATAGTAACTCAAAGATTTTTCCAATTTCAAATCGATATTGTAGCTCAATTTGTTGACCACTTGCAGAGCTGACCTGACCGTAACCAGTTTCCTTGCGGATCCTTCAAGCTCAACGTTAAATACAATTCTGGCTTTCGATGACACCATCTAAAACACAAAATTATTGTTTACGTCAAACAGTCATCACAAAAACTTTAAGTAAATTAAAATTCACCTCGGAGCCTTTAAAGTCAACGTGCGCATGTCGGAAATAAATGCCAACTCTATCGACAGTGACGGGATCGACAACTTTCCATCCTTCGACGACCACAGCCACCTGATGTCTTCTGGCAATGTGCGTAAGATGATGTCTCAATTTTCCCCTATTCTCAAAGGTAAATGGCACAGTATCTCCCGCAGCAACCTCCAGCCAAGTTTCATCCTTATGCAAAGCATTCTTCCTGAGAAATTCTCTATCGACGATCTTGTCATCTTCAGCGGTGGCTAATAAAGTCTTGAACCAGATCTTCGAGCCAGTTTCGTTCTTCAACGCGAACGGTACGAAGGGCGACCTCCTCCTGTAGTTTTTTTTGCTGCTCGCGCTGGTGTCGGTGAGCAACGAGTAATCTTGCGTCCAATTTTCTTTCACCATCGTGAACAGTTCGACCAAAGTCGACGTCACGTTGACGTTCATCGAGTCTTTGGAATCGACTCTGATACGAAATCTTTTCGGGCTTAGAGAACTGGACAAAGTTTGTTCCCATTGCATCGAGGCACGCCACTGTTCGACGAACGGTTCCCAACCGCTGAGTACACGATTGTAGTAATCAATGGCAAAGCTCGCCGACACGTCACCCGGTCCCGAATATTCTTGCCTGAGCGACAGATCGACGAGAGTGAGTTCTAGTAAAGGTACATCGGCGTCCCTACAATCATCGATAGTACAGATCTTCAAGCACGAAGTTTCCACGGCGATGACCTTCAAAGGAAATTCGTCGCCGGTAGCCACTTTCTCAGAGTTCGGAACTGCATTCTGAGTGAGCCAAAGCGCCGCATCGTCCAGATGCCCATTACACTTGTCCAACGCAGTCTCGCAGTCGATCTCGGCGAAACCCAGCGCCGACAATTTGAGCACGTGACTCTTGGCGTTCGCCGGTGGCTGTCCGTCCAGCGACAATCTCTGTCTCGCCAGCAAAGTTTGCTTGGGCAGAGAACTTAGCATCCTCGAGAACATGTTGACGTCGTGGTAACTGAGTCGCACGCTCAACGGTTGCAAATGTACCTCGAGACACTTTTCCTTGGTGAGCTCGAGACTCGCGCCAACGGGATCGATGATGGACAATGCGGTTTCCTCTTCGAGACCGAGGATACAAGAGAACAACTCGCAGTGTGACAGATTGCAACTCATCGGTTTCTCGTCGTTTTGCGGATCCGATCTATAAGACAGCACAGCTGTGCTCTTGAGAATAACGGCGTTGGTGTCCCACATCGAAGTGTCTTCGACGAGAACCAGCTCCGAGTCGGTGATGTTGAGTTTGAGCTCGAAAGGTAGAATGTTATTACCGTTGCCATTACTGTCTTGCGAGGTGAAAACCGGTGTCGCACCAACGATGTGTACGGGCTCTGGTTCCGGAGAATTCAGCACTAGGAAATCCCTCACGGCTTCCCACCAGTCGAGAATAGCGGTCAGTCTCATACTGTGCAACAGAATCGTTGTAGCAGAACTACCCATTCTCTTGCGATGATGAACTTCCGCTTGGACTCTGTCTTCCGCTGCCGAGCTTTCGCGCAATGGTTGTAGAATACTAGTGAAGACATTGGATCGCCTATTAACCGGCTCGTCGTGGAACCTCGTGTCGGTGACCAAAATCTCTCTGGACACCAAATCGACGTCTTGCGAGCCGTCGCTCAGCGAGTCGAGTATCAGTCGCGATTTGATGAAATTAACGCACGCCAACGCTGCTATACCGTGATGAGGATGTAGTTTGAGTGTGACATTGACAAGCTCGAGACTGATGAACGACGATGTCCATGCTTTGCCTTCGGAGTCGGTTTGCGGCATCGAGCATTCGACTGTGTCTCGCATAAAAGCTTTCAAGTCGTCCAGATTTTCACTGATGTTGTAGGATAGCAAGCCACGAATCAACATGTACTGCGAAGGATCTAACGCGCAATCCATCGTCGATAAAGTTCCGTGGATACTTAAATCGGGAATTTCTCTGCTCAAGTAAGTATCCAAATTTTGTTCCACTCTCAATTTCAGATGACACTTCTCCGTTAGAAGCGACGGTCCAGTCTTCCTCACGGTGAATCCACCTACCGACAAACTATCCCCGTCGTCGTTGGCATTGTTACTGGCACTGACTCTCTTCGCCGCGTACACGTCCATGTTGACGAGTTCGAGATTCATAATATCCAGCATACACTCCGGCTTCACGGTCGAAAAGACGAAACTGTTGCGGGCGGTCAGTTCGCCAAGATCCAAAAATATCATCTCCTCGGATCTCGAACTCACCGGCAACAGAATCACCGGTGCAGCCGCGTGAAGTTCCAGCGACAGCCTCGTGCTTCTTTTGTTGACGTTGATCACGGCACTGCCACCGGCACGGATGTTCGCCATCACCGTGCGTAACTGCGAGAAATGAGCGAAGAAAGCCTGTAACTCGGCGATGAATCTCTGCGTGTGCACGTAGTGTACCGCCGACATCTGTAGTTTCAATTGAGCGTCGTATGGTCGAGACTCCGAGTCGACGTAGCTGGAGTACTGGAAGTTCAGAGCTTTTCTACCACTCGACAAAAATCTCTCGCGGTAGTGTCTTCCGTGAGGCGTGAGATCCAGCAGCGACATCGAACCCAACGAGCCAGAAACTTTAGTCGTCCCGTCGATTTTGACGACGTGCGAGCTGACGTTGGAGATGTTCACTCTTGCGATTTCGCGCTCGGGTTGAGTCAGCACGAGAGTCAACGAGTTGATCTCGATGTCGGTCTCCGAGTGACTGGGCAACTCGTTACCATTCTCGTAGTCCACCACGTCGACGTTTGTCGAGGGTGGCGCGGGTGTTACGGGTTCGCAACTCGGAGATCCTATACCCAGAAAGTCCAACACCACCATCCACGATTCGACGCTGACGATCAAGTCAAGACAGTTGAAGTCGACGCTGATGGTCTTGTGTTTTACCTGCAGCGTGCTGTCGCGTTCGGGCTCTTTCATGGTGATGCTGATGAGAACGAGATTTTCTTCTGTAGTGACAGCACCCGGCGATGGTGGTGGTGTGTTTGGCGTTTCAGCGAGAGAAATAACAGGTGGTCGACGCCAATGCAACGGTACTGCTCCATAAAGTTTATCCGTCTCTAAACGATCGGGTAGACTACCGTGAACGGCAGAATTACGTAGCAGATGATTTAACGCCAAGTCGGGACATGAACGTGACACACCGGCGAGTAGACGAGCTCGAGACGGTGCAGACGATTGCATCATGTAACGATGTCGAGAACCAACCGGACAGAGTAGATCTTCCATGAGCAGAGAGCGCAGAGCCACTTGAGTCGTCGACTCGTTTCGCGTGAGTTTCTCGTACTTGGCGCACAGATCGCGCATCGAAAGCTCGACGAGCGGTTGTTCCAGACGACCTTCTTGCTTCAACTCGATACTTAGAGCGGGAAGCTCGAAGAGTACTTTCACGGGTAGATCGAATTTTTCGGAATAGGATGTTTTCTCAATGACTCTTGGACTGCTGATGAAGGTATCGGATTTGGACATCGGCTGCGGAGTTTTTGGTGCGACGGTCTGCATCACGTTGGCCGGCATCGTAAACAACCTGTTGATCGTGTCGAGGAATTGCTCGTACTGTCCACGCGAGAGAGAAACCTTCAGAGGTGTCACCACCACTCCGTGAATCTCCACTGTTCCTCTTGCGCTTTCGATCTCCAATGGGAATCCAGGACTCTGACATCGACTGCCGATGTCTCTTTCCACGGTGACTCTGAGTAAAGTGTCGTGCAGAATAGGCTTTCCATCCTCCTTGCACGAATACATATCTTCGGCTCTCAACGGTAGATTCGTTTGACTCATCTGATTGATCCTCGTCGACACGTCCAACGAGTGTAGATTCATGTCCTTCACCTCGAGATTGATCTTCTGCTTGGTCGAGCTGGAGGACGGTGGCTCGTGCTGAAGCGACATCGTGCCCAAATGAGCGACAAACACCTGCGTGCTCTGTGAGGATCTTGGCATCACGAGCACAGGACTGTCGAGTACTAAATCGAGTTTGAGCAGTAGATTCGTCGACATTTCCGCGCCATCGAGTGAAAAACTCGGCAATCTCTTGCGCTGTGGTATCGCCCAATCTTCGGCGTTCACCAATCCAATGGCCATATCCGTGGCTGCAGCTCCGATTTGTCGGGCAACGTTGCTCAGATACTGCTTGAACTCGTCGGCGCAGGAGCGCAGCTCCGATATCAAATGCGGCGCGTGAGTGTACCAGACGCTGCCTATTCGTATACTGATGTCGACGAGTGTTTCCGAAGTGTCGGCTGCCAAGTTCTGTCTGCAGCTACGAGTGGCTAAGAAACGAAAAGCCTCGGATTGCTCGCCTTCCGCGGGTGTACTGGTGGCGAAGTGATCGTAACTGTTGTGATGATGATGATGGTAATGGTGACCGACGCTCGGTGGATCGGCTATGGGATCGCGACCCACGCTGATTATTCGCTGATGAGTCTTGCCGATGAGAGTTTGATCGAGGATTTGTAGACCTCCGAGCGAGCCGGAAATGGAGTTGTTTACCGCGAGAGTTGCTTGTATTCGAGCGTCCGACATCGTTGCCGTGGCGATTTTTTGACCCACCAAGTGACTATCTTGTATCACAGCTCGGAGTAGTAACACGTTTAATCTGTGAAAGTCGAAGGTGATCTCGGTTCTCGTAGCTTTTCCCTCGGACGTCAAACTCGTCAGAGACTCGTATCTCTCCATTCTTCTATCTTTGGTCTTCTTAGGTGGGAATAATCTCCTGGCAAATCCCATAAGCTCGACGATTGTTTCTTGATTTGCGATGATATCCAAATTATTGAACTGTATATTCGCAACTCTCAAACTCTCGAGTGGCTCGTCGACGAACATCACTTCCACGACGATCAGAGCTTCCGAGTCGAGCTGCTCTAGTGCAATAGACGATGACGTTCTCGCGAAAGGACTCTTTGTGTCGTGATGCGCGAGATTGGTCAAAGCGTGCGACAAAGCTACAGGTGAGGTAAGACGTCGAGGTAGAGTTGGATCTGGAGAACCTGGTGATACCGGTGACACAGGTGACGTTGGCTCCGAATCTCTCAAACTGCCGGATACGCTGTCCATGCCGACGTGTTTGTGACTGGCCACGAGAAGCTCGAAGTCCGGGCCGAATTCTTGGAGAGCATCGACGAGCAGCAGACCGTGAACGGATAATGAGGCACTCAAGTCCGCTGGGCGTTTACTCAGTGCTGCTTTCACTCCGGATACCTGACGAATGAGTTTGAATTGATATAAACGATTTAGAAAAATGTTTTCATTATAATAAGAATTATTATTACCTGAAGTTCGGCAACACTCCTACCCCGCGATTGCAGCTCAAAAGTCATCTGATCGATGATAAACTGAATCATCATCGCGTGGTTCAACATTCTATCCAGACCTTCCTCTTTCTTTGGACTTTCCGGCTCCTCTTGAGCGTAAACTCCACTGCTTTTCGCCGTGACCGGCGAATTGCTCGATAAACTCCACAACAAGTGATACATCGATCGTATCGATTCGACTTTTTGTTCGTTTACGTGCACGACTAGCCTTGGTAGATTTCCCGATACCGTGACCGATGGGAAATGTGGATCGGCCGTTGTAACGACTCTTCTTTCGATTTGTAAGGATATATTGAATCTAACAAAAAAGTGATAAATTAATACCTTGATTTAATCGTTATTACAAAAAAAAAAAGAGAAAAGAAAAGTACCTTTCTAAAACGTGAAGACTCGACATGCCCCTGGTTCTCGCGTGCTTCCAGTTATCCTTGACTTTGCCGACTAGCACTTGCAGATCCGACAGATCAACCGAATAATGGTCGTACAATTTCTTGTGAAGCGCCGCTTCCGACAATCCCAGCTGTAGATCCTGCACCGAGCCATTTTCCTCGCTACCAGGTGGAGTCGAACAAGGTGTTTCAAATCTCTCGTCTTCCTCCTCCTCTTCTACCGTTTTTTCCATCTCGCTCGTCGGCGACATCAGATTCCTCGCCGTTATTATCGCGTTCGGATCCAAATTGTTCGACAGGTGTAACCTACCAAAATCAACGACTACAACCGTAGCGTTGGTGTCGGTGAACTTCTCGACGAGAAGAATCTGCGGCGCGGAGATGTTGAGTTGCAGATCCCAAGACGAACGAATAACAGCGTCGCCTTCGAGAATCTGCTCCCAATTCTTCATGAGCTGTCGTCTCGTTCGTCGCTTCATCGCCTGTAGCCTCAGATTGTTCGAACCGTCCGATCTGTGTGGCTCGCATACAAAGTCGACTAGCCATCGCATGGCCAATGGATTGTACACCACGTCGAGAGAACGAGAATTGACGTGTAACGAATGGTCGACGGACAAATGCAGCGGACGTTTCTCGTAGACGAGTTCAAAGAGCGACTGAGCTGGCTGAGAGCTGAGTTTATCGGACGAGCTGCGAAGTCGAGAGGACGAGCCACTGCCGCCGACGCTCGATTGTGGCTGCACGAGGATCGGAAAAGTCGAATTTTCCGTGAAATGATCGTGCAGGAACAGAGCTCCGAGACTTATGGAGAATTTGTGGGAGCCGGAACGAGGACGAGATTCATAACTTAGGTGTACGCGTTCGAATTGTAACTCCATTACTGCTTTAATTTCTGGAGGTTTATCTAAATAACATCAATAAATTAATACTTCTGCCTTCGGCGTAAAATTAATCAAATAAACAAGTACCTGGTTCATTTTTGGTAACTGTACACAGCGATATCGCACCCTTGGATAAAGCAAAGTTAAAAAGACCAAAAACGGTATCTCGACGTAGTAAAGTATCGTCGTCTACAGTATCTGCCAGTACGTCAAGCAGTTCTCCGTCGAATGTCGATGAATTTGCCGTTGGCGAAGTTTCGGTATTGTTGTTCGGTGTTTTAGCGGAATACCAGCCCCACCACTGTGGAAACCACTGCAGAAGCATACCCTGAGCTTGTGGTGGTGTGGAAGTGTCCACGTTTGGCGTTGGCTTTGGCGGTCTCACTTTCATCATTGCTATTGGCAGTAAACGGTCGATCAATAAATGTTTTTTAATTAAATATTCGAATAGAAATTTGGTAGTGATTCTTACCCAATTCACGTAAAATTCTAAGCTCATCAAAACTGAGCTCAGCCTCCATTTGATCCTTCAATTTCTTCAAATCTAGCGGTAAACTCGAGGTAGGATTCGTTAAAAGCTTCGCGCAAACATCGACGTAGGTAGTATTATTTTTTCCACGTTGAAGAATATCGGCCCAAGTCTTTTTCGGATTGAGAGTTTTTCTACCGATGTAGCAACGAGCTGCGTACCTCCACCACTCTTTTGGAGTTTCCTTGACAGGCGCTGTTGGTCGGCACCTTCTCTGTCGACGCTGCCTGTCAATTTCATCTAAACCTCTTATGCATAAAATTATTTGTTCATATTGGACCTGAAGGATTGAAAAATCAAACGTAAATTTTTTAGTTGCAGCTGCACGTATAATGAGATAGCACTGAAAAATGTTACAACTTACATCTGTAAGTGATAATGGTACTTGATCTAAAGAAAGATCAACAACAATTCTTGGTTTATGTGCTGAACGTATCGGCCTTTCCGATCTGTCTCTCTTTACATGAGCCTTAGCGCTAACTGGTGAAAGAATATAACATTTGCTCTGTTTTTTTGACTCGCTCATGGCAACCTAGCATATTTTTAATAGTTAACATCTCAATTGGAAATCAATGAAGTATAAACAGCGAAAATATTTACAGCTAAATTGGCCATGTCCAAATCATGGAACATATCTTCTTTTTTGGTTTCATTCCAATACACAGAAAGACCATCAAGTTCCATTAATTTGAAAGAGGAATCTTGCAAATTCCAAGAAGTAGAGCCAGGAACCCAACTTGCATCACAACTTTGGGCTGTTAGAGCCCCTATGGTTATACCCAAAGCTATCCCTGTACCTAATACAACATTTTATGAAAGTAGTTATTTGTCGTTACATAACTGTATTACAAAATCCAAAGAAATTTTTTAAAAACACATACCATTAGGAAGAGTATCTAAATCTTCATAACGAATATGTACATCCTTTATATTGAGCTGCAAATTCTCTACTATATTAGTGACTAGAGAGGTACCATAAGTTACCCAGGTACTATAACTAGTTGCGTAATAGCCAGGACCTTGTTCAGATTCTGCACGCCATCTTGCTTCTAAGGAATCCAAACGACTTAACTTATAATCAATTATTGCTTGTTCTTCTGCCTCGATGTCGTACTGTAAAATATAGGTTTAGCTTTGTTATTTTAGTTGAATAAAATACTGTTGAATAATTCTCTGTAAAAATTACCTCTTCTAGATGTATAGGCCCTGCGACTAAATACAATTGTTCTATTGCTATCACCCATGACGCTGTTCTTATTTGGGTGACAGGAACTTGTAAACGAACTTTGCCGATGAAACCAGCTTTAATTTCAACAGGTAAACCAAGGTTCCTTAAAGCTTCTCTTTTGAGTGGTAAATTTTCAAGTTCAACTGCACCTGTAAACATAATTTAAAAAAAAGTTATTAGTAAAATGTGTACACAATATCTTACATTATGTCTGAATATTTTTATAGCACTAATAAATAATGAAAACTAATCCTAAAATATTTCTCAAGAGTTCATGAGTTTATTGGCATGATCTATTACTTTCAAATCTGAATGTAAAATTTGTTCACGTTCACCCAAAATAACTCTAAATATATTCTGCTCTAAGCTTTTCTCTATATTGCATCAGATTCCAGATAAAGAAAATTATCTCAAGAATGTTAAATAATATTCAACAGTAAATGCGTTGAATCATTTTATGAGATTATCATTTTCTTTGATTACTATCTTGCAATTTTTAATTTTGCTAATGATAAGAGTATACATTTAATAGATATAAAAAATGATTAATTATCATCATTTTATCTCATTAAACTTTTCCATCTGTAATAAATTGATGTGATATTTGGATCATACTTTACATAACTGTAGATAAGCATATCTAAAAAAAATTTGTAAACAAAAGTAGTTTCTATTTGAAATAATGATGAAGTCATTTAGGTAAAATATATGTCGAATTTACTCATGACACAGCATAATAAGCATTAAGAGTATTGAAACATGCACAACTTATTTACATGCAAGTCAGTATCAATGCGATGTTAATGCACCAAATCAAAACAACAAAGCGCTGATTAAACGACAAACGTCACAAAGGATTTTTTTTGTTACCTGAGAGTAAGGCGATGCTTAACTGATCTGTGTTGAGGTTCTCCACGTACTTGCCCAGGTAATTGTTGAGCACCCAGGCGACGAGGCCCTCGAGCATGTTGGCGGTGTCGACGCAATTTTGTTACAACAATGCACATGTATAAAAACACGAGAAAGGGGGGAAAAGGAAAGTTTCGCGCGCTATATGTATATATATGATCGACAAAGTTATGATCTGAATAGAAATTGCTCAATTCCTTGTCTTGCCGATGATAACAACACTGCCCGTGTGAATGACATAAGAGGGAGGTTCGATAATTACTTCCTCACCACTCCCTCCGATGGACTTTCGCTCGTTCCGTTGAGGAACACTGAGGAATCTCGTGCCGCGAGCCGAGCATCCCAAATGTCTCACTCACACACATGCAGCCTCAACACGGTATACACACACATAACAGGTTATTCGCGCGAATTTCACTGTGATGTCTGCGTTACCGATTGAGCCTTTCGTAATCATCGCTGAACTCCCTCTCAAGTCTCAAAACTTCTTGCCATTCGGTTGACGTCACTAAATGTCAGCGCTATTTTTAGAGAAAGTTACCTATTGAAATTTTCGTGAAAATAGGTAATGTAAACAGGATCAGTCACGGAAGCTTTTGGAAATAATGATGAACTAAGATTTTTTGTTTGTTTTTTTTTCAGAACAAATTTTCAAACTATATTTTTGGATTTGAATATATTTACACATAAATATAGTCTTCCTTATTGCAATTAATTTTTGTTTGGCATTTACACAATTGTCTATAATATTATTACAATAATATATCTATATGTACAGTACGAATATTCTTAAATACGAGTCAGACATCACAAGTTCACAAGAGTACTCATTGCCTGAGATCTTGCTTTATTTCCAAGTCTAATGTATCAAATACTGTTGTAAAATGATCATTTATCTTGAGTGTGTTCTTATATCAACAGCTGTTCATCGTTTAACTTTTTACTTGGATATATAATAAAAAGTACAAGCTGGAATGCACTCAAAATACACCCAAGTAGATTGGGTGTTTGTATAAAAAGATCATTGATTAAGTATCCATATAGGAACCATTGGCATGATGTAATGAATGAAGCCAAAAGTACTGGGAATGGTAAACTTTCAGCACTTTTCACCCTTATTACGTGAGCCTGCAAAAGAAATATCAATTGAAGACTGCTCGATCGAATCAAAATTACTTTAAAAACTTACCAGCAAAGTTAATGGCGATGCAAAAAATAAGATTGTTAAAGTACAACTAAGAAGTCCAATTCTTTTCGTAACTAATGCTACATCATCTGAGACAAACCAATATAAGTACATCATATTGATGAATATTATCGCACCAAACATCTGTTTGACTATGACTTTCTTGTGTATGGTATAAATGTAAAAGGTGAATGCATAAAAGAATTGTAGCGAAGAT
This sequence comes from Galeopsomyia nigrocyanea, assembly GCA_035047105.1. NCBI lineage: Eukaryota > Metazoa > Arthropoda > Insecta > Hymenoptera > Eulophidae > Galeopsomyia > Galeopsomyia nigrocyanea. The sequence goes on along the minus strand of JAWWMK010000040.1, from coordinate 4,597,695 downwards.
CCAAATATGTTAACAATCATGACAGATTTGTCTTGAATTAATATACCATATAAAAGCCATAAACTACACCTGAAAACAAGAGTTATATTAAAAGTAATATAAAAAATACTGTTTGAGAGCTTGATACTTACGACATAAAACATGTTACAAATGCTAGTCCAGATGCATCTCCGGTAGATTTGTTTTTGGCAAATTTCCTGCATACTAGTCTAAAAAAATCAATATTGAATTTGAAAATCATGTAACTCAAGGATACATATGTGACATAATAACATCACTTACATGCCAGATAGAAACTGTAAAATGGTGCATATTGATGCAGTGCTTGCCAAAATATCTTTAAATTCTACCAAGTTCATCTCGACCGTCCAGGAACTTTCATATCTTTTCAACGTCGGCGAAGTGGATTAAATTTATCAATTAATAATCCCGGCGATAAACTTTATGCAAAAATAATGATCGCTTACTTACATGTGAAATTCGCTAACGTTATTTACCACGTAAATTCCATTTTATTTTATAGGCTATTTCACATTTTCCATTTGTTTACATCCCTTTTCGAAACAAAACAATATTGCTTATCAATTGTTGTTTTAAATCGTCATGTTATAGGTTATAAAATTTAATTTACCGACCAAACAGAACGTCATCACAATCGTGTATATCCAATCAAAATGCCGTTATCCGAGAGAGAATATTCTATCGATAAAACAGATTTATAAACACAACTTTTGAAAACAAAAATATGAGGTTTCTATAATAGGTGTACAATTTTATTAAAATCACAATGATTATCGAATATTTTTATAATCCATTTATGTGTCAGTAAATTATTATAACGGACAAAGAAGCGAACGAAATTTATTGGAAATTTGGAGTAATTAAAGATAAAAGTGTTCGTATTAATTTATTAATAAAACTTAAGAATCTTTCATTCGTTTATAAGAAAGAAATTTGCTCATCTACACAAACTCATCATTTTTATTTCTTCGCGCTCTACATTTTTTGTTACCATAAATTATTACAAAAAAGAAAACTTCCATTATTCGCAACTCATTTTTTTTTAATTCTCAGTTAAAAATAAATGATGTCTATAATATATCTGTTGTCGCGGAGGCGATTAGATAACAATCAAAAGAGAGGGACAATTTTGTGATTCCCCAAACCTAATAAATCAACTCCGAAATAGCGCAGAGAGAGAGAGAGAGAGAGAGAGAGAGAGAGAGAGAGAGAGAGTAAGAGAGAGGGAAAGAGGGAGAGCGCCGTAAGGCAATCATAATCGCATCGGGAAAAAAAAAACAATCATCATCACAGCATTAGAGCGCAGCCAAGCAGAAAAGTGGGAAGTCGAAAAAAAATCCTCTGGCCCGCCAGTGTAGGAGCAGCAGCGGTAGCGGCGCACACTCCAAAAAAAAAAAAAAAAGAAAAGAAAAGACGTCGCTCCATCTCTGTTCTACACACAAGAGGGCCACCACGGATCTAGGAGAGTTATACGTATTGGAAATTCGCGTAGATGCAAGCAGTCGGCGGTGGCTGCAGTGGTGCCGGAGGCGGAAGAATCCGTGGTCCTCCGATTTTCATCGATCGTATTTATAGTGTCGCGGTTTATTTTTACGTTCGCTGCTTTCTCTCTCTTTCCTCGTCGTCGTCGTCGTAGCCGTAGTTATAACATACACAGAGACACACATCCACGCGCTTGTTTGTGTGTGCGTGCGTGCGCGTAACCTATCCTATATGTGTGTGAGAGAGTGAGTGAGTGCGAAAGAGGAGAGTCGTCGTCAGCGATGATGATGCTGCTGGTCGCCGGTTGAGGGAGTCGGAAGGAAGGAGGACGGACAGCGGCGGCGGAGAGGAGAGCGGAGATACATAGTAGTAGCCAGGCAGCGTATAACCTCGACTTCCACGACGTGAGTCTTCTGCGTAGACACGTGCCGTTGCTTGGCTTTGATTTCTTTTTTTTCCATCTCTCTCGTAAAAAGCCATAGTGCGCGCAGGTGAGAGAGCGAGTGAGAGAGAAAGAGAGACACACACAGAGCGAGACAGAGATTTTCGCCCGAGCGAGCTTTATTTGGCAGTCGTCGCCAGAGAGCTCTGTCTCTCTGTGCTGTGTGACCCTTTTCGATACGCCTAATACCACCTAATACAGCGGCAGTGGAGAATAAGAGAGGCTCTTTCGCTCTCAATTGAACTTAATGAGTCGACACCTCGTTTTTTTCCATCTCCGTTTCTCTCTCTCGTACGAGGGCTCGCTCTCTCTCTCGTGTGTGTGTGACTGACGACTCTCTCGAATTAACGATGACTTACCTATACACCTTGGGGCCTCTCTCATCTGTCACACACTTGGCTTTACGCGCTCTATGTGCCCGATAAGGAGCCCCTACACAAGAGATAATGTATATCTTTTCTGCCAATGCATTTGATCATTATCACACCTGCACTCTCTTATCTGTCTGGGTGGGTGGTGGTGTTTTTGCACTGTGAACTTTTGGTCAGGATTAGCCTGGCAGTGTGTGTCCTCATATATATCTATGTCATGTGTCTCTCTCATTTATGTATGTTGTATACGGTGAAATGGTTCATTATTTGGGGGTTGTCTGTTCTCTCTATCCGTGTGTTTCGTCTCTCTAGACAGTGACTGTGACTGCTGAGATGGTATGACTGAAGGTGCATTGCAGCCAAGCTTGTCCCCATGGTTTGTTGAAAGGCAGTGTGTTGGCCAATAATTAACAGCACATCTCAAATTGCATATAATGGAGACGTCAGTGGCAGGACGGAGGCGTACTGCCACTAGGCATTCAGCTGAAGATCAAGCTCTAGATCAGATTGCCAAAGAGGTACATCACATTCAACTCTGCTGCGTCATCTTACATTACTTTTTTTTATTCATTTTTATCATTCACTGTCAATTGATCGCCTCGAGCATGCTTCTACTTTTTTGTTGTCGCTGTTACTTTTATTTTTTTTTTAAATTTTGTATCGTACAATGTGAAGTTATATCTGTTTATTTTATTTTTTTTTATTCTGACAAACAGTGCCTTGTTTTCAAGTGGTCTTGTGGAAAAATAATATTATAAAGCTGGTAATAAATTGATTGTGGTTGTAGGCGGAAGCAAGGTTAGCTGCCAGAAGATTAGCCAGAGCTGAAGCAAGAGAAATACGAATGAGGGAGTTAGAGAGGCAGCAAAAAGAAGCAGAGGAAAATGCGGATAGAGTGTTCGACATGTGCACAGGTGAGTCATCAGGTGTGATTTAGCCTTGCGCAAGGCTAGGTTATTTTTACACTTACCACATATTCTTAATTACTGCAAAAGAAGCTTAAATTCATATGAACTTTTTATCTTGTTCAAAGCTGATGCTAACAGAGCCATGAGGGTCACACCGGATCCTATTCGAGCTTCTAGGCTCCTTGCAAACAGCAACAACTTTCAATCAAGTCGAAGATCTTCTGAGGATTCCTTGGAAGATGCTGGGCTTGGAAGGGATCTCAGAGTATGTACTGCTTCATTATTTAACAGCTAGATATATTCACAGTTGATATGAAATTAAATTCAAATTGAAATTCTTGATTACTTTTTATTTAGATGGAGCTCAAAGAGTTTGAAGAGAAGTTCAGGAAAGCAATGATAGCAAATGCTCAATTGGACAATGAAAAGTCTTCCTATGCCTATCAAGTTGATCTATTAAAAGATAAGTTAGAGGAGCTCGAAGAACAAACGGCCCAATTGAGACGCGAGCTCAGGGAGAAAAATCGCGAGGCTGATCAAGCTAAACGACTTGGTCAGAGGCTCGAGGAAGATTTGAATGTCTGTAAAGCAATGCTCACAGAAAGGGACACTTTAATACAAGAGAATGGATTGGTTATAGTGGAAGACGAGGGCAGTGAAAATGAAGAGACGCATAAGGAAAACGGGCCCGTTTGCCGAAAGAAAGTGCTAGTCAGTACAGAAGCCGCAGAATTATTGCAAAATGCTGGAGAAGGTTCTCTAGGTACGTGAAAGCAAAATTATTAAATTCTATTATCGCAGTTTTCGTCCATTATTCATCATTGATAAGTAATCTGTCGTCAGCAAAAAAAGTAATCTACTCACTTAAGATATATCTGATTGATTATATATTGATATAGCCATTCATAGATTTGTTACTATGTATTTCATAACTTTTTATTTCGTAGATGTTAGACTGAGAAAGTTTGCAGCTGACAAGAAGGAGCAGCAAGATGAGATCAGGCATCTCAGGCTAGAACTGGAAGAAGCAAGAAACCGAATGAGGCCAGCGCGATCTTCAGATTCTGGACTAGGTAAGGAATAATAAAGAATGTTTAATTTTGTTGATTGGTAATTGAGCATTCGAGTAACGACTTTTAAACTTTATAGATTCCGAAGAAGCGCATAGGGAAGCTAATAAATTGTTAGCCGATTACAAATTCAAATTGCAAAAGGCAGAGCAGGACATGTCTACACTTCAAGCGACAGTAGCCAGACTCGAGAGCCAAGTAATTCGCTACAAATCCGCAGCTGAAGCTTCTGAAAAGGCCGAAGACGAGTTGAAGATTGAAAAGAGAAAGTTACAAAGAGAGGTATTTAAAATTTGTTTTGATAGTCAGTTTATGCTGTAAACGAGTATCCGTAACGTTTGAATGTTTCTTTCAGGTCAGAGAATCACAAGGTCGCGTCGAGGAGTTAGAAACCGCCAATTCACACTTGCAGCGACGCTTAGATAAGCTGAAAAACGCGAAATCAGCGCTACTCAAAGAACTTTGATAGTTCTTTTGCGTTCTCGCCTGTCGAGTCAATATATGCTTCGCATCTAATTGGCGAAGCTTTGTAAATACGAAGAAAGCACATATTTAGGAGAAAAAACGTGTGCAAATGAAAGCCTAGTGATCGTCTCGTGTTCACGTGCGAAAGCGAAGCGAAAGAACCTTTCCCTCATTTTCAAACTAATTCTTCATTTTCCTTCTCGTTTCCCACACTCACTCTGTACCGGCAACCCACGTTAGCGTTCTATCGAATCCTTTTTATAGACGTATTTATTCGCAACAAAAAATGAGAAGACTATACCCGCGTGATTTTAAGATTTCAACGAAATGGAAAACAAATAAGCCAAGACTTTGTACCGTTTTTTACCGTTTGCATTTTCTATGATACCTCGATCATCGTTAAAGCTGACTTAACGGCATGGTTAGAACATTACAAGCATTTCAAGTGGTGAAAGACTTATTTAAGTATTTAACAAAAGCACGCAGTGCCTGTGGCGATAATCGAGGGAGAGTCCAAGCTGATATTCGTACCAGACAAAAGAAATTCCATCCATGCATATAGTAGCGCAACAAGCTACAATTCCCGACGATCACTCATTACAATGAAACAAAATAAGAAGTGAACGAAATGCGGCCTAATTTTGACAGCCACATTACTAACGCGAACAAGACTCTCTAATTGAATTCTTTACTTGTAATTATTATCTTAGTAGGCATTAACTTAAAAGAATGAATAATCTTGATTCTATTTTAATGATTGGTGATGATTTTTGTTCTCTCGCCAAGTATCTGTTTCTTCTTTTCTAAGCGATTTTAATTGTATTTCGTCTCTGTATTATAAGATGTTTCTGTATTATAATGCGAATGAGAGTGTACCGAGTTATATTCGATTTAGCGCGTTTTACCACGATGATGTAAAGTGTACATCTTTTTTTTCTGTTATGAAACGGCTGGCGACAAATGATTGAAAACGTGGCGTTTGTTTCATAAATCTTGAATCATTGTTTAAATCGCAAAGAAAAAAATATATGTATATCTTGTTTAAAAAAAAAAGGTATGTCGTGAAATTTTCAGCCACGCATGAAATTGCATTTGTTGAAGCTGACGAAATCGTGTTATGAAAAGCTCTTTATTAAACAATTCATATTTACTAAAAAAAAAACTCTTTTTTATTTTATAATAAAAATTTAATACAATTACATAGTACATATATACCTTGTTAGTCAAAACTATACCATTTTTTTAAATTAATATAATGATGTATACATTTGTTAGAGTATCAAGCAAGTTAAATATTATGTAAACAATATTCACGTACATACATGAGGCAAGACGGTACGATACGCTACATTAAATTTTCAAGTTAGTCAAGTGAAAGATAAAAAAAAGATCTCTTGTGGCCAATATTCGTATTATTAGTGCATTGATCCTTTTCGTTTCGCCCATGCTGGACTCTGCGCGTCCGTTAATGGCTTATTCGACTTGACAACGTTCAGTGGCTTGTAAATTGGCATCGGCCTTGCTTTGACTTCCGCTTGTTTTCTTAATTCCAATTTTTCAGCCTTTTCCCGAGCTACTCTCTCCTCTTCTTCTATTTTCTTTCTTTCCTCTTCTTCCATCTCTTTCTTTTTCAGTTGCTCGTCAAATTCTTTTCGTTGCTTTGCTCGTTTGTCCGTGTTAAGTTCCGTCAAAACGGCCACGCTCTTCTGCGACAATTTGCACTTGGGTTCGAGAATCTTGGGTACTGCGCCGTGATTGCGATTTTCTTGATTTGTTGTAACTTTGGGTGGCGCAGTTGTCTTTTTCGGTGCCACAAATGGAATCGACAGCGACGGCTTGATCAAATGTTTTGATTGCGTTGACAAATTCTCGTGCGATCTCTTTACCACGGCATTTGGGTTTTTCTTCGAGTCGTTGAGTGACTTACTACTGGTATTGAAGGATGGTTTAATTGACAGATTCTCCATCGATTTTTTCAACAAGTTATCTCGCGATCTACCTCTAACTAGCACCGGTTTGAATTCTGGAACTTTATGGGCTATAAAAATTCTTGCCTTTTTCTCTTCCTCTAACAATTGCTTCATTTTTTCTTCTTTCTTTTTCTGCACTTCTTTGACCCTATTTTCAAAGCTAAGCGATCGAGTGACTGTAATTTTGGCTTTCTTGACAGAGTCGTCCTTTGGAGGGGCCTTATTTATTGGTGTCTTGACAGCAGTTGGTACTGGTCTAGCATGGAATTCAGCTTTAACTTTGAGCTTTTCCTCTGCCTGCAAAGCTCTTAATTTCTCTAGTTTCCTTGCTTGCACCTCTTTGTTACGAGCTTCAAAGCTGAATGGAATAACTTTGGTGTTCTTCTTTCTGCACTGAGAAGGTTCTATTGGAATTCCAAAATGTAAGACTTCTTCATCCTGAAAACATATACATACAGTCATTAGAAATAAACAAAGATTCGAAACCTTGATACAATAATCATTTACAAATTAAAAAATTTATCTTACCTTGATCAAGACACCTTCGTCTGTTGTGCTGACAATAGTTGGAACGGTTTTCGTTTGCATCCTATAAGGACGCTTGACATCCTTCTGTGGTGCTGGAGGTTGACCTTTTTTCGTCTGTGTCAAATGGAAAGGCTCTGGATGTGTAATTGTTTTCTTCTCGACCTTCTTCAAAGGTGCAGGTTTTCGAAGAATATCCTTACGAACAGGATTAGCTTTGATTGCATTCTGACGAATTTTCTCCAATTCCAGTTTCTCTTGCTCCTCCCGACTTAGTGCTGTGACAGGCCTACTTCTATTCTTACACATGAGAGCTGGTGAATGTGCTCTTGTCAACTTGAATGACTGTCTTCGTAGCTGCTCTGTTCTTGTAGTTTTTGTTGAATGGAACCTTTGTGGAGTCACGCGATGGAAATTCGTAACAGCCTCTGCCATGCTTACGTATTTGGTTGGTTGAACTGGAACTTTGGCAATACTCACTCGACGTTGATTGGTAATGCTCATGCGGCGTTTCATTTGCTTACGCCATGCTGTTCCAGTCAAAGCTGCTATTTTTGTTTTGCCAGCACTCGAAGGAGCAGCAGCCTCTTTGGAAGCAAACGTTGAAACAATATTGCTTTTTGGAGCTTGCTTAGATGTGCTAGGTTTTTTACTTGGAACTTCTTCTTGAACCTCTTTGTGCTCATCAATCTCTTCTACTTGAACTTTTTGAATTTCTTCCTGCTCTTTATTTTCGGTTGGCTCGTCTTCCTGTTCCATTTTATCTTGAGAAATTTCATGTTCTGAGCTACTTACAGTAACTTCAAGGTGTATCTGAGAAGTTTGATCAGAAAAAGGACTTTCACTTTCTTTCGAATGAACATTTTCTTTGTCTTCATCACAGTGCTCATGTACATGCTCTTCAAACTTAACAGATTTCTCGTGAGAAGGTAAAACATTCAGACATTTTTCCAAGTCCTGTTTGGGTGTATTGGCAGCTTGTGCACACATAGACCTTGTTAGCCTCTTAATAGGCGTTTTGAAAGCAGGAGAATCCACCAAACAAGACTTATTGATAGACTTATCATTTTTGCTTTTGAAAGACAATTGCAAATTGCTCATAGCTTCTGACAAAACCTTCTCATAAGTAGTTTCCTTTACCTGACCTTTTTTAATATTCGAAATTTTCAGAGCCTTTGCACACATCGATCTTTTTGGAGTCTTCTGCATGATGCTTATGTTACCGTAAGAACTCTCATTTAAAGGCTGCTTGCTTTGGTTTAATTTCTTGTGTGGAATACTTGGAGATTCTGTATCAATTGAATCTAGTTTGTCTCTGTATTCATGCTCCTCGTGTCTTTTCAGAAAATAATCATCTAGACAAAGCTGAGGACTGGGAGCAATGAAATCTGCCCACTGTGGTGCATCTAAGTCATCCATGGGGCTGGTTATGAGTTTTCGTAAAATTATAGATTTTGAAAGCGATACAGGTGTAGATACGTCTATGGCAGATCTTTGGCTACTTTCATCAGTCACCCAAGATTCATCCGAAGCATCAGCATAATCTATAACAATCATCACACATAAAAATAAGTTAAACATTTTTTATGCACCACAACTTAGATTCATTGTGAATTATCTCTTTTTATGATCAACTTATACAATCTAAAGAATTTGATAGACTGAGAAGTCATTTTTTTCAATTTGGAATTTTGATATAATTAGCATTCCTTGACATCAATGCTGCGGCTCCAATACGCACTAAGAGCCTTTTTAAAGACGATTAATGAAAAAGATTGAATGTTAATCTTCAATTACCCACTTTATAAAGAAATATTACATTCACGTTCGAAACTCCAACTGATTTCCGAATGAAAATATAGAAAAGAAAAGCAACGCAAAGAAAAACAAAACAAGCTGGATAATACTCTGAATCACACATCTTACCGTTTGAGGTTTCTTCGTTAGGTTTTGCAAGATACGACCCCACGATGGCAGCGTTATAAATCTACAAATTAAATAACAAAATTCTTCATCTGAAACGATGAAATTCTTGCGATAAACACCACTTTTCTCGAATATTCACTGATAAACGTACAGGAGCGTACGGGAGAGGACGTGAGAATGTCAGCACCAAGCACAGGGCAACCGACTTTGAAAGAACACAACGGACATCAACCGGCTTGAATTCAAACAAGAGGAAACTGCTTCTTGAGCTCCTGATTGGTCGGCTGAGTCACTGCAGTCAGGTTAGCAAACTTGTCCAATCAAAATCCCAGAACACTAAAGTCACTAACTTTGCATTGTTTTTTTTTATTTTTATTTTTATGTAAGTTAATCGATCCATTATAATAAGAAAATAATGTAATAAATAATTCATTCAAAAAATATTATTTCGAAGCTCTTGGTTGAATAAAATGTCTTATTTTCGCTCAAAGAACATTTTTTTCAAACAATCTTCGACCATGTATTATAACTATTGTATATAATAATATTTTAGTTTTGATTTCGTATATATTTTCTTGATAAACAATGCTTTTCACGTTAATGCTTTTTGACTGCCATTGCCAACATTATAGACCAAAATTTCAAAGGGAAGGAAACGTTGCCCCCGTAGAACTCACTGGAAAGATTTTACCCCCACTCCGTAAGGCAAAAGCTGGCTCTTATCGATGTGATATTGTTTTTCACATGTGCGAGTGTCTCTCGGTGCAGTCGCACTCAGGGGCAGCAGTCAGTCCAGTAGCAAGCGAACAGCTGCAAACAGCTGAGCAGCGAATAAGAGAGAGAAAAAAAATTATAATAGTTCCATCTGGGCATGTTCGCCCGAGGCGCTTTGTTATTTTTCCATCCGCGCAGCAAACAAAGAAGTGCCTCGCGTCATCGCAGCAGCACAATACTCTAGAAGTTGTTAATTCTTCTGCGTAGCTTTGCGTAGTCTGGTAGTCGCGATATTGCCGTCGCACGTGCGTGTTGTGTGTGCTACGTAGCTGTATACATTGTTCCTGTCAGACAAAGGATTTTTCGAAAGGATGTGGGAGCCTCTTGAGCCTGGCAGCTCGCCTATCGACTGGTGCGAGGGCAATTATAACATTTCACCCAGTATCGCCGAGTTTATGAATACCGTAAGTTTTATCCTGCTTTGGATATTAATTGCTTGTTTTTTTTTCGGGCAAAATGATTTACGTATAATCTTCATGTTGCGCTTTTCCTGTTTGACATAGCCGAGATAATTTGCACAATTTTACGCGCTCGTGTATAAAAGACTTGCAGATTGAAAATGTTTACTCGAATTTTAATTGACATTTGAAATAACTAAAATATGAAAATATACGAGATTTTTGGTGATTTTATTTGGATTTGTTTTTCTTTTATCTTTGTTTGCTCCATATTGTGCCATCCACTCTTTCTTATCTCTATTTTATCGGAAACTTTCGTCTTCAAGATTAGTTTTTACATTTTCAAATAATTATGCCAACAAAGCAATCAAAATCTGAAGATAACATAGAATAATTAATTTATTTCTTTGTGATTCATGCAGCTGAGCAATGCTCTCTTCCTACTACTGCCACCAGTGCTGATGCATCTGTTCAAAGATTATGGTAGATTTGTCAATCCTGGAATACATGTGATATGGGTTCTGTTAATGGTAGTTGGAATAAGCAGTGCATACTTCCATGCTACACTTTCATTAGTCGGTGAGAATGACTTTTATTAAACATTCATGTTTATTGGTGAATATGTAAAATGAACAATATAAATATTTAATTGGCCTTTAATTTTTTAGGTCAGCTTCTTGATGAATTGGCAATTTTGTGGGTATACATGGCTGGACTTTGTATGTTTTTTCCAAGAAGGTACTTTCCAACAGCAGTAAAGAATAATCGCAAAAAGTTTTCACTCTTTGCCAGTATAGGAACCTTGGTTGCTACTGTACTAGCAACTTTTCATCCAGCAATCAATGCATTTGCACTGATGACTCTTGGCATACCAGCTTTTGGATTTATGACTCTTGAACTTAGAAGGTGAGATTGTAACTTGTAGATATACCAACAATTTACTAAGAATCTTTGTGGAGAAAAGTTTAATAACTCGGTTTTATTTTCAACAGGACAAAGTCTGCAAGAGTTTATCGACTGGGACTTCGATGTGGTGCTGTTTGGGTTTTAGCTGTTATCTGCTGGCTGAACGATAGATTATTTTGCGATACTTGGCTTAGTTTGAACTTCCCTTATCTCCACGCTTTATGGCATTTATTTATTTTCATCGCGAGCTACACGGCAGCCGTTTTATTCGCGTATTTCGCTGTCAAAGACGAAAAGCCTCATCAGTCACCAATGTTAAAGTATTGGCCAAGAGATGACTTTGAGCTTGGCATTCCATATGTCACAATCAAGAGTTACATCAAAGTTGATACCAAGAGTTACATATAAGACTTGTCGTTTTTCAATATATGATTCATTGTTTGTAAATGGAAGGTCAAGACTAACTAATATTCTAGGGAGCATTCAACATGGATTGTGTTATTGAGACTGAGTCGAGTTTTTTTTTATATTTATTGTAATGATCCACATAAATCAATTAGTTGAAAGAAGTCAACATCACCACAACCTTGTAAAGTTGAATGTAAAACTGATCTGTGACTGAATCAAAGAAAATACCATATTATATTCGGGAGTGAAGAAACTTTTACTGGACATATTTGTGATATGTATGAATTAATATATATTAGTAGTTATGATATACACGATATACACTTGAATTTTGATGAATTACGTCGAGAAATCTACGTAAAAAAACAATAATTTATTACGATTGATATTTTCGTATCTAATGCTAATATTAATCGAGTTTTATCAAATTTTATTATTCGATGTTATTTTCTTACTATAACCATTTGTAAACGTTATTCTACACCGTGAGTAAATTATACGAAAAAGATTTTATTATTTAAACAAGTATTTATTCTATTCTACGTATTTGTACCAAGACCGTTTTTACTTAATATACACTGTGCTTTCGAATAATTACTAACATATTTTTTGAATAAAAACCATTTCTAAGTCTGTAGTTAAATGGTCTGTTATTTGTAACACTCTTCAACTTTTGTTTATCAATGCGCGGCAGTTTGCGATAGGATTTCTACTTAGACACGCCCAAAGTAACGAAATCTGTTTAGTTTATACATTATTATAGACTTTATTAAAAATACATTTGTTACAAAGGCCAAGAAAAAAAAAACTCCAATTTACAACAGAACTTTCGTTCATCAATCAACGATTTTTAAAACGATATGCAAATAACATAAGGAATGTTTTCAAAGACTTAATAAACAATTACAATTATTCTCCTCTGTAAATAACAATGTTATTGTCAGTTTCGTAAATTTTAACTTCGTAAAGCAACTCCGGTTTAGGCAGCAATTTTTTGATCTCGTCGAACACATAAATAGCAACGTTCTCCGTGGTCGAAACGACATTTTTGAAGTACGGAACGTCTTTGTCTAAATTCTTGTGATCGAGTTGGTCCATCAAAATTTTTTTCATGTACACCTTCAAGTCGGAAATATTCATAACCATTCCGGTTTTACGATCCACAGGACCTCTCACAGTAACTTCCACTGTAATTAAAAAAATATTGTCGTTTTAACAAATTTATTTCTAAATGCAACGTTTGTTCAGCCAATTAACATATCTCGTTTCTTATCTCTTTCATTCTTAGTATGAAAAAAAAAATTACTCACCAGTGTAGTTGTGTCCGTGACCCCAAAAATTATTGCACTTTCCATAGATGTTTTGGTTCTCTTCGTCGCTAAGCTGAGGACTAAAGTACAAAAAAATAAATAAATATTATCCAATCGTTCGTCTTTAAAGTCACAACAAGTTGCAGCCCACTGTTACAATTCAGTGTAATGTATATACAACGTAACTTAACGAACGGTACATAGAAACACAAGAGAAGATGAAGAAAAAAAAATATCAACAAGTGTTGCTCAACAGGTTCGTTACATAAAAACAAAAATCAAGCGCGATCAACTGAATTATATACATTTAAAAAAAAACAAAAACAACAAACCTGTGAAGTCTATGGCAAGAAGATATCGACTCTTTACGAGTCAAATAAGCGATTGGCCCAGTCATCTTTTAGCGATATAATTCAGCGTATGGAACTGGTAAAAAGCTCTTCACTCGTCGACGCGTAAACCGAGACTGTGGAAACGAACGCCGCTCGCGCGTGTTCCATTCATGCGCGTTGTCCGCGCAAAGTACCGTAATATTGATCACAAGGCTATATAACAGTGTGAAGTTGGCTGTACCCTGGACGAGAAAAAAAAAAGTTATCTTACCCCCACGCGCGTGAGTTATATATTGATTGATCTATATAGCTTTTTTTTGCGAGATGTAATGGCAATTAAGGTGAATAAAAGTTTTAGCTTGATGGGAAATGACAATTAGTGAGCAGAAAAACATTAATGAAAATTGATCCGAATTATCTAATTTACCTCGTATTCGTTTCAACGCATCTTTTTTATTTAGTATAAGAACATTATTGATGTAATTGAGTTTCGAAGCGTTGAGTTGGGCTAAGATCCATGAGAAGTTTTATCAAATGTATCAATAAAAATGATATATATTCATTCACAAATCAGCCAAAAACTTATCAAGATCTTATCGTTTTACATATGATTCGAAATTAATTTAGAGTTGAATTGAAACCGCAAAACTTTATCTTGATTTGTCGCAAATAAAATCATGCTCATGTAACATTGTACTACATCGCTAAATTGAACATTGCATTACTGATTGTATTTATTATTTTTATCTAAATTTTATTTGAAATAATTCAATTACAATCGATCAATTAATCGCAGGTGTTTTTGTTTTCAAGTAACACATAATAAGCGAAAAGTGAAGGAAACTAATTTATTTATCTCTCCTCTGTAAATGAAAGCATAATTCTTTCCAGCCAAGCTGATCTCGTAAAGTATATATCGGGATTAGGTAACAATTTTTTCGACTCATCGAACGCAAAAATAACGCAGTTTCTAACGGTTGCATTTACGTCTTAATGAAATAGCGGGAATTATTTATCCAAACATTTATTATCTACCTGATTCAGTACTAAATTTTCTAAAAAATAGTATGTAAAATAGAGCAATTTCTTACTACACAGAAGTAGAGAAAAATAAAAAATAAAAAAATACATTCATTCAAGCAGGAATTTATATCCCCTTACGTATGCAAGAATATGGAGCAATATATCTACGTATCTTTATAAATATGTATAATACGCGTAACAGAAAAAAAAAGTATGATAAAGTATAATTTTAAAGATGATAGCTGAGAGTAAACATCTTTTTAGAACACTTTATTTTTTCATGCTCTGAAGTGCTTGTAATCGCTAAATTATAAACAAATTTAAAAAAGAGTTTTTCAAAAAATATTTCTTTAAATCTTCATTGCAACTTTAAGGTCTCGTTACTGGCGGTTGACGTAATCATAAAACTCCTGCAAAAGAATTTATGAACCTTCAAAAAAACAAAGCATCGAAAGATAAAACCGAAAAATAATTGATCTTCAAATTCGAAAAATTCAAAGTATCGCGGCCGACGCAAACAACAGCAACTAGCGCCGACGGCGAGCAGCGACGGAAGCATTAGAAAACGCGACGACCGAAACGCGCGTAAAAATGTGTGTTAGTTTTGGAGCCAGTCCAGTCGGCAAGTGATAAGCGAGCCGCGAGGATGGTTGCAAGCGAAAAGTGTTACCTCGTGCTCGAGGATGGCACTGTGTTTCCCGGGACGAGTTTCGGTGCACGCAAACAAATCGATGGAGAAATTGGTGAGTAAAAGACATTTCCTCGTTTTAATTAATTTGTATTTCATGAGGCGAGTGTTTGGCGAATCAACACGTGGTGTGTGTGATCGCGCGAATGAGAGATTGAGAGCGTGGAGCTCCATTTTATGCCACGTGAGAAGACACTGGGTATTACACGATTTTTGTCTTTTTTCACGTTTTTTAATTGTTGACAAGTGTTGTCATTTGCATACTAATTGTATTATATGAATAGAAGGCTTTTTTTTCTATTTCTCTTTCAGTAGTAGTTCAGTAGTTATTGACTTTCTTTGATTGGCTTCAGTTTTTCTAGAAAAAATAACGACACTTTTATTTGGCAAAGTGATGTTGATTTAACACGGCGAATATCATTACAATAAAAAAAATGTCTTCAATTAAATATTCACCAGCTGGATATATATTTAAAAATATGTGTACATACATGCCTTTGTGTACGTAACGAAAAAGTCCTGGTAGATATTATGCAAAATACTAGTCCTGTCTACCTGGTTTTAACTCTCGTGTTTTGGCGATTCTCGTGACCCTCTGCGTATAAAAAAAAACGTTCCAGAATACATTTCAGAGATAGGAATTATAATATTGAGGATATTATGAATTTCGATTTATATACCTGCGCGATAAAATGGCCTCGGAGGCTGTGGGATCGGGTATTTAAATCACCCACCTAAGTAATTTTGAACAACACATTGTTTGTATTCGTTCGTTTAAATTCCACCGAAGGTAGAATTCATCAATGCTAAGCTAATATCGAATCAAAGTGCTTTGTAAAATCTGCAGTGAGATCAATCTTAAAACTACGTATTAACATCAGCTGAAAGGAAAAAGAATACGCATAATACACCGCGAGAAATAAGATACAGATAGTTCCAGAATTTTATGAAGAACTGTTTGCGGAGTTGTTTTTTTTTTGCTCGCTCTATGCCTAGATATAAGTATACATACATATATACGAGTTTTACACGCATTGATGTATACACATACGTAGAGATTACAGCACACAACACATGGGTTGCAGCTGTTGCCGAACCACGTGCGCGCGAATCAATGCTTGATTTATTTACGCGTCGACTTTTTTTTAGATGGACGTGATTTTTTATGGATGAATTGCGTATCATTTTTTTCCTTTGATGTGTAATATAGACTTACAATTTATTGTTTCATTGAATAATCTAAAATTAAGTGCCCATTCGCAGAATTGTCTTTTTTTTGTTGCAAGAACGAATTCGAAATGCTATATTGTAGATTAGAATTTGGGTATTGCAGATTGTGAAAAATATAAACGATCGAACGAATATCTAATGAAATGAACGTCCACATGTAAAAATTCAAGCTAATAAAGTAAATAGTTATCTCTAAAAAGCTCTTCTTCTGTTTAATTCGATGGTAGAGAAAAAAAAGTAATAAAACAAGATATTCGATAACGCAGAATGTCAAAGTACCAGCTTGATTTTTTAATAGTAGGAGAAACTTTATCGTTAGGATGTTTAGAAATTCATCGCAAAAAAAAAATTATGTGTACATACCCGCACGACAAGACACAGCTCAGCGGAAACTAATATACTACGTCGGCAAACAAAAACAAACATTGAAAGTGAAAGGCGATAGCAAACACGTTTTACTCAGCAAATTTTCATATCGTATACACGCCTTAAACAAAACAAAAAAAATCCGAAAACTGGATACTTTGAATAAAATTGATGTATGAAATATTTGAAATTAATTTGTTTCCGTGATTGCAGTTTTTCAAACTGGCATGGTCGGTTATCCAGAGTCGTTGACTGATCCGTCTTACTGCGAGCAGATTCTTGTGCTGACATATCCTCTGATCGGCAATTATGGAGTGCCGAACAAGGAAAAGGATGAGCACGATTTACTCAGGTAAGTAATTATTTTCTATGAAATGAGATTCTGTTAAAAAATAATTTTTTCACGCCACACAATTACAAACTCAATCATAAATTTAGTCAATGTTTTAAAAAGTATCGTTTCACTGGATCTATAAAAAATGTAATTTGATTATTGACAAAATAGTTCTGCTCGTATACTTGATGAGATCAGCTATTCCATTCACAGCATGTGCTCGCTAATCTTATTTCTCATTTATTGCAATGATAAAAAAAACTGGTGGTCACATCAAATGTCATCATCTTTAAGAAATAGATACACAGTTTAAAAAAAATAATAGTATTTTTCAATCAGATAAACCGATTAGAAAGTTCAATAAGCTTTTAGATAAACGAAAAGTTTCTTTCTATGAAAACAACGTTTTTCCTTTTCCTCTTTGCATCTACTCCGAAACAAAGTTTATCAACAAAACTTAATATTTGTTTATTTATATTTTTATTATACGATCGGTTCAATTCAATCAGTTCGCCGCGGTAATCGTTGCTAACCGTTCACTTCCTCAATACGACACCAATGGAAATAATTAACGTTGGGTTTGGAATGATGTGACATTTAAAGTAGCTTTTAATTTTAGTTAATTATGCCTTGTTGGTCCTTTTATTTTTTTTATTTGATTTGAGTTCAAATTTTTTTTAACAACTCCTAGCATATACAAGACCTCGAACTACAAGCTGAATTTTTTTCCCAATGTTTCAAGCGTTTTTGACGGAACGCCAGATGTGTAAAGTTGCCCGTGTAAAAAATAGCTCGAAAATTCGTGTTTTTTGTCCTTTCGATCGCTGCCACAAATCCGCTAATCAATCTAGACGGACCGCTAATGAACCAATCGACGCGCAAAACCTCAAGCTTTATCGCTATCTAAGTCGCACTTTCGGGCGATTTTTTTTCACATAGTTATACGCTTGGAAAGTCGACTGCCTATCATTTTAGTGGACTGTATCAACGAAGATAAGCGTATATCTTCGTTGACTGTATATAGTCCGGTCTGCCCGGGAGTAAAAATTATGGTTTCAGAACATTCTTTATATCTGCAATTTTTCAACGGTTGCAGCTTTGATTCGATGCTAACATGATAGAAAAAAGTCTTGGCTTCCAAGACTCTAAGGAGGACTGTTGGATCCTTACTGAGGAGTCCAATCCAACTGTCTCGGACGAAAGGCCTCATGTTTGAAATCTTGTTTTTGAACCTCGCAAAACAGCGAGCAAAAAATGAGTAGCAATGAATTTATTTCATTGTACTTAAAGATTTGGGTTTGTGCTCGTATAACCGATAATTTTGATAATAGAAATTATAAGCATTTGAAGGCCAAATGTCGTTTGTAAACTATCAATTACACTAAAAATTAATTTCACCTAACATTTATTCAATTACTCTCAAATATACCTAATCAACTGAATACCTAGATTATCGTAACTTCAAAAATTAACTTCCTTTATCGATAACTTACTTTTACTTGTTTTTGTTGTTTATTCGAACGAAAAAAAAGAAAAGAAAATGATTAACCACGCAATCGTATAAACAGTAAACACCCACGCTCGTTAAGGAGGTTCTATAGTAAAATGAAATGATCCTACCAGTCAATGATATTGAAATGGGTCATAGATAATATGTATAGGAAGACACAAAAAGGGTAAACTGCAGAATCCTATCGCCCGGTTTTTGCGGCTGCTGAAATCATAGTGTTTGCGAAATTTTCTATGACAATTTTTAATCTGTCAGTACCCTGAAGGGGTGCCTTTAATTTTTTTTCTTCAAAAATCCGGAGGGCGAAGCCCGTAGGGTTTTCAAAACTTTACCTCGTTCAGGTAGGCGGTAGGATGCTGCAGTTTTACCCACAAAAAAAATTTCATCACATTAGGTTTCCGATTGTTTTTTAAAGTTATGACAATTTGAAAATTGACTTGATTGTCAATAAGTTATGCACAGCAAACAATTTTTTTAGTTAAGAAATCACATTACAAATCGATGTTACATGTACAATAAGCATATGAATTTATTTTTCAATTACCAATTGCTGATAACAGATTCTCATAATACAGTTTGGATTGAGTGCGCTTACTTGTTCCGACATCATAAATATTTTCACATTTAGAGCATTTTATTTTAAAAGTACTAGCAAGTCCTGCTCTTTTTTCACTCACTACAAATCTCAATGACAATGGCAAATCACAATTCTTGCACCATAGCTCCTTGGCTAATAAACCAACATCTACCAGCCTCCTGCCTTGTACAATATATTTACATTTACTCACACCAACTCTGATATCCTGTAATTATATATTGCTATTATTAACCAGTAATTCGAAATTTTTTTTTACAATGGAACAATGGAAGAATAAAAAATTATTGTCAGTAGAATGTATACCTCTATTTTAGGTAGTTTTCTAATTTTATCTGTTGTCTGGGGAGTACAATCCGAATTGCCATGATGCTCTTCAATCTGCAATGCCAAATTTGAATGAAAATAACAAATAGACAAGTAATGACAATAATACAATAAAATCGAGAAATCCTTATTATTATTCACGAGAAACTAACCTCTCCAGTCGCTTGACTTTCATCCTTTTTTTTACTAATAACCTCAGAGGCATTTTCCATTCGAGATTTCACTTTCTTTTTAACAAATCTTCCCTTTCGCTTGCCAATTGTTATCCTTTCATTGTACGGCATAACTGCAAAAGTCCGAACTTTCAAGTAAACAGTTTTATTTACATACTCAAATCAAACACGAGTTATATCCAAACCGCGACATCAACGGTCTTGGAGCCCCGCGCTTTAAGTCGAAAACAAAAAAAAACGACAATTTACAAAAAAAAATTTTTTTTTTGTAAAAAATAAAAAATAAAAAAGGCACATGGCACAAAGTAAAAAAATATCGGGGCCCCCCTTTTAAAACGCCTACTTTTACCGTTCCTGAGCTAAAGAACCCGTCCTTAATTAAGTTCCTCAGTCATCTGTCTTCAAACACGTGCGGCAAGCACAAAGATTCTCTCACAAAAGTAAACAAAACGCGATGATCTGGTCGATAACCTCGTTACAATATTGCACATAGCCGCACACGTACTCCGCGCGTGATAAAGATTCTTGCACTCGGTTAAATGTATGGCCGATGCTACTCGTACGCCAGATCGTAAAAGAATGGAAATTTGGAGTATAAATAAAAAAAATGATCGAAAATTAAAGTAGATGCTTGTCG
>JAWWMK010000040.1:4543351-4577404 GCA_035047105.1 Galeopsomyia nigrocyanea | reverse complement strand
TATATATATACCTGAACGGCGAGTGGATGTAATTTGTGGATAGAAGTTTGCGTAAAATATAGCCATCAGGTTTCGGAAACGTAAAAAAAAACAAAAAAAATTCGTGAAATTTGAATAAGACATTTGCGTATTTATGCCCGTTATAATGGATGGTAAGAAAAGGGCGATGATTTAGCACCATATTGGTCAAATCTAATAATGAGCGAAGATTTATCGATATTTCATAGTTGGAATTTAATATGGGATTATTGAAACACCTCGTATTTTATATACTTGAGTCATATATCAATATTCATGGGAGCTATTTCACTTAAAATAAAAATCAAACAAAAGCGTGATCCACGCCACCTTCATGTTCATTTAAATCTCAAATTAAATTACAGGCTTGGAAATAATTGAAAGCGTATAAATTCACTTAAACATAATATGCACCTGGCTCACGCGTATCAAGTTCGTAATTATTTTCGCGATGCAAATTATTAAAAAAAAATGAAGAAGCCGTTTTCACACGAATAGATCGACCGATTTCAAGTTCAAGGTCGAACACGTACATTTCGCTCTCTTTTTTTTCTTTTGGACCGAAAAACCTGTCCTTTGGAACAACAAAGCCATCAATCTATATTAATCATAAGAGAAAAAAAAAATATCTATTTGATCGAGCGTGCAACACACCCAAAGAAACGAATGACAGCTCATACGGAATTCGATCAAGTTTATATTTAGAAAGGATTTTTTCGATTGATTTGATATTCTCATCAGTCGTGTGTAACGTCGTTTTCTTTTTTTGTTTTGGGGTTACACGTGTGCAACGCTCGATGTAAGGTGTGTGTGTGCAGCGATGCTGTTATACTTTTTTTTTCTCATTAAAAGCTTCTTCACGTGTTCGAGCTATTTGGCACTTCTGAGCATTTTTTTTTATTTCACGGTGAATTCAGTTTTTTTTTCCTTTTTTTTGTTGAGAATTTATTGACATACGGTTTAAGCATTTGCTCGAAATTTCGGATAAATTTACAACGTTATTTCGGGCGGCAGAACTGGTTACGAAAAAT
Organism: Galeopsomyia nigrocyanea; assembly: GCA_035047105.1. Lineage (NCBI taxonomy): Eukaryota > Metazoa > Arthropoda > Insecta > Hymenoptera > Eulophidae > Galeopsomyia > Galeopsomyia nigrocyanea. The sequence continues at coordinate 4,576,355 of JAWWMK010000040.1, read as the reverse complement.
CAAGGGATAATATCTGTAAAATTGGAATTTTATGTAATTCAAAACCGAAAATCGTTTTTATCGAAATTAATTCTTAATTTTAATACACCACGCTAAATCTCGATGATAACGACTATTTGGCATCCGCTAAGCAAACAAAATACTAAACAGAGAAGGCGCTGACAGGTGATTCATATAATATACTACTTTTACGGTTTCCAGCAGAACGGATGTTTTATTTTTAACGCGCATGGAAAATGTCCAACACGGAAGGTATAAAATATGTGGCTATTTCAAAAAAGTTGCAGAAATGCAGTTTCCAATGAATTTTCATTCGTCGTTAAAACGTGTTTGCACTTTTCCACAAATAGATTCTAAAAACATCAATTGCGAGCAAGATATTGATTTAACCATCGCTCCCTTTTCAATTTCTTTTTCTTCGTATCTTGGCAGCTCGCAGCAGGTAAAATAAACACACGATGCATTTCGAGCTTCTCGACCGTTTTCCTCCTAGCCGGCAAAAACAGTACTAATGTGTACATACGGTAGCACTCAAACGTCAAAGGGTTTTTCTTTCAAAGTATTGTACACATCTTTGCTTCCAATTTTTTTTTCTGCAATCAATTTTTCCTTTGTCGAATTTTAAAAAATTCCGAACAAAGCCATGCAGACGAAAATAAAAAAAAATCGAAGAAGACGAACGGAGAACGCAGCCTTCGACGTGTCTCGAATATCGCTCGGCAGCTTTTATGTTCCGCGCGCGCGTGTGCAAATCATAATTACGCGACCTCGGTCAAAAAAAAAAGTAAGTGTAATACTCGAACAAATTCCTAATTGCTCGTTATAAGCCATTGAATATCGTTTATAATTTTTCGTGTTTTTTGTTTATACGAGTGTTCTATAAATCTTATGGTTTATTTATTTTTTTTTACTCGTAGATTTTTTAACGACATGTCGTTTGTCACCATTACCTTATCGATTTTTTTTGACGTTGCCGTGGGAACCAGTTCTTTTTATTTTTGTTTGTTCGATCGCTATTTTATTGAGGAAGTGGAAAAAAATAAATTCTAAGACTATAGATTTGGTATTTTATCAGAGAGAAAGACAGCTCGATAATACGATTTAAGGCAGAGATGATTTTGTCAGCTGTCAGTGTAAAAGAAAGAAAAACAGATATTTAAACTCAACGACATTTAAATTGAGTCGCTCTATGAGTTATAAGAGCGTGTAATGATTAAATAAGATCGACATTGACGTTTCATTAGTGAAAAGCGAATCGATATTGAGTTTGCGTTTGACAGTTCTTATCTTGGAAAATTTTTCACGGTCCTCTTCATCAATTATTTCAGGGGTTGTGGGTGGTGAAAGACGCACTTTGTTTGCGTAATATTAGCGGCGTGAAATAGAACTTATATACTTGCGTTGAATTTGTAAAGGTATGATAGATACGAAAATGCAGTTTTTTCGAAAATTGTTCCTTTTTTGAAGTTAAAAATAACTGTACATTAATCGGACACTGCAGAAGCTTCAAAAAGCTGACGTCGTGTAAGAGGATCGTTTTCAAAGTGTACATACATTAAATCTTTGAACGGCAGCGCAAATATACCGGTTTTCGTTTTATTTCAAAAGTTTTCAATTTCCCTCCTTCAAGTAGCCACGTTAAACCTGTAATTATTTTGTTTTACACATTGCTACTATGCTATAAGAGAGACAGAGAGCTTGAATTACCAGTTTTTGATATCTGAATTGCCTCCATCCGATTTTTAAGATGATGTTAACGACAATATTAATGAAAATAATTACTACTGATATTGCACACTGTTGTAAGAAATTCGGATAAGATTAAGCTAATAATGTTTACTAATTTTGACGTATGCCGTTCATCGTTAAATCTTTAGATCCCGAAAACCAAAGTAACGCTCCGATCACCATCGTGAAAGAAGAGAAAAAGAAAGAAATATAACCGAAGCAACGGTATTATAAAAAAAAAATCAGGAATTTCTAACGCGATCGCGGAGAGTAAATCAACAGCCGAACTCGCCTGTGAAGTTATCTCCGTCGTGAAGGGTTGGGCTCAGCTTATATGTTTCGCGTTTGCGTATGGTTCAAGGCCATCCGGTATGGTGGTTAGTGACCTGAAAGCCACACGCACAACCTCGAACGATTCTCTTTCTTTCTCTGCATCGCTTATCTTCTTTTTTTTTGCTTTCTTTATTCATCGTTCGGCGATGAGTTTTCACGCGGATAATAGTTGTTGTGGATAATTTGATCTATTTTTTTTTTTGATCGGTGAATTAGCGCTTTTTTTGCGAGTGAATTTAGGCATATATGGCGCGAAGCAAGTTTTTCCGGTTTTTTTTTTTAAATGCAGAGATAAACCCTTTTCGGGAGAAGATGCCGACGATGTAATTTATTCAGGAAGGGCTTGAGGGGAAAGAGTCTCCGAAAAAAACATTCTTTCGCTGATATATTTTTTCGCAAAAATTCCTTTATATGCAGCGCGTGCTTTTAAAATTTATGGCATTCTTTAGCAGCTCCATTAGTTTGCGAAAAAAAAAAAATGAAATCTTCGTTTAATGCACGCGTATTATTTGTCTTCGAGTGTATTAGTATATTAACAACAAATAAATTTCATTCTCATCATGGAAATTTACTGCTATCATATAGGGGAAAATTTATCGAAAGCCGATTATCTCTTCATCTAAGATTCGTCAATAAACCGTATATCGGTTCGAATTTCAAAGAACCGTATAACATACAATAATACGCATGACGAAATTAGCGTATCGAAAAAAAAAAATTTCAGGAAGACACACACTCGCGGACTATGCGACGATACTTTCGCTGTCAAAGCGCGATCATCGACCTGTCGTATAATCGGGCGTCCCGATCTTTAATCGGATCATTCGGATTATTTTCTTAAAACGCAAAAAAAAAAACTCACGCAGGGTCACCTTCCCGATTTCTTCGTTTCGGAGCTGGTTATTTCTCTTTCCTTTTTTTTTAATGTTTCGCGATCGCGAATATCGAGTAATTGCAAACCCAGAAATAATCATTATTTGCAGATGACGATATTGGATTAAACAACTTGCAGGGATATACTTATATTTGAATTTCGTATCTTATACACGAATTACGTAAAACGAGACGTTAAAAAAAAAATAAAAGAGAGAAAGAAACTTGTAACGACCGAGCGTTCGTCGAACCGCGAATAAATTCGATCAAATTTCCACGGTAGAACTAAGATTTATTCCAACGGATGAGCTGATAATCTAATAGACTCTTCGGGGCGTTTCCATTGAATTTACGCGGCTCAACGGTGTTTTGATCGGATAAACGTCGAGCGCCGACACAACACAAATGCAGGGCGTTTTCAATTTCTCTGACGCAAAACTTATGTAGACGAAGGGCTGTCGCACGCAGTACAACTTCGATTTGCCTTGTACTATTTCGCGATGGTATAAAAGATACGAGCACCATCGAGGTATCGTTCATTGTTCCGGTGTTCGCTTTGTTGATAGCGTCGATAGTTTTTTACGATTAACGAGTTGCGAGGGTTTTGAATTATTATATACGAAGAGTTAACGAGTGAAGGTAAGATTTTTTTTTGGTATAAATTATTTAATTTGGTTTTGTTTGTGGTTTTTGAGTTGATTTTTCTTTGACGTCTGTTACGAAGTTTAATAATACAGACGTTGATAAAATAGTTTTTAGAGAAAAGCTCTATTTATTTGTAAATTATATCATTGAAAGCTCGCATCATGTGCTTTAAATTGAAACTTGTTTATAAAATGAAAAAGTTAAAGTTAAACGTTGCTGCTGACTAGAATTTTAGTTAAAATTTCACGTATTATTGATATTCTATTTAAAATACTATATTCTAGCTTTTTTTTAATGAAATTTGAAGATTTAGCGATTTTAATATGAGTTTGATCATAATCCACAATAACATTAGCTTACCTTTTAATTTCAGGAGTAAAAAAATGCAATCTCGAGTGAATAGTCGTTTGATCCTTCTTCTAATCTTCTCAATTATCTGCTGCGCTTACGCGTCGATGGAAGACACTTCGCAGAACATGTACTCCTACGGACGCTCAGTGGTAAGTTAAGTCATCAAAACTACGTTTTTTTTGTCTATTCAATGGACGTTGCTTGTCTTTTAGGACGCTGATTTGATTGCAAGGCTGCTGCAAATTCAACCACGATATTACCATGCCAAAAGAAATTCCGAGCTGATCAATTCTTTGCTGAGTCTACCTCAGAAAATGAACAACGCCGGGAAATAATGTATACCATGAAATTATTATCTTAGCTGTGCTTATTACAATGTGTATGAAATTAATTGTAGCGAATAAAAAAAAACAAAATATTGTCATAATAATCGACAATGAAATGTGCTTTTAGCTTGCAAACTATGAATAATCTGTAACGTGTAAAGATGTCATCAACAAATAACGAAATAAAGATATAACAGTTCTCAAAGAAAAAGAAAACGTAAATTTATGTATTTACCAGCTATTATATTTATATAATACAAACGAAATTATAGCGTCAATAGTAAAAACGATTGTAGATCAAAAAAAAAAAAATGAAAATGGAAATCAGACACATTCATCATTGTCATTGTATATTATACAACGATACACTTTACACTATCTTTACTTTGTACAGTCTTATGTATATAAAATTTGTTTTCAATCTCGCTGCCGTGTGCAAAAAAGCATCGTCAAAATTTGATTTGGAAGCACGGCTGACTGGAGGCTTCTCTTGGACCCATGTGGAAGCCCCCATTATCGTCATTGTCTTCCTCGTCCACCGTGTCCGATAACAATTTGAACTCGCGACCACCACTCGGTGGCTGTGGCGAGGCGTTCGCCGTTCGTGCACCGAATTCCGATTTCGCTGGATACGTTGGGAATAGGGCTGGATCGATTGGATGAGGTGACTCCTTGAAGTAGCCGTGCTCCAATGCAGTTTCTGCGGTTATTCTTTTCGTTGGGTCATACGTTAAAAATCTGTAAGGATAAATTAGTTGGTAAAAATTATCAAACCTAGCGATTAAGATGCTTTTGAAACATTACTTGCAAATTTCTCTACACTTACTTGTTCATCAGTTCCATTCCTAGTTCGGATAGTTGTAAACGGAATCTTGATTTGATATTATTTACAGGGTGTTGAGCAAAATTAATTTTCCTAACCAGAGGAAGTTTGGAGTAACCAGGCCATATTTTATCGTTGGGTGTGCCTAATTCCCTGTAAACCATGTTTATCAAGTCGATGTCTGATTTTCCAGGAAAATACGCTTCCATTTTTACCAACTCCGCAAAGATACATCTGCAAAAATAAGCGAGTGTTATTTTTATACTCTGTTCATTTTTTTTAAACTTTTTAACAATAAAATTCAAATCTCTTACCCAACAGACCACATATCGATCGGAGTACTGTACTGTTTACTACCAAGCAACAATTCCGGTGCTCGATACCACAGAGTGACGACAATCGACGTGTACTGTTTCAACGGTGAACCATATTCTCTAGCTAAACCAAAATCGCCGACTTTCAAAATTCCTTTGTGACTAAGAAGTAAATTGGAAGTTTTTAAATCTCGATGCAGAATCCAATTGTCGTGCAAGTGTGCCACTGCTCGCAAAATTTGTTGCATGAGACATTTGATTTCACCGGAAGAGAAGCAACGGTTCTTCGATTTCATCGTCTCCATCAGCGACTTCAAATCGTGCTCAACGTAATCCATAACGATAAATATCTTGTCCATGTTACTGCCAACGACTATTTCTCGTACTGTCACGATGTTGGGATGCTGTGCTTTGAGAAGCGTATTGATTTCACGCAAGCTCGTTATGGGGAAGCCTTCCTTCTCTTTTTCCATTTTTAGCCTCTTCAGGGCGACAATTTCTTTCGTCCGTCTATCTTCGGCTCTGTACACTACTCCGTATGTGCCTTCTGCTATTTTGTTCAAACATCTGTATTCTTCTACGCTTCTGCATCCTGAAAAAAAAATATATTCAAGTGACAAAAACTTTTTAATTTATGCATTTTCAAAGCACAGAAAAAATGGCAATACTTACCTTGCACAGCGGGGAAATAAGGAGGTAATTCGATTTCAACCTCATCTCTAATTTCAACATAGTCCGCATGTCTGGTACCATTAGTATCAGCATAATACCTCGAGTGATCCTCGTGATCATGCCTACCATAATGATCCCTGTGGGGAGGACTAGGATCGGCGTAATCCGAGTTATTTGATTCCGTTTCCTCGTCGTCCTCGTCCTCGTCGCTACTCGAACTACTGGAATCCGATGAAGTGTCGGAGTTGTGCGTACTTTCGTCCGACACCTGAGGTGCTGGCGCGGATTTTTCCAGTCGTTTCAGTCGACGAGCGTCTCTTTCGAGGCGAGCGCTTTCCTTCTGGAAATTGATTTCACGTTCGGCGATGAGTAACCTCTGACGACGAATTTCGTGATCTGATTGTCGGGTCTCTTTCGTGAGGACCATGTGCTGTTCGGCGGCTATCGCTTCCATTCGCTCAAGCTCTTCGTATACGTTTATGTCGATTGGTTGCTGCTGATGGTGCCTTGCTCGTCTTTCTCGATGTGCTGTAAAATAATAATGATAATGAGTCTACTGATTCATTTTAAAACGTGATACTGATTTATTTTCAAAGTTAATCCTTGCCCATTTCCATATCCTTATCCTGTTCGCTCAGCTTGTCGTGCTTCCTGGACTTTTTGTGTTTCTTTTCTTTATTCGAACGACGCTGCACCTCTACCTCATCGGCATAGGAACTGGCAATTTGATCGCTTAGTCTCTTGTGTTTACTACTACGAGATGGCTCCTGAACTTCCTCCACGGCCGCGGCAGCTGCTGCTACTGCTGCAGCTATTCGCAATTCTCTTCGTTCGCGTAGCTCGTCGGGACGTACTTCTCTTGCGGGACGTTCGTTGCGTACTGGTGCGTATTCACGTTGTGCTGGAGGTTCTTCTCGTCGCTCGCGTCTTTTGTCGATGAGTCTGAAAAATTTTTGATGGTAAAATTAATGATAGAATAAAAATTACATTCGTGACACGATCAGTATAGTAAAGATGAGAGTTGAGAAGTTGATTTGATTCATGCAGTTAATGAAAAAGTTACTTATTCACGTGCTATTTTTCAGTCTTGACAATGTTACTCATTTTAATTAGGAAGTAACAAAAACAAAATTCATAGTAGAGAACAAGTAATTGTACAGAAAGAGTGAGACGACATCATAAACAATTAAAATATAATAAAATGCTTAGTACCTGTTGGTGATTCTGCTTTGAGCTGTGCGACTAATATTACTTTTGTTTCGAATTGTACATAAAAAAATAAATAAAATAATATCAGTACAGTGGTATATTTATAGAACATGAAAGTTTATGAACAGAGCAACTATAAATAAGAATATTTAGAAAATACAAGTGTAAAGACTAATTAATCTTCTTGAAATTATCTGTATTCAATGCTGTGTATTGAAATTGAATTTTCAACACTGGTAACTTCTATATGCATTATTTATTGCAAATCAAAAAGTAAATTTTGATCTCTGTCTTCAATAAACAATAATCAATTCAAATGATATAAGCTAAACTATTACCTTTCTCGCAAGTCTTCCATCAATCGTTCTCCCGTTCCACTACTGTGTACAGTTTTTCTTTCGTGCCTAGATTCTTTTTCTCTTTTAGACGAAGAATCTGATCTTTTAGGCTTATCCGAACCTTCCATTTCATGTCTGCGATGCTTGATATCTCTGCTTTTATCTCTGTGTTTACCGTCTTCATGGTGCTGCCTCATTTTGTACTCTTTCATTTCCCTTCGATCACTCGTGTACTTTTCTTTTCGATGAGAAGAAATTTTGTGATGTCTTGCAACTGCCTGTGGTGGTTTTATTTCTAAAGAGTCTGTCATGACGGTGCTTCCCGATGAACGACTGTATTAAAATACATAAATTATTATTGTTATTTACAAAAAGTTGGGGTGCTTTGTCAATCAGAAAGATAAATTTCCCAAACTACACTAGTTTTTCATTCATTCGTTTCTCCAATTGATTAACCTCACTTTTCTTTACAAACTAAAAATGACTTTTACTTCGTAATCATTTATCGTGTTAAACTTGTAAAACCAGTTGAAATACTAACGTTTCATCATTTATGGTATATATTTTCAGAAGAATTTTTTTACAAAAAAACCGCGTGTAGAAAAAAAAAGCGCGAATGCGGAGCAAAGCAAGTTGAGTTTATAATTTAGGGCAATTAATAATACATGCACACATGCTACCGATTCTGTAAAATCTTTTATTATCGCCGGTAGCATGCATTTGATGATAAAACCAAATAAGTATATGCGTGTCAGAAATCTTCTTTACCAGCTAATTTTAGGAATCGATTGTTTACAATCACTTCAATCATAGATACCGGACTTAGAAAATCAGTAATTTCATGTTTATATTTCTTGATTTTTCATCATTACTAGAAAAAAAATCAATGTTTTATTTAGCTTCACTACCGTCACTACTCAGCTTAAACTATGAATTTCACAGAAATTCATTATATTAATCTACTGAAACACGTTGTTTTCGTTGTAGGATACTGCAATGTATATTTAGAGTCTCGAATATTTCTTAAATATAAAGATATCGCAAATAAAACATCTGGTGTACTATTTACAATAACCTATAAAATGTACAACGACTTACTGTCGTTTCCTCGGACTCGTTTTGATTTCGCCTTCATCACTCTGATCGTCCACGTCAATAATATATATTTCATCACTCATACTTAATATAAATAGTAAAATAGAATTTCGGCAAATAAAATTACAAAATATTCGTACACTTTTGTTTATAACGACATAATCACACTCACGGAGCAGACGCATCCCCACTGGCATGATTTGTGACCGTCACAATACGCCAAACGAGAAAATGAATAATTGTTTGAATATTGATTGATTTATTTATACCAATTATATATTGAGTGCGAAAAAATTTTGTTGTGGTAGATGGGAAATAATATTGGAGCTTTGTTATACCAATCAATTTTAATTGATACCAACCAAACATTGGATTAGTACTTTTTTATTATGCACATTGCATGGATTTATAAAATGTTTGCAACAATTATATTAAATTACAGTTCAAAAAATAATACGAATCTCGATTTTAATTACTTCCATAACTTTTTGATCGACATGTTCTTCTCGGAATCTTTTTGCATGACCTTTGCAACAGCCATTTCAAAGTCTTCCTGTGTAACATGAACTCTACGTTCTCTCAAAGCATACATACCAGCTTCTGTGCATACACCCTAAAAAATACAAAAACAAAGTGATTATTACCACACTGAACATTTTCCGTCAGTCAAATTTTTTGTTTATTTACCTTCACTTCAGCTCCTGAAGCACCAGGCATCAGTTCAGCAATTTTCCTTAAGTTTATACCACGAGTAAGATTCATCTTCCTTGAGTGAATTTTCAGAATGTCAAGACGAGCTTCCTCATTTGGAGGTGGGAACTCAATTTTACGGTCAATACGACCGGGACGCAAAAGAGCAGGATCCAGAATGTCGATTCTGTTTGTTGCCATGATGACTTTGATGTTCTTTGTGGCTTCAAAACCGTCCAGTTGATTTAAAAGTTCCAACATAGTACGTTGTACCTGGAAATCAATAAAAATACATTTCAAAACAATGCTTCAAATTGAACTTTGAATGAAATAAATAATATTTACCTCACTGTCACCACCAGAACCAGACTCAATACGCGAGCTACCGATAGAATCGATTTCATCCATGAAAATGATGGATGGCGCGTGTTCCCTAGCCATGACGAAAAGTTCTCTGACCATCCTAGATCCCTCTCCAATAAACTTCTGTACAAGCTCAGAACCAGATACTCTTATAAATGTACATTCCGTGTGATGAGCTACTGCTCTTGCCAACAAAGTCTTGCCAGTACCAGGTGGACCGTACAAAAGTACTCCTTTGGGTTGAGCAATACCCAGAGCATCAAACAGTTCAGGATGCTTGACTGGAAGTTCAATGACTTCTTTGATTTCCTTGATTTGTTTATCAAGACCACCAACCATTTCGTACGTAGAGTCTGGGACTTTTTCTACCATCATAAGCGACACGAGAGGATCCACTTTGTTTGGCAGTATTTTGTGCAACGTATAGCTTTCGTTTCTTAAAGCTACTCTGGAATTTGGAGTGACATCGTTGATGTCAATGTTTTTGTCTAGATCAACCACAAATTTGCCTTCTGGATGGACTTTGACAAGGACTTTCTTTTTGTCCATGGGTTTGACAACCTCTCCAACATAAGAACCTTGTTCTTGTAAGAGCTGCAGCTCTTCGCGAAGCATACGTACTGGGAAAATATAAAAATGTAAACCGAGAATTCAATCATTACAAAACTATTTACAGCACAAATAAAATGCATGACAACTCGTTAAATGCATAAAAGAAATGAATAAGTACCTTTCGCGTTGAGCTCATTTCTTTGTGCTTGTAAACGACGAAGGTTTTGACTCTTTTCAGCTACGATAAGCTGCAGTTCTTCGATCTTTTGAATGTAATAAGGTTTAAAACCTTCGCCTTTCATGGTTTTGTCGTCGATCTCCATCTGTAAAGTGAATTTTGATATAGAAAAACATAAAAATAAGTTACGGTAATCGAACACTCTTTTTCCAAAGTTATAGGTTAACTGGAAATTAAAAACGAAGGTATACCTTGTTTGTTAACGTCATTTTGAATATTTTGATCCAAAAAGGATGCTCGAAGCTTAAACTCTCCTCAGTGACTCATAAAAATGCAAGTTTCAATCGGATATCCGAGAAAACTTGAAAAAAACAATGCACTTTCCGAATCAACCTTCGGAAAATGCTTGTCACTCTGCCGCGGCGACACTTTTTGGGGGATCTATATAGGGAGTTCGGTTTATCACTAGATGTCGCAAGCTCTAGTGACTTTTTAATTATTACGTTTAAAATTGAAAAGTGCGGGAATTTCGTAATTAAAAAAAATCACTTGATAAATGTTGATGAATTTAAAAGGTTTAGTCAATCAATAATGAAACTATATTCTATCAATTCATAAATGATTTGAAATTTCCACAGTTACCAAGTAAACACACGTGTTTATATTGTATAACTGTCCACACAATACAATTATTATCGATCGCTTCATTTCAATCAACACACAGTGTGGCAATTATTATTCTACCATTAACAATTTCATTTCCACACAGAGTATCCATAATTCTTTAAATTTTCCATTAAAACATCCCAACCTATTCCACATCCTAGAACCATCTCAAACCATTCTACCGATAAATTGTATCTCCACAAAATTACAATTATCAAAAGCTCCAAAAAAAAAAATCAACTAAACTTGCAAGCAAAAAAAAAAGAAGAAAAACAACTTCCTCCCAAACCTCGCAAACACACATATCCATAATACCGATCTCCACCAACGCACTATAATATAACGCGGTCGCGCCCCACAATCGTAGTCGCAGCTATTCAAGAGATGAGTCAATCAAGCCTGGCTCCGGCAACAGCAGCAGCAGAGACTCTCACAGCAGCAGCAGGAGCTTGGGTGGGGAAGGAAAACCGAGAGTTGGTCACACACGAGCCGCTCGCTCGTACCGCATTTAGTCTCGTGTGGTTCGCCGTATAACACTGACAACTGACAAAAAGTTGGTCGCGTCGTCGGAGTTGTTTAATTGTTTTTTTTTTTTTTTTTTTTGGAAAACGCCGATATAGTTGTCAGTGCAAAGTATTCAAAATTGGTATCATAGTCGCGAGGCCAGTTGAGGTCGAGGTGGTCGATAGCAGTCGAAGTGGTATGATGTCGGAAAGCGTAACGGTGACAGTGCAGAACGGTTCGAATAGGCCAACCAACCAAGGATCACCGAGTCTCACCATGAATGCCGAATACTTTCGTAGCATGCCTGGCTTGCTCAAACTCATTCAACTGGTCAGTATTGTATATATAATATCCATTATACATTTGTATTATAGTATATATAGGTCTTATAAAGGCGTGGGAAGAAAATATATACTTCGGAGTCGTCGTCGAGGCGACGGCGAGCCGATTTAAAAATAAAACCTTACGCTATTATAGCTTCTACCAATGCCATTTTTAGTCAGTAGTATGCTAGACTTTATATCTCGGGGTTTTTTATTGTTGTATATCTGCAGGTGTGTGTAGAAGGTATACGTCATCCTTTATTTTTCTCGTGTCGCTAAATGCACGTCTCTTTTTCGTTGAATGACGAAGTCGAGCTGCTTCCTTACATGTGTAATTAAACTTGTAACCGTTATATTCCTTTAAGCTCTTGTAACGATTTAAAGCTCCGAAAGACAACAACAACGATTCGACAATTTGTAAATAATCCATCAAATATTGCGTTGCCGTATAATGTATTATTCTTCTAGAATAACGCAAACTATATATCTCCAAGTATTATGAAGGTTTTTGAAAAATTGTCACGTCTCCGTCATCGCGTGATTCATATCATACTCGTCGCTGCTAATAATCATATAATTACGTGCATCAATCTTATGGAGCAATGACATTTAACCGGTATAATATTACATTTATGAAGCTTACGCCAGTGAATGAAAAGAAATAAGAAAACTGCACACGCTACCAATGTTTGTCTTTACAAACTAAGTAAAATCGATCAAAACATTCATCCCCCCCTTTCCCGCAAGTTCAAGTCTCAAAGTCAAACCCCCACGAAAACTTTGAAAAGAAAAAGAGTGAGAGAGAACTCGTGCGACGCCGACTCCACCTTTATACAACAAAATATACAAGCAAGTATAATATACACAAAAGTTACGTAACGCGTTATACACATCGACGAACGTAGGATATATATACACACATACGTTGTCGGCGAGAGGCGATAAGAAGCAGCAGCAGCAGTCAGAAAGGAAAAAAAAAAAGATACGTTAGAGAGTGTGAGAGACATAGACGTACACACACACATAAACGCATATCGAGTATATATAGGGAAGGGGTCGTATACACCGTTGTACAGAACACACACGTATATACATTTGCCGTGACGACGAGGACGGCGACGACTACGAGGAGGGCAAGGCATTGAAAAGATAGGCGAGCTTACGGCACCTTCAGTCGAGTGCGGCGCGCGGTTGTTGCAACAGGTGTGCTTCTCTTTCTCTTCTCTTGGAAGTGATCGCGTTTTAGTTTTTTTTTTATTCTATACTGGTGATAAAAAAGAGAAAGAGAAGAGTATTTAATGATGACGGAGAGCGTGTCGGTGACGGTGCAGTCGGGCAATAGCCAACCACAATCGCCTAATAGTAATAATCAAGCGAACAAGGATGGAAGGCAAGGTGGTTTTTTGTCCGGATTGAACGTCAATCTGCTTTACTTCAGAACCATTCCGGGAATGGTGAAGATCGGCCAGTTGGTGAGTTTTTTTTTTTTTTTTTGGGAGGGTTTACGTCGAAAAGGCCAACGCCTTTTGTTAAAATGTGAAAAAAGGGTCTTTTAATTGGTCGTTTAAAAAAAAAAAAGCGGTCCCTCGTGTATGTTATACATAGTGTGTCGAGCTTCCTGTCTTCGTTTAATTCGTTGGATTATGTGTATGGGAGGAGCTTTTTTCTCTTTTTTTATTTTGGAATGTGTGTCAACGATCGATGTGGTTTTACATTAGCTTGATTGAATTTTTTTGTTGTGTGAAGTCGACGAAATGCATTATCGAATATTATTTTTCTCGATGGTAACGTATAAGTTTATCATCAAAGCACCCGGCAATTTGTCGGTAAACAAGAATGAAAATTCGCTTCGTCCTTTCCGTTTCCTTTTTTTTTGTTCGTGACGCAAGAGAGATATTCGTCATGTTTACTCATATATGCATTGTCGCGTATTGTTTTTTTTTAACACGCCTATAGATACGCGTGAGACGAGATTTCGTAAGTTTTTTTTTTTGTAGGCGTGGGAGAAGCTTTGCACTTTTTTTTTCTTTCAAAAGAAAAAGTGACACTGTTAGTTCGTAATCATCATTAGCAGGTGGTATATATTTGTCCTCAACTCATCAATCCGTCAAACGCAAAACGCAATTTTCTCTTTTTTTCATCCCTCGTAAAAAAAAGTCGATGGAGCCTCGCTAATAATGGTGAAAGTAAAATTAGCCTAAATAAAAGAGCGCGAGAGAGAGAGAGAAAAAAAAACGCATACACATCGAATCATCGACCGGTTCTCCCCCTTCTCTCATATATTACATATATATCGAACCGGTAGTTTTATAAAAAGCTTACGCAATGTGTGAACGACTCCCTTGGCATTCCTGCAATTCCGAAATCTGTTTCTTTTCCTCCACGTATACACACACGCACACATACGCGCGCGAGCGAGCGTTTAATAAATTGGGTCGATAAATAGACTTTGTTTCTTTCCATTCCCGGATCGATAACGATTGTGCATACGCTCGCTCCGTTCTACGAACGAAAAGAAGAAGAAGGAAAAAAAAAGCTTCGACGACCAAAAATAAAATCAATTATTGTTTGTTGTTGCTCAAGGTTTAAATTTTTTTCTGGCGCCGTTGAAATATAATATTGTTAAAAGTTTACGAGCTTCGCTCACCCACACGCGTGCTACTGACCTTCGCAATTTAATACGAAAATAAACCTTCATCGAAATAATTTATAACACGCAAGCTCTTTTGAAAAAAAAAAAATTGTAAGATATCGATCGATTTTTTTTTTATTTTCGCGTTGGCGTTCCAAAATTAAGCTTCGATGACGTCAGAAATCAACAATCGATCTATATATATACATATACGTATAATGTATCCTCGAAAGAATTTTTCACACGCACAAACAAACGCGTCGAACTATGAATAATTTTGCTCGCGCGCGAACAGCGGCACGACGTTGAACTTGCATCGGCGTATATAACGGTAAAGGCCAGTCTTATGTATATGTGTGTGCGTTGGATATAAACCGTTCGACGTGTATATATCTACTCTTCTGCCGTCGTTTTGTAACACGTGGATTTTAACGAAAAATCAGTGAGAGAAAGGGTCGATGATCGTTGATAAAATATGTACACATGGTGAGAAGACTCAAGCGGAGAAAAATTTTGTTTTTTCGACGAGGGCGTTGATGGATTGTAATTATAGGGTGATTATGAACGAATTGATATTGTAACTAACGAATTTCTGGGTTATAACACTCACTACCGTGTGTGTTATATCTCCATTCATTTTTATATTAGACGATTATTATCGCGCGTGTAATCTTCCGAACAGGTGATTCAGCTTTGACCGATACAATGACTTTTTTTTCTTTATCTCTTGAGAAAGACGAAGAAAACAATACTCCATCGATTCTTCCACGTATATACTAGAAGAGTAAACACGTGAACCATCTTCTTTATATATATATTTCTGAATCACTAAAACGCGCGACTGTCATCGTTTCATTTCCGAGAGATATTAATAATATAAGGAAAGTCTTTCATCGTCATCGTCGCTGTATTAAATAAATAGCAGTTGACTATAACAGCGCGCGGGTTTGTTCGATTTTGTACTCAGCATTTTATAAAAGTTTATCAATGCCAAAACGAAAGAAAGAAAAAAAAAGTTGGTCGAGGGTCGCGTCCGTGAGATTTCAATTTATTATGAACATTAGCACCCGCTCCGCTGATTAATTTTATGTAATTTTAGATTATTGAAACTTCCGGATGCCTTTCTTTTTTTATTAACGCGTTAAATAAAAATACAAACTAACGAAGAAGAAAAAGGCGATCGAGTGAAAAAAAAAAAAAAAAAACGGTGAACGAGAGGAGACGCATGGCACATTCTAGTCGTGCGTTTTAACAGTTGTGACTTATACGTGGTGTGCCACATTAAACAGCCGACGACGACAAAGTCGGACGCACTATGCGTCTGCCTCTGTGTGTGTTTCTAAAACTATATAAGTAACTTCCTCGGTCAACGGTATATTTTCTCAAAAACGCGCGCGATGCGTCCTTGATGACTTTGATTTTTTTTTTTTTTTTTTGCTTTAGGGAATGGATTGTCATGCACTGAGTTCACACTTTTTTCTTATGTTCGATATAGAAAGAAAAAAAAATTGGAGCACGCATCGTGTTGTGATTAAAGGTCGTACGTATGTACATGCTTTCATTGAAAAAAAAAGTTTAGGTGCTATAAGGTCGTCGTTGTTTTTATTATTGAGTTAATACGTGCTCTTCGTGTGAATTGTTTTCGTCTCGTGCGAAAGGTTATACTCTTTAATTTATTTATCTCGTTCTCAATTATTCAACCTCAACGTATACAAAGCTGCTCTAATTTCGTATAAACTAGTGTGTTATATACGTGGTTTTCTGTACAATTTTTAGGCTGTAAATCGTTATTGACCGCAGAATAAAAAAAAATACAGCACAAAAAAAAAACGAAGAATAATCTCGAGAATTGCATCACAGCAAAAATTTATCATCGCATTCGGTTTCTCACCTTTTTTTTTCTTTCTCGCAATCGCTAAACACGACCCTGACGTATTTAATATCTTCGTGAGAAAATCTCTTCGAACCCGCAACAACTTTTACGACACGTTGTACAGATTAAAAAAAAAAAAAGAAATATTTAGTTCAATTTCGCTCTTAGTGAGAGATAGTATACATTGAAAGTTGGCACGAGCAATGAACTTCCGGCGTGCCGCCGGTTTTATCTTCCTGTTGCACATATATAATACACACACGTGTGCACGCCTTTAGAGAATTGTTATGTACGCGCTAAAGCTCGTCGCGGCTTACGCTCGCGAACAAAACGTATAGCGAGGGTTTCTTATGTCGACGAGACGTTATATTATAATGTGAATTTTTTTTTTTTTTTGCTTCTGAAGAAAGAAAGTTTATATAGTCGTTCGAAATTGTCGTTTGCTCTGGTAAATTTGAGAAAAAAAATGAAATTGTAGAATAAATTAAAGCTTGATTATGTGAATTAAGTTGATTATCCGACCATCCGGTACAATTCCGTTCTAATTTATCCAACTAGCATACACCTACAAACGAAGCCTCAATTGATCCCCATAAAACGATCAAGACATTCAAAAATACATGCTGTACAGCCACACCCATGAAAAAAAATTTTCGTCTATTTTTATAACACTTGCCATCGATGTCAGGATAAAGCAAAAGAAATGCATATGCGAGAAAGAAAAAAAAAATCTAAAATACATCATTTTTTGAGCTAGAAGACCAACCCAGACACTTTCGTTTTTCAAACTTCTATAACGCCCTATATTTATATCGATTGCGCGCGGCTGCACGGCGCGGGTGTATAAGTATAGAACCTCGAGAGAGAGAGAGAGAAAAGCATAGCAGTGCGTAGACCTATATAAGTGCAGTATAGACTTACGACTCTCGCAAGCTCACTTTTAGATTTGTTTGATAAACAAACCGATGGAAAAACTGCTTTATATATGTATGGTTGTAAAACTTGCACCAATCCATCTTTAAATTCTAAAAATAATTTTCAAAAAATCAATCTGCTTTCCTCATACGTACTAAACCCTTTATCGTATGCTTTCATTAAAGCTCAAACGAAGCTCATTGCGCATTTGTTGTTCCAAGAACTAATTTGTCTGCAAGCGCTTACGAGAGAGAGAGAGAGACTATTTATAACTTTAAGCGCGGCCGGAAAGTTAATTTCCAAGCGAGCATTGAACTGAATTTTCAATTTCTCGCACAGTTGAAAGCGCCGTTATATAGGAGAAAAAGAAAATCAATGATTTAATCATAGCTAAGTAAACACCTGCGGCTGCAAGCGCACGCTTACACACAAAAGGTGTTATTTTAACAAAATGATGTCAACGACGACCACGTAACAGCGTTCTGATGGAATATTATTCATTTTGTCGACGGTCTATAACGATTGGATTTCTTATACAACATGTACAAGTCGGAGTGCATGCGCGTGTGAGTTATATGGATGGTGAACTTCGAAAATAGAGCTTACAGTTTTCTGTTACGTAAAAACGTATACGAGCTTCACGGACGTCGCGTAGTTTTATGCACTTGTCAAAGCGATTCTCAATAAATAAAATAAAATTCATTTCACCATAAAAAAAAATTAAGAAAACCAAAAAAAACCACATCCATCACCGTAAAATCATTTCGACCTTCTTATCACACGACAAAAGAAAGAAGTTGCACGAAGGCCGCGCAAGGTACGACAGACTTCCCCTATGCGTCGCGTTCTCCACACCCATAATACACGCACAAAACGATTGCGCAATCGTGATGTTTATATGCATATTAAACCGAAGCTCGCGTACGTTTTTAAGTGGGTCGAAGAGTAAAAAAAAAAAAAAAGAGAGAGATGATGCATGACTTCGTTCTATCTCTATACGTAAACTCTCGCGGAAAGAAAATGCATTTGTAATAATCGTATTACGCAAAAGAAAACTTCTGCTTCGGCATAATTATGTGCGAGAGAGACAGCTCCTTTTTCGCTTGTATTATAGCGAAGGACATATATATACGTCACTGTGATTCCTTTTTTTTTTACCTTCGTATACGTGTATAGTTTGTTCCGGTGACATACACGCACACGGATTATCGAATTTCAAATATGCGACGATAATATTGTCACGAGCAGGTAAGTTTCCTTCTTGCGGTCGACGTGAACATTGCAAAATCGTATATTGTTATCTATGCTAATTACGTTAACACATCTGTCGTTGAAGTTTTCTCTCTCTTTCTCTCTTAACTTCATATTGCAGAGACACTAAATGAAAAGAAACTTTCAAATGCGTTTGTGTAAACGTGTGAGTGTGTGTGAGACGCGCCTCGAAATATCGACATAAATGGTCGCGCTGCTGCGCCTCCACATACACACACACATACGCACGGTAGTATTGTAGTACTACATACCGTTATAGTAGCCGCTGCGAGCTACATGAGAGAGATGTAAATTTTCATATATATATATACAAGAGCGACTTGTATTTTAACGAACAATTTTTTTTTTTTTCAATTTTTGCTTTATATAGTTATTTAAAAAATTAAAGGACAGCTATGCGCGTTTTATTTGAAGAAATAGAAAAAATTAACGGTACCTATATATACCTTTCCGCCGCGTGCAGCAGTTAAACGTTTGCGCGCGCCTTTGATACGATTGACCGATATTTGCGTCGTGACTCTAATGTTTTTTTTTTCATCCCAATGGATAATCGTTACGGTGGATAATTGTTTCCTTTGTAAAATCGAGAGAAGAAGTTGAAATAGATTTTTGATTTAGACGCTAATCTCGTTGTAAATTAAGTCACTTGGATTAATTATTCATTGCGTGTCGTCGAATTTTACGTGAAAACACACACGAGTTGAGAAGAGTTTCGAAAAGAAGAAAAAAAAAGAAGAGAGACACAGTCGCGTCGTCGTCGTCGTCGTACACAGCAGACATAGAGTAGAGTAAAACTGCATGTAGGTCATTGGCTCTTACTCGAGTTCCTCTCTTTAGTATAAAGAAAGTCGCTTACTCTGCGAGTCTCTCTCGACACAGAGAAAGAGATTTTATTTTATCGTCACACGATCTCTTCTGTATGCGTATATGTGTGTGTTTTCTATGATTGTATAGCTCATCACTTTTTTTATTTAGAATCTTATCTGATGATGATTTATTACTCTTCACTGTGATTATTCTACTTTTAGAAAGACCAAATGATTTTAGACTCGTCTTTCTTAAAAACGATTCGTTGGAATCGGCAGCAATGAAAAATTCACGACAATTGAGTTCCAAGTCCGAGAGAGGCATAGCGATCTATTTTCGTATATGTAGTTTTGTCGCGTCAATTGTACCAAATGCAAATGCCAATCGTTCAGATTTTTTTTTTTCTTTCTTCTTTTTCATGTTTTACTGCGGCATTTTATATTTAGCTCACGTGACATTCGCATACCACGTTATAGCGAGCTTGAGAAGCTCGGGCTTAACGAATTCGAATTATAAATGATTTATTTATAGGTATGTATATACTTTTCAGTGAAGAAACAGAAGGTAATTCGAAAAACTATACGTTCTGTTTTAACTGCGTGTCTAAAAGTTTTACGCGTAAATTTCACCTTGAAGATGCCTGTAAAAAAAAAATAAGAGTGACTAAGACATTTATTATTAGCTTTGGATGTTGTAATAGATTGTTTTAGCCGAGATATTTACCATAGTAGTTATTTTAATGGAGTACTTACTTAACTAAAAACAATCTAATTGGTATATACATATAAAACCGAGCAAATAATTCACTCTCCGCATTCCACCTGCTCGCAAAGATAAACCAAGAAAATTGTGCTTTTCTCAAGCCGCGCGTAATGAGAAAGTTAAAGCGCGATCGTAAAACGTAATAAAGTCTAAACTTTTACTTTACACGTAATAATTTTCACTCTAATTCTGCCAGTCTAATAGCACGAAACGTTCTTCGCGAAAAGAAAAAAAAAATCCCATAATACATAAGTATTTTCCCTCGCGGCGACCTTTATAACCGAGAAAACATGCGAGTATATGCCACGCAAAGAAATCGTTACAGCAGCAACAGCAGCAGCAGCTCATACTTACAAACACCGGTGAAAGTGAAATTCTTATCCTCGCACCAAGATATATACACACACACACACACACACACACACACACACGTGGATACTTGTTGTTCCCGCATTCCTCGGCGCGAAAAAAAAATCAAGAATCTTCATTTTAATCATCCCACATTTTTGCCAAATTGACATTCGCGAAGAACATCATGGAAATATTCAAGGAAGTTATAAAGACTGGCGCAAAGAGGAAATTTAAGATTTCCACAATGAAAACCTCGTTTCGCATCAAGAATTCAAACCAAGCGTGCCTTGGTAACACACCCATGTATAACACACAAAGCGTTTGATCGATCGTCCACCACAGTCATGACGCGCCACAAGCCACGTTTCAGTCGCTCTCCGCTAGCTTTAAAATCCGACGATATAGTCGCCATAAAATTATCACCGAATTGCCAAAAACGTCTCGGTTGCGTGGTCAACGAGCACGTGTTCCTCGAGTGTCCTTGCGCTTTTGTATCTCGCGGCGAACTTTTGGATATAGCGCAAGAGCCGAATTCGCCGTTGAAGAGTGACGTCGTCGATAGGATCAAGGCGAGAGACGCGGCTGAATTGTTGCTGGGATATGCGTCGGATAAGATCGTTCCTAAAGAAGCTGGTGTGAATTTTTTTCATTATCATAGTTTTCAATGATTTTCAAGTAGAATGTTAGTTTTTAATTTTCGTAATGTACAGGTGACTTTGTGATATGTTTGACGGAAGAGAGTACGCAAGCTCTGATCTCTCACAACCGCGCGATCACCAAGAGTATCCTGAAACTCGTGCAAGAGGAGATTCGAAAAGCTCCGAAACCATGGACAGATTTAGGATCGACAGTTCAGCTGGAAGACAGTTTTTTAAAGACGAATCGATCTCTGCTTGAGATCGATTTGTATCTACCGATATCCGAACTGTGTCGACCGAGACCATTGTCCGATCGTGGTCCGGAAGATGTGAGAGATGGTTGCGTCGAATTGACACCTTTGTACGAGAAATTCGACAACGTCGAGTTTAAAACTATATCGCAAGTTTGTCAGACGAATTTGGAGAATAAAGATGCCGAGGCGCAGACTTATCCGGGAAATCTACGACATCAGTGGACGCAGTACGAGTTCGAGATACCCGAAGAGTTCACGGAGATTTGGAAGGTTGACGACGAGAATGAACAGGTAATTTAAAATTCGAAATTGAGTAAAAGATCCAGAATGACGTTTTTTTTCAAATCCAAAAAAGGGAGCTGACGAAGAAGACAAAGACAAAGAAAGCTCATCCGAGATCAAAGACGAAGAAGAATGCGAAGTTGAAAAAAGCGAAGAAGAGATCGAACGCGAAGAGAAACGTCGTCGCGAGTGGGAAAAGTTAACCGAATTTTTGAAAACTCACACCGACAACATGATCGACACCATCTCGTTCAACGCTTCGACGAATCTCTACAGAAACGACGTTGCCAATTTGTCCGGCGAAAATTGCCTACCGATGTTCGTCGATCCTTACGATGACTATGAAAATCGAGTGAGTTTGATCGATTTGAAGACGATCGGAAGTAGATATCTCTTCTCGATGTCTTGGCATTGCGAGTTGAATGATGTATTGGCTTGTGTTTACCTGGATAAACTCGCCAGAGGAGTTTCTTTGATTGCACTTTGGTCGCTGGATACTCCGCTTCGATCCAAAATGATTTTGAAGTGCGAGGAGAAAGTTTCGATCGTAACTTTCTGTCCGTTGGTGGATTACACTGATGTGATCGTCGGAGGTTGTTTGGATGGAAAGATCGTTCTTTGGGAAATTAATCGACAAATACTATCCTCAAAGTATGTATATGTATAATTATCAAACTTTTTTTAAAGAGAATCGTTGATTAACATTCCGTATATTGAAGTACAAGTCTCCAAGAACCACCGATCAAAGAAGCAAAAATCGCCAGTTCGTCCGAAAAATCTCAAAAGCTTGCGATAACGAGTATCCAGTGGTTACCATTCTGGTGTCGAATCGCATCCGACGGTAATTTCCAAAAAATCCCAGTGGATTCTCCGAGAGACAAAAAAAGTTGTTTCGCCACATCTTCAACCGACGGTACTATATTCTTCTGGAGCTTACCGAAATCCTTATCAACCCCAGCGAAAGCTCGAAGTCCTCTGAACATGAATCTCTCACCGATCTACCAATTGATCCTCGAGAAAACCGGTGAGAAAGTACCAACTCGCATACCGATCACCAGTTTTCTTCTTCCACTAGCCAAAAACGAAGAATCGTCGAGTTTAAGTATTCGCGACCAAGCGGATCTCGAGCGTCTTCGTAAAGTCTTCGTGGGCACTTGTGGCGGTGAAATTGTTTATTGCGGTTGGGAGAGTCAAACTTTCGCTGTGGACGCGAGCGATAAAGAAATCTGCAAGATAATCCACAGATGTAATATTCACGATGGGATCGTGAGGTGTATGGTGAAGTCGCCTCACCTCGACGACGTTTTTCTCACAGTGGGTGGTAGAGTATTCGCGATATGGAAGGAGGATTTTCCACAAGCACCGATATTTCACAGGAGATCTCCGGACGAGAGATACGGAGAAGGATGTTGGAGTGGAAGGTCGGGGATGTTTGTGCTTGCGAGGCTGGATGGGAGGTTCGAGGTTTGGGATTTGAAAAGGAAGGCTGATCGACCTTTACTGCTGCAGACTGTTTCTGATAAGGTATAAGTGAACAGTATATAATGGAACATTCATTTTATCGAATGTTTATATACAGGTGACACCTTACATCTGTTCGAGTCCATTAAGTTACAAACAAAAGCTCTTGTCGGTGTTGGATGGTGTCTCGACTGTGAGAGTCTTCGTGGAACCCGATGAGGATGTGAAGGACGAAGACTTGGAAAGGATTGAATGGTTCGAGGAGTTCGCCTGGAGAGAAACTAAACGCAAGTTCGACTTTTATCGTTGGCAGGATGAGTATTTGTTGAAAAATCCGGTGGCTCTGCGTCGTAAACAGGAAAGAGAACAGGCTGAAGCTAATAAACGACATCAGGAAGCGAGAGAAAGATTTTTGAAGGTATATAAAAAAAGATGTTACTTTTATACGAATTTCATTTTCATTTTTCTTTTAAGGAGCAAGAAGCTCAAGCTCGCGCAGAAGAGGAAAGGAAATTAGCCAAACGTCGAGTTTCGAAGACGGTAATTCTACGTAGAAACGAACAAATTCGTGCAGAAACCATTCTCCTACAAAAAAAAGGTTTCGTCCCATCCGAACTCGAGGAGAAACGAAAACCACTGGTCGATCTTGAAGAATTACGTCGAGTTCAGGCGCAGAAGATCAAGGAAGATCTGAATCGAGCCGACGAACTGTTG
Organism: Galeopsomyia nigrocyanea; assembly: GCA_035047105.1. Classification (NCBI taxonomy): domain Eukaryota; kingdom Metazoa; phylum Arthropoda; class Insecta; order Hymenoptera; family Eulophidae; genus Galeopsomyia; species Galeopsomyia nigrocyanea. The sequence goes on along the minus strand of JAWWMK010000040.1, from coordinate 4,552,411 downwards.
AAGAAAAGTTTAGCCAGAGAAGTGCCGGAGATGAGAATGTTCGAAGACGAAAGTGAAATCGAGGTTGTGGAAACGTTCGTACCGAAAACTAGGGAAGAATGCGAGCAAGAGTTTGAAAAAATAAAGGAAGAATTGACGAAGAAAATTGAGGAACAACCTTACATCCCGCGCTTCGATTGGAAGAAAGCTATGGATGCCGGTGCCAAAAGAATTCGAAGCGCTGGGAGAAGAGAACTTCAAGATTGATTTTTTTTTTGTAAAAATATTATAAAAAATTCGATCAAATTAAAAATTTGTGTATTGTCATTCACCTTGCCATTCTACGAACGTGCTAATAAAAGCGTTATCAAAAACAAACAACAATAAAAAAAAAAGGGCCAAGCTCGCAAATCTTAATCGACTTAATAATTTTAACCTCTGTCGAATTTCTCGGTAACTGCAGACTCTCGGCTCTATACTAAAGCTCTTTTTTTCTTTTATCTCGACGGAGTATTATTCGCGTCGCATTGTCCTTGAAAAGCGATAAGATAGCGCAAATATATATGTAGTCGTGTTGTTCATGCTGCCTTTTCTTGACAATGCTCGTGACAAAAAAGAAAACGAATTGCAATGACAAGAGTTTACTTGAAAAATTGTCGATACGGGTTATGGTATTTTGAATAGTTTGGATGTTGGTTGATTTATAATTCATTTTTGTATCTTCAAAAATTCTAAGATAAACTAGATTAAGAGGGTATGGCGATTACAAAGCTCTATTTTTTTAGAATTTTCAAAATTTATTTTTTACTTTTCGTATTACTACTTTGGTATAACTAAATTGCAGAAGCTTAAGGGCGTCTGGTGCAAAATTACATAAATTAATGAATAATCTAATAAAATGCGAGTCTAAAGTTTATCATTTTAATTTTGCAGATTTTGGGTATCTTATGTATGGCATTGGGTGGACCTGGCTGGTACCTATTCGTCACCGCTGCAGCGTTTATTATAACGTTGGTTTGGTGTGTTATCTACTTCTTCTCTGTACGAGAATCCCTAAATTTGCCCGTCAACTGGATACTGACGGTAAAGTTATGATTTTATTTTTTTCATGCTCCAATCAATTAGTTGGATTTTTCAAATGTAACGACGATTAAATAATTCTTGCATTTTTTTTAGGAATTATTCAATACTGCAATTTGGACTGTCCTCTACTTTACGGCATTCATAGTTGAACTAGTGTATGGATTTGCTTACGCTGCATGGATTGCTGGAGCGGTAAGTGTCCATCGTAATTTTGATTTATATATTCTTTTTTTTTCGAGCAAAAGTGCATGAATAAAACTGTTTTGGTAGCTTGTAAAAAAAACAATGTGAGCGTCAGTTCTTTATACTTCAACGTCACAAATTATTTACATATGACTTTGGACGATTCGTTTGCGGCTATGTTTTCAAACTTTTTTCGAATGCACTGAATAAAGTGAGATTTGTAACAAAAGTATACTTTAATTTTGATACAAGAGGATCAGTTTCAAAATGACTGTCCTCTTGTCATTAGAAGTCTCAAAAACTTGATAGTTTTTTTTAATACCAGCTAATAATAAATTTTTTTTACACATGATTCAGCATTCCTTTCTAAATATTTTTTTATCGAACAAAAAAAAAAAGAAATAGTCATTACACGTTATTTCAAGGTGAAAATGCATTATACATACAGTCGATCAATCATCGCAAGCTCGTTTTCCAAAAATACTTTTCCTAAGCGACACTAATGGCATTTTTTTTTTGTTCTGTTCTCAGGTATTCGCCATTCTGAACACTCTGGTTTACGCAGCGGGCACGTACTTCCTGTACCTGGAATACAAGAATTAGTAATGTCACAATCATAAAAGCGTCAAAACGCACATTAATACTATACATCGAGTCATCATCATCATATCTCTCTCTCAAGAAGTCCTCGAAACTCGCCGAAAGCACGCGACGCTCAACAAACGAAGAAACAAAAAAAGTTCATTTATTATATATCTCATCGTCATTTACTTTCTTTTTTTTTAAATATAATTTCACCTCAATTCCACTGTCGATCTTTCGAAAACTGCCTCGATTGTTTTCTTTTTGTTTGTTTTTAAAGAGCACCGCGTGCGTGGTAGTCGTCCGAGTACAATTTTTATACTTAACAAAAAAAAAGGAAAAGAAAAGATGATGAAGGAGGGGGTTCAATACGCTCGTATGTATAACCGACTTGAATTATATACCGCTTGAGACACAAAAAAAACACAACATACAAAACAGATCTACACCCGAGTGCCTTATACGTATAATATATATATATACCCGTTTGTAATTTTTTTGCTGAGCCACACACACTTTCTATCCCGCACGAATCGATAATATACTCATTGTGCGTGTAAGTTTGTTTGCGATTGTTTGTTTGTTTATTTTAATACTTTTTTTTTCCGTCGTCCACGATGAATTATGCTTATCATATCCGAGTGTGTATTAAAATATCTTTACTTTCGATCGGAAGCGAGTTGTAGTGCAGCATTATTTTGCGAACAACGGGTTTTATTAATCCATCGATTTACTATGTAAAGAAGAATGGAAGAAAAAATAAAACGTATATATATATTTAAGAGGGTATGGCGATTACATTGCGTGGACAGCTGCATTTACTAAAAAAAAAATATACCGAGTGACGTCATTTCTATAACAGAGAAATATATTATATATTTGTTACTTGTTAAATGAAAGATAGCCGAGTTTTAATATAAAAAAAGAAGAAAATATATATATTTATCTTATTGTAACAGTTGTCTAATATATTAGTAATTTTCATCATTAATATACATACGTCAATGTATTTGTACGATAAGATCGAACAGCGCAAAAATAAGGCTTTTTCACACGAGCCTTGTTAATTTTTCTTCTTTCGTAATAATCCAAATACGATATTTATTGTTACACTATACATTCGAGTCGCTATCTTTACGTTGAAATCAAAAAGAGTTGTAATTGAAATAAAGCGTACAAAATTTAAAAAAAAAAAAGAGAAATCCGAGCTGTCAACGATTGTTACGCACGAAGCTTAATTCGATTAGTTAAAAAAAAACTGAGAATCATCATTGAAGTTTCATTTTATCAGGAAAAAATCATCGTCCTTTGCTCCTTTTTTTATTTTTTATTCTCGAGAAATACGCTTCGCGCGTAACAATTATCGACTATGCTGTATATAACAAAACAGAATAAAGATTTTAACTATTAAGTACGTTTTTACGTCTGTTCTATATTCCTTGTGTGTATCCTTTATGAAGATGAATGGAAGATTTCATTGAGCAAATGTAATTAAGCGTTGAAATCAAAGAGCGTTCTTTTCCATTTCCAGAAACACTATTAGCGATAAGTCTAATGAGTTTAATGCCCGCAGGATGGAATTATATCTCGATTCAAATTTTAAAAAAAAGTGCCATTTAAAAAAAAACACGATTTCAACACTGTAAATCACTGTACTACTTCGATTTACCGTCTCATTCATGAATATTGAATTCTCGAGAAATTTCGAAAATAATTACAGACATCGCATGATAAAATCCACTCAATCTCTCCAACGGCAACTAGCAATAAAGATCGAAATCGCACCGGAAAAAAACACCCTCCACCCAAAAATATATTGCCTCCCCTGCAACGAAAACAAAGCTCTATCAACTGTCAAAACAACTCTCTCTCTCTCTCTCTCTCTCTCTCTCTCTATCTCTCTCTCTCTCTCATCATTGACCCAAAAAAAAAAAATCATGAGCAGAGCTGACGTCACCTCCCTCGTTCGATATATATATAACATCTACGTCCAAGCGTATATATATATCGCTTCGAAAAAAAAAAAATTTTCGGCCTCGCCTCTTTCTCTTTCTTGCGTGTATATGTTATATTAAGTATTATTACGAAGACGACGATGATATCAACCGTGGCTGATGACGTCAGGGACCGCCGTTGCCGCGCCACCACCACCACCACCACCACTCCGCTATAGCTGCTTGATTTTTTTTTCTTCAGTCGCGCCTTCGTTTCGCAGTCGATCGCGAGCTACCGTCACTGACGCATTGCAATATTTTACTACTATCTATATATATATACAAGTTTGTGTATACGCGCGAATCCTCGCCTTTTTTCCTTTTTCTACGACGAATTGTAAGTGAATCTTCATAATATGCTCGCATGATTTTACTTGTTGAGTTATTAATATTATCGACGCGAAGTGTTTTTGTGATAATTTTTTTTTTAGAAAACGATAGGATTACGATCGGATCGTTATTTTTAAGAATAATCTTTCGTGTATTCGTGTCGTCGATAAGAAACTAAATTAACATGAAAATCAGGAGCGTTTTTCTTTTTGAAGAAAATTTCGAAAGCTTTGTGTACACAACGAATACAAAGGTGCAGACGCGTAAAAGTGAAAGCTCCTCGGCGCCACATCAGGCTATCGATTTTCGCGGCGCGCTGTGTATATAAAGAGCGGGTGCGACCACACCAAGTTGGAGGCGTGGTGCGACGCTTCCTATAAACCGTTTTGTTATTGTTGCTTGCGTGTACCTATACTACGAGGAAAAAATAATGAAACAGGGGGTATATATATATACATCTATATAGGTGCGCGCGCGACGTAGTAAAGTCGTAAAGAGAAATGAAATACACTATTGTCTTTTGTATTAGACACACTGTGGAACTTAAATTTTTCTTTTGTCGCGGTGGAAAATATTCGAGTACTTTGATGAGCGTTGTGCTGATTAGATACGAATTGTGGTTATATTTTAATTAATAATTTGTACATTTCTTTTCCAACGGAAATGCGATTAGATAATGATAATAATCGCTAGACTTGTTTTTTTTTTTACAATAAGTTCCTCAAGTATTAGTCAACCGTTCGTTTTCGTCGAGCAGAGATAGACGCGTCACGTTTAAAAATAAAAGAAAAGCATATTTACTATCCCCTCCTAAAAAAGAATCTATCGCGCGGGAACAACTTGTTGCTTGAAAAAAAAACGATAAGAGAGTAAAAAAAAAAAAGCTCGCGAGTTATTTTCGTTGACTCGAAGAAAAAAGAATTATATATGTGGGTCACGGTGTTTTAATATAACCTTGCGCTCTTTTTTTTTTCGGACGTATGGTCATCGTGCGCACAATGCACCGCGCAAATGCTAATACGATAGATGACCGAATGATTTTTCAGCGCGGGAAGACTTTATTTTCGCAGTCGTGAAATGAGACACCGTTCGAAACTAAAAATATAATGTTTTACGCGGCTGCGCTGAGAAACCATTTTCTCGTCGTAAATTTTTTCACTGAATCTCAATTTCGAGCATGTTTGAAGTAATAATTCGGTGACTTTCACTTTCCAGAAGAGACAAATTGAATTTAAAAAAACATGTCGCACTCAGTGACGATCCAAACGAGGACGGTGACCACCGGCAGCCCGTCGGTGTTCAACACATCCTTTTTCAGATCATGGACGGGGATACTGAAACTTGCACAAGTGGTAACGTAATTTTCCATATTGCAATCTTTTTTTTTTCCTTTCGCTTCTCAAAAGTTTCGTACGATTGTTTCTATTTTTCAACAAAACCAAAAAAAAAAAAGATGAATGAAAGTTTCGCAATTATTAAACAAGTATAATATATTCAGAATACGTCAGATATCAAAAAAAGAAGGTTTAAGTCATAAATTCACGGTCAGTGCGCTCATCGTGGCTTCTCTCTCCTATCCGTTCGTTAAAAATTCGGCCTCGCGCGGAGAATTGCACGCATCGATGACAAACCGAGCTCATCTTTATTTCGGTACAGTCATCGCGTGCTTTTTTTTGCTGTTTATCAAAAATAAATAAAAAACACAGGTTGACGCATCGATAAACATTTATCCCGGCGTTTTTTTTTTCTATTAATTGGTATCGTTGCAATGAGACGAGGATTTAATATAGATAACGTGTATGTGTATATCCTTTCTGCTTTGTCAGCTCGACTAATTTGTTAGATTAAGAGATTACACTTTTTTTTTAACTGACGCTATAGCTAAAATTAAAAATTATGTCAAACAACATGTAAATACCAGATAGAAAATGATAGTTTTTTTTTTTGTAAATCATCATAGCCGAAAGAGCGCAATCGAATTTTTGGCACGAATCGCCGATGTTATATTAAAATTAAAGCTTTCCCGTCATAGCTACAAAAGTGGAAACACGCGTAAGAGATTACGATGACTTTTCTCTGAATTTTACGTGACTGCAACATTTATATATCACAGCTCTTTGGCTCGCGTATATCTATAAACACGCACTTTGATATTCAATCAACGTCCTATCACGAAATTAGTTCATTGACGATTGAATTATTATCTCGAAATAAACCTGGCGAATCGCTGGAAATATAATCAAGAACACGCGCTATTATTCAAGAATGTTGTTGCGAGCGCGGGAAACCTTGATGTTGACTGTTTTTGGTCAGCGAACAAGGTAAAATTGAGCGATGTCGAATGGGTTTGGCGAATTGCTATTTTGGATGATAATAAAAAAAAACACATTGTATAAGGTATGGAAATCATGAATAGCTAAGTGTGCAGGAAGAGACGATTGATAAATGCACGATTAATAATTCAGTGCCAAACTAAATTGCACGCCTTGTATATACTCGTTTCGCAAGGGCATTCTCTTTTTGACTCTTACACATCAATGCGTGTTGAAGTTGTAGCGCAGTAATAAATGTTATTATGGGTATTTTTTTCGAAGAATAAAGAGAATACAATTTAAAAAAAATGAAATAAAATCAGGCATAAATGCAATTCTGGTGTTAGTCGGTTTTCATTGCACGTTTAAACTCGAATGATGAATTGAAGTGGAATGCACTCCAAAGTTTGCGCTATATATGTCTAAACGTTAGATAAGAGAAAAGACGTATGGTATCTGAGAGCGTGTGAGAGCATGAGCGCATTCTTGCAGCTGTCGGTTAAAAAAAAAAAAAACTATACATATAATCAGTAAAAGTTGAATGAAAGTATAACACTTGATTAACAATAATCAGTTCTGTGAAAGAGATGTAGATTATTTACGTGTGTTTATATATGGCCAGGACGAAATGGGTGCAATAACGATTTATCGCCGATCGATATACGCGAAAGCTCATATAAAAATCAAAGTTATAACGGTGAGAAAGCGTCGCAATCTAAACTGTACAAGTTAAAACTTTGTAACTTCCAATAGAAAAAGACTAATTATTTTAAAAATGCAATTTAGACGAATTTAGATGATGCGGAAGAAGTATGGTGATCAATTTAGTCTGAGAATGTTGTAGGAATAAAACAATTATGATAATAAGCAATTTTTCTTTCGGTCACGGTCTCTTGAGAGACGATGAGTTCACGTACGTGTATAGCATCCAGGATGAGTCACTGATAACGTCAACAAAAATTCATTCACTTATATAATCTGGCTATGAGAAACAGCGAAAGAATTTACCTTTGACACTCGTCGTTTTATCATTATATTTATGATAATATAATTCTAAGTATTATAGTCGTCTGTTATTTGATTTGATAGCTTATACATTGTAGTAGCTCAGTATATAGACATATATACGTTAGATTTCGATAAATTCAGCAATAACACATTTTTTTTTATTGAAAAAAAAAACAGATTTTGGGCGCCGTCTGCGTGGGTTTAGTCGGATATTATATTTCTCACACCTACCAGAACAGCGCTGCCGGCAAAACTGAAATCTTGTTTTTCATGCTGATTGCAACGACCTTCATGATTGCAACTACAATTTTAGTACTAAGCTGTTGTTGTTCCTACACAACAGAATCCATCATTTCAAAGACTATTTTTGTGAGTATTTTTATCTTATTTATCCCACTGTAAAATTTGAACATCAAGTCGATTGAAATATCACTGCTAGACAACGATCGAATAATAAATAACAACATCAATTTATATAATTATGTTTGTGTAGGAACTCCTGTATCACGCATTAGGCTTTGCTCTTCTTCTTGCTGCGTCGGTGACTCTATTAGTACACGTCTCGAATAATTATTATGGTAATAATGATAAAACTACGCTGACAGTTGCATACGTAAGTTTTCAATTATTATCATTATTATTTAAAAGAGTAATTCGAAAAAAAAACCATAGTTATGCGGTTATTTTTACGTGAAATTTAAACTAAATGGCATGCTCTGTTACAGATTTGCGGCATAATTAATTCTGTGTTGTACCTTATCGTCACCCTATTCGCCCTTCGAACCTCGCGAGGCTTGTAAATCTGCGAGACCTTCAGAGATGGGAAGATTTTGCACTATAAAGAAAAAAAAAACGTGTAACGCAGCCAGTCGATATAAAAAATATAAATGTTAAGCTTGCGCATCTGATCTCTGTCATTGTGGTGAAAATAAAAATAATATTACGATTTCGTCCTTAAACAAAATATAAGACTACGTTGTGAACGACCACAAGAATACTCTGAACAATATTCACACGACTGATAGACTTCGTTATGTATAAAGAAATCGTTGTGCTTTTTATACATCGCCGTCCTACGCAAACAAACAAACAAACAAACTGGAAATGCCTTATAAAATGCGAAGTCGTATGCAAATACGCTTGAAATGAGCCAAATTAAAAATGACAGATAATTTTTGAAAAATGAGCTTTTAAAGCACGACTGCGGCGTTAAAAAAATCTATAATGTCTACTTTACGTACTTTGTCGTTGGTGTTAAATTTTAAATGTGCATTTGGTATACACTCATGAAATAAGATTGTGCGCTTTTGTCGTCCGGCAATTCAAATATTTTTTATTGCGATCTTTACATCCAGAACTGTTGTATTGTAAAGTTTTAAACTGTACAAACTACAAATTCCGAAATTCAATGCATTTTAATTGTGAAAATGCTTTTAAAAGTGGAACAATGCACATAACCAATATATACTATATGAAACAAAAGATTTTTATATTTTTGACGAAACTTTTATCGAGACTACCATTACTCAAGTAAGGTTTTTGCTACAAAAAATTATAAATGTTGAAAAATAGAAGCAATCTATCCGATA
>JAWWMK010000040.1:4522965-4543251 GCA_035047105.1 Galeopsomyia nigrocyanea | reverse complement strand
CTCAAGTTGAGTAAAAAAGTTCTCATTTTGAGTAAAGTCACTACTCAATTTAAGTATTTTTTGGGGCCGAATTTCGGCGAGTAAGCGCATACTTTTTTAGGGGACAACTTGTTTTGAGTAACTTTTAGTACTCAATTTAAGTAAAATGTTTTACTGTGTTGAGAAAAAAAAAATTATCGTAGGATGAGTATCATAATCGATCGGTAATTGTTTTTACAGACGACCTACGACTACAAAACCACAACCAACGACGACGAAACCACGACCCACAGCTTCACCACCATCGTCGACGGGTTCGCTCGCCGGTACATCCTGCAACTCGGGTGATCACAAACCAGATCCATCGAATTGCGGTACCTATTATCGTTGCGTTCTCGGTGAATTCAGACGCGAATACTGTGCACCTGGCTTACACTGGGACACCACGCGACGACTCTGCGACTGGCCGAACTCTGCTAAATGCCAGAAGAAACCTGCTGGTAAGTGTGTGTTGCTGTTATTGTTGCGTATTTTATAATAACGTATACATTATTATTCCATTGTCCGGAGATTATTTTTACGAAATAATATACGCGCGTATACGAAGCGACTGTAAAAGGCGCGATGATATACGCGATTATAATGGTAATCGATTACAATTCGCACACAGGATGTATGTGAGTTTTAAAGCGAGAGCGCTATGGTATAAAGTACAAAGAGATCACGTAACGTGTATATATCCGCGCCGGTGTATAGGTAGTCATACAGCGGTACGGGAATTAAAAAAAAAAAAGGCAGGTGGAGAGAGAGAGAAAAAGAGAGAGAGAGTGACAAACTGACGAGCGATGCGCTCTGCGTGCGCTTTATAATGACGATACACACCTACGCGCGCCGCGACAGTCTTCTTCGGTATCATCGCGGCTTTTGAGAGAGGAAGAGCGAGTCGCGCGCTGATCGTTGCTCGATCGACATCGTGTTATATAGTCGTTTGGAGTCATGACGATTTTTCAAGTTTGCCTAATTGTTTGCGTTGTTGTTACGACTGCTGGTGTTTCGGCTAACGAGACTGGTGCTTGCGCGAAGAATTGCCGTGGGAAGAGTAAAGGTATTATTGGTTTTTTTTTTGCCCTTTTTTGGTTTCTTTCTTTCTTGTTTTTATTAAAAATAATTTTTAATGAAAATGGTGCTTGCGCGAAGAATTGCCGTGGGAAGAGTAAAGGTATTATTGGTTTTTTGCTCTTTTTTGGTTTCTTTATTTCTGTTTTTATTAAAAATAATTTTTAATGAAAATTGTTATTGCGGCTTTCAAATTTATTGCGGCTTTGAAAAGTTATTACATGGTGTTGAGATTTTTTTTTTGCGCGTAGACGAACGAAATGCAATTAATTTAAAAATCGTAAGAAATCTTTACATTTTAATGCGAAGATATTATTGATAATTACCGAAACGATTTGATGCAATTTCATCAAAGATTAAAACTCGGTAACGGTTAAACACTCGTTTCAAAATACTCGCTGAAAAGAAAAAAAAAAACTAGTATTCATTTTTTTTCTATCTATTTATTCGAAAATAAAAAACGAGTTATCAACACCGTTAACCATTTCGAAAGGCCGCGAGTACATTACGAAACGCATCTTAGCTTCGCATATACGACTCGTCTGGCCGCAAGTGCATATACGAAAGTTTAACAATCATAATAGAAGTGCTTTAACGTGTACTTCCTAAAAAGTTAAGCGTCATTACCCTCTTTTTATTCGCTCGTTATCTTACTTTTTTTTTGAGAGAGAGACACTATACGCGCAGTGAACTTTATTACAAAGGAAAACAATTTCTTATGAGTGTTCATGGACGATAAAGTTGACGGTGATTAACCATACCGGGGAAATGCATTTCTTTTTTTTTTCTCTATGTCTTTATCTGAAGCAGTCGTTCGTTGCTTATATAGTTTGAACAGACGATTCACAATGAAAGCGCTGTTGTCAATTTCCGATTAATTATGCACAGTAAAAATTCGTTTCAATCGCTTTGGCTTGTCATTGATTTTAATACGTGTTCGAAAATACGATGAGCCTTTACGGTACTGCTGCATTCGTTTGTGATAGATCGATTAATTATCTGTAATTTTGGTGTACGCTAGTGACCTGGTTTCGTTGACCAAAAGGTCGCGTGTCTAAATTAAAAGTACATATAGTGAACGAAATGACAGGTTTTCGAGAGGAATTTCATTTTGGAATGCAGAAAAACGTTATAAAACGTACGTTTAATGGTTTAATTATTGAAAGCGATTTGACGTACATTGCTCTTCACAAATGCAAATGAAATGTTTAAAATGAAACAGTCGAGAAGTTTTAATTTAATTATATACGGTTAAACTTATTAAAGCAGACTCAATGTATACGAGTTTGAAATAAATTATGATACATTAAAATCTTATATTAAAATCCATTGTCATAATAAATATCCTGCGCTTATTCTCACTCATACACATTTGCGATTTTCGTATATCGCAAGTCATTAAAAATCTAATTCAACACGCTTTATAGTTCATGAGGAATCCGAAGATGCAAGTACGTTCTTCAATTTTCAAAAAATATGCAATAGATAAAAAGTTATCAACATCCAAAATCGTCAAACTTTAGAGCTTTAAAAATTCATAACTTTTAAAATTTACATTTTATGAAAAAATGAAAAAAATTTATCCAAGTCGAAAAAACCATTTTCCCCCAATTTGTTAAAACAATTGCGATTTAAACAAAACGTACCATTTTTTTTTTTCGAAAAAAAAGGACATGCATATTTGGATTCAGCAGCTCAAAATACACAAGAATCACCCTTCTATTCCCTTGGACATATTATTGCACACGGGAACCCACCCAGCTCCCGGACTATCACTCAATCACCACCCATTCAATCTTTCCATAGTCGATAGTCAACCAATAGCTACAACGACAACAACGAGGCGACCGACCTCAACGTCAACTCAATCGTCGAACGTTATCCACTCGGACAAACGCGACTGCGAGCACGGCCAGTACTATCCAGTCCCTGAATCTTGCACGTCATTCCTCATCTGCGTCAACGGCAAACTCGTGCGCCAGCAATGTGGTCCTGGACTCAATTGGAACACCGCGAAAAACATGTGCGATTGGGCTTACAAAGCACCCTGCGACCAGAAGAAAAAGAAACCCGGTCAGGTGATGCAGGATTTCAAGCAAGATGAGGTTTGTATACAATTAATATTTATCATACATTTTCGTATTTAATAGAAAAATACCAAAAATATTTGTATATTTTTTTTAGATGACTTGCAACTCAGGCGAATATCAACCTGTACCCGGCGACTGCGAAAGTTACTACGCTTGTCTCTGGGGTAAATACGAGCAATTCCAATGTGCACCGGGTCTACACTTCAACGCCCAGGGTCACATCTGCGATTGGCCCCTGCGTGCCAAATGCACCGATAACAGTAACAACAACCCCGGTGAAATACCACTGGATCCCGTTGATCCCGATCAAGTTACTCAAGCACCTTGGAAACCACCACCGAGTCAATCGACTACTCCGTTGCCATCCGGGGAAATCGATTCCAATGCCGTTTCTCCGTTGTCGGGACATTTCAAGGTAAGCATTCGAATTTATTTTTGTTTATCAGTAGATGAATTTTCATTGACATGTGTTTGTTTAGATTGTGTGCTACTTCACCAATTGGGCATGGTATCGTCGTGGTGCCGGTCGCTACTTACCCGAACACATCGATCACACGCTCTGCACCCACATCGTCTACGGTTTCGCCGTTCTCGATTACTCCAATCTCGTGCTCAAAGCACACGACTCTTGGGCCGACTTCGATAACCGTGAGTCACTGTGAAACGTTATTTTCGACATCTAACAATACAATAAAAAAAAATAAATTTTCTTATCCGCAGGCTTTTACGAGCGAGTCGTCGCGTACAAGAAACGCGGTCTCAAAGTGAGTCTCGCCCTGGGTGGTTGGAACGACTCTCAAGGCGACAAGTACAGCCGTCTGGTGAACAATCCAGCAGCGAGAAAACGATTCATTGAACACGCCCTACAATTCATCGCGAAATACGATTTCGACGGTCTCGATCTCGACTGGGAGTATCCGGTTTGTTGGCAGACTGATTGCAGCAAAGGACCGGCATCCGACAAGGAAGCTTTCACCTCTTTGGTGCGCGAATTGAGCGCCGAATTCCGTCCGCGTGGTTTACTCTTGTCCACCGCTGTGTCGCCCAGTAAGAAGATCATCGACGCTGGATACGATGTACCTGAATTGTCGAGATACTTCGATTGGATCGCCGTGATGACTTACGATTATCACGGACAGTGGGACAAACGTACTGGACATGTTGCTCCGATGTATTATCACGATGACGACGAGTTTTACTATTTCAATGCTAATTATACGATTAATTATTGGATCGCTAAGGGTGCACCGCCGAGAACTATCGTTATGGGTACGTAGAGGAAATACTATAGAAGGAAAAATGAACGATTCGTAAAATATTATTTTAATATTATCCACCAGGAATGCCATTGTACGGCCAAGCGTTCACGTTGAACGATCCAAGCGGCGGAACCGGTTTGAACTCCCCCGCGAGTGCCGGAACGGCCGGTGAATTCACCAAAGCCGCTGGTTTCTTAGCATACTACGAGATCTGCGATAGAATTCGTAATAAAGGCTGGACGGTCGTTCAAGATCCTCAACGTCGTATGGGACCGTATGCTTACAAGGGCAATCAGTGGGTTGGTTTCGACGACGCTGATATGATTCGACAAAAAGCTCAATACGTTCGAGATATGGGTCTCGGTGGTGGTATGGTTTGGGCCCTTGATCTCGATGATTTCCGAGGAAGATGCGGCGAAGGTCCACATCCCCTTATGCACAGCTTGCAACAAGTACTCGCCGAGCCACCGAATAGGCACGATCGACGTGAGTAAATTTTCTATTTGGCGATTTTTTTTTAATTGATATTCTTACCTCGTGGGTATTTACTTGGAGAGTTGTGTGCCATATAGTGGCGCTGAAAATTTAGTAAGTGCGCGTGGACGATTGCGCAGTCTGCATACTAAATATAGACACTTACGTATGCTAAAAACCATCTCTCTCTCTCTCTCTACACAATGATACATTCAAAGATATAAACTCTCACTAATGGTACAAATTAAAATATTTGAATAATTTCAAACAGCGATCAAACCACCGAGAATCGGTCAAGAGCTTGAATGGCAATTTCCATCGAAACCAGCGCAAATCGAACAGATAAGTGTGCCCGCGGTCGAGGATGAGTACAAGGTCGTGTGTTACTTCACCAATTGGGCGTGGTACCGACAAGGTCAAGGTAAATTCTTGCCCGAGAATATCGACGCCGATCTTTGCTCGCATATCGTCTATGGTTTCGCTGTGCTCAATGGAGATAGTCTCACTATTACTACTCACGATTCTTGGGCTGATATCGATAACAGTTAGTAATTGTTTTTTTTAATTTTCAATAAATGGGGGATTGAAATATTGAAGATTGGTTAATTAACGAAAATGTTTATTTTCAGAATTCTACGAAAGAGTAGTAGCCTACAAGAAGAAAGGAAAGAAAGTTCTGATAGCCATAGGCGGTTGGAACGATTCTGCGGGCGATAAGTACAGCAAACTGGTAAACAATCCATCAGCGAGAAGAAAATTCACCTCGAACGTGATCGAATTCATTGAGAAATACGGTTTCGACGGTCTCGATCTTGACTGGGAGTATCCAGTTTGCTGGCAGGTTGACTGCAACAAAGGACCGAAATCCGACAAGCAAGGTTTCACCGCATGGGTGCAAGAGTTGAGCGCCGAATTCCGTCCGAGGGGATTACTATTATCTTCGGCTGTATCGCCGAATCACAAAGTTATCAGCGAGGGTTATGATGTGCCCGTACTCGCCGAATTGTTCGACTGGATCGCCGTTATGAGCTACGATTATCACGGACAGTGGGACAAGAAGACCGGACACAATGCGCCTTTCTACGTCAGACCCGACGATTGGGATAAGACTTTTAATGCTGTAGGTTTTTTTTTTAATTTTGATGTTATCGAAATATAATTTATGTTTTAATTTTACGTAATTTATAATTTTTTTTTTTTTTAGAACTATTCGATTCACTTCTGGATAGACCAGGGTGCACCACCTAAGAAGCTTGTGATGGGTATGCCACTTTATGGTCAAAGTTTCTCCCTAGCCGAACGAGGTGAACACGGTTTGAACTCGCCGACCTACGGTGGTGGTGAAGCTGGCGACGACACTCGTGCGCGTGGTTTCTTATCGTATTACGAGGTAACTGAACGTTTTCGTAAACTCAAATCTGTAACTCGGACTTGTACCTAAAATTTTTTTTTCGTAATGTAGATCTGTCAGAGAACGTTGAAAAGAGGATGGACAGTGGTACAAGATCCAAAGAGACGTATAGGCCCATATGCTTATCAAGGCGATCAATGGGTGAGTTTCGACGACGCCGAGCAATTGAGACGCAAATCCGAGTACATCAAGGAATTGGGTCTCGGTGGTGGTATGATCTGGGCGCTCGATCTCGACGACTTCAAGAACATTTGCGGTTGCGAGCCTTATCCACTGCTCCGTACTATCAATCGGGTTTTGAGGAATTATCCGGCTGGACCTACCTGCACGGTTACGAGTAAGTGTCATCTTATATTTATCACTTTTTTTTGGTGATCTTTTTGTAAAAATTTAATTATTCTTTTATTTAATAGTGAGAGAGATATTACAAATTGTACTCTTATTAGGCCATTTGGTTTAATTACTCTTTAAGGAATAGCGTGAAAACGATTGTTAAGGACTCATACGACTTTTTTTCTACATAATATATTTATACCGGAGCAATTAGCTCTCAATAAATCTTTATTTGTAATTGGACTTACATCCGTTGATTGAATAAAATAAAAAAAAATCGTTCAGGCTCAGCAGTAACGGAAACTGAACCAGCACCATGGGTACCAACAACTGCAAAACCAACAACCGGCTGGGAATGGTCACCACCGTCGACTACAACCACATGGCCATGGACATCGACGACCGACGTTCCCGTCGAAGTAGCTACTGGAGACGAAGACGCGGTTGAAGTCGACGCCGGTGGTACACCACCGTCGCATCTTCAACCTCAAGCTGCCTGTCGCGACCGACTTTTCGTCGCTCACAAGAGTGACTGTCACAAGTATTATCTCTGCAATTTCGGACAACTCACCGAGCAAACTTGCCCCAATGGCTTGTACTGGTCTAACGATCATTGCGATTGGCCGGAAAATTCAAAATGTAAAACTCGTTCTAATGAACTCGAAGTGACAAAGTGAGTAATTATCTTCGCATCGATGTGAGTTTTTAAGGAGTGTTGTAATTTACAAAAACTTTTCTTTTTTGTATTTTTTTTTAGCTCTCAAAGATTGAAGGAAGATACGTTGATCGACGGACGCAAACTCGTCTGTTACTTCACAAGCTGGGCATCGGAGAGACACGGTTTGGGTAAATTCTTACCGGAAGACATCGATCCGAAACTCTGCACACACGTCATCTACAGTTTCGCCTCCCTCGATCCCGAGAGTTTGAGCATCAAGTCGCGGGATCGTAGCAGTGACATCGACGACAATTTCTACGGCAGAGTCGCGGCTTTGAAGGACAAGGGTGTTAAAGTACTACTTGGTCTTGGTGGTTGGAGAGATTCGACCGGTAACAAGTACAGCAGGATGGTGAATAATCCAAAATCAAGAGCTAAGTTCGTCAGCGACGCAGCGAAGTTTGTGGAGAAGTATGGTTTCTCGGGTTTGGATATCGATTGGAATTATCCGGTTTGCTGGCAGGTTCGTGATGATCGAAATCTCTAAACAAAAATTTCGAACCAACATCTAACTTGAATTTCGTACATCTTCCAGGGTGATTGCAGTAAAGGTTCGATCAGCGACAAGAAATCTTTCGCCGCGTTGATTCGTCAATTGAGCTTGGAATTCCATCCACGAGGACTCTTAATCTCGGCTTCGGTCTCGCCGAACAAACAGATCATCGACAACGCCTACGACGTGCCAACGTTGGCCGGTTATCTCGACTGGCTGGGCGTGATGAGTTACGATTATCACGGTCAATGGGAGAAGAAAACCGGTCCCGTGGCACCATTGTATTTCCACGCGGGCGACGAGTTCGATCAATTCAACGTCAATTACACTATGCACTATTGGATACGCAAAGGTGCACCGTCCAGAAAACTCATCATGGGTGTGCCGTTTTACGGACAAAGTTTCACTCTCAAAAGCAAAGAGTATCATGGTTGGCAAGCGCCGATTTCCAAACCTGGTAAACCCAGTGATTTCACTAGGTCTGCTGGATTTATGTCGTTCTACGAGGTATAACTTTGCATTTTTCAAACATCAGCAATATAAAGATTTTATTAATAATATTATTCGATTTTAGATCTGCAACAACGCGAATAAAAACGATTGGTCGGTAATGAAAGATCCGGACGGTAGGATCGGAGCTTACGCAACTTACGGTGATCAATGGGTCGCTTACGAAGATGTGTCCGATATCGCTAGGAAGGTTCGTATAACATCGGACAAATTGAATAAAAGATAAAGTCTCATTTGTCGAGTTTAATTGCTTTACAAATGAAGACGAGGAACGTTTATTATACTCGCGGTGTGCAGTAAATTAATTGTAAAAAAAACATTGTTTTCCGTAATGATTATCACACCGTATATATAAACGATTCGTGATTAACTGTCGAGGGGATAAATAATGAACGAGAGACTTGATTTATTGGTTTTTTTCTTGCTGCAAATGCTAAAACGATTTTTACATTTCAGGCGGAGTACATAAGAGAACTGGACTTGGGTGGTGGTATGGTTTGGGCTCTCGATCTCGATGATTTCAACAACATGTGTGGTTGCGGTAGATATCCGCTGTTGAATGCATTCAATCGTGGACTAAGAAATGAACGTCAGTTACAGGATTGCACGTAGACTGTAATTTTTTTTTTATTGAGGTTATTATGGACTTAACCCTTGTCTGATCAATGCCGAGAGATTGATAAATAGAATTACAAAGAACATTGATAAGAGAAAGATTTAACACTGCCAACTTTTATAGAAGATTGATTAAACGAGGGTTGAGATAATTCATTCTCTTCCTTGCGTCAAATGAGTAATTGAATGATACGAGGAAGATTGTGATTTCGAATTTAAAGATTTAATTTTAGTAGCAGTAATAAGTGATACGTATTTTTAAGAGTGTAATTAAAAATAATCTTCGAGTTTCTTTTTTTATTAGACGTAATTTTTCGATTTCGACTTTTTTTTTACGTAAGCAACAATTGTTTTTTTTCTTTATATCGTAGTTTTTTCAGACATAAAACGTTCTGATAGTAGTTGTATATCTTACTTGTATGCCATAAACGAAAAAAAAAAAATTTGTTTTTTATTTACTGGAATTATGATTTGGCTATTAAGATATATTTTGTAAGCTCTGCTCGACTTTTTTTTTATTCGTAATGCAAAAAAAAAATCACATTTCTTGTACAATTTTATTAAATGTGAATAAATGAATGTTTTAGTTGCTCTAAGAAAAGTTTTTTCATTTTTTTTCCTTGTCCAATTCCCGTAATGATTCAAATGTAATTATAATTATAGGCTTGTCTTGTTTAAAATAATTTATTCACGACTGAGTGAAGAACAAGAACATTATTGTATTTCAAAAGGTGATTGTACTCGAAAACTACCTCACATAAAGCTCATTGTAAAGAATGATCAAAACTAGTCATTCATTAATAAAAAAAAAATTAAAAAAAAATTATTAATCTACATTACGTACGGAATTTCTATCAAAGACTCGACTGTTCGCGATAATGACGTTCGCGAGATGATAAGCCGAGGAGGCAATTTCATAACATCACAGACACGTAAAGAGATAAATGATTTTTTTTTTTGGTAGAGGAATGCCCGGCAGCTTTCTTTTTGTTTGCGCGCATTTACTCAACGTAAGTTCTTTTTTCTTACTGCTCAACTGAATATTTTCAAAATGATTCAATCTCGTGCCATTCAGCCGAGTCATTCGGTGTTTGCTTGCCACTTTGTAATCGACCACTGCTTCGGTAAGAGAGTGAAAAGTTCGCAGGTACGAGTTGTGAGTTGAAATATTAAGTAGCTATGAGTAAATTGAAAGGTATGATATTATAATTTTTTTAACGTGAAAATAATTTTTTAAATAAAAATATGTTGGGACTTAAATTGACATTAAAAAATTAGATTTTACTCTGACAAAAAAGTCCCAAAAATAAACTCAACAGTGAAAATGGCTCTGATATTCCAATTGTATTTTTATTTTGTTCGGTTTCAAAGTTTTTTTTTCACTGAATGCACTTGTGTGAATGAATGATAACTTGGCTAATCGCTCAAATGCATTAAATACGTCAATGATATACAAACAGACAAGGTCGACCCATAATCTGTATAGCAAGCAACTCTTAACGCATGCAAAAGCTTGCACTGAAGGAAACAAACATGAAATTGTAAAAAATTGTATTATTATGTAAAATTGAAAAAACCACACTTCATAACTAATTATATATTTTTGTGGTAATTATAATATTAATTGTGCTCTTGAATTGCTTTTGGCCTTCAATATTATATCGGTCGATGCGATACGAAATCATCGCAAACACGTGCGAATATGTGTTTAAACTTTAAACTGATAGATTATCAGTAGTGCGAAGACCGTCCTTCTATATATTTCGCGGGCAAAGCACGTGCATTGCGATCGCAACAATGCAGTTTTGAAATAAAAAAAAAGTGCTTTTTTACATTTTTTTCTTAAAATGTATAATAATTAAACCATTCATCTTTTAATTATATCAATCGCAATTTTAATTATTTTATACTTTTATATATCATAAATATAATATTCTTATCTTAATACATTTACTTTATTAAATAAACTTACCGGTCAGCTGTCTCAGCATTAAAGTTTTAAATTTTCCTGTGACATTGCATCGGAAGCACTGTTTTAAATAACGCGCGATAATTGTTCAAACTTGCAATAACGCATATTAAACTTTCGTGAAAAAAAAAAATTTATTTGCATGATGCACTTGCAATGCGCATCGTGCAGTTATATAGCTAACGCGCGCGCGAGTCAGATCGAAAAAAAAAACTTGTGTGGCGCGTTAGTCAGCCGAGACGAGAGCGCGCGTTAGATACCTAAACACTAAACACAATTATGTCCCGCACTAAGGTTCCATAACCTCGACGTTTAGTCTTCCACCACAAAACGGAGTGTTCAAGCCTTCAAGCACATCAACAACAACGAATTTTTTTAATTTAAACAATGTCGACGAAAAAGGAGGATAACAAGTTACTTGCCGGTGCTAACGAGTCGAATGCCATTGCAGATTCCGAGGTCGCGGTGCTCTACAAATCGAACGGCACGAAACTGGTGAGCAGCAGCAACGTCGACAAGAGGGTGAGTTGCTTCTTTGTTTTGTTTGTTTTTTTTACCTCCAGAATTTACTAATCATTGCTAATCATACGGGTTTATTTTGTATATTTTTCGTGATGAACGTAAGCTTTTTTTCTATTGTTTATAGTTAGCATCCCAGTAAGTACGTCATTGCATTTGGAATTCATGCTGTGCGAAGTTGCGAAATGCGGAAATACTTGTTGATATTGCAAGAGCATTTCCCAACTTGTTTTAGCATCATTAGAATAATGGCTTTTTGTTGAGATTTTATTTCATAGTTTTATTGCAACATGCTTTCAGTTTGCTGACTGGCTTTATTTAAATATCCTTTGTTATGTATTTTTAGATGTTTATAATTATTTTTTCTCTACTACTTGTCACATTTAAATTTGCATGTATAAAAAGTTTCTAAACAAAGAAATATTTGATTATTTATCATGTCTTTATTTTACATCAATTTCATTGTTGTAACAAGATTAGAAATAAATTAATAAATTTTGAATTTGATAACAAAAATAATTTTTTTCCTGTTCAATAAAAATAAATTTATGATTGTCTTATATCTCCTTTCGAACTCACAAGTTGCATTAAAGCACCACACATGCAACAGATAGTAATTTGATAATTCAATTGCTTGAAAGAATTGGTCTTGAGTGGTCTTAATCGTTTAGCTTATGTCATACGTGTGGCTATCTTTGGCTCTCACAATCACTTTTTGTGAACAGTAAACTAGATTCAACTTAATGACAGCAGTGATTGTAGAAGCATATCAATTGAAATAATGTATGTGGTTACAATTGTTTTCCAATTATAGAGCACTCCTGACGAAAGGATCAATGATTCTTCAGGATGGACTCCAATTCTAGTTCTTGCTGGTGCAACATGTTGTTTTGGTTCAGCGTTACCTGCTGGTTACAACATTGGAGTAATCAATAATGCTGCTAACGTAAATATATAATTGATATGCATATAATAACTAATTTTTGTTGTTGGTACTGTAGCTTCATTAGATTTATATTTACAGATTACGAAAGAATTTTGCAACCAAAGTGTTGAGGAACGCTATGGTATTCAAATGGGTGAAACAAGCTTGGATACCTTATGGTCAACTATAGTATCAATTTTCCTCATAGGAGGTGTCACAGGCTCGCTAACAGCAACTACATTTGCCAACAAATTTGGAAGAAGAGTTGCTTTAGCCCTAGGAAATATATGTGGCATCATCGGAGCTGTAATGTTCCTTTCAGTTCGAACTTTGAACTCTATTGAGTTATTTTTACTAGGTAGATTATTTGTTGGATTCTCCGGAGGTCTTGCCACAAGCCTCTTGCCAACTTACATGACAGAAGTGGCTCCACTCAAATTACGTGGTGCTGTTGGTGTTTTATGCCAATTAGGAATTACTTGTGGTGTGCTATTAGGTCAAATTATGTCATTGAATTCTGTGCTGGGCACAGAAGATCATTGGCCTTGTATGTTGGCTGCTTTTGGCCCCTTATCTTTCATTGCATTGGTACTTATTTTTATTTTACCAGAGAGTCCTAAGTTTCTTTTCGTTGTTGCTGGAAGACGCGAGAGTGGATTGAGAGGTGTGTTAATGAGTTTTACTGTTTACATAATTTTGCCAATCGTTCAATTTTACAGTGGTATTTGTTTATTTTTAGCTCTGAGTACTTTTAGAAATAAGGATAGAATACATTTACAATCACAAATAGATGATTTGGAGGCAGAATTAGCTTCCAAATCGTCAGACAAGTCATGGACTATACTTCAAGTTCTCAAAGAGCCGAGTTTGAGACTGCCTGTCATGCTTGTTTCTCTTCTACAATTTGGCCAGCAACTTAGTGGAGTGAATGCCGTATTCTACTACTCAAATGTGATATTTAATGTTGCCAAACTGGATCCTAAAACTTCGCAATATGCGACCATAGGCACTGGTGTAATTAATGTGCTAATGGCTCTGATCTCTGTACCTGTGATGTCACGTTTTGGAAGGAAACGTCTATTATTTACGAGTGCTTACACGTCTATGGCATCTTTACTTGTGCTTTGCGTCTCGATTGTTTATATTGTGAGTATATTATTTTGATTGGAAGATATAATTCAGTTCTCGCTTTCCTTAATTATGATTTATAATGACGTGATAATTATTTTAGGATATTGCGTTCATGCAACTCATAAGCATCATTGCTGTACAAGCCTTCATACTATTCTACGGGATTGGACTTGGACCTATTCCCTACTTCATTGGTTCAGAATTATTCGACGTTGGACCAAGATCTGCAGCAATGTCTATTGGCAGTGTCTGCAACTGGGGAGGCAATTTTGTCGTTGGAATGACATTTACGCTGTTGCAGAAGCTGATCGGACCATACTCTTTCCTAGTCTTTGTTGGAGCTATTTCGTTCCTTATAATATTCTGCAGGTACTTGTTTGTCTAGTTCAAGCATTGTATTGAATATTCCAATAATTTTACACCATAAACTTTTTAAAATTGTTTATTTAAATACAATGTATAAAAGCGCATTTGTGCAAATACATTACAAGCTTCATTGAAACGTTATGAAAAAAAATATATTTTGCGATATCTGTTATAGCATTTAGTAAAACGAAATTAATTTTTGCAGGAGGTACTTGCCCGAAACGCGAGGTAGATCTACAACAGAAGTGGCGGCAACTTTGACTCAAGGATTGAAGTCACGACCGAACGAGCCGACGACTGGCTTGAACATTACATAAGTACAACAAATCTGGATTCTCTAATCCTATCTTTGCGCGATATGAAAGTTACTTAAAACAGTATCAACAACAAAAAAATGAACAAAGTATTTTTTACCATGTACGTCGAATCGCGTTGACGCGAACGAAATAGGAAGGAATCACGTCTATTACTTCCATCCCACAATTTTGTAATTTATCTACGGTCTCGACATTTTGTTAGGTTTTTAATTTAAATATCTATGTACACAATTACGCTTAGCGTTCAACGACGAACACGGCCAGAAGACTTTTTTTTTCTTCTTTTTTTTTTACAAATCATGACAATTCGTGATCTTCGTGTTCGATTTTTGAGAAATGTCTGCTGTTTGATAAGTATTGTGATTTTTAATGTACGTTGGGTGATGAAACATATACATATATTTTAAGTGGTGTTTTTACAAAGCTCGACTTTTCTTTCCTCTTCATTACCTGAAATTTTCTCCGTAATATTGATCGAATTTTTCATAAAAAACGAGGCACAAAACGGTGTGTGGAGCAATTCTCAACCACGTAGGAAAAACTCCTTTGTACAAACCGGTGATACCCTCAGTTTTGAATATCTTGTAAAAAGCGTCAAACAGTCCACTGTAAAGTACACCTCTGCCATGCGCGTCCGTTTCTGTAAAACATTTTCATCATTATACATTTATATTATTTTATTCATCGATGATATTCATTAACATACTTTGATTGTAAACTCTCGTTGCTACCACATCGAAAGGTTGCATCGTAAGGGCAACGCAGGTACCACCGGCTAGCGATGCGACGAAAGTTAACAGCATCGGTCGATCAGCGAATATCTGAAAGATCAATTCGTCGTGATTGTTAAGCACAATTCGAAATTGACAGTTTAGCCTTATTGAAATTTACTGCTATAAGCTGTGATTTATTCAGACTATCTTTATTGAAACGACTTTCATCATTGTTATTGCACTTATTGCTTGTTATAGAAGATATTTCAAGCTACTCTTGTAGTGTGAAAAATCGTCTTCGATAAAGTAGCACAGCAAGTTCAATCTCAATGATTCTTTTTTTTTCAATCGCATCTAATTAACAATCTCGAGAAAAAATAATTACGTCTATGGGTTTGAGCCAATCGGCGACGACGCTGTAAGTCGTTAGCTGAGTCGACGAACCAACGGATATCCTTGGCACACCGACGTGCCAGCCGCGATAGAGTCCCCGAAATCCACCCTCTTTCCAAAGTTTCTTTAATGCAGACCAAGTGCCTTTGTGATGATGCTGTGTACCTACTGCTATCTTACCTGATGCTTGCGATTGTAGTTGAGTTTTTACCTGAAAAGAATTATTGTTTAAACTTTATCGACAAAAAAAATTTGGAACCCTCAAAAAATCGTGTAATTACCAAGTAAAGAGGACTAGCAAGTGCAGAACCAAGACATCCAAAGCCACCAGACACGAGTAAGCTCATTGCTACGTTCACTTGGCCAGCGTCGTTCAAAATCAGCTCGTACTTTTTGGCAAGATCGTAGCCACCCAATCTGATTCCATTGAGAACCATTTGAAAACCCAATGCTGGTACCAAACCCGACTGTAGTGCAAGGATACCTTCGTGCCCGGCGATTTGATAAGCCGCGTGAAAAGTATTTTTGTAGACTTTTTGATAGCTTCCTCGCGCTTCGAGTTCACCTTGGAGTTGCAGACGGATTTTTATCACGTCTATGGGGTTCGTGAAAAAACCAGCGCATACCGCTGCACCTGCTCCGATCGCGAACTCCATGCTAGGATTTTATTTGTTTCGTCGACGAGTTCGTTTTCATCTGTTGCACAGTGATAATACGATAAATAAATATTATAATCGATTGACGTTGCAAATAATGTCAATAAAATCAATCGATTTCAATTTGAAATTTATCAATTAAATCATCTTTCTCTATAGAATAGAAAAAAAAATTTTACTTTTTGCAAATAGCAGTTGCGTAAAAATTAATCATTCACAGGTATACACAGATTAAAATAAACCAAAAAATTGATTAACACGAGTGTCTTTCAATTTTCACAAATAAAATCAATCCCCATTTAGCAAACTATTCGCAACTGTGACAGGCAACGAGTGAGTCAACAAAACGCAAGTATTGCAACATACAAATAAACTGACCTTAACCCAGCGTCGAAAATTTGGAACAAATAAAAATCAGGCTCGTCGATGGTAACCAGCGACAAATCGACTTCGTCATGTCATCGTGTCTCTTGGTCTACTACTTTTTTTCGAAACTGATCATGTATAAAGTGAACTATGCGGGAGAGCATCTGCAGCGGTAGCGCGTCGATCAGCTGTTCGAGGGGCTCGTTGCACTTTTTAGGGTTGGTTATATAACTGCAAGCTGCGCTATATATATTTGCGCTTGTGGACTTTACGCGGAAGATACGAATACAGAGATTTTATGGGACGCTTTATGTTGATTTAAAATTTTCGACAGAGAGTTGTGTTGTGTAACAATTTTATTTCAAATTAATGAGAAAATATATTATATTCATTATGTGTACAATTAACAACTTTTATTTTTTTTTCGGAGTATTAAAAATAGCTCGGAATGTTCATTTTATAAATTTCATTTCCATATCTCTTCGAGTACTTTGCGTCGTACTAACACAGTACGATCGCAATAAAAGACATATTAACTTCTCTACATATAGCTAATAAAACTTGGCTTTCTCACAGAGAAAATTTTGCCAAAATGTTATACATTAACGTACGGCTCATTGACACGAGTTTGCAGTGTTTCATTCATTCATTCGTTAAAGCTTAACACCTTGTGCGAAAACATTGACGTATAAATCGATCACTCGATTGACATTTTTCTGCATTATCAAGCATAAGTCGTAAAATAAAAATGCTTGTAATCAAGTTGAATAAATAATAAGGAAATCATATTACGAATTTTCAACGTTGAGGTAAACAATAAAGAACACATAAGAATTTTCTACATTGATATCGAATTTCTATACAAGAGTTTCTCATTTGCCGAACTCGTAAGCGTAAAATCTTGCAATCTTCTCGTAAAAAACAAGGCAGAGTACCGTGTGCGGAGCTATTCTTAGCCACGTGGGAAAGACGCCTTTGTACAAACCGAAAACTCCTTCGGTTCTGAATATCTTGTACAGCGCGTCGAATAATCCGTTATAAAGTTGGCCTTTTCCTTTTGCGTCGGTTCCTAAAAGTAATTGAATTGTGAAATAAGTAACTATTTTTAATCAACAAACGAAAAATAAGAGAAATATCTATACCCTGATTGTAAAGTCTTGTAGCAACGACGTCGAATGGTTGCATAGTCACTGCAACGCAACTGCCTCCGAGTAACGATGCGACGAAAGTCAACAAAATTGGCTTGCCCTCGAATACCTATGCAAAATAAAAATAATAATAATAATAATTACTCTATTAAAAACAATTTTATTCATGCAAGACAAACATATGATTCTTACCTCCATAGGCCTGAGCCAGTCAGAAAAGAGTCCGAAAGCGGTGAGTTGAGTAGCAGAGCCAACGAATACACGAGGAATATTCGCGTACCAGCCACGATATAATCCTTTGAAACCTCCATCGTTCCACAATGATTGAAATGCAGATATGGTGCCGCTGTGATTATGTTGATGACCTACGGCTATGGTTTTAGCCGATTGAGCTTGCAGTTGCGTTTTTACCTGGAATTTTACAGAAAGATTAGATTCGACCACTCGTGTTATGCGAAAAAAAAAACTGTTGAGCAATTGCTCTAATTAGAAGGGTAGAAAACATCTAAGGCTTTATTCAATTGAGTGAAGACCATAAAATTCTCTGACTGAGCAATTAATTTAATTGGTAGAGAAAGAGAAGACTTGTGAATTTCAAGTTAATAATTGCGTTGACTTTTTATTAAGGGGAATTATTTTTCCATCATTTAAAATAATATTCGAATATATATATATAAAAAAGTCACAAACATTTAATACCTACCAAATATAAAGGACTACCAATAACAGCACCAACACAACCAGCAATACCAGACACTAAAGCCGTTCTGATCACATTTGTGTCTCCATCAGCATTTAGCGTAAGCTCATACCTCTTGGCCAAATTGTAGGAACCCAATCGAGTGCCATTAAGTACAACTTGAAATCCCAAAGCAGTCACAATACCCGATTGCAATGCTAAAACTCCCTCGTGCCTGGCGATCTGATAAGCAGCGTGGAAAGTGTTTTTGTAGACTTTTTGATAACTTCCTCGAGCCTCGAGTTCACCTTGGAGTTGGAGGCGGATTTTTATCACGTCTATGGGGTTCGTGAAGAAACCTGCACCAACTGCGGCTGCAGCGCCTATTGCGAATTCCACTCCAGGCCTGTCGGTGAATAGATTGATATAATTAGGTGATGATTGACTGAAGGAAACTTTTGCGGAGTAATTGAGCTTCGAAGCTTGATGAAAGCTTGCAAATTCATCATATTTGCGGGATTTTTATTCTTAGAATTGGTAAAAAACAAAAAGTAAGGTAAAACACTCAATAATGTTTATAGTGACTCGATGTAAATATCTGTGCACACCCAAAAACATGTATATAAAATAGTCTTGCAATGCTCCTTCAACATATGATTGATAAGCAGCTTTATCGCCTTCAAGACAATCATTCGACTTATGTCGTCATTGCATTCTTATCATTGTTGATTTAAACTATATATATTTTGGAGCATCGCGTCAAGTATGCTAATTTTAATTTCAAATTTTTCAGTTAATCAGTATTCGACATTTCTATGTACTTTAATTTTACGAACTCATTCATGCATAATAAAGGATGCTTTCAAAGATAAAAATAATTCAAACGATTGCACAATTTACTCGCGAAATATATTTTCAATCGCGCCGAAATGTTAGTCAATATATGCTGTGTATACACCTTATATCAGTCGAAATGTATTTGTAAACCAATATTATCTGTATAATAGTCGAATATTTACTATTGATTAATTTTATATGTAAACAATGTTTGAATTATACTTGAATGAAAACTTATTATTCATAGTAGAGAATTACATCTATGATTGGTCATTCAATGTAAAAATAGAATTTTTTTTTCAACTCTAACTAAATTTCAATCGTTTGTAACTCTTAATGTATTTACTTTCGATGTCAATTAAAGCTTTCAGTCGAACCATATAATCCTAATTTGCCGTCAAATATATGCCACGAACAGGTATCACTGATACTGATGAAAAATATTTTACTCACGCTTTGTCACTGGTAGCAACGCGATTCGTTCTATTGCCACTCATGTTTGCTCCAAAAATGTATACATAAACACGTGCTGCCTCGTGTACTATCGAATCTAGGAGAGTGACTTAAGTGATATCAGCAATGGAAGATATTGCATAAACATTTTACGCACACATGCTATACTAACGTCGGCTGTTAGTTACGTTATATCGCGGCTCGGCACTGAACTGAACTGCTGGCGATGAATCGGAGACCGTTGAGCAGCTGTTATACTCCCCTCTTAAGACTACTTTGTGACGTCAGAAATATGAGTGAAGTAGTGCCGGTAACGTTGGCGCTGTGATCACGAGCTCAACTATCGATATCAAAGTATTGCGTAATTCTAACGTAAATTAAAATTTTTTTAATTTGTAGTTTTAATAGAAGACATATTAATGCATGTAAAATGAAATCATGAACTTTAATTAAATGGAGTCTATTTAGCATATGTAAATTTGACAAGTTCGAAATATATGTTCAACGTTTGAAAAATATAGTAGCCCTGAAAAGGGCTGATTGTTTAAGGGTAAGAAGGGATGGAAGAGCTTAAGCACGCTCGCCACGGATGCGTCTAGCCAGCTGGATATCCTTGGGCATGATGGTAACACGCTTGGCGTGAATGGCGCAGAGGTTGGTATCTTCGAAGAGGCCGACGAGGTAGGCCTCGCTGGCTTCCTGGAGTGCCATCACAGCCGAGCTCTGGAAACGGAGATCGGTCTTGAAGTCCTGGGCGATTTCACGGACAAGACGCTGGAATGGCAGTTTGCGGATGAGGAGCTCCGTGCTCTTCTG
>JAWWMK010000040.1:4482320-4522532 GCA_035047105.1 Galeopsomyia nigrocyanea | reverse complement strand
TCGAACTCAACTCTCAGTATAATTAGGATCGAGCTTCGCCCGCCTTCGGCGGGCTCGCTCGATCGTGCAATTTTTTTCATTTAAAGCACAAAACACCATATAGAAATATACAATCTACCTCATGTTGCTTCATATAGTCCATGACTAATCCAAATATAGTTATTTGCACGGCAGATCCGATAAAAAGTCTCGGTGTATTTGCATACCACCCACTGTATACTTTTCTGATACCTCCTTCTTGCCACAAAGATCTAAAGATACTTCGGGTGTTCAAATCAGTAGGATAGCCTATCCAATTTCTACCGCCAGAATAAGCATGGAGTCTCACTTTGGCCTGCAGAAAATCGATACAATATGGAAAAAAGAGAAAATATTATTCATAGATTATGCTCGTATTTTTATTACATTGAAGTAATAAATTTTTTTTAGGCCACTATACAATCCTTTTTAACAATTGGCACGAGATATATATTTGAAAAGCAGTGTTTATCTTATTCAACTTACCAAGTAGAGAGGACTACCAATCATAAAAGCGATCGAGCTAACAACACCGGATAACAGTGCTGTTCTCCACACAATAGTTTCTCCTTTCTCATTCACAATTAAACCCAGTCTTTTAGCAAAAAAGTAACTTCCCAATCTGGCACCATTGATGATGACTTGTAGTCCGATTACTGGCACGATTCCAGCTTGAAGTGTCGTAAATCCCTCGCGTTGAACGATCGTCCGTGCGGCTTGCAAAGTGCTGGTGTACGCTCGTTGATAAGATCCTGGAGTTGCTAGTTCTCCTTGCAATTGCAATCGAGTTTTTAACATGTCCGGTGGATTTGTCAGTATTGCTGTGCCAACACCAGTCAGTCCACCAATGACAAACTCCATGCCCAGGCTACATGTTATGGTTGTGATTTATTATATATTTACAGTGAAATGTAATTAGATCTAGTTGAAGATAATTGTGATGATTGCAGAATTAAAAAAAAAAAAATAACGCCACTCAAAGTAAGAAGTACTTGTTAATTTTATTCAAAAGTGACAGTATTATTTATATACATTTATATAATTATCTTCAGTGAATGTTAACACATTTATTTTGAATTTATAATTAAAAAGAAAGTAGAGTTCTGAGCGCATGAGTTAAATTAGTTCGATATTATGTAGTAAATAGAGAACTAGGTATGTCCTAGAAACTTACGGTTTTTGTTTATTAGTTTCCATTTTCCGTGCAACAATTATAATTCTTTTACATAACCCGCGAAAAAATTCAATAATTCTCAAGTCTAATGACCTGCAACTCTTATCTAATCAAGAATTTATCAGTCCAACGTCTGCATTGTAGGATAAAAAAACCAATGTTTTCTTAAGAGAAAATCTATCGTTATCACCGATCTTCTTAGTTGCAGCAACTTTGATATATTCCAATATATATTCATCATAATTCACCAACAGACTGTTATTAGTGTTCAATTTCAATTGCGATCGCACCAGAATCGCACATCGAAAATCGAATGGCACAAGTGTTTTATCACAAACTAGCGAACTGTTTTTTTTTTTTTTTTGGAGGGAAAACGAACTGAAGGCGAGAGCCGCAATGACTTTTTTTTCGTACGAAACGAACTATTTTTTGTTTATTATTATGAAAATCACAATTACAATTGATAAACTTGAAAATTGTGAGGTTAGACTGATAAAAATTTTCCTTCTACGACGTTAGCTTGCGCGAATCTATTGAATGTTTGAAGCATATTTGAGAAAGTATACAACGTAGAATTGAGAAAGTGGAAGGGGGAATAGGCTTGGTGGTACCGGAGTATGAGGCCTCAATGCGTGATGCTTGCATGATTAGTAAATAGAGGACGAGTTGTAAATAAACGTTAACATATATTGGAATAAATTATACGGGTATCATACGCGGTAAGTAATCATTCTGACAGATTTTTTTTTTAATTGACAAAAGTTTAACGGTTTTGTGGGATGGATTCTAATCGAGTATGCCAGTAACAAATTTACGTTACCAATAAAAACATCACTAGCAATAAAGCATATAGAATTTGACTCAAATTAAAAAAGAAAGTCGATATGAAATGGAAGGTACACTTGGGTAAAACGAAAAATATATATATCACTGCAGATTATATGCCTGAAGTAAACTTTTATTGAATTTATAAGTGATTTACATAATGTAAATTGAAGTCAGAGTTATCAAACTTTCAATTTGTGGAAAGCGATTTGAATCTATGGTCAAGAGATAAAATAACTTGATCGTTACATTCATAACTCTCGATCATCTTGAAATATGTATGTTGCAATTGCGTGCGTGACAGTATCTTGTAGAATTTGAAATATCCGATGTCTTCTATTTCATAATGTCCCTAAACAGAAAGATTATAATTCTACAGTTGTAAATTAATCACGTAATTACGTTGAACAACTTTCAACTGACCTTCACAAAACCACCTGACCTTTTGATTATTTTAGTCACAGGGGCCGGCATATATTTATAGTATTTGCTAGTTGTGTTTGTGAGGCCGAAGGAATAGTTCTCACCAACGGATTCATACGTGCCGTCTTCTGATGATGACTGGTAGATATTAATCACAACCTATAAGTAGTTATATTATCGAAGTAGATTTTACAAAACCAAAATAAATCAAAGAAATTGACAATATTATTCATTTAATGTACCTCAGTATTCGATGGTAAATCTTTCTGCACTACAAAATCAGCTTTCACAGCATTGTACGTTGTATTCACTTTCTTTACAGAGAATGAACAGCTGCTAAAATATTCAGTGTTGGATTCTAGAATTTGTACTTTGGTGATCTTTACCTAAAATTGAATACAGTCAGGAGTGTACGTTACATGTGTTCTTAACAAATTAACAGTAAAATAAAAAAAGTTGTTCAAAAATTACTGGAGAGGATGATTTTGTCTGGGATTGTTTAGTATTTGAAGAACTGCTAGAATCTGAAGAGTCGCTAGAGTCTGAGCTATCTGAATCTGAATTACTGCTCGAGTCCTAAAATATTTCATAAACGCTTTAAATAAAACTTTCGAGATTCATATATACTTTGCCATAAGAAAGTTACATCGTCAGTTTACACTAATAAATTGAGAATAATTTTGGAAAAATACCTCATCTGAATCTGCCAAGCTTGTAGGAGCATTGATAACAATAGCTATCAAGCCGAAAATCAATAACCACTTCATTTTCGCTAAAATTTTCAACTGTTCACTTCTACAATTTGAAAAATAAACGAAATCAAGATAGTTGTTTAAATATATTCATAGTAAAAAAATATTGAATATAAAATTTATTCCACAATAATACTATAATGCACGTGTAATTTGTAAAACTTACCTTGGTGAATCTTTTGGTTAAAAGTAATGCAGAAACTTTAGCTTCGAGTATTTATAGCGAAAAATCTGTACAATTTAATATTCATAGCACGTTTCATGTTTAAAGAAAATCAGAGCTACAGTTTTCCTACACTGTATTAAAGGCACTACGTTGTATTTTGAAAACAAAATTATGAGTAATGGTCATTCGTCCGCACGCTTTACAGATAAATGATTGATTATGGAACAAAACTGTACGTGTTTTTGAATATTTATTTATTCATCTTCCTTTTTTTGGTAAAAAGTGGAAATTTTTTTTTCGAAAATGTTAATGAGTGAATTGCGAACAATGAAAAATATTCGAATATAATAATTCGTATATATAATTTTCTAATTATCAATCTAACATGTATTAACTATGAAAATAATCTTTGTCATCACATCGAATGTATTCATTGCCATTTATTAAAATCTTCATAAATTATGCTTATCTGTTCATACAACCCTTGACTCACTACAACATATGGCGCTAATCTCAACCAATTTGGAAATGTGCCTTTGTACAATCCTGAAAAACCTTCAATTTTCACAGTTTTCCAAATTACGTCAAACATTCCATCGTACAATTTTGACCCATGAAGCTTGGATCCTGTGAAAAATAATTAGCAGTATATAATTATGATTATTCAACATATTTTTTTACTTCATATTTTGATAAATCACCTTGATTATAAACTCTCGTTGACATTATGTCGAACGGTTGAGCTACTATAACTTGGGCAGTTCCGGCAATCGTCGACGCGATAAATGTGCTCAACAATTTTCTATTTGCCAATGTCTGAAACCCCACTTTTTATTTATTGCCATATATTTTAATAAAAACAACATAGCAACATGGAAAAATTGAAGCTACCTCATATTGATTCAAATGGTCCATGGTTAATCCGAACGTAGTCATTGCAACAGAAGAACTAACAAAGAGTCTCGGTACATTTCCATACCATGCACTGTAAACTCCTCTGATACCTCCTTCTTGCCATAAAGATTTAAAAATACTCCTGGTCGTCAAATTATCAGAGTAACCGAATGCATTTCTGCGACCACAATGATTTTGCAGTTTGACTTTGGCCTGCATATCATGAGATTGTTTATTAAAAATTTAATATTTTCAGTTTTACCGAAATTATTTGTGCAGTTCAATTTAAAACTGAATCCCGCCAATTTTAATCAATTACCGCAATGCAGACAAATCTTATCACATTTAATACAAACTCACCAAGTAGAGGGGACTACCGACGACAAAAGCGAGAGAACTGACGACACCAGACAACAGCGCCGTTCTCCACACAATAGTTTCTCCTTTCTCATTCACAATCAAACCCAGTCTTTTAGCCAAAAAGTAACTTCCCAATCTCGTACCATTCACTATAATCTGTAATCCAATTACCGGTACAAGTCCAGCTTGAAGTGTCATAAGACCCTCGCGTTGTACGATCGTCCGTGCGGCTTGCAAAGTGCTGGTGTACGCTCGTTGATAAGTTCCTGGTGCAACTAGTTCTCCTTGCAATTGCAGTCGAGTTTTCAACATGTCCGCTGGATTTGTAATGATCGCTGTGCCGATACCCGCTAGTCCACCGATGACGAACTCGATACCCAGGCTGTATTAATTATCCAGTTGAATTGGATGTGCAATTTTTGGAAAATAAAGTTACTTAGAATAGGCAATAGATAATTTGTATTCAATAAAAAAAAACTACACAAATAAGTTACGTATTGTACAATAAATAGAAGATAAATTAATCCCGCTTGGAACACTACAAAAAAAAGTTCTTAAATTTGCTGCATACTTAAATGACATTTTTCTTATTTTAAGAACACCAGTTCTTATTTTTTCATAGAATTTGAAATTTTATCTTTACATGAACAATTCAGCTTTAAGTAGTATCTCTATCTGAAGGGTTTTACACCTGCTGATATATTAAAATTAAGCAATAAAAAATAAAATGAAAAGTTTGACTTGTACGATACGAAATTGTAAACGTCAAATAAGAACAATTTTTCTTAAAATTAGAAATCGAGTTCTTAAATTTGCTGCATGCTTATTTTAAGAACAAATTTTTCTTAATTTAAGAACTTTTTTTTGTAGTGAATAAAGAAAACTCACGGTTTTTCTGGGCAAGCCGACATTTCTCTTGCAAAACATTTAGCTCAATTGTAAGACCCGAAAAAGATTAATATTTCTCAAGGCGTTATTAACCAGACGAATTTATCTTATCATGAATTTTATCATCAATTCGCGCGTGTCGCAGAATGGAATACTAATTATTTTTTTCAAATTGGTGCGTCAACATTACCATTAACTCCTGTTGAATGCATTGCAAATATATACAATTTTTCTTATCAGTAGCAATTTAACATCCAATTGACAATTATACGCAGATAAAGAAGAGCAGAATCTCCACGATAAAGTGGAAATGAGTTTACAAAAGTATTTCAATATATTGAAATTAAAAATATATTACAATAAATAAGCGCATTATCACATTCGATTGTTTTCTTTTCATTGAGTAAAAAAAGTGAGTAAGAATCAGCTCTCTGACAGGCCGTGATAACTGTCATAAAACCGTGCAAGTCGCTCGTAAAAACATTGGCAGCAAACGACGTGGAATGCACCTCTCATTAACGAAGGTACTATCCCTTTGTATAAACTGAAAATTCCTTCGATTAAAAATACTTTGTGCAGAGCGTTAAAAATCCCACTGTAATACATGCCCTTCCCTTTGACAACGCCTGAAAAATAATGATAATTTTATCGTTAATTATTTCTCAAAATATGAACTTTGGTCGTTCCATACCTTGATTGAAAATTCTCGTGGCGACAACGTCGAAGGGCTGCATTACAACTGCTGCGTAACAGCCGCTTAATGAAGAACCAACGAACGTTAGAAGTAGTGGTTTTTCCTTGAATGCCTGAAAAATTATCAACGAAAAATTAAAAGAAGAAACATTTTTTTTACATTAATATTTATACGAACCTCGTAACGCTCTAACCAATCGCTAATGACTCCGAAGATGGTTAATTGCGTTGCCGAGGTGATGCAAGCTTTCGGGAGCATGGCATACCAGCCGCGATAAAGAGCGAAAAAGCCACCTTCTCGCCACAGGTGTTTGAAAGCATCCATTGTACCTGAATGATGATGTTGAAAACCAACTGCGATGCCTTTCGCTGATTGCGATTGGAGTTGCGTCTTTACCTACAGTAAAGCAACAATTCTCAACATACACGATTCACTGGAGCTATTATTTTTTAAGTGACTGAATAAAAACTCACAAGATAAAATGGAGTGCCAACAACTGCACCAAAAGCACCAGTACACCCAGTGAACAAAGCCGTTTTGACAACACTCGTTTCTCCATTCTCGTTGAGTGTAACCCCATAACGTCTAGCCATGTGATAGCTACCAAGTCGAAATCCATTTAGGCATACTTGAAAGCCCAGACATGGTATAATACCAGATTGGAGGGACAGAATTCCTTCGTGTTTGGCTATGAGGTAAGCGGCGTGAAAAGTGTTCTTGTAAATTCGTTTGTAAGTACCTCGAGCTTCCAATTCGCCTTGCAGTTGTAATCGCGTTTTTAATACTTCCAATGGATTGGTACAAACTCCTGCACACATACCGGAGATCGAGGCGAACACGAATTCCATGCCTATTCTGCAAGTTTAGTTTTACCTTGATTGTGATGATCGAGCTTGTCTTATAATATTAATTTTTTTTATTCCTTTGAAAAATATATTTTCACTATATTAGCAAATAATTGAAATTTCAAAAATTTTAGATTTTTTTTTTAAATGATAGAAATTGCATACATATTCTCTTGTCTCGATATCAAACTATAATCAGCTGACTGCTAGTCACACGTAGCGTGACTAACTATATCGGCCGCTATTATAAACTACAGTTACGTTCGAAATAATTCTATATAATCGTTATCAATGAAAATTTAAAAATAATCATGAATGACAATATGTTTAGCGAAAACTTCGGGTAAATAATGTTACTATTTAGCTCGTGAATGATGGGTTGCATATAGTTGCCTGTCTTGACGCAATCGCAATCTGAAATACCAATTGCCAAAAAAATAAAAGCAACGCCACGATACTACGAATTTCCGAAATAACTCCGTAAATAAACAAAAAATAACGCAAATAAGATTTTACTCACGGTCGTTCGGATTGTGAATCACGAATCATTCTACCCATTTTTGCTAGAGATTTTTTGTTTTCGATAAAAAAATAACTACAGTGTCACACTGAAATTTTTATACGAGTGATGTCGACTTCTCATTATCAGTGAATACCTAACAGCGTATAGTATCTTGTACTACTCGGGGAACACATTCTAAAATATAACGCTGTCCTTGCTTAATTGCTAGTTTTCTGTTAGTCTAAAGGAGGGGGAATTGACATTAGAAGCTTCATTCGGATAGTTTAAAAAAAAGTCGTATAGATACTTGTGAGCTTGCAATATAAGAGAAAAGCTTTTAAAAAAATTCATAACATCTGCAATTACTTTTTTAGAATCACTGACGATATAAAGGAAGGATGAATGTTAACGTATGAAAATATTGTTTTACAAAACTACACTCTTTTAAAGGTCACGGCTCTTTTGAAGGATCTAAATCTTAAGAAAAAATAATACAAAATGTAAGTATCTTACAATTTTTATTCTCTAAAGTGTAAATAACAAGTTTATCAGTAACATGCTGTCAATTAATATTTATAATTATATTAATCGTAAATTGCTTAAAATATATATATCCTTAACAAATAAATAAGGTAAAGATACTGAAAACCGATGAATACTAAAAATAAAATCGTGATTACAATCGCTCAATAAAAACTATTTTGATTGAACAGCGAGCGTGTATTTTCGACGAAGTACTTATTTATTTTCAATTTATTTACGATCTTCTGCAATAATTACTGCAGCTACGTCCAGCAATAACATTCGAAAACTATATAAGATATCTTTCTCTAGTTAAACCGAGAGAATTTATAATTCGACTTTCTGCATGATTGTCCCACAATTATATATAAACTGTATATATATATCATAACAATTAACTAAAGATCATCTGGGATCTTCATAGTACTTGTCGTAAAGCTGCGAAAGATTCTCGT
Source organism: Galeopsomyia nigrocyanea (assembly GCA_035047105.1). Lineage (NCBI taxonomy): Eukaryota > Metazoa > Arthropoda > Insecta > Hymenoptera > Eulophidae > Galeopsomyia > Galeopsomyia nigrocyanea. The sequence continues at coordinate 4,514,014 of JAWWMK010000040.1, read as the reverse complement.
AGAAAACTTGGCACAAGACGACGTGAGGGGCGCTTCTCATTAGAGTCGGAAAAATACCTTTGTACAGACCGAGAACTCCTTCGATCCTGAATACTTTATACAAAGCGTCGAACAGTCCATTGTAATAAACACCTTGACCGTTGATGTTGGTACCTGCAAGATTGAAAAAAAAAAAATTAATTTTTCCGTTCAACGCTACAATGTTTGAAAAATTTATCACCTTGGTTGTAAAGTCTCGTGGATATTACGTCGAACGGTTGCATCACAACTGCTAAGCAGCATCCGCTGATGAGCGATCCGACAAATGTCAAAAGTAATGGTTGTTTTGCGAATGTCTAAAAAAAGAAACGAGCAGAGTTACATTGGTGGAAATAAACTCAAGTTCGAGTATCACAAGGCAGTTTCATTCGCACAAATATTAAATATATTTTATTGAAAATTAAAAAAAAAAAGGATGTACCTCGAAAGGCCTGAGGAAATCGGTAACAAGGCCGAAGACGGTGAGCTGCGTAGCAGAGCCGATGAACGTCTTCGGTAGATTGGCGTACCAGCCACGATACAATCCGAAGAAACCACCCTCGCGCCAGACGTGACGAAAAGCATCGAACGTACCGGCATAGTGATGCTGATAACCAACCGCGATACCTTTAGCAGATTGCGATTGCAATTGCGTCTTCACCTACACAAAAAAAAAAATAAAAGACAAATTATTCACTTAATTCAACAAACAAAAATTAAAATAAGCTTATACTCACGAGATAAAATGGACTACCAGTGACCGCACCGGTGACACCGGCAATTCCGGAAAAAAGGGCCGTTTTCACGACACTCGTCTCGCCCAGCTCGTTAAGGGTGATCCCGTAGCGTCGGCCAAAGTGATAGCTACCGAGTCGTGTGCCATTGAGAAACACTTGAAATATGAGGGCCGGTGCGATACCCGATTGAAGGGCGAACAAACCCTCGCATCTGGCGATCAGGTAGGCGGCGTGAAAGGTGTTTCGATAGATTTTTTTGTAGGTCCCTCGTGCCTCCAATTCACCTTGCAGCTGGAGACGAATCTTTATCACGTCGATGGGATTGGTGAAGCAACCTGCTCCTACTCCTGATATCGCGGCGAACACGAATTCCACGCCAGGCCTATGAGGTATACGTGATGCAGTGTTTGTTTGTTGTGAGGTAGGTTTGAGAAATATTGTGATTTAGAATACAAAAGGGATTTTTTTATGAGATATATGATCGAAATTGTTGTTAGTCAGGAATAAATAAGGTGAATGAAAATATTTATTTGCGGTTATGAGGTAGAAGGGCGTAGGTTAAAAAGCTACGCACCGTATTTTCTAGAGGTTTTTTTTTCCATCCAAAATGTGCTAATCGGACTACGAGGAAGACCTACGTATTTTGTTCTCGATAGAAAAAAAAACTACGCGTTACTAAATCCCTCACTCGATATCGAACCGTGTTTCAATGAATAAATAAAACAATTATTACTATTTAACAATAAATCCAAAAATATCTCGTGTGCAGACTGAAGCTTTGAAAAAAAAACATCAATGTAAACAATGAAAGCACGCGCGTATGTAGTACAAGTGTATACATTCTAGAGCAGACGACTCGCGAAGCTTTCACCGTATCGATCAGCTGATTGCTCCACAAAAAAAAAACGTCGCAAGTTTTCCAATCGGTTTGAAAAATGAAAATCATCGGTGTTCGGTTGACAGAACATAAAACACATGAAATAATACGAATGGAAAACAAGATAGAGCTTGCAAGCTTCGTAGTGCACGCAGTTGCACACCTAGAAACTCGACGACGGCCGAACGAGAATACTTTCCACGTCAACGAAAATAAGTAGGATAGGCTCGTAAAGCACTCAGTCGGTGTTACCTATATTTACGTAACCGCATTTTTGCCCGCAAAAATTCCGCGAGGCTCGACAACAAAAAATTCAATTACAAAAAAAAAATATAGAGCAATGAAGATACTCGTAAAAGAAGCTACAGCAGAATGAACAATAACGTAAAATTCGACGTTGTTAATAAAAAAAAAAGCATCACAATAAAACACGAATCTTACGGTCTGCCGGTGTTGGAGTCACGGATCGGCGGCATATCCTGGCAGACTTCGATGACAACGCTTCTTCGTCAATTAACTACCTGCCTGGCAACTCCAACACTCACCACGCAACTCATCACTTCTGTCACTACTCGACGCTTCGTCGGCATTGCCTCTCGCTGAGATTTTTCATCGGGTACGAGAGACCTATGAAACAACACTAACTATCTTGCCGCTACAATGCTGTGTGGAAGTTCCATTTGCTGGTGGTGACTGCTCATTGGTTAAATAGGCGAAGCGCGACTGCGCACTGTGATGCACGTGGCGGGAAAATTGCCAGAAAGCTTCGGTGATTTGTTCCTTTCGGCAGCTTTTTTTTTGTGTGCTTTTTGTGCGGAACTGATACAATGGTTGCTATTTTTCGCGACGCTATTTTGGCATCGTGAAAGAAAACTTTGTACAATTTTTTATTGTTTGCCGGGTGATTAGAAATAAACGAGGTGTAATTAGTTTAACTTTGTTCTTGAAATTCGTTTTAGTTGGTTTAACGCGTGATAACAAAGCAATGATTCAACTTAAAGATTAGCTTTATCGATGAATAATTTAAAAAGACATGATTTTGAATAGTTATTTTTTAATAAAAGAGTTAATATTTACAAAAGTATGCGCCGAGAAAAAGAAAATACCAAGAGATGAAAAAAAAACATCCCTTTCATTTAAATACATTTCAATCGGCGTAAACGTTATAAACGTTATACATTGGTGCTTGACACCGACGCAGGTAGTATTGGGTACATAACAAAAGTGGATTCTCTTATAAAATAACTGTATTTTTTGTTGTTGTTGAGCGTTTACGATTATTAATTACTGTTTTTGTTCGCGCATATATAGATTAATCTGAGCTGAGCAAACGCTCGGTATATTTGCACCTATTTGTCCATCGACATATTCTCGAATACGCATGTATTTCCTTTACACTTCTCTCTCTTTCTCTTCTCTAGGTACTAGTAAATGCGTTTGTTTCCCATATAATTAGGACGGTTAGTCTCATGCGTAACGGGAGCCTAATTTCTTTATTACATTCAGTCCCTTCTCTTCGTATTCCTCGCGCATGATCCAGAAATTGTCGCGATCTTTGGTGATCTCCGCCAATACTGCTCCACCGATGAACACCATGTCTTTCCTTCTCGGCGAGTCTTCGATTTTAATCTTGAATTTCTGGAAATAATTGAAAAAAAAAAAGACATGTTTATTAACTCTTTATTTCGAAATTCGGTTTAAAATGAGAGCCATAGCTACATTATTTTTCAATGCTTCATTAATTTAATACATGCTCTAGAAATACAAGCAAAAGGAAAAGCAGTAATAAAAAAATTTCAGATTTACTCACATTCAACTTTGTGATATCATTCTTTAATACTCGTTGAAGATAAAGCTGCTTGATTTCTCGCTCAAGCCTCGAGGGCAGACCAGGATACATGGTGCTACCACCGCTAAGTACAATATGCTTGTAAAGCTCGCTCCTCATATCAATGTCGGCTGATTGAATGGTGTTGAACACCAATTCAGCGATGCCATGGGCTTCGACATTGATTAAATGCGGCTGGAATAACGCCTCAGGCGCTGCAAACCTCTCACCGCCAACCTTTATCACTCGTCCATCCGGTAGCTGCCAATAAATATGTCAATATAACAAATTGTATCGACTTAAACGTTCATTTGATGAAAAATTTTTTTTTACCGTGTACGATTCTACAAGCACAGTAGTCTCTTGCGCCAATTTCTCCTCGGTCTCAATATCATAACCAACGTAACAAAGTTTCTCCTTGATCATCCTTACAGTCTCGAAATCCGCTGAATGATTGAAAGCATAGCCACGCTGCAGAAGCAGCTTGATGAGGTACATTGTTATATCGCGACCGGCAATGTCAAGTCTTCGCGTTAAATGCGGCAAAGCATACTCCTCGTAAACTGGACATATGTGAGTCACACCGTCGCCCGAATCGACAACAACTCCACTTATCAGACCTTGAGCGTACAGCGTTAGTACGGCTTGGATTGCAATGTATGTCCCAGCAAATTGATACTTCTCAAACATTACCTGCAAGTTATTCAAAATTAGTCCGATGCTATGTTTTTTTTTTGGCGAGTATGAAATAGCAATTGTAAAATTTAGAAAACGAGGTTTGGATTTGAAGCATTTCACTGTATCTGATTGACATACTTCTATCATTTTTTCCCTGTTTGTTATTGGATTCATTGGTGGTTCTGTTAGCAGAATTTTGCACTCCTTTGGATTGATATTCATCTTTTCTGGGCCAAAAGTATAGTCCCAAACATGGCACATGTCCTCCCAATTCCTAAAATTACATTACCATGTTATGAACCGGTATATTTCTAAAATCAGATACAAATATTAGACCTCTGCTCACCTGACAATACCATTTTGCATTGGATAATTGATTTCCAGCATAGACCGTAATTTGCTAGCCTCCTCGCCGACCATAAGATCCTGCAGAAAAAAATTTGAAAACGATTATCCCGCTCAGAATAAAGCAGAGAGCACAGCGAGACATGACTCCACAACACAAACACTGAACAACAATCTATGTATCATTAAACTAAAATGAGTCAAATGGCTGTAAATATTGAATTTCATCTGTCGATATTCTACTATCAATGACAAGAAATGCATTTTAGACTTACAGGCATCTCAAGCACATCCTAGCAGAGGCAAATAGGCAAGCACGCAACATACAAAAATTATTATTACTATTAGGCACGCTCAAAGAGAAAACTTACAGGGACACTCTGGCGGTATTATTCGCTCAAGGGGTTGTGTGTTAGTTCTCTCACAAAATCAAGGTTTTATTTTTTTTTGTGTTAGCTTAATAATGCACTAACGCACGACATTATCAACTAGCTTATTAGAATGCTCATTTGTCACAAGGAAAAAAAGGGTAAAAATTCTTTGATAGATCGTTATCTCACTCGCTCTCTTTCTCTCTTTCTTTTATTCTAATTTGCAAGCGTGCGAGGGTGCATCACTAGATTTTTTTTTTCGATTAACCGACTTTTTTTTCTTATCAGTGCGTGACATCACGTGTGAATCCAGAAATCAACTTACACGGACACAAAGTTCTTGCTGAAAATATATAGAAACACCGCAATTAGAACGTTTTGGCATATACACGGAATCCCGGAATACACCAAGATTAGATAAAGTTGTCTTTCAGACATTTTTGTCCAAACGAGTCATGAAAGATGTACATCCTTTCATTCATCGGTCTACTCTAAATTGATAGATATCTCACCTTGACGTCAATGTCTCCAATCTTGTTGGCAGCTCGAATGATTGGTCGTCCCACTATTGATGGAAATATGTGTGCTGGAAAGTTGGCTCCTGCATAGCCGCATTTGACAAACTAAAAATAATATTAAGTATTACTTATCAATGGAAATACTCTTATCATAAACAACTACGTTGAATAAGCATAGCTTATAGTTATTGTTACACCAAAGTAATATTCAGATAAAATATGTATTTCTGATCAGAACAAAGACTTTTCTTTCAATTTATAACAAAGTAGAACCAAAATTAGATCAGATAGTTCAAAGCTCAGGTGTATGTATAGTTTAATTCATATTAGCAAAATCTTTCTCAAAATAATATGGGATTTGAAATTACAACTTTATCCATGACTATAAAATTCTAATTGATTGATTCTTCAAAAAGTAAAACGTGAAATGATTTCAAAAATCAATCATTGTTTACATTTCAAATAGACGTAAACAAATGTTTCAAATAAAAACACTAATGCATTTTCAACAAAGAATATTAACAACAATCTTTGAGAATGAAGTAGATTGGAGTAATAAAAGAAAAGAGCATTAACAAATTGCAAGTATGATGAGTCACATCATTTTGGAGCAATATAAAGGCGAACCACACACGCATACTTTATTGAGAAACATAACCTTACCCCTGTGCCATTGTCGCAAACGATGACTTTTCTGCCCTTGCTATCCATGATGCCGCTGTTCCTCTAGGATAATCGTCGAAGGCGAATCAATTCTCACTCAAATCACGGCTTCACTATCTCAACGACGTCCGGTCTGACTAAATACTCCTGGGTGAACCGACTAATGGGGCGTCGCCGGCATAGCAGTCATAGCACCTCCGCGAGAACACACAGACTACTATATGTAAAAATATATTCTTTTATCTTCAGTACATTTGTATATCCGTTTAGTGTGAAGATTTGCAAGTATTACAAAAGGATACGAGGGGGTGTTTTGCGAAAAGATAATTTGGATGAAAATGATGAACGCTCACGCATGCACTCCCACTCGCTCCGCCGCCAACATGCACACATACACACATTTACATTCCGTGCTGACCTGTCAAACACGTAGAACGACGTGATTGCGGATGTTGCACTGCACTTTATCGATTTCATCATTCCACGCGAGAGCTCCATAGCTAGGGACTTTTTTATTTTTTTAATTTTTATTTATCGATTTCAATACTTTGAAAAAAAATATAATTAAAAAGATATTCTCTTATCTAAAGTACCAACGATGATCGATCACGAAGACCGATCATCACGAAAGTATATGAAGAGGTGATAATGAATAAAACTATTTAACAAAAGGCATCATTTATTTGTTTTTTTAATAACAAGAAAAAAGAGGCGGCATCTAACATCGTTATACATTAACTGGAATAATGTATTCAACTATTATAAATAACGGGCGCGTTAACGCACAAAGATAATTCAATATATGAATGATTGTACAAAAATGTTGTTTTCTATATCATCTTTTTGTTTTCTTTTTGGGACATAAAAAGCACATCGAATCGTAAAATACTGTAAAATTTTCCACAGTAATAGTTAAATACACATTTATATTATTCGTGAAATTCATTTGGATATTCTTTCTTTATATAAATACTTTTAGTAAAGGTATACATTTTTTTTACAGATTCATTAAAATGCATAGTATTCGTAAATCTATACAGATTAGAATTTCCTCTTTTAAAATTTGTATTTAATCTTTCGTCGATTTCACATATAAAATCTTCGTATATTGCTGCTTGCAAGACATTGGAATACGCATAATGCAATATATAAAATATACACACGCTAAAAGCAAAAAAAAACAAGTTATAAACACAAATCAGTCTTGGATAACTTGACAACTTAAATCGTAAAATCAGTTGAAGCAATATACCTAACACGCAGGTGTTATACAAAAAATAAAAATGATAATCAATAAATAAAATAGAAAATTAAATAACGCCTCAAGACTTGTCTTCTCAAGGATGTGCACTTTTTTGTTCAATCACTCATATTTACAATAATATATATTATATTAGTTCATAGAGATTCGTTATCTGCTAGATGACTAGTTTTGAGGACTGAATGTATAAGTTTACATACATAATAATTAATTAAGTGCGCCGATATTATTACAATTAAATATATATTTTCTCCTGAGCCTATCTTTAGTATTCTGAGTAATTATTTTCAAACTTTACTTTTACCGTCGACAGTGTCTCGTTGAAAACCCTGCGAGTTTCATCCTTTTTACAAATTCTCTACATTTGTTATTTTTACCTTTGTCGTTGTTAATTATCTTCTCTGATAAATGAAGGCAGTGTAACGGTCAGAACGTTTTTTTTTTCGAATTCTGTCAAGGCATTTCGGAATCAACGGTAAATATACGATTAACTGGACATAAAAGTTACAACGACCTTTCACATCAATCGTATAATACGGACATAAATTATTTGTTTTTTTTTTATTTCTCACAATCCAATCCGAAAGCTAAAATTTCACTAGACCATATGATTTAAAAATCGGTAAAAGAAATCATACGCTACAAGTCAGCAAATAAACAAATAAAAAGCTATTAAATGCCGATGCCACAGTTCGACCTATCACACATTATACGAGAGAAGAATGTCTTATCAATTACTTTGACTTTTTGATTACGCGTAAAAATTGTAATATCTCCATAAGACTCGTTAAAACTACTACAGCTTACTCTATACCGAATGTATTTGTCTCTTCGACCGCCAGCAGTAATTTTTCGTAGAGGATTTCTGGCGTTGGATACGGTGGGAGATCCAGTCGATTAAAGCACGTATGCGCTCTGAAAATTATAATCGTCAATATTTTAGCAATTCAAGTTAAAACTAAATACACAAAACATTTAGTCGTCACACTCTCTCGTCCTTACCTAGGTAAACTATTTGGCCGTCCCCACTTTTCAATACAGAACTTGCGAGGTCCAGTAGAGCCCCTAAGCGCAGCGAAGCCTTCGTAGGGTATACTTGAGGTACCGGTAACAAACTGCAAAAGCCTAAGCCTTTGCTCGTTGGTAAACCGACTAATACTACTCCAAAACCATTCGATGACAGGATGAGCGTCGTGATATCCACTTCTGTACTCCGTGTGTGCTCGCCAATCGTTCAGATCAATCTCCGCAGCACCAGCTATAACCAATTCAAGTTCTCGCGCGTCGAACACCGATACCAGTCGAGGATCTACAACCTCGTAGAAGCCTCGGACGAGAGATTCAGTTTGCTCGGCTACGCCGCGTTCCAATCGCCATCGAAGTATTCGCTCGAGATACTCTTTCTTGTTCTTCTCCGTGACGGGAATGTTTCTACCGCCTGGTTTCAATTCTCGCTCTGCTACTCGCCCTGCAAATCATAACAATACAATGCTATTTTTATCGAACTACAGCAATATTACTTAATACGAATAGTTTCTTCAAGTATTCATTAAATTCTATTACGGATTACGGTTACTGGTCAAGGTTTTGCAAAATAAAACTCGCAACGTAAAACATTCCTTATTTCTTTTTTTTTTTTGCTGATTATTTTATGTATGTTTGTATAATGTCCAGACTACTTAAAGCTCTGAATGTACATAATGAATGTTCTTTCGTTTTATCGATGTATTTTCCTTTAAACGTCAAGGACATTTCGCATTGTAAATTGTAAAATATTATAATTTAAGTAAATTCGATTTTACGATAAATCAACTTGTTCGTGGATTTGGAATTTTATTCGATATAAAAAAATTTTACATACCCAGCAATTCTTCCGTGACGGAAAAAGTAAGCTCGAGTGGCTCGATGCTAATGTCTTTTTCCTTAATCCACATCAAACTCTGATGAAACTCCTGATCCAAACTTTCGAGATCGCTCAAGCTCGCGGGAATCCTTAGCAAAGCTTTGTAGAACGGCCGTGTGAAGAAAACATCGAGCAAGTATTGATGTACAAGTGCGAGGCCGAGAACGCGTCCGGAGAATCTAAACCAATCGTGGTAGTTATCGACGAAAGCCGACATGGGAGATATTTGGACGGTATAGGTGTCGTTGGCTGAATACTCGAACAAGCCGTAGTAAGGATTGAAAAGCTCGCGTGACAAGTGGAAGAAAAATTCACGGGATGGGCCACCATAGTCTAAACCTTCCTCGCGATCGAATATCACTACAAGCTTGCCTTTCTGCAAATCTTTCTTTGACACAGCCATTATGTGAGTAAAAGCGTCTTCTAGTAGATGCTCTCGCCTTATGTGCAATCTTGAAAAAAAAAATTAAATTGTTTTATTATGCAAAAATGGTTGTACTATTGCTGGTATTTATATGAATGTAGCTTACTTGAGTTTCCCAGGGCCTTGACCGTAACCTTTGCTCTCTAACTTCCTATAAAACGTTCTGAGCTTTGCCTCGAAATCTCTCCGATAAGGAGCTGGAGCTCGTCCAGATGCTCTTGCCAAGCCCGGCGACGCGTGTGGACTGTTCACTGGAGACCTTCCAACGTTGCCCGGTATATAGGACATAATTTCTTGTTCAAACAAACTGAAAGTAAAAGTACTTGTTTTATAAAGTCTTCCAAATTAATACAAAGAAAACTAAATTGACAACATTGTCTAATTATCATTTTTTCTAATAAAATTATAAAAAAAACTTTTAATTTTAACAACATAATATTTACCTAAGTAACAGAGCCAGAGGTACATCATGACTCCATCGCTGAAGTGCCGAGGTGCCTTCGATGCGTATCGCGTTGACCTTCTCTCTGAGTGAAATATTCTGCGCGAGTCCTGAATGCCTCTCCTTCAGAATATCAATAATATTTGGTTGTCTAAGAAAGGCTACTACTTTATCGTTGTAAGCGACTGGAATATCGGGGACGGTTGTTGTCATTGACTGTTGTGGACGAGGCGGTGGAATTGGTGCCTCGTCTAGTAACAGACGAGGATGTGCTGCTTCGGTGGGTAATCGAGGATCGATGAAAGATGTTGCTTTCCTCGCGTGGTTTATGAAGAACCTCTGCGAAAAATTCATTAAAGATTTTTATTACACGATAATGTTACTGAAATATATATTTAAGTGTGAAATAAAGTTTTACCTTGCCAGTCCTATCGAGTTTAGACTCATATCCGGGAGGCAGCTCCTTCGACTGATCAGCAAAGAAATTGACCAACGCCACGAGATCTCTATTATGCTCATACCTAGGAAACAATCTCGGCTCTCTCCTTATCTTACTGATCATATACTTCAAACTAGTGTTTCTATTGTACTGCTCCATAGCTTCGACGTTCGTGTGCAGAACATTGAAGAAATCCGGCCTCGTTAGAAACTGTACCGTCGGCGTGGTGGTGATATCAAAGGCTTCATGTGACGGTTGAACTGCCTCGGAACGAGACGAGCTTGAACTCGAAGAAACTGCAATGGCTGGAGCAGCTGCGGCAGTTTCTCGCTCGATGTTGTCCGGTCGAGAAATCGTTCGACGCACACTCTGATAGCGACGGTCTAATTGCTGGAGACGCAGATCGCAGCCGGCGTTGCGCGTCGATGCACCTGCGAACAGATATAGATCTACTTTCAATTTGTATAAGGCACTGGCAATTGTTATTTTAATGGTGTAAGGAGTCTGACGAGAACGGTAGCTTAAATTTATTTTCTAATCGACATTCACATTTATCAGTAGATAACATTCTCTGCAGACTCCCGATACTATTTTTAAGGCTTGATTTGATTAAAATCTCTTGTGTTGATAAAACTTGCTCACCTGGACGTTGCCATGTCGTCGTGCGATTTATATGGTCGATGTAAAACACACGTCCGTGGCTGTCTATTCGAGCTTCCCAAGCTGTTAATAAAAAGAAAAGGTTTATTCAAATTGCGAATTAACAAATTATTATTTAACAAACAAAATTCAGCCATTCAAAATCACTGAGAGAAATTTTTTTTTGTCTCGGAATTTAATCAGGACGCTGGGAGAATCCAGAGTACCTCTACAACGCATTGTATTTATCGGTATCGCACGCGGGAATTTCCGCTATGAATTCATGCATTGTAATCGCGTGTTTGTTTGCAAACAAATATATGGACCACGTGCGAAGAATGTTACGATGCTTTCTATTTTTTTGTGTGCAAAATTAAGTGATCACGTTGCGCTTTGTTTAAACAATTTTAATTTTTAAATACTTCAAAACCTGTAAAAAAATTTGGCGGGTAGAATAAAATTAGCAGTTTTATCGACATTAGTTTTGCAAAAATAATTAAAAATTTTTAATCAATGAAAAATATAGAAATAATATTTTTGCTTCGAACTGTTCAAGGACGCTTAATCATCAGCATAACTTACTATGATAATTCAATTACCAAGAAACGAATCAATTGGCTTTTCAAAGAACTCCACTACAAAGCGTGTAACCATGTTATCAAGATTTAAATATTTTTTTTACGATGCACACAAATCGCTCTGATCTCGTTACGCATACACACTTCGATAACCAATCAAATCAACTTACACGGCGGCAAAGGTTCTTCCGTCGAATTCACAGCAGAACTAGTAGGACACATGGGCAATGGACGTAGAGCTTTTGGTCGATGAGTTGGCGTTGGTGGACACTCGGACGAAGTTGACGACTGACCACTCGTACCAGCTGCTTCGGATCTACTAGACGGACGATGTGGACGTGGAGAACTGAGCAGAGCTATACTCTTCGTTACCGCTGTTCTCATCTACGTCAGAAGTCCAATTTTTGAATTCACGCGATAAAAATTTGGTTTCTTTTCCCTAACAACATTGACAGGAATAACCCATCTTCCCGCGTTCGTCACGTCAATCGACGCTGAGTCAGACGGGAAGGCGCGCGTTATAAAGCGTGATTTAATTGAGTCAATTTTGCAAATGTGTACAGTCATACACGACTACCACGACTACCGTAGCGAAAGAAACAATTAGTTAATCGAGACTTGGGGAGGGGGGGAGGGGGATTGATTTCCATTGACTCACCTTCAAGTTCGACGCCTCGTCGACGTCGACGATCTCGAAACCAAAACAATCTTCCGGGCGCAGAGGAGCCGAAAGTTTTTGAGTATGTCGTCTGGGCAACTTGAGCGCGTTCATTCTGTGCAGAGGTTTGTGAACTGCCCTGGGAGGTAGAGGAGGTGGGTTGGGGTAGACAGAATCGTAAACCGAGTCCGACGACGAGACACCACCAGTGCTACGCCAAAGCTGGTAGTACTCGGCTCCTTCGCATGGTGCATGGCCATTTGTATCTGATGTTTTCTGAAATTGAGCCAAATATCTCGTAAACATATATTGCAGCAGTTTGTCAACGAAAAAAAACTCAAACACAAAATATCTTAGTATACCTTTCTATTCCTCCGTGAATCAGAAGACTGTTGACATTCAGGATCGGAACCATTGCTTTCACCAGTTGCAAATAAACCAGCATCAATGTCCATGGACGACATAGCACTGAGAACATCGCGATCTTCAAATTCCGCTCTTTGCGCCTCAGCTGCTTCGTAAAGATTCACCAGACTTGGCAACTTGAACGGTTTATTTCTATTGACCAGGACAATGTCATTATCACAAGTTGAAGATCCTTCGCCCGAGGAAGAATCTATCACAGGAATTTGCAATGGTAAAGAGGCTGCACCATCGATGGAATCACAATTTTGCTCGCTCCTTGTCGAGTCACTATCGTTGGACCTGTTTGTGTCGTATAGTGAGCTACTCGCAGAAGCTGATTGGGAACTTTCAGCGTTGTTCGAGTTACTTTCAAGACACCTGGTGAAGTTCTTCCTAGATGGCTCTTTGGGTAGGTGTGGAACATTATCAGTTTGAGTATCTTGCGATGAGGTTTGCGTTGTGTTGTCGGTTGTGCCTGTGGAACTGACTGCACTAGACGCATCGTCGCTACTAACACTACTACTGCCCTGAGTTTCAGCGTCGCATCTCAGTGGCTCAGTCACATTGTTCTCTACATCGTTCTCCATTATTCTTAATCTTTCGTTGGCAATCTCGCAGTTACTAGAACCATTTTCCATGATTATGCTCTCATGGCTCAACGATTGCAAGGTGTTGTCCAGATTTCTTGCTTCGTCCGCATTGTTGTAGGTGTAGTTGTCATTTCTGGTATTGGTTATTTCGTTCTCTGCTGTCTCCGTACAATTATTGCTTTCCTCCTGCCTGGTGTTATCCAACGAAGTAAGCTCAGTCTCCACGTGAGATTCTTCTCCAGTCTCATCATCCTGCCTAGACACCATATCCTCGATGCCTATTTCTGATGGCATCTCTCTTGGTGGCACATAACAAATGCAATATTTTTGTTCTCCTCAATTTGAGGTTCCTCTCCTAAAAAAAATTGAATCATATGATTATATTTAAAAACCTATTTTCGCTATTAGACTTACTCTAAAATACAATATTGGACACAACGCCGTTTACATCGCGATTTACATAGCAATTTACAAATATCATAATTAAATATAATAGTTTAAAAACAAAGCTACAGTCATAAATTTATCAGATTAAATTATCGACTTCAAACACGAAACTGGGACAGTTTTACTATTACTTATCAATTAATATCAATCAAAATTTCACTAAAACAATACGAATCAAGAGGAAAACTGGTTCTAGCACGACAAACAAAACAATAAGCACAATAAAAACAAACTCGAATTATACGTACGTAAAAATAAAAACAATTCCACAATGAGAAGTAAAGAACTATATATACAAACACTACACCCCCGAAAAACTGCAAAAAGAAAGAGAAAACCCGATCAATAATCACAGATCGCACGAAAACCAAAACAACAGAATCAATCACTCAACGTCGTGGTGGCACATCTGAGCACATCTGAGTGCGACTGGTCGTCGCCGTGTTGTCGCCTGGTCTGATGGTTTCTCTCTCTCTCTCTCTCACTCTCTCTCGTTAGTTTTCTGTTTTGGGGCGGATGTGCCCGCCGCGCGCGGAAGTGAAAAAAGGAAGGAAGTAAAGTCTGTGTTGTGTGTGTGTGTGAGAGACGGAGAGGAGCGAGCGAGACGCAGCTGGTTTTATTACCTTGCACGTCACATCGCCACGTCGTCGTCGTCGTCGCCGTCGTCGTCGTAGCAGCGTCGAGGCCAAACTTCCATTTTTAATCGGAACAGTAAGGATGTAAGTTTTTTGCGCTGTGGTACTGCTCTGCCTCTTCTCTCCACTGCTGCTGCTGCTGCTCTTGACACATGCGGATTTGCCAGCCGTCTCCCCGTTTGCGCAGGCGGGCGGCAGCGGCGGATGCGCGATATGAGGAAAAACGTGAATGGGCCGCGCGCAGGCCAACATATATATTAATGTACACGCAGGATTTGACACTGAACTGTTTGACTGTGTGTGTAAGTATACATATATATGTGCGCGCGCGTGCCGAGAGAGCGAGGCGAGGTTATAAATTTTCTTTTGCGAATATGCGGCGGAGGCGGCCTAGCAGACGCATTTCTCTCTTGATATCGCGGCATTCGCGGCATAGGTTTTTTTCCTGGGGGATTTAACAATTTGCCGGCGCTTGCGCAACTTGTACACCTTTTTTTGCCCGCGAATTTTAAACTTGTAAACAGTGCTGTGTTTTTATTGCGCGTTCGATCGTATCTTAAACACTTGTATAAAGTAGATATATAATGATTTATCAGTGATAATCGTGTCGCGGATGTAACGTGAAAATGATAAAATCACATTGCGCATGAAAGTTGTTGACGTAAATATTGTTATTAAAAATAATTAACAGTTGAATATAAATATGACTAGAACGTCTAAAAAAAAGACTATATAGAAACTCGTCAATTTCAGTATCATCATCTATATTACGCGTACTTGCGAAATGATTTCATTTCCGTCAAATCATTCGCTTCTTCCTCTGTGTGTGTGTGTGTGTGTGTGTGTATACGTTTTACGACTTCCTTAGAATTAGAAGGAATTTAATTTTCTATTCGAATCCCATCTTAACATTTTATTTTTATCCATTGAAGATATTTAAATTTATTTCTCGATCGATGGTACTACAAAAATTTGTAAAATTGCGATTTTGGAGTAATACAATTAATAATATCGATAATCGTTCATTCAAACAATCAACACTGTGCATAGCGATGATATAATAAATCCCAAATAATAAAAAAATCCCGCACGTCGCTGCTCTACAGCATACATATAAGCGGAAATACCCGAGACATCTGCCGTGAAAACGTGAGGCGTGCGCAAGAGAGAGAGAGAGAGAGAGAGAGAGAGAGAGAGAGAGAGAGAGAGAGAGAGGACGCGTTTTCCTTCCAAAGGTAACTCAATATGCCGCGATTCCGGTCACTGCCGCTAAAAGACACAGAGAATACAAAAGAAACACGTGGGTTTTTATTGTTCCCTTAAAATCTCGTTCTTTTCTCGTATCTCTCCGCGAGGAATATTTTTAAAATTTAACAAAATAAAAAAGTGTCGCAACTTGGGAGAGAGAGAGAGAGAAAATACATCACGCGCGTAGTAGGATTTCTATAAATTACTTCGTGCGCACGCACAAGGAGCAGATGTTTCGGCTTTCCCGAAAAGCCGTACAACACATGCTGTTCGCTCTCGTATACCTGCCCGTGTCTCTTTAATACTTTACCTATACCAACGCTGTGCGAGAAAGTTTTTGCGTTTTCTAAAACTTTAGTTTCTGTTACAATATAGGTATAACGAACGAAAAAAATTAAATAAAAAGAAGAACGACGTATCCGTATTAACGAATCGTATCTTCGATAATTGAAGCAAGTAATTACGAAAGAAAACGGGACACGTACATGTATATAATCAGAGAAAAAATAAATGACATCGCAAAGGAAAAAATTGAAACCTCCTTACTTTGCACTTTATTTTCCGCACAAGGCGTAGTAGTAGTAGTAGTTTTATGGAGGTCGCGTTCCTCGAGATTTCAAGTGAAAGGCCCGAAAAGCAGGACGAAAAGTCCTTGGGGTATATAAAACCGCGCGTTCTTTTTTTCTTTCAACGTATACACCATACGCAGGTATATGGCAATATAGTTCGTTTTCGGAGGCTGTGTGACTACCTAACAACACGTGAGGCGATATATACGACATTGCGTAATCGAACACGAGGCGTGCTTCTTTTTTTTTTCTTCTCTTCTTTTAATTTTCGTTATCAATAAAATGCGATGTTCGATTTAATGTATTTGCAATTGCAATCGATACGTTACATTACAATTTTTCTTTATTTCGATAGCATTTTCTATAAACTTTAGCAAAACATGTTTATCGCACGCGCAAAAAAAAAAAATCTAATATTAAAGATCTCGCGCGAAGTTCTTTGACCACCCAAACAGACCTTTAAAGAATGATAAATTTCGCGCAAATCAAAACATCAACACACGCGAACGGGTGACTCATCGTCTTTATAAAACGTCGTTGCTAATAAGCCAGCGCGCGGCACGCGGACAAAAGACTTTGTAAAGCGCAGTTCAAAAAACGACAATTTCCTTTTAAACGCAATTAAACCTTTGCCGCCGCGCCAACGATATATATAAAACGTGTGCATACAGCGTCTAATTTTAAAAAAAAGCTCGTTAGGCAATTTACGCTGTACCACCAGGTGACAAGACCAATGATAAAAGTTTCGAGTCTCGTAACTGGTTATCGAGTTGGACATTCTCTTTCGGCTTAGTTTTTTGACAAATTAACGATGTCATAATAATGTTGGAAAAACAAAACTCGCGAAACATAGCGCAAGTCTGGCGCAATTTCCTGTTCGCGCGACGGTGGGGGGGGGGGGGGGCGACAGCGTACGATGGGGTGGTTTTTGTTGTTGCCTTTATAAGTGACGATTCAATTAACATCGCGCGCCTATGGCCTTCGTATTGATAACGAGTTTAAATGTCTCTTTGGGTTGTTTTTTTTTTATTTTATTTTATTTTATTTTTTTTTTATTTTATTGAGTCGCATTATTGTTTTGCGTTTCGGGGAAATCCGCAACGGAAGTTCAATGTGCGTATTTGTCGTCGGGCCAACTTACATACATGTCACGAGTTTTCACGTACATTAAAGGAAAGCCGCACGGCTCTTTCTACATATACCTATATATGTCGAGCTGCTTAGAAACAATTTATAATCAGGTGTTAGACTTTTTATTTTTTTTAATTTCAGCGCGTTGCGATGACTCACTTTTTTCGTGATAAGTAATCTTCCGCGCGCGCATAGTTCAATAATCGTCACACGTGTGTGTGTGTGTGTGTGTGTGTGTGTGTGTATACATCTGCGACGACAACGACAGGTTTTGCTTTTTTTTTCTCTCTCTCTCTCTTTCGCTCTTCTACGTACTCGTCTACTTGCATTCTGCTGCGTAAATGTATACGGTGCAAAATATTTTGCATCATTCTTTTTTTTTCTTGAAATTTCGCGGCGTGAAAACTACTTAACACACAGAGTTTATTCCAGAACATGTAATCGTTCGACTGCAAATCGTGTTTGTTTATTATTAGTCACGTCCGGGCGACGTCACTATATAGACTTTTCTTTTTTCGCCTTTCATAGACTCGCGATAATCTTTCCAAACTATCAAATTTCCTCCAATCCATTTTCCATAATTTTCATCGCGAAATTTTCACTTATCCCCTCTTTCAATCCAGAAAAGTCTTGTCTGCCGTGACATACATACATTCAATTAATATGAATTGCTAATATGAAAGACCAAAAAAAAAAACAACATCGCGCGACTCTCCGAAATATCACTCGAACTTTTTTCATTCAACTACGCAGCGCATCGTTTCCGAATTGTAATGAAGAGGAAATTTCTCGCGCGACGTTAATTTATGGAAGCTTCGTTATATTACAAGGGTCGTGTTAAAACACAAGGTCTTACGATTTTTTTTTTATTTTCAAGAGCGCGTGTCCTCCACTTGGTTCTTAATCGGATTGTGCGTTATATTCTCGTATTCTATATATATACGATGTTTGAATGAGAATTGTTTAACTTATAGAACGAAGCATCAAAGATATATATACGATTGTATAGGTAGAGGAAGACGATAAACAAACTTCACCCAATTTCAACAAAACTAGGCCATCGAGTAATGCGATACGTATATACATATCAGACAGCAACACAGATAGGCAAAACAATTATCTGCATATAAAAAATAATATACCGTTTCGATTTTATTTACGCGCAGCTCTCTTTCGTATCATAACAATTGCACAATCGTGCATCTGAAAACACATATATACGAACATCCAGGAAGCCGCGCGTGCTTTGTGACAATCACGCATAACATGAAAAAGATATCGAACGTTTTGTTGCCCCGCACAGCAGAAAACCTATCACATCAGCACATGCGTATTGTGATATACATATATCCTGACGTCATTATGGACCTTCAAAGTTCAATGGCAGCTTCTTAAATTTGATCTGTGGCCACTTATAAGATTCGTATATCATGGCCTATAGTGTCTTCAATAGCGCAATAGTAGTATATAATTCATTGACAACGAGATCGTTAATATAGATACGAACGAATTATTACGAATAAATATTGTAATAGCAGCTGACGTTCGATTTATATTGAGATTGAAAACGATAAATAAATAATGTTAAAACTCATCGACAA
This sequence comes from Galeopsomyia nigrocyanea, assembly GCA_035047105.1. NCBI lineage: Eukaryota > Metazoa > Arthropoda > Insecta > Hymenoptera > Eulophidae > Galeopsomyia > Galeopsomyia nigrocyanea. The sequence continues at coordinate 4,495,009 of JAWWMK010000040.1, read as the reverse complement.
AACAAAAGATAAATATCAATTGATAATAATCCATAAAACAACCCCCTCGAAATCAAATAAAATTCAATAGCACACGTGCGACGTGAAAATTCACTCTTACAGCGCCGCATCAAGAGAGAAATATTTATGTAGGGGGTGTAAACGAGACAGTGGGAGAGAAAGAGAGAGAGAGAAAGACAAGCCCAAAAGTAAGTTTGTCTCTCATGCCTCGTCGGAAGAACAGCGCAGAAAAAGGGGGGAGAGGGAGAAGACCACATGGTCACGCCGCTCGGCGGCGCTTGCTCCGCGAAAATACTAGGCAAGCCTGGCAAGCTGTGTGCACATCACGGCAGCAGCAGCAAGCAGCAGTACTCGGGGACACAAGCAAGCGCGCGGATATATAGAGGAGAGAGAGAGAGACACCGCTATATAATACATCTCGCTGCCTATATAGAGCCGCGCTTGTGTTGTATATATCTCTTCCCTTTTTTTTTGTTTGCCCTCTCTCGCGTGCGACGATTTAGTGCAAAAAGTGCGTTTGGTGTGCTCATAGTGTTCATCGGGCTCTTCTTCGGCGCATCAAGGCAGTGTATTAAAGTGTTGTGTCCGATCTTCTCTATTGACACGGACGAAGAACGAAAACAGCAGCAAGGTGTGTGCCTGTGTGTTTAATAATCATAGGAGATAGGTGATTGTTGCCTCTGTGTGTGTGTGTAGTGCGTCGTCGTCGTCGTCGTCGTCGATGGGTTGCGCGCGCGCGGACTCTCGGAGCGTCACGTGTGACAAGCGAGAGCGAGAGCTGCGTCGTCGTTTTTCGGATCGAAGCGCGTCTCGGGTTTTGGAGAACAAAGGCTTTCTTGCCTCGCAGCAGAATTGAGAGAGAGAGAAAGAGAGAGGTGTGCTAACCCAGCAACACACATACACAGCAAGAGAAAAAGAGAGAGAGAGAGAAAAGGAGAGGCGTCAGCTGATGCAACGCTGTTTGCACGTGTGTGTGTGTGTGTGTGTGTGTGTGTGTGTGTGTGTGTGTGTGTGTTAGTTGAGTGTGTGGGAGTGACGCGCATACTAGGCTGGACTTTTAAATTTAGCAAGGTGCACACGACTTATACGACGACGACGGCGACGAGTCCAGGCGCGTCGTTTTCAACCGCTCGATAACTGTATAGACCTACCACGGGATATGCGTAGATCTCTCCTCCTATTCCTCCTCCTCCTCCCTCATGCCGCGCGCGCATGCAATTTAGTTTGTTATTCTTTTCTTTTTTTCGTTTTTATTTATTATACCGCGAGAAAGAGAGAAAGAGATCGGGGAAAAGCGCAAAATGAAAAAGCTCGCGGTTACGTAATGTCGCAAACTCGAGGCGTGAGTTTGCGTGTTATTTTGCACTCATTAAAAATTTCATATACTTTGATTTTTTTTTCTCTCTTCTATCATTTCACAATATGATCCGAGCCTTTTTTTTTCTTTGAACGACCACCACGACGACGACGACGGCGATCGATCGATCGCGCTAAAAGTTCAACTTAAGCATGCAAGAGAGAGAGAAGCTTACGTGCGTGTGTTTACCTTTAACGTGTCTGTGTGTATATATATACGTGCAAGTTTCGATTGTGTATAAATGCGGCTTGCGCGATTCTTTTTTAAAAGCTTTTACCTTGACGAGCCCATCTCGAAATATATACACACATATATACTTTCCGAAGTGTGTTTTCATACTCTCTCGTTAGTAATCCAATTTTATAGCTTGTCGGAAAATCCGTGTGTAAAAAAAATTTCCGGTTATTCCGAATTTTCAAAAGCTTGCATCGCAAACTTTATTACGCGCGACTTTATTATGTACTTTTTTTCCATTTGCCGGCCGGCAAGCAAAAAATAAAAGAAGTTGCGTAAAAGTTTGTAATATACTTTACACGTCAACGACGATGACAACGACGATGAACCTTTTATTTACATTGCTCGCGGCGAATTATCTAACTTTTCTCATTCTTGTTTTTTTTTTTTTTTTTTTTTGCGAACGATGGGGGGAGGAGAGACGCGAGTGTGGTACTTGGAAAGGCGAGATTGGAGATTAAACGAGGAGGCTCGTCGTCGCTGGTTGCTGCACTTGAGACACAATCGCCGCGTGCTTATTTCGACGCGAGAAAACTTATACGGTTTTATCATTCGAAGTCGATGATTAATCGATTGTTTATACACCCGAGCTAATTGGCGCATCGTTCATTCGCAAAAGTGTATTTATGCTTCTTATGTTTTTGAAAGAATTCTTTTTTTTTTTTTTTTTTTGACATTGAGCGAAAGTTTGTTTGTCGACGAATTTTTGTATTTCTAGACTTTGGCATACTTTGGCGAGAGGAATGTAAAACACGAAGAAAGTGAAAATTATACACACGAGAGATGAAAGTATTGCACACAAGAACACGAAAGATTATTCGTCTATATTAGAAAGGGATTTTCCATCGACAAATCGATGCAATAATTGTTAAGCGATTAAATTTAACACGCCGCGCGCTCTCGAGAGTCAATTACAAATTGGATGTAGGCCAATCGCATGTCACGTCATTTTAATTGAAAAACACGTTGGTGTTAAACAATGTCATGCGTTGTTGCACTCAAAAAAAGAAAAGTGTGTATCTCTACGTACAGTACAGGAGAAAACAAAAATAACCGAACGCCCAAAAATACACACTCGCTTATCCTAAAAATACTCTAGCCACCTCTTTTTTTTCATTCAATTTATTTTTCTTCTTCTCGCGCAGGTGCCACAAATCAATCAACGTGTCATGGTAACACGAGGTTAGCAATTATTACAAAGAGAAGAAGAAGAAAAAAAAAGAAGGATCAGCGCTGTTTCCATCCTTCAGCCGAAGATGGAGAGATTGTCGAGATTGCTGGCGGACTATTGGCCAGGATGCAAAGCGCGCAGATTGGAGGCCGAGAGAAAAGAGCGCGAATTGCAGGAGCAAGAGGAACGCCAGAGGAGACTGAGCCAGTGTCAGTGCGCTTTTATGGTGATCGTTAGGCAGTACTATGGTGCTCTCGAGACGGCGCTTCAAGGCGAAGAGAAGTGCGTTTCAAGTGTCATCGTCTTCAATATTCTGTTCTGGTTGGTATTTCATTCATTTGTTCATTAGCGAAATTTTCTAGCGCGAGAAATTAAAGGAGGCTTTACACAGTAAAATTTTTTACTCATTTTCGGGACAAAAAAAGTAAAAAGGTACTCAAAATAAGTAAAAAGTTACTCAAAATGAGTAATCGGTTTTTCATTTTGAGTAACTTTTTACTTGTTTTGTCCCGAAAATGAGTAAAAAATTTTACTGTGTGTATTAGTGATATCGATCATTTTGGTGTCATTGATTTTTTTTTCTATAACGTATATACATTTTTTTTCTCGTATAGTGCTGAACTTTCAAAGCTGCGACGTAGGTATTTAAAAGTTGAAAACAATGTTCTGCGTGTTGTTGACTTCTCGTGGAAAACATGTTTTTTTTTTAATTTTCTCTCTCTAGTTTGTCACGCGCGATAAACGCAAAGTGAAATCGGATCATCGCTCCAGAACCGCTTATCAAGCAAAAATATAGACACAACTGTGTTAACGTGAAAGAATATAACGTTTAATTAATTGACGCGCGCGAGAAGGTATGTACCTACTTCCGGGGGGCTAAACTCACGATTGGTTTTATTATAGATCGCGCACATATATTTCGGACAGACTGTTTGTCCATCCGGTTTCAAAGACTCACGCGCTCTCACACTTGCAAATTACGAGCCAAACGACGGAGTTTCTTCTCGACCATCTCTTTTTTTGGTATTTTTTTTCCCTATTCTCTATGTACACATTTAACAATTACATAATATCGAGCAAGAATGCGCAATTAAAATATATGTTTCTCCTTGGTTATATTCGTTCTCTCGCTCGCGCGCGAGAAAAATTTCGATCAAACATTAAGATTGTCTTCTTTTCTTCTTCTTTTCTCGAAGAGATCGAAAGTAAACGCGCTTTTGTTCGAGCTAGGCTCGAAGCGTTATAAAATCCTTGAATTTATCGTTTCCTTTCTTTTTTTTTTACTTCTAACGAGATAACGCGAGTGCAATAAGAAATATACAGTTGAAAAAAAAAAGTTTAACGTTTCTCAGAACGATCGTAAAAAAAAAAAGAAACTTTACCGAACTATTGTAATTCTCGTACACAGACTAAAATCAAGTACACAATCGCAAGCAACAAGTTATACGAGCAAAATATTTCGACTTTTTTTTAAATTCATATTATCGGTGGTAGGCGTGTATATATGTGCTGCGGCCTTGGTGAGCGTTTTAAACGCGCGTCAGACAGACTGAGAGAGAGAGAGAGAGAGAGAGAGAGAGAGAGAGAGAGTGAGAGAGATAATTCCCGACAGACAGAGAATTCGATTGAGGATTCACGATTGATAGGCTACTCGCGCATATAACTTGATATGCGTTATAGTATGGACTATTGTTTTCAATGCTGATATCTTCCGGTCACGTGGGAGGGGATATACCTCGGTTAACCCATTTGTCGCCCTTTATTTTTTTCTTTGGTTTCGTGGTTATTGCGTTGTATGTCTTATATCGTGGTATTTTTCTTTGTTGGTTTCGAAGTGTTTTTTTTTTTGTTATTTCAAAAATTGTATTTTTCGGTTTGGAAAGGTATTGAAGTTTACATACATTTAGTTCATATTTTGAATTGTTGCGTCAGTTTGATTTATATATAGTTATAGCTTGTTTATTTAATTTGAAGCAGGAAAACGTTTTCATATTATCGCGTGACTGTCGTAATTTCGAAATCATCATAGGCATGTCAAGTCATAAAATTGAAAATTGTGAGATTTCGGATAAAAAAAAAACGTAGTTCCGTTATGCTAATCTCAGTAAAAAGTTCAAGATCCGCACTTATTTTCGCTTTCGAAAAAAAAAACGCGACATTCACAAATTAACTCAATCCCAACAAGATCCAGATGTACAACGTCTTCGGCAAAGCGCATCTCTAAAGCAAACAAACGGGGGAAAAAAAATTCTAAAACCAGCCACATTTCTTCGCGAAAAAAGAGTGTATTTTCGAATACCTCGCTAACAAACCAAACGAACAATGACAATATTTTCGCAGAAGCAAATGTAACGTCGTCGACGAGCCAGAAAACAAAAAAAAAAAAGAACGCAGAATGAAAGAAATTCCAATAAGCAAAAATAAAGAAAAAGCGTTCCCGAAATAAGCTTGCAGAAGGAATGATTTGCACTTTTTTTTTCTTCGCCAACGCCTCGTTAAATAAATAAACGAACTCATTACAAAGTATAATAACGACAATGGCAAACGGAAACGCGTGACAATCCATAAATACAAACTGTCTTTTTTTTGTTGTATTTTTAATTAAGCCTAATCATCAAACGTATAAATGTTTTACAGGGGATTCATGGCTCTCGAGGTACGAGGCATCTTAGCGGCCAGCAGTGCCGCTCTCGCCTTGGCCATCGCTTACGGCCGACTGGAGAACTCCGATGACCTAGAATTCAGCGCTCGAATGTACGTTAAAAGCTTCTATTCGGCTTTTTTTCTTCTTCTTCCCTTGCATTCCGTCTTCGCTGATTCAGCCTGCTACTACTGCAACGAGCGTTTCACTTTGTACAACTTTGTGCGCGGATTATATATGCCGAGGCTATCTCTTATGGGCTTATATGAGACGTGTTAGTGTGTCAATAGACTTGCTTTTTAAAAATTTTTTTTTTCATCGAGATTGTTTTTTTTTATTCTTTATTGTGAAATGTTTATAAAACATCGATATTTAGATGCTCGTAAAATGGTCATTTTAATACTCGTAATTCTCGTAGTTTTTGAAGTAAGGTACTATGACATTGTTGAAATTATTTAGTTATAGGCAAGTTCACGGATGACATAAAATATTTTTTTATCACGTAAAAATTCCTGTCGTAAAAGGAAAAAAAATGGATTTAACATTGAAGTTTCAATGAAACTTTTTAAAGTCAAATTTAATTATAGCATGTTTCATTATTGATTACTAACAGTATATTCTCCCTTGAATTCAAACGAAAATAAACAATTCGTGTGTAACAAAAAAAAAGTTCAGCAAAGAATACCCACCGCGCATTGATTATTTAACGACCAAAACAAAAGCAAAAAAAAAAAAAAAACACAAAGAAAGAAACAGTACTGCAATCCCATACAAATAGAGCTCTCGCGAAAGTAAAAAAAAAAAGTAAATTTAACACCTCTCGCTCGTTCGTATACACGCACGTGGGTGGCAAATGTAATAGCTTAAATGGAAAAAAATCGATCTCTTCGCAGGTCGCAGTCAGCGGCGCAGCTGGAAAAATTCATGAGGCACGTCAAATCGCTGTGGGACTACGTGCGCGAGGTGCACCAAGAGCAGCCACGAGCGGTAAGTATATTTGCTAAAAAAAATTATGCGCAACACATTGCTCGATCGAATTAACGTTCTTTTTATTTATTTTTTCTATCTTTCGCAGTTCTTCATAATGCTGCTGTCAGTGGTGTTCATCACGTGGTTCGTCGCGCGCACCCTCGGCAACGTTCTCTTCTCCTACGTCTTGTGCATGTCGTTTTTGATCGCACCCACGCTCGTTCATCGCTTTTACAGCGACGAATTGTACAGTAGAGGTGAGATATAAACTTGTTTTTTTAATATTCAAGGTCGAAATTCTTTTTGTTGCGAGTTACGACTTACGTAATTTGACGATTGATATACACGAAAAAGTTGCGTGACAAAGTTGTTTATTTTTTTTTTTTTTCTGATAGAATGGGATAGTGAGATAGAAGAATTTTTACCAGCGGTAACAGAGGACAATCTTCAAGTATTAAAACGGGCCGGTGAAACCGGTGACCGTTCGCCAACTCCACCAAGTTCAGGCTCTGAGCCGTCTCCCGGTAAATTATTTTTGTTTTTATATTACCGTTGTGAATTGAGCAAAGAAAAAAAAAACAAATTATCTCACTGTCGGTCTTTCGAATGTCATTGAAACTCATTCTACATATCTCAACGTTGAGAAGAAAAAAAAATACGTAATGAAGTTTTTTTTTCCTTCTGCCAGTCACGTGTCAAATGTTATGAAGAAACCCTTACGCGGATAATTAATGTCATACAAAAAAAATTTAGTAAGATTTACTTCCTGTTTTTTTTTTTGCTTACGAAAAAAAAAAACTAGCGTGCCTAAAAGAACCTTTTTTAACAGCTTCGAGGCAACTGCAATTATATCGATTCTATCGGTCAATATCGCAAGTACACGTTCGGATATAGAAGTTTTTCAACTTTACTTTAGCGCTCGTCGATCAATATTTTCTTGCGCGTTGTTTTTTTTTACTCAAAATTCTTTTTCATTTTTCTGCAAACAGATCACTTCGACGAGGAACTCGTGGGTCTAAAAATGCCGGCACACGACGACGGCAGCACGGACGGCCTGGAATTATCGGAGTTGGAGTTGAGTAGCGTCGACACAGACATCGACGGTATCCGCTTCAAAAGCGGTCACTTCCAGCGCGGTGGCAGCAGCTCGTCGTCGGACGACGAGGTCGATCTTCGAATAAATCCGAAAAAACTCGCCGAGATCGTCGACGCCGACGAGGACAGCGAGGACAGCGAGTTCGAAATCATCGACAGCTGTGAATTTGCCAATTTGAAGAGCGTTTGATGAAACATTGATCGATGAACGCTGTGCTGCGAACAACACATCGCGGGATTCTTCAATAATAATTGTTGTCCGGGAACTATCAAAGGCGAGCGAGCGAGCGTGCGTGTGTGTGTGTATGACAAAACAAAAAAAAGGAAACAAAATTTTTTTTGTGGAATTCTCTAATAGGCCGTCGATTAATCTATGTATAATGTACCTGGCTTCGTTCGCCGCCGCCTGTAGGTGTCTCTTGCTGCTGTTTTTTTCGCGAAAAAAAAAAGAAATAACGAAAACGACGCGACGTGTCGTGTTTTATCTGCAAAGCACTTACTCTCACCGATGTGTGTATGACGTTCCCAATTTCTGTGTCCTCATCTACTCTTTCTCCCTTCTCTCTTATGTATGTACCTATCATCGTACGTATGCTTTTATGAATGTTTTTTGAATTCATCTCTTTTTTTTTCTCTCATCGATTGGTCATGCGTTTTACGACGGAACTATCAATTTATCAAATTTTGTTACGAAAGTAGTACTACTTTATTTTTTTTTTAATTGACTTATTTTCTAGAATTCGTGATTTTTAGAAGTATGGAACGATTCGATACAATACAAGTTTTTTTTTCTGTAAAGTTATAACGATTTTATTTTGACAATTCGATCGCTTATACAGAAGCTCGCGTGTGACGGCGAGCGACAAACACATGTTGCTTACTTTCTGCAGCGAGTCTGTAGTACTGAACGCGGATAGATCAAATTTATTTATTTATGTATAAACATATACATACCTATTTAGTTAAATAAGTAGCGTGATCGTATTTAATATTTTTAAGATTACGAAAAACAAACCGTATGTACAGTTCTGTCGTACACTCGAGTACAAATGCAAACAAACAGAAAAGAAAAAAACATTCAACGTGTTTATGTAACAAGAGTGTGTGTCATAAAAATCAACTCAGACAAACAGTTTCAAGATCCATTTGAATAAAGATCATCAATTTCAAAAAGTTTATTTGTCACTTTCTTTCCACGAATTTCCATGAATTCCTTAGGTCGCTAACTCGTTTTAGTTTTCGTTTGTTCGGTTTCCGTTTCAGTCTGAGATTCGTTCGAATTCGTCGTGTCAGCATCGGGAACAAGTTGAACGTTTTTACGTTCTGGCAAGACTTGTAAAAAAGCTTCTTGCCAAGTCTTTCCTTCTGTTACTCTCAAAATAATTTCAAAAACTAAAAGAAAATAGCATTTTCAGTATATGGTATGTTCGATGATATCTTGGAAAATTTTCTTTACTCACCATGATCAACAGTTAATACTTTTCTTGCCTTCATTTTTAAAAACTTATCTATTGGTAATCTCCCATGTTTCAAACCATTTTCAACCGCTAACTTATGGCACAAACCCTGAAAAAATATTCATTCTATGATTCTTGGAGCTTAAATGTTGAAATTAAATTATTAATAATAATTGAAACTTACTTTATGTTGATTGTGATCAACAAGTCCACCAATTACGTAAACATGATTATGATTCAATTCCTCAATTACATTTTCAGATTCACTTGTCAAATAGACTAAATTATCTTTTGGAAAAACATTCAAATAACTTTCAGGATGAAATTTCACCTAGAAAATTCAAAATACAATTATTTTGCAAAACACCTCAAATAAAAGTTGAATTTTTCATTATCCAATTAAATACTCACATCCCAATGTTCATACCCATTATGCTTGCCCATTTCTTCAAATGACTTTCCTTCAAAACTACACAAAGAAAACTGTACAGGAGCAACAGCTCTTCTATTTAAAGTATAGCACCTTAATATTTGTTTGATCAGTTTAGCAATATCCTTGCTAATCATGTGATCGTCAAATGACAAATCAATTGTCACGTTTAATTTACATGGGCTATCAGCCATCGTACATGTTTTTAAAAACTTTCTCGATGGTCCTAAATCCAAATTGTGAGCTCTGGCAAATGCTCTTTTCTCTTTTGCTTTTGCTCTCTCCTTCAACCTATAAAATATATTTGATCGCACGTGTTTATTTTGAAAATTCACCTGTGAAATCGTTGTTTTCTTTAAATAATAAACACCTTTTCTCTGGCTTCAATTTGAGCCATTTTTCACGTTTCTTTATTTTTTTCAATTGACGTTTACTCAATGTTGTCTCTGAGGTAGAATCAGTACTTTGTTGTAGGCTTATTGTGGATTCACTATTTTTTAAACTTTCTTCATTCTTCGCTGAAACCAAATTATTATTTTCCATATTTTTTTTTTATTTCGCTGTCGATTATAAAAATTCTCAGAAAAATATGTTTCTAACAAATTTTAACGTATATTCAAGGAAAACATAACCTAAAAATCACAACAACAATGCTTATTATATCGGCTGCTACGCTACTTTTGGCCGAATGGAAGATGCAAAAGAAACTAGAGGCATCTGGGGATAAATGGTGTTGGATTCGAAAGAGAGTCAGCCTTGTTTACTTAGAAACACGGAAAATCACAAATATAAGTAGAATTTAAAATATCTAAATTCTAAATGCAACATTTTAGTAGTGTAAAAAATAATAAATTAATAATTTCAGGTTAAAAGGTTTCTCTCCAAAATATTCTTTAGCAAAAAGTTTAATAAGTGTCTTGAAAATGTATTTGTTCAAAAATACATTCACAACAATCAATACACATAAATTTTTTACAAATACGCAATTTAATTTTTACACAAATTAATGGGTAAACCCTCACTATTCAGAAGAGATTGACAATCATCTAGGTATCTAGGCCCGTCACTCACGCGTGTAAGAATGGTATATTTCAGTTTTCCGGGTGATTGCTTTTCGAGATCCAATTGCTTCAAAAGATCCTAAAAAAAGAAAATCATTCAACACGAATCTTATTAAATAGCGAAACTGAAGAGAAAAAAAAAATGACCTCGGAAGGCTCGACGGGTTCAACTTGCATTGCTCTGTGGTAATCATTGATCGATACTGGTGGAAGATAGTGATCAACAGCTCCAAGGAATTCCGGAACATCTTGCTCCAACAAATATATCATTGCGTTCGGACCAGCGTCGTACGTATAACCGGCCTACAAAAATTTGATCAAGCTCAATCCAATTTACAGTGAATTCGGAAAAAAAATATTGTTCGATATTTTTACCCTATTTCTATTATCAGCTTTATTGAAAGCATGAACAAGATCGACGACGAACAGCGACGTGTCGTTCATGTAGACACACGGAGGATAAGAATCGAGGCAAACCGCATGCATGTTGTTCGAGTCCTTCATGAGAATTTCGGAGAACAATTGGTAATTTTTGTCGAGAATCGCCTCATGCATTTCGTCCAATCTAGGCGGTACAATGCGCTCGGCTCTATATTTCATAAACTGAGAAGTCTCGACGCACATCGTCATCCCGAGTGTGCTTGAAATTTTCTTTCTATTCTCGTTGACGATCAGATTCAATATTCTCATCTCGGGCCAATGCGAGGCAGGGGCTATAATTGGTTTGGAAATGCTGTCGCGACCTGTTGGATCGGTGCCGATGTACCATCTGACGAATCCTCCGTAAACACCGCGGCAAGCGGAGCCGGAACCCATTCTTGCTAATTCGCTTATATCACCCTATATGACGAAATCTATAAAAAAATGCCGATTCTTGAAGCCTAAAATAGCAAAAATACATTGTAACGCTAGAGCTCCCGGAATTTTTTCTTTAGGGCAATTGGGTAGCGCATTGGGTACAGGTGTGGTGAACACGTCTCCAAAGAGGTACCTTATTAGATATGGGGGATAGCCTTTCAAACACTGTTTGCGATGATGTTGCTAATACCGCCATGACAATGACCCGAGCATAACGTGGCCGTGACATTATGGTTCAGGTGCGTCGCGAATTCGCTAATCGGCCCTTTTCAGGGCCACCAATCATTCAAACCATAAATAAATTTTTTTTATGATACTTATTGGGGCATACTTATACTGTACATCGCACAGTGCTGATTGTAATGATGCTGTCAATACCCCAAGATGAAATTTCCCGATTTTCCAAGTGAAACCATAATATGCAGACGCTAACTGATTTATGCAGACAGCACAAAAACCGAGTTTTGACTGCTTATGAGTCCATGCATGACCATGAGTGTATTTGGCTGCTTCGAATTCCAGCTACCTGACAAACCCCAAAATCAACTTATATTGATGGACGATAGATAAATTTAGCCATGGGTGCGATAAGCATGCTTTATAGCTTGATGATTGAGTGTTTGATGTGCGTTTAGATATATTGGTGACCCTGAAAAGGGCCGATTGTTTTAAGAGTTAAAAGAGTAAGTCAACTAATTTTCAGCTGGGGTACTTGAGGAGAGTCTTGGTACACTCAGAGGCGGCGCGCGTGCTTGGCGAGTTTACCAAAAGGGAAACTGCTGACAGAGGTCTGGACTTCCGAGATGTGATGGTCGATCTCTTGTTGTAGTGAGCCGAACGAGTAGAAGTAATGACCTCGAAGAAGATGCTCATAGCCTTGCTGGAAACACCGTTGTCAGGGTGTACCAAGGCTGTCTTGTTCGATGACCTTGTAGGTGTACGCATATAGCGTAGAATTACTTCCTTTTCTTTCCGCGCTTCTTATTGTCACGCCTGTTGATGTTCTTGTGGGTTTTGCGGTAAAGGATTATTTAATACCTGCTGCTGTTCCAAACTAAAGTACTTACAGCACGCTGAATGAGCCGCGGGGGCCAAAAGGGAGCCGTGGTTATGCTTGATAGTTGGATGATAGTCACTGACTATCAGTACTAGACATTACATTTTTCTTAATTATTTAGTGAACGTTTCATCTTAGCAACAATTTCATCATGGGGGATGATTCCGCGTCGAACGCGGAATCGATTGCACTTATCACATTTTCTTAAAAATTGAATAAAACTGAATAAAAGCCAATTTTAAATATGGTCATCCCCTATATCTTAATTTGCATTTTTCTCCTAAAAATCGGTGACGTGCAAACGAATCCTTATGCAACTTTTTGTTAATTAAGCGACTCGGAATCGAATGAGCTAATTA
>JAWWMK010000040.1:4463949-4482220 GCA_035047105.1 Galeopsomyia nigrocyanea | reverse complement strand
AGTAGCTGGATCCGCCATTGTTTCGAAATACACGGCGGTTGAAGATCGTAACGCACAATTTAAACACTTGAACAATCATCAAACTTCAGGCTGATTGTAAGTAATGAAAGCCCATAACTGCTAATAGCTTCTGATCAGCAGGTTGGCGCTAAAAGCTCTAAAGCTCAAAAGTTCGAGTCAACTTGGTAGCTCGAAAGCTTGAGTCGGTTCAGATGTCAGAAGCTCAAAAAGCTAAAAAAACTCAAAAGCTCGATTTGACACGGGGCTCTGAGCCGAGCTTTTGCAGAAATTTAATGTACACACTTATATTTTTTAAATTACAATAAAAATGAATGGGGTCATTCAGTTCTGAATATAGTGGTATAAATTGAGATTTACTTGTAGATTATCGTCATACATATGTAAATGAAGAGTCGTGCTTCACAAAAAATGTAAAAAAGTTATATATTTTTTTATTTCAATATAAAATATATTAAAAAATAGGCGTTACTGTTAAAAATTGTTCTATACAACATTTCGTATAACAAATATTACACATATCAAAATAAGACTATTCAGTTTACAATTTGAAAGGTAAACCATGTTCGTTTAAAAGATGCGAGTTTTTGTCATTCAATTGCTTTGGTCCATCGCCAACTTGCGTATGAATAATGTATTTGAGCTTTCCCGGCAAATGTTTCGTGAGATTTAATTTTTCAAGCGTATCCTGGAATGAAAATAGTTCATGAGAAATTTGTGGATCCAATGTTATGTCAAAAACCTACCTCTGAAGGTCTCACAGGTTCGAAAGGAATTCCTTTAAGATATTCAACGTCAACATCTTGTCTTGGAGGGAAATAGTGATTAAGAACGCCAGTGAACTCTACAACATCTTTTTCTAATAAGTACAATGTTGCATTTGGGCCAGCATCAAACGTGTAAGCTACCTGTGATGAATAAGCGAACACTTCTATGTATATGAGTTTCGAAGATTCTTTACGCTACATTACGAAACATGAATATTTAAAAAAATTTTAATAACAATGAAAGTCACCTTTGTCCCGTTACTAATCGCATTGTACGTATGAATAAGATCAACAATAAGATGTGAAACATCATTCATGTAAACACATGGAGGATAAGTGTCCAAACAAGCGGCGTGCATACTGTTAGAATCTTGCATAGTAAGCTCGGCAAATAATTCGAAATTCTTGTCAACTATCGCTTTATGCATTTCTTCCACTCTCGCAGGTATAATGTTCTCAGCTCTATTTTTCAGAAATTTCGAAGTTAACACACCTCTTCTCATTCCCGCTGTACTAGGCACTTTTTTCTGTGAATCGCTTACGACTAAAATCAGGATCCTCATTTCCGGCCAATGCGTCGCGGGTACAATGGGTTTGGCAATGCTATCATAGCCTTGTGGGTCGGATCCCATGTACCATCTGACAAATCCTCCATAAACACTTCTGCAAGCTGAGCCTGATCCAACTCTTGCCACTCCACTAATATCTCCCTGCAATAGAATTAATTTAGTCAGTTGACTTTTTGTCACGAGCTTGAAAAAAAAAAATTACTGCACTTACTTCTACTTTGTGAAGTTTAGCTAGAGTTGCTGCTAGGCAGGCATAACCAGCAGCACTGGATGCTAAACCAGCAGCTGTGGGAAAATTATTTTCTGAACAAATGTGGATTTTCCAATTCTTCATTTCTTCTGATAGTTGAGATCTCTTTTTCACTATTATATGAATTTTATATTAGAAATTTTTTTTTATTTTTTAATTATATTTATCTAACATAACTCACTTTCTTGTAAGCAGTTTTGTAATCTTTTATTATCCATTGTCTGCTCACTGAAATAATCAGTTATCAATTGATAAATAATACATTTATTTTTGTGAACAATGTTAGAAATTATAAATATTTTTACCTTCCATTCAGCCACATCTTATCTTCTTTGAAATCTGGACTAATCATAACTGTTGTTTTGGCACAGAGCTGTAAATAATATTGAATTCATAATTATTTTTAATGTATTTATAACTTACAAAATATGAAACTTACATGCTCTGTATCTAGTGTGCCACTAATGGAATCATTGATTGGAAGATTCAAAGTATCATCTCTTTTCCCCCCTAAAATAATGACAACAATATTATTCAACTATATGAAATTTCTATTGTTTTTGATAGATAAAATTAAAGTTAAATCAAATCTATTAAAAAAATTTTATGAATGAAAACTCATTCGTAAATTCATATGAGGTATTCAAAACTAAAGTAGATAATAAGTTATTTTTAGAACACAAAAAGATTTTTAAAATGTTAAATTCTTTTTAAAAAAGATTTCCTTTCAATACAATTCTAAAACAGCATAATAATGTTAAACTTTTTAATTTAACATAAATTTCGAATTTATAAATTAAAAAAAATGAAAATTTAACAATAACTACGAATCATAAAAGCAAAATCCGCCAAACTGTCGTGGAAAGTTGAAGCACTTTCTCTCGCTCATACACCGTGTCACCTAACTGTAAATCACTTTGCATTCACGAAATTCCAATGAAACTGTCAACCAATTTATCGAAACGCCAAAAAAAAATGAAAAAAAATGAGGCTAACAAATGGGATTTCATTGATTTTAACAATATTACTCACAGTATTTGATAACAGCAATGTTGACTGGCGCGATGCAGGTAACAACGCTCATTTTGAATAAGTCCAGAAGAATACGGATATGCACCTATCAGCTCGACGCGAGGCCGTGGAATGATGAACCTCACCTGGAAATACCTTCACCGCCACAACGACGACTAGTCGGCTGTTTTCACTAGCAGACCAGAACGATATTCCATTCGCGTGTGTTGTGTCCGTGTGTGAACCTTTTTACATCGACTCTTCTCATTGCAGATGCGCATTCAAATCTTTTATATCAGCTGCGAAACATAACCAAATTATAAATTATTCGCCTTCATTAGCAAAATTAACGTGAAATCTGCACACTTGCCATTCATTAAACGTGCTTCAAGTGAAATTAAAAAGCTTACAAACTCTTCTCAGCGTAAACGGTACTTCGTAAACTTCATCTTGCATTTGAAGTTCGCCGCATATACGTTGCGTGCAGCTTGAAGTGAGCGAGCAGAAGACTTTGCGGCTGCGCACGCAATGCCCAGTGTGTGCGTTTGCGTTTCTGCATAAAGAGAGAAAGAGACAGAGACAGAGAGAGTCGGATAGAGGCAAAACATCATCGCAGACACCACAACGACATCGTCGTCGTCGCCGTCGTCGTGGTCGTCGTCGGGGAGAAAAACACAAAGAACGCACAAGAGGCAAAGAAGCAAGAAAAAAAAAGAGAAGCAATGGGGGCGCGAGGCTGTTTAGCCAGCTACGCGCTCTGCTTCCTAGTGATCCAAGTGAAGTTCTCCAATTCGCGAACCTCGTGGCGATTGAGCGCCGATAGATTGGTCAAGAGTAACGCGCCGGCCACGCTGGAGCAAGAGGATGATCTCATTTTCGACATTCTCACGGGTAGCACGAGCCTTGGCAATGGACAAGGCTGGACCAGAACGGCTACTGGCACTGGCACTGGAGTTGACAAAGTCCAGGTCTATTGCAATGAGTGCAAAAGCTTTGTGGCTTCTGCTGCTACACAGGAGAGGTGAGTGTTTCATTACATATAAAGCTCCTTTTGTTTTGTTGCTTTGGAGCAGTTATTTTGGTTTTGGAGTTTGTGTAGATGGGTCTGGATCATGCAATTTTGTTTTGATGTAGAAAGAGTTTTTATGACAGACCATTGACTTTTTGTACTCTTTGCTGGAATTCACTTGGCTTTGTTTTGTAAGATTTCCATAAACAATCACAAATTCTCATCGGATAAACATAAGAAAGACATTGTTTCATACGCTACTGATATGATCCAGGCTAGTTATTCCAACTGTACTTCAAAAATTAATAAGCTCCAAAATAACAATTTTCTATTTACCTAGATTACACATCTTAAAGAATGTAAGACAAAGCATGTCTTTTTTTGCAATGCTCGCACACAAAACTTTGCATGAGAAAGTTATTGAAGAGTGATAAATAGATTTGCACCTTTTTTTTGTTGAGTTTATAGCTTTAGTATACTGAACAGTGTGTCTAGTATTGTTGGTAAACTAGGTCCTTAGTCTCTTTGAAACTATAACTAGGTACACAACAAACTTTTTTTATAAATAGCTATGGCCAGCAAGCCACAACTTTGCCAAGCTAATTCAATTTTACTGCATTCGCCGGCCACTGGAAAAGTTTTTTCATTTGATTTATTCGTGTGTTTCTCAAAATTCATCCCAAAGGTACTCAGCTAACAAATAAATTTTGTTATTTTATGATATTCAAACATTTCTTTTTTTTTCTTATGAAAAAGTGAACATTTGACTGAAATAGACAAAAAAAACATATTTTAACATTTGATAATGTCCTTCGAAACCTGGCAAGGCCACATCAAACTTCTATTTTTACCCTAATTGATGTATGCTTCCCTGTCACCATGGAGGCATATTTATCATAAATTTCAACCTAGAGAGTGCTGAGTGCTATTGATTTATTGATTTTCATAATAAGCTTGTGGGCAAACTTCAACTTCGTTTGCTTCTAGATTGATCAGACTAATTACACTTTGAAACTGCTGCCTGCACAGTCAAGCCTACACGATCTAATTGTTCTATCTATAAATAATTAAAACTAATTGATATGACATTTACATCAATTCAATTGTTGAAACGACTCCATTTTCATTTTATAAAAAGTAATAAAAAGTAATTAGAGAAAAATACTTAAATTCAATATAGGTATCAAAATGAAAATCATTGCATCCACAATAATTACACTCCAATTATTTCATGACAATTAGTAAACACTACATATATATCAAAGACTTATAGTTTTAGTTTGATTGTCCATCAGCTTGTTTCAATCTTTAATTTGAAAAGAAAAAAAACTTTTTAGCGAAACCCAATTTATTATAATTTTTTAAGCATGACAATAATTATAGCATGTTATCTTTTTTTTCAGCCCCACTCCCAACCCCATAATCCTACTCCACATAAAAACCGATTGAACGCACAAAAAAAAAAGAGTGAAACAGAGCAGTAGCAGCATCCATCACGTTGTTCTTTTTTTTTTTTTACCTTTCGTTTGCTCGTAGTTAGTGTTGTTGTTGTGTGGCCATTAATTAAAAAAAAAATCAAGTCGTCGCGTATTCCTCTAAAAAAAAACAAACAAACAAAAAAATCCCGTACGTGCAGCCGGTATCCCACATCGGTGAACGTCACGGAGCAGAGTTTCACGTCGACGGTGGTCGAGCAACAGTTGAGCTGTGGTTCGCCGGGCCAAAGTTGCGATGACATCGTGCTGGATTGCGGCAAACCCGTGAATTTCACGTACTACGATAATCTACTTGGGGTCGCCAATCGGAACAAGCATCCACTTGTACCCGAGCCCGGGGTTGTACTTATGTTCAAAAAGTCCGAGGAGAAGGTCACGGATTTCGACATTGACTTGCTCGAACGACGACTCAAGAGAGCCAAGAGAGAGGTGAGCTTTAATTGATAAATCATTATTATTCTTCGTTTGGAAACGAAATAAAATAATTGCAATACTCGAAATGGATGATGCGATAAAATATCGCTTCCAATTACATGTCGCCAAGCGAAATTTTTTTTTATCGTTTTACGTGTCAGATTAATGCGGAGAATTAAAAAAAAATGTAACGCGAGAAAGAATATCAGCATAAATTCAGACACCTCGTGAAAAAAAAAAAGAGTTCAATTTTCGTCATCGTTTTCTTCATTTATAAACCCTTTCGAATCTTTCAATCATCCCACAATCAATAATCTATCTTTATTTTACACACTTACACAGAAACCGAAGTCGGTGCAGCTTTACAATCAAATCGGCAACTTTTGGCGTATAAAAGGCAATGCGCAGAGATCGATCGAGTGCTTTCGTCGAGCGTTGGCAGTGTCGCCGCACAACGCCGAGGTGCTGCTCAATCTCGCGCGTGTACTCCTCGTACTCGAGTATCTCGACGATGCGTCCTACCTGGCGAGGCGATCGCTCGAGTTGCAACCACCCGATCGCAATGCATGGGAACAGTATCTCACACTTGGACAGATTTTTAAGGTGAGCTTTCTATACATTCATAGAACAATTTTTTTTTTTTAGCTATATAGGTAAGGTAATTCTTTTGTTCGGATATATTTGAATAGATTGTATAAGAAAAACGAACGATGAGATAAGATTCATTTGAATTTTTTCAAATTGTTCGCTTGATTTTCTTTTGTAAAATATGCAAGCTGAAAATGAATTATGACGAGAGATTTACTTATTCTCGGCGTTCCAATTGCAATTATTGGAAATCGTATCAGCAAGACACAGATTCACCCGAGAAAATATAATATCGACTGTAGACTGAATTGTCAGTAAAAGTAATAATAATAAAAAAAATCAGGTTAACGAATCGCGAGATTAAAAGCAAAAAGAAAAAAAAATCTCCGCGAAAATTCTTTTTAATTACAGCCCATTAGATACATTTTTTCGCGGGGGCAAGTAGCTCTTCTCAAGTATGCATATTCTCCAGGGTAAAGTAGGTCGAGTACTTTTTTTAATGGAGGCTCGCGCGACGAGAGTCTAATTAACCCTTTAGTCCTTTTAATCGAGTGCTCGAGTAGTAGAGCCGAGATGAATTTTAAAAACCCGTAATAATAACAAACTTGTAATTTAATTTTTCCCATCCACACAGGCATACGGGCACTTCCAAGAGGCGGCAGTTCATCTACGACACGCGCTCGAGTTGAAGCCAGACTTGGTCGACGCGGCGAAAGCTCTGAAAGAAGTCGAATCGCTTCCAATAGCCAGCATACACGTGTACACGCTACTCATCATTGTGTGCCTGGTAATTTTGCTGCTGTGTTATATGTCTTTACACTACTTGTACGTGAACACACACACACACACACACACACACACACACACACACACGTGTATATACGCTTCGTGATTAAAGCATCGATGAGGCGCTGTATATAGGAAAAACTTTCCGAACGTCGCTCCTTTCGAATTTTTATAATTAGAACGATACGTTGCAATGGTAATTAACGCGTGGATGTACATTGTTTGTAAAACCGTCATGAATGTGTGAATCAAACGCAAAGGAATATTTTTCTTTTGTGATAAACAGTGCCGACTGTTTTAAACTCAATTTGCATTGGAGGAATTGTTAATTTGACGAATGTTATTTTTTGTATTTTGCGTCGAATGGAAAATTTAAACACGTCATAGAAAGACTGAATTACAAATAGATTGTGAAATTTAATTTCGAAAAATAATTTTTTTTTCTTTCAATTTTTATCAACAGGTCCTTGGTGTACTGCTGGTGGTGCTAAGTAGCGTCGAGTGCGAAGAGGACTCGACGATGAGTACGGAGCAGCCGCAACGTACGTCGGGTCAACGTCATTTCAATCGAGCGATGGCGATGCGTAGCCTCCGATTAAACGTTTCGCGTGGGAAACGCTGTTGATGTGTTTATTGCTGCTGAATGCTTTCTCCATACTTTCTATCTCTGTCTCTGTCTCTGTCCCTACTATGGAATTTCGCTCTTGAAAGGAAACAAAAAAAAAAAAAAACTCAATTGTATATCTGTCTATCTCGTCTCTTCTTGTGATAGCAAAAGATAAAAAGAAAAATAAGGATAAAAAGTAAGAAAACAAAGCAAAGAACCGCATGATTTTTCGCGCAAATCGTCTCTTTATTTCTTTCGTTTTTGTACTTAATTGTATAACGTTTAAGGGTAATTATACATATACATAATGCTCACGCTTTTGAAAGGAATATTGTATATCAAGCGTGAGTGGACTTTCAGTCAATTGTCAAAGAGTAGTGAGAATATTCGCGGCTAAATTTGATAAAAAAAAACAAACAAACAGCAACCGATATTTGCGACCGCGGAGCAATAAGTTGTATTGGCTCGATGTTTTTTTTTTATTGCGCGCGCGCGTCTGCGTCTCTTCTGTGTAGCGCAGCTCTCGTTTGAGTCTCGTGGGTATTTGTAATGATGACTGGATACACTCGAATTTTGTTAAATAAAAACTATTGATGAACGGTTACTCTCAGTGTGTGTGTTCCTTCTCTTTTTTTGATTCTGAAAACCAAAATACTTTGTTTTGTGGTGAAAGGTGAATAAGAATTTCTAATCGTAATTTTCTTTTTTTTAAATCTATTCTATATTTGAAGAAAATATATGTCGAGGGCATTCATAAGTTTCTGCACATTTGGAATATTCTTAATCTATTCATACTAGTTACAACAGTGATGATCGGCGCAACAACATCTTAATTTGCTTCAACACGCTGATACAGTATGTTACACTGAAGATGGTGATCACGGAATCATTTGTTTGTAATATTTCTTTTTTTTTGTTTTTTTTTTCAAGCCAGCACACAACGTTGTCGTCTCGCAAAAAAGACGATAATAATCCTCTCATTTTCCTTTTATTTAGAGCATTTTCAACAATCTCAACGCGCACTTTATATACGTCTGTCTTTGTTTTATTTATGTTTTTTTTTGTTTCTACGTAGGCCTAGTGATTATCTAATAGATATTTTCTTGTTCACTCTCAAAGTTACAATAATATGTACAAACTTGAAGATATATATTCTGGCATCGATTGAGGCCTTACACGCGACTTAAATTCAGAAAATGGAAGGGTGAATGTCATACAAAAAGTAGAAGTGAGGCTAATACTGCAAATAGAAATCTAGTACGAAAAAAAGGAAAACAGGGAAAACTACGTCAAATGGAAAACAACGAGTTTGTCACTTAAATGCGAAATCATGAATTATTCTTCTTTTTTTTTGTCTCAAACACATCATTTCAAAGAGAAGTATTTTTTCTATCTTAGACATATGGACAATCTCAAGACCACGCATCCACATTTCCATTCTTTTCCACATCGCCATACCTATTTTAATACGCTTAGAAGCAGTATTCGCACATATGTGTGCATAACATTGCTATTTCAAATATATATATATTTATATATAAATTATACATACATAAATCAAGAACCTATGCTGCAGCTATGCGCAATTCCATTGGAATCAGAACATTTATTAGAATTGTACCCAGCTAGCATTTGAAGTAGGCGCAGGTGCTGGCGCTGGTGCTCCTGCGTTTTGCTGTTGAGAGGCGCTGGCAAATTCGCCCCATTCCCCAGGTGCTGCACCAGAATTACTTTGTGGTTTATGCGCTGGAGACTGAGTTGGTGTTCTTGCTGGTGGAGGTGCTATTTTCACACTACCAGGAGGTGGAGGCAGTCCTATTCCTGTACTTGGACGTTGTTTCGCTTTGGAAGATACTTCACTGCCATCTTTTTTCTGTAAAAATATTCAAAGTTTCAATATCATTTAGTCAAACTAACGTTTTGAGTTTTTCAACAACAAAAAAATGAAAAATAATAATGTGCAATTATTAATACAGATAAATGTTGACATCATGACTGTTTACTGTTATCTGAAACCCAAGATAAAATAACACTGCAGAACAAACTGCATTCATTCATCGTCAAAATATTGTACAATGTATGTATGTACAAAAAAGTTATGTCAACAGCTTCTAAAAATATAATTTTTCTATAGATATATATTTTGCAAATATGTTTGCACTTTCAATGTCAGGATTATTCAAATCAACTACAAAATCAAAAAGTCAATTACTGCAATTAGTATAATTGTTTCATCTTACTCAATCGATATATGTATATGTATACTTATAGCTAATTTATCAGTCTTACAATTAACTCAAAGTCAACAGTAAAAAATCAAATAACTAACGTGATCAGCTAATAATTATTTTCAAGTATTCACAAGTCATATGTACTCACAGTGATTTTCATGTTAATTTTGATGGTTTCTCCTTCCTTAAACCTGAAATCCATTTGCTCCTTGGGCTCCTCTTTCTCCTTCTCAATTTGATCTCTGTTTTTCAACCATTTGAAGTGATCTTGAAGTGCAACATTCAGATCAAAACTGTCTGATCTGTCGAGGAAGCCCACACCAATGAAGGCAGATCTGCCATCGTCATCCTGAATTCTCAAGACAAAGTAACGAGAAGAATCCGTGACAGGTTCCACCGCAATGCCAGGATATGCTTCGATAGGACATTTGGCAAAGAGTGCACCACTGATCTTATCTTCTAGCTTTATACAAACTGCATCACCTTTTGCCACCACCCTCATGCGTCCCGTCCACGAAGGCTCCTGCAGATTCCAGTCTGCAGCTCTGCAATACACACAAAAATCAACCACTCAATTCCTTTATCACAATAATACCAGCACACATGACACTGCTGGCCACGTATAAAAAAGCTCAGTGAAAAAGTGCATACAACGGTAAAGCACGCGAGTTCCATGGTAAAAACCCCGTGAGAAGCGATTTGGCAAGGATCAAGGCGAGAGCGGATAGCAACAGGAAGACGAGGTGTAAACAGAGACAATGGGGGGGCGAAGAAAAAAAAATGACGATGAGCTCGAGAATCCTTCTTACCGATAACCCCTGTTGGTCGACATTGGTGGTATTTTAAAGACGAACACTTCCTGCTTCACCAGGAGCACGCTCTCGTAAGTCTCCGGCAACGCTTCCATGTTTCCTTGGCTGATGACACGAGTACGTTTTGACACACAAGTCGCTGCTCTGGCCTGCCTCGTCGATTCGTTCTGTTCGTCGTCGTCGTCAGTCGCTTTCTCGCGCGCGCCTTGCGTTCACTCGCACTCACACAAACGTACTACTACGTGTGGGTGGGCGTGTACGTGTGTATAATATCTGCCCGTACGATTTGGTATATAAGGATTATCTATATTGCCCTCTCTCTGTCACGCCTCCCTCTAAACCTGCCACGCACACTCACACACCCGAGAAATACGAGTCGCGTGAATCACACACTGCACACACACATACCAGCATTCTCATGTGTGTTTTCGCTAATTGCATTTTTTTCCTCTCTTCTTCGGACACGGGATTTCCTTCTTTTCATTCTTTTTTTTTTTCGTTTGATAATACACTCGCGATATGTACGACACTTCATTTCCTTTGTTTCGCAAATTAACTTCGTGGATGTATATATGCCTTCCGTTCACTAAAATAGAGTTGTTGACTGATTACTTATATTGATATTGTATTTAATTAGAGTTTGAATGTTATAACTGTTATTATATTCATATGTTGGGTCACTATCTTTATGAAGTTATGTCTTTCCTTTGCAAATAATCGACCGTTAGCAACATAGTTTCATCATTAGACAACTCATGAGAAATTCATAAATTCATTTTGTACTTACAAGAGCAGCAACGCAATTGCCTCATTACGTAAATTAGCCAGCAATTAAATACCGTTACTCCGTATGCCAATTTAAAAGTCCCGCGAAGTCCTGATGAAAAAAAAATGGAGTCCGCGCGAGAGAGGCGCGACTGTCGATGCGGCTTCGTGGCAAACGAGTGCTGGTCGACTGCTGTGCCGACGTGTAGTGAACCGACGTGTATTTTCTTTGGTTTCGGCACGTTGAATAAAGCCGGCGTCGAGGAGTTTTCTCGACGAATTAAAAAAAAAAGAAAATGAGGGCCGCGAGCGTGATATTCGCTTGCCTCCTGGGGATCATCTCCACGGTGAATGCCGGTGGACCTACCCTCGTGCTTCTTGACAACCTCGCCGTCAGGGAGACTCATTCGATCTTCTTCAAGAATTTGCAAGGTCAGTTGTCCTCTGTGATAAGGATCTTTGGATACGAATGGTTGTTTGATTGAGTATCTGTGGATTAGGACGTATTGACAACTTGTTTTTAGTTAAATTTGTTTGTATTATTACTTTTTTAACCAACGATACATATAAAACTCTCCATTTGAAGTTTTATTTATTTATTTTTTGCTGTTATTGTTGCAATTGTGAAATAGTTAGAAAAATTAAAATGATTCGTTCGTTTTCACGTGATTCATTAGAAATTCCTTGAGAAAATTGATTGTTTTATCAAATCATTCATTACACAAATCTTATCTCTGTCACATAACCACCAAACTCTGTAATCAATCCATTTTATATTTACCATTGGAGTGAATTTAATAAGTATATTTTTTTAAATAACAATATAAATATTTCAGACAGTGGCTACTCTGTTACATTCAAGCTCGCTGACGATGCAAACCTAGTATTATCCAAGTATGGAGAGTTTTTGTACAAGCATCTCATAATCTTTGCTCCAACTGTGGAAGAGTTTGGAGGAGCTCTGAGCGTTGATGCCATAACTGATTTCATCGATGGAGGTGGAAATGTTTTGGTTGCTGGTGCATCCAACTCTGGAGATGCTCTCAGAGATTTGGCCTCCGAGTGTGGTTTTGAAATCGATGAAGAAGGTGCCACTGTCATTGACCATATGAATTATGACATCTCGGACTCTGGTCGCCACACCAAGATCGTTGCTGATCCAGCTAACTTGATTGATGCACCAGTCATTGTTGGCAGCAAGAATGTAGCACCTCTTCTTTACGAAGGAACTGGATTGATTGCCGATGCTGACAATCCTTTGGTGTTGAAGTTACTCACTGCGTCTAGCTCTGCTTATACCTACAATCCTGATCAAGCTGTTAAGGAATATCCGCATGCAGTTGGAAAGAATACTCTGCTGATTGCAGCTCTGCAAGCCAGAAATAATGCTAGAGTTTTATTCTCTGGATCATTGTACTTTTTCAGCGATGAAGCTTTCACTAGTCCTGTTCAGAAAGCTCAAGGTAAATATCTCTTTTTTTAAAGCTATCATGTTAAATGCTATTTTGGTAGTTACACATGTTTTAATAACTCTTTCAGATGGTAAAAAGCATGAAGTCTCAGGCAACCAAGTTGTAGCAGAGGCAATGGCTAGATGGGTGTTCAAAGAGAATGGAGTAATCAGAGTTTCATTTGTTCATCACCACAAACTTGGAGAATCGCAACCTCCATCAGCTTACACCATCATGGAAGATGTAGTCTATTCCATCAATGTTGAAAAATTGGCAGGCGACAAGTGGGTGCCATTTGTAACTAACGACCTGCAGTTGGAATTCGTCAGAATCGATCCGTTCGTGAGGACAACCATGAAGCACGTATCGAACGGCCGTTACGAAGCAAGATTTAAGATTCCAGATGTCTATGGTGTTTACCAATTCAAAGTTGATTATACCCGTGTCGGTCTTACGCATCTCTACAGCACAACGCAAGTGTCGGTTCGACCACTTCAGCATACTCAATACGAACGATTTATTCCCAGTGCTTATCCATATTACATCAGTGCCTTCTCGATGATGGGTGGTGTCTTTCTTTTCACCATTGTTTTCTTGCACTACAAAGAAGACACGAAAACTAAGGCAGAATAAGAAATTAATCTAAAAGCAATGAAACACTGGAGTCAAGAACTTTTTTACAAGTACAGTTTCGCTGTGATTTTCAAGCAGGTGTGAGAGTAGACTTTTTGTACAAGTGCATTTAAAATGTGTGAGCGCTGATATATTACGAGGCATCTGAAAATATCATTTTTTCACTTTTCCTAAACCTTATATTTTGTACATATGGAAAATAAACATTTCACCTACAAATCATTTATCTGTTATATATTAATATTATTTATTACCTTTTTGATTTCTATTAGCGCTAAGAAATCCATGGAATTTAGTACAGATTTTAAATTTTGAAAATATTCAAATTTTAAATAGTTTTGTTTTGTGCACTCGATCGGTAATTTTAATGATCTATTTTATCGATCGACAATCCTTACGTCACGTGACTTCTTTCCCGCGAGTTTTGCCAGGTTTTGCTCATTGGCATTTAAAGTTTGCACTGGTTTGCGCATTAATGTTCATTACGAGTTTTTATTCTACAATACAAAAATTATATACTACAACGATGTTTCAAGTTGAAAATGTTGACGACTTAAACGTTGAAATCCAAAAGCTTTTGGGAGAAATCCAAAAGGACATGACTAAACTGTAAGTATCATTAAAAACGACGGTTCACAGGTTAACGGTTCAAAAATAATCTCATTTTTGTCTTTTTTTTTTATAGAAAAGGCGATGTAGCATCTTTGCATCATATCTTAGAAAAAGATGCTTCTCTATCTACAAATGCAAAACTGGTGAACGAACGATTGATGGTAGCTGCCAAGGAAGCTGGAATTGATTTGGATGACATCGAGGTGGAAACAAGTGATGAAGAGACTTCTGAACAGAATGCACTTGAACATGGTACATCTGAAGAAGATGAGTCTGAAAGAGAAAATGGTACACAAGAGTCAACAAGGAATGATGAACCAACAGCTTCTACCTCAAATGCTGCATCTGTTGCTGCTGCAACTGATAAACTTAAAAAGCAAGTTAAACGTGCATTGAGATAAGTCGATTGAAAATACGTTACTATTGTTAATCATCATGTAAATATTCATACTCTTTTCTAAGTAAATTAAACAAATTTTTTATTCTTTTTCATATAAAAGTAATTTTATTCAATAAACAACCATATAAAAAGCCTCATATAAACCAACAATACCATTAAATTATTTTAAAGAGTATACAAAAATATCGATAACCACCATATCACAGCTTTGATTCAGTCAACCAACTGAACGTTTGTTCTTTACGATCAGCTTGAGGATTGATCATAATATTTATAAGGCTTGGAGAATCCTTTACCTACAGAAAAAAATACAAATACAATAATTTATATTCAATACAAGTATTTTTGCTTGCTAAAAATCAATTGAAAATACCTCCAAACATGCTTTCAAAGCAGCTTTGATCTGATCAACGTTTTTACAGAAATATCCTTTTTTTCCAAATAGTTCCATCATTTTCTCATAATGTGCATTAGGTGTTAATGAGTTAGGAGGCACACTAAAAGTAAGTAATCAATATTTATGAAACAGTAAAAAGAAGTTAGAGTAGAAAAATAATGAAAACTCATTAATTTACTTACTCTCCAGCAGTTTGAATGTCATTGTATGTTTCACTGTCCAATCCACCATAGATTCCATTATTATTCACAATAATAACAATGATTGGTAACTTGTACCTGTAACAAAATTCATTTCATAAATTAACATTCAATCAATCATACGTAACACATAAAAAAAATATTTTACAAACCTGAACATTGTTTCGATTTCCATGCCAGAAAATCCAAAAGCACTGTCTCCCTCAACACAAATGACTCTTTTTTGAGGATGAAAATCTTGACAATAAAGAGCTGCTGCAATTGCAAATCCTAATCCAACACCCATTGTACCAAAAGTACCAGCATCTAGTCTGTGCCTTGGTAGATTATTCAACAATATTGTTCTGCCGATATCCATAGTATTTGCTCCTTCAGAGCATATTATGCAATCTAAAAAAAAATAACATTTTTGTCAGTAAAATTTTCCATGCTCATCATACCACTAAGCTGTACTTACTGGTTGGAAGCGTTTCTTGAATGTTTTTGAAAACTGCGTAGTAATTCAATGGTTCTCTTATATCCTTGCACATCCTCTGTAACATCAATTTTAAAAATGAAAACATACATCTCCATAAAAATATTTTCAGCAAAAATTTCACTTACATCAACGACTTCCTTGTTCTTCTTTCCCTTCGCAGCAAGCTCTTGCCACCAAGGACTGTTCGTTGAAATCTTATATCCCTTGCTTCTTAAAACGTTCGTCAGCATTTCAGCCGCTGGACCAATATCAGCTTGAATTCCCAGCCCAGACGACATGGAATTATGCAATTCTTCAGCGCAAATATCAACCTATCAAAAAAAAAAAGTTACCATAATCAACATTCACAAGTACGCTATAAAAAAAAATAATTATCACAAACCTGAACGAACTTGACATCAGGCTGATACCTAGGTGGCCTGCCGAAATGCAGCATCCAATTGAGCCTGGCACCAAGAAGTACCACAACGTCGCTCTGTTGAAGCGCACTCGATCGAGCGCTAGATACGCAATGCGAATCGTCGTCGGGTACGACACCTTTGCCCATCGGCGTTGGTAAGAATGGTAAATCTGTCGCGTTGATCAACTCGCGGACTTGCGATTCGGCTCGCGCGTATGCCGCTCCTATACGAATAAAAAATATTTTCGATTTTTAAAATCAATGTCATTTTTATTTGTAAAGTACAGTATAAAAATTTACCTTTTCCAACGATGACTAGGGGTTTTTTAGCGCGAACAATCAAATCTGCAGCTTGCTCGACGAGCTTGACATCCGGATAGACGAGTGGTGGCGGTGGTACCGGCATCATTTTGACAACTCTTTCAGAATCGACGCGTTGCTTCAATAGAGTTGCTGGTAAATCCAAGTAAGCCGCTCCTATCGATCAATAATCATGTAATTTTATATTTGAAAATTAAGGGGATAATGATAGATGATTCATAAATTTGCGAATTAATTAGCCGAAGAAATGTATGAAACTAGAAGTTTAAATAGCGTTTTACGCGTGAAAAAACGTGTGTTACGCAAACATAACAAGTAATAAGAATATAGCAATCCGCAAAAATTCAAACAAATCCTTAAATCGTCGCAATATATCAAGTCCGCTTTTCAAATCTTTCGAGAGGCGATGACCAATGCCTCGGTTTATATATTCTAACAACCCCTCGTCACGATAAGAATAAACATCTGTCGACCATACGAAACGTCTTTAAGTACACGGGCCTGTATAGAAAATCCGCACGTCCTTGGCTTTTAAGCAGGTATACAAGCGTGAGGTGAGGAAATGAGAGGTGAGAGGTGGGCTACTATGAAAATCCGCTTTTCTCTGTTATTGCGGGTGGGTTGTAAAGAGAGAGAGAGACATCTCTTCTGCGCAGTTTTACGGCCGATTTTACGACATGCTCGTGACGTGTCATTTCTCGGGCAATATAATATTCGAGACGAGAGAGTGGAAAATTTTTTTGAACTCGGCTATATGGTTTCTTGGTTTACGAAATGGATTACATTGATATTTTCAAATATGCACTCTAATTGTTTTATGTGCTTGTTTCATTCTAGAAAACTGATCCATTATTTGTTGCAATTCGAAAAGGCATGAATTGATTTCTAAATACAATGAGTGTTAAAAAATACTTAATTAAGTTGCACAATCAGAAAATTACACAATCAATTGCAATTTAAAACCTCATCAATCCTTACACTGAATTAACTTACTATAAGCCACACTCTAAACTTATTCGCATCTACATTTAGAAAAACCTCTCATTTATAAGTAGAAGAAAAAAAGAAAAGAAAGACGCAGAACGTGACGAAGAAAAAAAAATTATCCCCCCCCCCCGCAGAGATAATTTTCCAACGATCCGTATGTCCTCGGCTACAGCAATATAAGGGTGAGAGACACAAATTATTATACCTGGACGGCCGTAAGTCGCAAGTCTAAGCGCCTTCTCGACGTGCAGGGGTATGAGTGCAGCGGACGGTGGCCTTGCGGCATACTTGCAATAGGGTCGACTCGCTTCCACCTGGTTCCACTCTTGAAAGCCGCCGATGCCCTCGTGATCCTGTGGACACGAACCGCCCAGTACCAATACTGGCCTGTGAATCATTTATGAGTGGTTTATTACGCTGTTTTTCCGCTTTTCTCAAAGCCGAGGGATTACCTATGTATTTAAAAGAGAAATGTGTGCGCGCGTGTCCTTCTCGACCTTGGCGATCTTTGAGTTTTTCGGCGAGGGACGCGTTGTAATTGACAATATTTCGAATAACGGTTCCTTCGCGAAAATTATTTAAAAAAAAAATTTTTTTTTGTGATGGTATCATTGAGAGAAGTAATTATATGCAATAAAAAAGTAAGAAATTAAGAGCAATAAAGTTAGATAGTTTTGGAAAAGTACTACATTTTTTTTAATGAGAAAACTAACAAAACTTAGTCTTAATATACGTAATTTTTATTACAAAACATTGCACATTATGTCATCTCGATTTTAAACGACAAAGCTCAAATAATACTACAAAATTACCTCATTTGGCAAGTAATTTACTTACTCCTGTGACTTGACACGCAAAGAATATTATCTCAATTTTCACAATGAGTTTTCCTTTTTTTTTTTTTTTTTTTTTTTTTTAAAAGATGGAGTCTTGCTCTTTTGCCCAGGCTGGAGTGCAGTGGCACAATCTTGGCTCACTGCAACCTCCGCCTCCTGGGTTTAAGTGATTCTCCTGCCTCAGCCTCCTGAGTAGCTGGGACTACAGGCATGCACCATCACACCCAGCTAAT
>JAWWMK010000040.1:4407944-4463849 GCA_035047105.1 Galeopsomyia nigrocyanea | reverse complement strand
TATATATATATATTAGCTTTCTCATTTCTTTCCGTTACGATTGGATTTTCTTCTTCGTACAAGTGCGAGCACGGTTTGTTTCACGATTGCATGTTTTCTTTTTTGAAACTAAGCGAAGCGACAATTTTTTATTTTTAAAGGTTACGAAAGTTTGACTGAAATTTTGACTTTGACGCACTAAACAATTCAACTTCTAGCATATCAGAATTTTGAAAAAATGCACAAAATGAAAGTTATAATATAATTGGAATGGATATATACATTTATCGCTTCGCTTACGTATTGATACGTTCGATATACATTAAAAAAAAAAAATAAAGCTCTTCAAAAGTCGACGTGCGAAGCTTATTATGAGAAAACAAAGACTTTCAGTTCTATGATGAACAATTGTCGCGTTGATGTCCACGACGATATTGATAAATGTCTTCTCGATCAAAACTTCAATGATGTCTTCTCTTCGGATTAATAGATTTTTAATATTTTTTTTTAATCTCGTTGCTTTTGAGGATATTCAAATATTTTACTGCTCCAGGCTTTGAAATGAATCACTAGTACAAATTCATAGACTTTTCGAGCAAAATGTATAAGTATAGTTCAATTACCAGAATTTTTTGAGGAGATTATTACTGATGAACAAAAAAAAAAGCCCCGACAAAGTTAATACCTGTTATACTTTGTAAGATAAACTATATAAAAATGAGATAAAAAAAATTATGTGAAATCGTCAATGTTCAGAAAGAAAAAAAAATAATCAAACCAAAGTAAACGTCCGCGCATATACACCGATAAATACATTATAAATAATATACCTGATTGTTAGACTGGCAGCAGCGGCTCAAATAACTTTTTAGTAGCTTCGCGCGCGCTTTTGTTTTTTTTTCGTTCCTTCGATGGCTATACAACTACAAAATGTATAATGACGACTGCATCGCCAGACAAAAAAAAAAAATAATAAGTTTTTCCGTTTTCTGCGCCGCGGCAGGAGAGACGAACAAACAAAACCAAAAAAAAGTAAGTTACAAACAAACCAAAAATGAGAGAGAGATAGTACTAAAAAAATTATATATATATGATTAAGCTCGGCGAGTCAACTCGGCCGCTTAAGATATATGCGTGTGTATCTGTTAAAATACACATATGATACGTATTTTGTCCCACAAAGACTTTCTCTAACGTGATTGTAATACCTTTTTTTTCCTTTTTCCGGCGGCGACGATCACAATATTTTCACTCTTTGTACGTCCCTGATGGAAAATAATGAATACGCACGCTTGCATTCTACATGTATAATTAAAAAAAAAATTTTTGTCAGTGTTTCTATTGGCGGACAATTTTGCTGAATGCACTCGTTTCTAACTTTCGAAAAAAAAAATCTGTTATTGTAGTCTCGTGAAACTAACAAAAGAAAAAACAGAATTTTTTTGTAAGTATAAGTCATTTAAAAATCTCGAAAAAAACGTGATCCAAGTTCGAATATATATAATTAAAATAATAATCGCGTCACAGAAAGCGATTCAACAAAATATATATACGATGTACGCATATACAATATATTTTAGATCTTGGTAAGAACTCTTGAAAATAGATATATTTGAAAGAGCTAAAAAAAATAAACAAAGTCAAAGAGAAAAAAGCACAGAGTATGACAAATTTAGATTTGAAAGATATCAACAAAAATGAACAAGCAGTGTAACAATGTATTTAGATAGATATATATCTACGAAACGTAGAGAGAAAGAATTGCAAGTCGAGAGCGAAAATATAAACACAAACAATTTATGTACTTTCGTGTATACTCGTAATCCTCGTCTCGAGAGATGACCCGACTGACCGTGAGGAGAAAAAAATTTTTTTTTCAAACAAAAAAAAATGGTGCTGTGTGCGAGCTGACACGCTTTCTAATTGTATAAGGACGAGAGAGGATAAATAAACAACTATATTCTACGCATGCACACTTTTAAAAAGCCTTTTTCCCCCTTTTTACGAAGCTCCGCACAGAAATAAAAAAAAACACGTAGATTACACGAATTCTTTCAGTTGTCTTTGGTACATAGGCGACCTTTTTGTATAGAGTGAGATACTTTAACGATTATAAGTGAGACAATGAGAAACACACGATAGATGAAATAATTTAGTTTTTTATTGGATGTGTAATTTTATTGTAAAACGTTCTTTCATTTTGTACTCTATTGATCATTGTAAATAAAACTTTTGTCGACACACACAATAATTCCAACGCTCCTATTGTGAGGTATACATACATATTGTACTTGAAACAAAACGTCTTAGATTTTATACATCATTCAAGAAAAAAAAACTAATCTTTCATGATAATATACGACATTCATCCATTCTTCGACAGTCATCCAAGTATGTACAACAATTATCGACTCTTGTGCTTGTGCTTGCGCCTGCTGTATTTTTCCTCGGAACGTTCTCTCGACCTGCGCCGTTTTTTCCTATCCTCGTCCGACGAGTCGCGCTTCCGGCGTTTCTCTTTCGATTCGTCGTGGTCTCTCTTATCTCTCCTGTCTCTTGTTTTTTCTCTACTACGACTTCTGTCCCTTCTGTCGCGACTCCTATCTCTTTTACTACGAATTTTGTCAACACTTTTGCTACGACTTCTCTCCTTTTTATTCAATCTTCTTTCGGCACTTCTACTTCTCTCTCTTCTACGATTTGATTTTTGTTGATCGTCTCGCCGTCTGTCGTCACCATTCCTATTGAAATCCTGTTTCTTCCTATCTCTCTCGACGTTTCTGTTTCGTTGCTTCCTGGGACTGTTCGACCTACTGCGACGCCTTTCATTTCTATCTCTCTTGTTTTCTTGTTGTGGCCTTCCCTTTCTCACTGGATTACCGTCTTCGTCGTAATGCTGAATTCCCCTGCCCTTTCCTCGCCACCGCATCTTCGAGACCGACTGCGAGAAGTCCACGTGTATTCGACGATCATCGATTAACACGTTGTCCATCTTGAAATATGCTTCCTCGCAGCTTTTCTTATCGTCAAACTCGATAAACGCATATTGCAAAGAGTCTCCAGTCTGTTGATCTCTTATTACTTCACAGCTGAAACATAAATTTCACACATAAGAATCGCATAGCTTTCATTTATTTTTACATTTTTTTTCAAGACTCTATGATGATTATCAGACAATTGAAATATTGAAAATGAACTAGATGTCTATTATTATAAAATTGTATTTTAATCAATATATAATCTATTGTGAAAAGCATAAGAATGAATAAATGTTGTACGCACCCAACAATTTTGCCAAATCGACTAAAAATAATCTCCAAGTCATCGTCATTAGTAACCGGATTTAGTTTGCACACAAAGAGAACGTTTTCAGGTGGTGCCATTTCAGCATCCGGGAGATCCCCAACAATTTCCAATATTGTTGCTCTGGCCTTAGCTTCTTTCTCCTTCTGAATTTCTGCAATCTCCACTGCTGTCATTCCTGCTGTGTCATCAATATCTTCATCTGCACCAATGCGATCGCTCTAAAAACAATTAAAATTTTAATTAGTTGAACTTAAACACACTCAAGATTACAAACACTTTTAGTTATTCCTACCTCTAAACATTCTCTCGTGGGTGAAGGACTTCTGTCTGGAATTTCAAGTCCTTTTGGATCGTCAAAAGGATCATCAAGGATGACCGTGTGTGATATACGTATATCTTGGAATGGCCTGTGACCTTCATCACAAAAAGTTTCATTTAATTTCAATATTATTTCAAGGCCTTCTGTGATTTCTCCAAAAACGCAATGCTGTCCATCCAGTGACAACAGATCAGCTCCAAGGGTTACGAAAAATTGTGAACCCAACATATTATCTCCACAATTCACCATTGAGATTAAACCAGCCTTATCGTGCTTGATTTTTGGAATTTTTTCAGCTTCATAGTAACGTGCTTGTTCTCCTAAAACAATCCCATACACGCTTTCTCCGCCTTTTCCTGTAGCTGTTGGATCTCCCGTTTGAGCTATGAAATTGCTCTGAACGGAGAAGAATACATTCCAATTGTAGTATTTGATTTTGCATAGTTTCAAGAAATTCCGACATGCTATAAACGAAAAAACTATATTATTTCTGCCTATTGTTAACAGTAAGTATTAAGTCTCCAATTGTTTAGAAAGTAAACCAAGTTATATCACAAATTAAAAGCATTAGTAAACTAGGAAAAAGATAAGTAATGAGTAGACAAATGACTTGCATAATTTACGGAAATGGACTATTAAATTTATAAAAAAGTAATAAAAACAAAAACATGAGGTTATGTTTATAGCTTCCAAAACTCACTTTGCGGTCTCTCTTTGAAGTACAAATCGACAGTAAAATCGCCGATTGTTGTTTCGATAACAACTGACATTGTTAAAAATCCTTGTTAATTGTATAAATTACAATGAGTTTTATTTACTAAACTACATTAAACTGGTTATGAAAAATATAACCTATAAACTCAAGTTTTTCGGAAGCATATTTCTCTCCTTTATTCTTATCACTTTGTAATTGATAAATTACAAGAAATGAATGACAAATTTTGAAGATAAATGTATATATTTTACAAGAATCTTTTTATTATATGTATAGAAACTTTCGTGAATGCAAACGAAAAAAAAAGTACATCCGCACTGATCTGCACGGTTCAACAAAATTATAGTCGCCTGTCGCACAGTGTTCGCATGCGCGATTCGCCAACAATGGCCGATTTACAAATATTTTGGCGCGAATCCCTCGTCTTATAATTTACATTTCGCTTACTTCAATCATTAAATTGTTTTTTTTTCTTAATATATCCTTAAGCTTACAATCGTAATTATATTTGTTAGAAGAATGAACAAAATCATAAAGTAACGTAAATTATTTTACTCGCCAAATTTTCTTCACTCTCTCAACAAACGCTCAAGTAATTTCTAAGTTACTATTATGTATATAAACCGTCATATTTTTTGTTTGCGATTCTCAGCAGTCTTTAGTGATTTTTTTTTCCATTTTTTTTTTTTATCGTAGGTGTACTACGCGATAATGCTTAGTTACTTACAACAATGATGATTTTAAGAATGAGCGATATCTCAAATAAAAGTGAGTTACACTTTTGTTGTACTGAACCACAATATTTACAGCGCAAATAAAGGGAACGAAAGTTCATCGATGATAATCAGGTTTAAGATACTGACAATCATATTCCCTTACATTGTCCAATGAATATATATACACATTCACGCAAATGATAATTGAACAATAGGCGGAGCACCACGAGGACAACTTGAATACATAAACAAGGCGCCAGCCCTCGCGGCAAACTCTAAGTAAAATTTTTTTATATAAAAAATATAGTGAGTGAAAAATCTACTACGCCTTGCACTCCTCGTTCGACGGCATAACTGATTATACATATACATACGTATATTCTCGCGACTCGCACACACTTTTACACACATTCCACGTTTTTTTTTTTGACAGACAATAGGCAAGTAGCAACTCAAATACATTTTTTTTCCTTCAACATACAGTTTTTTCATTTGATTTTTTTCATCTCACGATCGATTTTTAAAAAAACAAAGCGAGTTTTTTTCTTGCCGTTGCCGCGTTTCGCTTTCGTATAACAAATCAATAATTATCTTTCGATTTCTATATAAAAACTCGAATACTCTATCTTAGTATTGCGCGGTAGGTACAAATGAATAATTAACTTACTTCAAGTAGTTTTTGTTTGTTTTTTTCTTTTCTTTTCTTTTTTTTTTTACTTCACATAATCGTAACGAAACGAACGAACCAGCTTGTTACTTTGCAGTCTCATTGTTTTATAGTTTATCATATACTTTTACATACAAAGTTCATTGTGAACGACGAGAAAAACAGAAACAAAGTCACGCTTGGCTTTACTCAGTGGCAGCTTGGGATCATAGATGAAATTAGGACAAATCTGTACAGTGGCTAACTGCTCGTGTTTACCTCGTAAAGACGCGTACTTCGTCATCGAAGTGTCATTTGTAATAGGATACAAATTATTATTTCTTTTTGTTAATTTTTCGTGATCGTGTGTTGTATTTTGATCTCGACGGATGGGTTACTAGGTACATGTCGTTGTAAATCTAATAATTGATACAAACTCTAGCTCTCTAGCGTGGATTTGTTGCGAATTTGATGAATTTTTTTTACAAAATACATGGATCAGCGTAGAGAAAAATGATTATGTCAATTTAAAAGTCATAATGTCAAGAGATTTCATGCACAAAAGTCGTCGGTTAAGTCAATTGTAAACTAGTTTGAAGGCTATATGTATAATGAACGATAGCAGTCAACGTCTGTTGTGTCAGTAAATCATTTATTCAGTAGATAGAACTTTATAATGATTTTAATTGTCAGATATTTTGTTATGGGATTAGTGAACTTGATGGTAGCTTATTAAGACATTTTTTATTTTTCAGTACAATGATGAGTTCAAAATGATTTCATTTTAAAGGTATACATGTTAAATAAAGAAAAAAAAAACGTAAAAGTATTTTAAGATGATTATAGTTTAACTGCATTGATAAAATGAACTTTAAAACTAATTAATGATAGAATTAAGAAAGTTTTTGTTTTCAATTTTTTGAATTTTCTTTCAAACAATGAACATGGAAAATTAATTAAGTTTATTCATTGCGTTGAACATAGGTTTGAATAATTTCAATCAATTTTGACTTCATGTCCAATATGCCATTTATATTTCCAAACACAAACGCACATTCAGCAAAACATTGTTTCTCGAATAAGCATTACAAAATAAGTAAAAAAAACATGTTTTGTTGTTTATACTTGTCTGTTTGAACAAATGATTGACATTCGTCTATTTTCAGCATAGGCTTTTATTTGAGAAGAAACCTCAAAAATAACATAATGAATGATATGATTACTAAAGAGAAAGCATTACAAAGTCGGCGAAGATCTTGAGAATGAAGTATTTGTTCGTTTTTCTTATGGTATTAAATAAAAAAAATCGTCATTTAATGACATTTCAACTAAGCATTTACATAGAGTCAATGGAATCATCAAATCATTTTGAGATATATGAGTTTGAATAAAAATCAACAAATCCGCAGCAAAATCCGCGTACAACCTGATTTGAACGACTCCCGGGCAGTTCAGTGACATCACAAAAACGTATAGTCGTTCATTCGGAAAATGCAAACCTTCGCATTTGTACGTTCAACTTTTATACCATTCGAATTATTGCAGTATACCGATATTTTACGTACGTTTTAACGTCTCGAGCAACGCCTACGTTGCCAACAACTTTTTTATATTCACGTGTAGTCTCTTAAAACCTCCGACGTCAGCAAAATATAACTAATTCTTTTTTTTTTCCTTTTTCTTTTGCATAGAGGAGATTAAATATTCACTGTGATCTTATTTACAAGAAAAATTATATCTAGCCAACGCAACATAGATAAAATCACCGTTGCCTCCCTCGGATATCGTAAAAACGAAACTATTTTCAATTAAATTTCTGTCAAGACAAAAGTAATCCAAGAATTTTTCTCGTGAATAACAAAGAATACACGCATGATTTTGAGTCTCTATAGGCCGAAGACCGAACATTTGGAACTCGAAAACGGCAAAACTCAATGCGATTGCAAACAGAAAAAAAATAATAAAGAGAAAAGATCTCAAAATTAAAATCCAAAAATACGTTCCTCTAGCGAATCGATCTGAAAACCACGCGGCTTCGTCGAATTTTGCCAATATCGCGCGACGTGTCTTCAAGGCGCACTCTTGCGCTTCAAAAATCCATCTCTGCCGGCGAAGTTCAAACTGGTGTACCAATTGTAAGATTTTCCGGTGGGCAAAAGTTTACTGGAGGTGACGATCGAGCCGCACCTGACATTCGGATCAACGCGTATGACTTCGGTGACGGTTACTGGACTGGAACTGCCACTGCTCTGCAAAGGATCGCAGTTCTCATCTTCCTCGTCGGAGATCAAATCCACGACGACTATGGATTTGGAAGCAGCGGCGGCAGCAGCAGCAGCGGCAACAGAGGCAGGCATACATCTCGGTCGTTTCTCTACCGTTCGCCTTGTTGGTGCTACCGTTGCTACCGAGCGACCTTTGCAATACGACGCTGGCTGATGTATCGATGGTAGAACGCGTTGAACTGGAGGATCAACTTCCATAGGTGTAGGTTCAGGTGATGGAGGAAAACAACCGTTGTTTTCGGCGGCGACGGTGGCGGGGACGACGACGTCGTCATCGTCGTCGTCGTCAAGGTCAATGACGATCGGATTCCTCTCGTCACCCGGCTGAGGATCGTAGACTTGCTCGATCGACGGCGATCTTGCTCGTATACGTGGTACTTCTGGCGTTGGGGTCCTGTATCTGGACGGGTTGTACTTCAGCTCCTCGAGCTCCTCCTCCGTTTGCTCAGCTATTTTCACGTAAAGCGGCTTACAGGCTACGTACAGCAGTTGCGAACGGATGTCGATCACTGCAAGCAAATTGATTTTTTTTTGTTTTCATTAGTTTACAATGTCATGGACTGAGATTTCTTAACTATTCGCTATTGAAATAAAAGTAGGTAGATGGCTTCGATAGATTAAGAACGAGAAATCTCGGAAAAGAAAAGTCAAGTAAACGACAGCTTTCAATAAATAACTTACTTGGCTTGCGCTTGTAGTTGTGGAAATTGTACCGATGCACGTACTCGTCAGCAGACTTGCCAGCAGCAGCAGCGGCGTTGTTGTTATTATTAGCCTTGTCGGCAGACTGCTGTTTGGGTTTGTAGGTAACCGACCATCTGTCGAACTCGTGAGTCTTGACGAGCCACTTGGGCTTGATAGTCGACGAGAGTGGTGGTGCAGTCAAATGTCTCTCTATCCTGTCAAGCCTCTCCTGCTGTATCGCTTCAGTCATCATCTTGGATTTTTTACCAAGTGCAAGTCCAGCCGGTGACGAGAACGGTATGGCCGGGCAACGCGTCAGATTGATCGAGCCGCGTATTCGCGAAGACGTTCGCGTTTGCGTGACTGGATCATACGGCAGTGATTTGCTGCTGGTGTCTCGGTTGTGATTCGTCGCTGGGGTTGTGGCCGATTTGAGCTTAAAGTATTCCATGAACTGGTCCTGATTGACTTCCGGCACCTCCTCGTAGTCCGGCGTTGGCGGTCGTGGCTCCACGCGATAGCACAGCTTTTCGTGTTCCTGGTTCGAGAGCAGATTTCACAATTGTTTTTTTTTTAATTTTACAAAGTTATACATCCACGTTGGGATTTCGTTTATTCGAATGTTTCATCGTACACATTTTCACAACAAAAAAAAAGCTAGCGTTATTACAAGAGTTTGGTTAACAATAATTGCTGGCGTTCAGTGTGTTCACCTTCATTTTGTGGAGACCGACGAACTCGTCGTCGCAGTTGTCGCAGAGATAGATGTCCTCCATGGCTGGCTCGACCATCGCCGGTGACGGTGCCTGCTTCGCCGAACGTCTTCGTAAGCATTTTGTGCCGTTCGGTTGACTCGTCTTCGACTTGGCCAATGCTAAGAGCAATCTCCTCGGTTGTTCGATTTTTTTATCATAGTTCTACAAAATTACAATATTGTTCTTTGTTCTTCATCCAAATATATACATTTTTCTTCTTGGTATCAGTTTTTTTTTATTTTTATTTATTTAGATGGTCACTTTATTTTATGTTTACTTAACTAGATTCTTTGTTTTAGGAAAATCGTAGTGTCGTTGCACTACGACGTTGTTTGTTCCAGATATTGCATGGTAGTTCAGATTTATAATTTACGAAAAACTAAGAATGAAAGTTACTTTCCAACGAGTAGTGGTTGAAGTAGGTTTTATTCTAATCACGTTATTAAAATTAAGAAACTGATATTATTTTATTTCAACGAAATTTAGTTCAAATTCATTTCACTCCGAAATTTTTGTTAATCATTTCATTACGAAACAAGTCTCAAATCAGGACTTGTTCAACTTTCTTTCGTCGCGGTTCAGGTACTTCAAGTTCAATGAACCCAGCGAACTTAGGATTATCTGTTACCGAAGTAAATTAAATTATTGTTTTGTTTTCTGGGCAAATAATTACGAGTTATAGTAACAAAAACGTCACGCGATTAATCGCAGAAATGTACGTTCCAAAGTTTTCGGCGATTCCGTAAATACAGATAAGATAAAATTTTCTATAGAACTGAATCATTCCGTATATGACGCCAGTTTTTCGATGACGGTCTTGATAAGTTCAATCATGCACTTAACAAATATATAAAAAAAAATAATAATAAAAATATCAACCTACCATATTTTCATTGCGGAAAGTAACGAGAAGTTTTCCAGTTGTTTTTAAATATAGGCTTGTAGTCGAGTCCCAGTTATTTACATATTCTAGTTTATCACGTGGATACTGTGCTAAGTACGCACAAAAGCGAAGTAAGTACTCGCTTCTGTGGTACGTGTAGCATCGGAAAACTAGTTTCTTCAAATTACTCATGTAGGTCTGAAAAGTGATTAAAATTTTTTTTAACTATTTTGTTACGGCTTTGCAACTGGCGATGACGATTTTTTTGTTTTGTTTTGTTTAATGATAATCATTTGCTCCAGATAAAACGTAAGCTGAATGAAGATTTTTCGGCAATCCAAAAAAACTAAGTGCAGCGTCAAGAAAACAACTTTCATGCAGAAAAGAAAACATGCAAATTTCTAGTGCTAAGAAAACTTACAAAGCACGCTATATTTTTAATACTCTTAATAATAAATATTGAGAAAAAAAAAGAGGGCGCCTTGATTATTCGTGATTGATTGCTGAGTAAAAGTATGCTTATATGTTAGATAAAATCGAATAGCTTGACTCCTCGGAAAAGGGCAAATTATTCCAAAATGAAATAGGACATCGTGATCGCCGGACAATTTTTTTAATCGGCCATCACACGCAAAAATAAAAGTGTGTAAACTAGTCAATAAGAGATTTCAATTCATCCAAAGTAACGGTTTTAAAGTTCGTCATTAGACCAATTCATCGCAGATAAAAAAAAAACTCGCAGGTCATGAACTTGCTGTCTGCAAGTTAAAGTATCTAGCAATCAAAAAGAAATTATGCCAAATTTCAAGCATAAAGTCTCAATGCATGCCAAAACAACTTGAAAAAATAAGTGAACAAAAATTCGAAAGTTCTCGTCCATTAACCGGAGACTAAGCCAAGCTATATATAGAACCCAGTCACGTACATAATACGGCAACGTTAACTTCAAGCAACGAAGTTTCTCCGAGAGGGGGACTCCTGACGCAGCGCGAGCAAGCCACGCAAAATCGTTGATCTGGCGCGCTTTGTAGCTATGTGCTATAGTGACGTCCGTTCGCCGGCGGCCATTTTGTTCAGCTTCTGATTACACCAGAGGTTGGGCGTTGACTCGCAATGGGAAATTCAATCTTTGAGATAGGACAAGCTGTTCTGTTCGAGTTATACTAAAATGCTACATATATGCCGAAATGGTACTGCACAGAAGTTCAATTATTGAGTTAAGAAAAATAGCTTAAGGCTCAGGTTTTAGGTTTCTAGGTTAAGAAGTTTACTTGAAACAAAATCACTGGCATCTTTAAACCAGCAACTGTAATAATGTCACTCTTTTATTCAATATTATAGATCTGTACGAAGTTTGTCATCAAATAAATTACTCGGAAATAAAAAGGAACATGTTTTCTCCCAAGGTGAAAAAGGTGTTTAGGTTCCATATATTTAGGTTGATACAGAACCTGAGTCACCAGATATCGGAAATTATAGATAACTGATATTAGTTCACACGAAAATACATAGCACAAATATATGAAATCTAGATAGAATCCCATGAGAGCCACTGCTTCGAAAGCAGTCGAGCTCATTGATTTTTAGGATCCTTTCTGCGCGGCACTGGAAATGCATTGCAAGGTAAAATTTCACTGAAAAAGGTTTCATAAAACACAAAACTAAATTTCATTTTGGTCGATAGACTTGACCACACGAAGACGCGAGTAAATGAATTGTTTAAATATACCTAATTTATCTAGAAACTATTAAACAACAGTATACAACGGTGAAAAATAAAAAAAAATTTTGTATGATTTACAACAGTTATTTAATTGTTTCACACCACTGTTCCAACAGTAGTAAATGTCCCTATGATAACTAAAGTTGGATAGTCGTAAATGTAAGGATTCCTAACCCCTTTTCAATTCTTTAACCTGTTATGGGGACTGCGATTCAACAACTCGAAAACTTTTCTATGGTACTAGGGGGATCTCCAAATTCAAGGACTTAGTCGACAGAGTCGTCTATTTCTGAACTTCTAGAGGTGCTCAACCACCTTATATTATGGTAATATTGTCAATAAAATGTCATTCATCACACGTTATCACAAATTGATTGCTTATTCGTTTGTCTTTCCGCGTGAAAATTAAAAGGTTTGGAAACTGATAAGTTACGTATACCGTTATGTATTATACCTATAATAGCGCCACAAAAAAAAAGTATCTGGGAACAAGGCACATGTATTCCAATGTACGTTGACCCGCTGAATAAGGATCCATTGTCCGAATGGCTTCACACCCTGCTGTTTTTTTTAATCACGAAAACTTCTACATTAAGAAGAATGGGATATTGAAAAATCCAGTTTTTAAAGCATTGCGGTACATGGAAAATACTGGGCGATGGCGCAGTTCTGGCGACAAATTTGTGTTCAGCGGGTCAAAATACATTGGAATACATATGTCGCGTTCATGGTTTAGAGACTCCTTTTTTTATCGGTGTAATCAGACTTGAACTGCAAAGGAATTTCTCTTGTTACAAAAGGAATCTAACTGCTACAATAGGATACTTTTTAGTGCAAGAGGAATTGTTCTCATTACAAAAGGATTGGTTAAAATGACTGTCCTCGTGATACGCGGAGACCGTTTTTTTACTGCACATTACATGATTTTTTTAAATTACGTACTGTAATT
This sequence comes from Galeopsomyia nigrocyanea, assembly GCA_035047105.1. Lineage (NCBI taxonomy): Eukaryota > Metazoa > Arthropoda > Insecta > Hymenoptera > Eulophidae > Galeopsomyia > Galeopsomyia nigrocyanea. The sequence goes on along the minus strand of JAWWMK010000040.1, from coordinate 4,450,889 downwards.
TCAAAATACTTTAAACGACCCAAGATATGTTCCTATCCGCAGTTGCAGCGAAGCGGTATAGTATGCGAAATAGCTTTTAAGTGCTTTCAGCGGCAATGAAAACGTGTTTGCTTAATGCTTTTTTTATGGAATTGGATATAACGAGCACGCAAATAACAGGTTAACAGAATTCATCTTCAAAATTGACATTAGCATTGAAATATTATCAAGGAATATTCTGAAATAAGTCTTATTGATAAGATTGTAAGTCGTACTCCCGCCTACACGAGCTATACACAGCCAGTTATATTCACTCCTATAACTCTGACTACGATCCTGCTTTACAAGAGAATTCCTTTGAAATATAGTTAAAAAAAAGAGTAGAGTGAAAAGAGGTATGGGACGCGAGATGGAATACTTTTTGGTTTATGAATAAGGTACCACCATTGATTTTGCATCGCGTCTCTGTAACCATCTTGGGGTTGTTACATAGCAAAGGCGTTTATTGCGCGTTAAATTTCGGTCATATATCTACCACCTACAATACAGCCACATTCATAAATAAGAGATCGCCAAAAAGAAAATTATATTGGCTGTGCAGACATTTTAGAAAAAGCATTCAAAAGTAGAGATAGAAAACTATAATTTTAACGCTTTTCAACGTATTCTCAATATATAATAGCTGGTACCTAAAACAAATGTCTGGGAAAATTTTTAAAATTTTCTTGTCCATCTTAAAATGTTTCATAAATCTTTGGAAAATTCTGAAAAAAAATACCATATTTCAAAACAGACATAAACATTGCTCATAAACAGTCAGAATTATTTTTGCGATTATCGTAATAAAAATTTTGAGGTTGCATGATTATCGATGCAGCTTTAGAAATAGGTTTGTCATCATCGAAATTTTGTTACTTAGTAAATAGAAAAAACAAAAAATGGAAGAAAAACTACTGAATACCCTATAAATTCCTGAACTTGGTCAAAAACAAATCAATTTATAAATCTATAACGATAAGGTTTGCAGCTTTTGAACAAACGTTACAAACTTTGTAAAAAAATGTCAGCCCAACAGCGTTGAAGCTGGTAAGGTATTCAAAATATATTATTAGCAGATTTTTGCAAAGATCAATAAAACAATTGTGTGAACAGAAATAAAAATTTTTAGTTCATCTTTACAACTTTTTTGGGGATATAGTGATTATAAATTGAAGATACGTTGAAAAAGTTTTTAATACTTAAATATTCTTCAGTCTTTTCATGGAGACTAGACGCGCTTCCCGTGCATATTATATTTGTAAACTCTAAAAATAATTGAATAATGAAGGTTTTAGAATTTATAGTTTCGTCATTAATGAACTCAAACATTCAAAAACTCGATACTATGTAAAAAAAAAATTGGAGCATTTTTATTATTTCGTGGACACAATGTATGACGACGCAGAGGCTTCACGCCTGCCATTTTGATATTCTGCGCAGTCATAGTGAGAGATGACTGCGCAGAACATCAAAATGGCGGACTTGAAGCGTCTTGGGCGTTGACTGGATGTGTTTCCCAACCAGGGCAGGCTAAAATTACACGAATCATTGATGTTCTGTAATGTCAACTTTCAGAGAAAGTTGTGCTCAACTATTTAATATGTAGTGGGATTGCGCAAATTTAATATATATTATGCTTATGTATATAAAATTACATTATTTTTACATCATTTGTTAGTAAAGTTTTCGTGCGATTCATTATATGATTTTTCACGTGGTGAATTGTATTCATCCTACTGACGGTATTATCATTTTATTTTTTGCTAGAATATTAATTGATAATATAGCATTTTCGCAAATTAAAAATCTTTTTTCTTTGTTTTTTTTTTTGATATGTGAATTTGAAATTAAAAAATATGAATTATTTACTGAATCTGAATAGAAAATTCGCGGCAATAGTAGAATTAATTTTGTGGTGAAGATTTTGAGAAAAAACAATTGATTCAAAAAAAATAACACTCAAATGCATCAAGGTATTTTTGGAAATATTGATTAAAAGACTCCAATTTCTGAGTGCAAAATTTTTTTTGTAAATTTGAGGTACACATCTTGAGACAAGTGAAAATTTTTTAGAATAAAAAACTAGTTTCTCATTGTTGATTAAAAAAATGTTCACTGTTGAATGCAACAAGAAGAGCACTTTAGCTTGCTCTAGTGCCATATATTTCTATGTATTTAAATAAATTTATTGACTAACTTTCAAGAATGAAATGTATGTGATACAATTATCTTATTTTAACAAGTATCAATTCTTAATTGATGTTTTAGGTCAAGGCTTTAACAAAAATATGCGACAACAACAAAATTGTCTAGAAGATTGTAAGCAATCTGAAGTAACTCCAAATACTTATTGATTGAGAATATTCAATAAAATGTTAACGCTTAAATATTATCATGCAAAAGTTTCTTGATTACAAAAGCAATGCTTATGTGTAAAGAAAGAATATAGAGATGTGGGTCAGCATTCAGAACTCACTGCTCACAAACATGCACACACTACTGTTAGTAAAATAATGAATAACGAACTACTTACTTCATTGATTTTCTTGGGTCTCACTAGTGGAATGGAAAACTTAATTTCTTTGGGCCACCACTGAGGTTCGCTGATCACCTCTGCTGTGTCATGTCCCAAAGAACACTGAACCATGAATGTAACAAACCGCTCCAGCTCCGGCTGTGATGCAAATCAAGGTTTTCATAATACCTTCTTCTGTTTTTGAATGAGCGCTTGATGGCTTCTGAGGCCAGTTCAAGCTCATCTTTGCTAAATAATGTTGCACGTACCAGTGTGATCTTTTCTAAAGATGTGGGATATCCATTCGCAAACAGCAGAGGAAGGTTGGATATCATGGAACCTTCCTCTGTGGCACTGCCACCACCTGGTTCTACGTCCCCAGTGGCAGCCATCATACTCTCGTCCACATCATTGGGGAGTGTTTCCTGCCCCAAGCCAACCCCATAGCCATCCTCTTGGAAAGCTGAGTACCTCATTTTTTGAGCAATTGCCACATCTTGATATTCTTGACACCTCCTCCCTTCACTGTATGCGTTAGCATTTGAGTTTTATTCACAATTGTGCTCCATTGTGCACTAAAATGAGCAAAACAAACAGAAAATCTAATAAAAAGGCCATCACTAAATTGAAAAAAATAAATTTCAACTGAATTCTATATTTTCAATTATTACAAGGCTTTTTCCTTGAGCTGAGCAACTCTATGGTAAACGATGACTGTAATCAAGTTCTACCAGCCAAGGTGATTGTTGCCTTTCAAGCACAATTGAAAATAGCATTATTTTTTACTCAAGAAAGTTTTTCTCAACCATGAAAATACAACAGCCTATCACTAGGCGAAGGTGAAAAATTTGAAACGGAATTAGGAACGGAGCAGATTGAAAATTAGGTATGCGCGAGAGAGGAGCAAAACGGCGTAACGGTTCGCGCGGTTCCTGGTGATAAACTTGAAAAATGCTAAAGACAAGCAACTGTCAGTTCGTCGTTCTGAGCACCAGTTTCTAGACACTTATTTCACGTACCTACTACGTAGCTTAAAATGGCGGAGAACTGCAGGGGAACGAAAGGAAAGCCCTGACTGAACAGCGCGCGCTCTCTTGCCAGGTCTCACAGTCGAGGGGGAAACACGATTTTTTTCCTTTGTGTGTGTGTGCGGACGCGCGGGTTTTATAACGCAACAGCCGCACCGTACTCTCGAAAATTCTCAACGATATTTTTTTCAACAAACAAAATTGCGATTTCTTCGCGGAAATCAACTTACGATTATCTGATAACCGTCCAGGAGCTCAGCTTTTAAAAACCTCGACGCTACAGCAGCGGAAAAAATAATATCCTTTCTCACGCCCGAACTGACTGCTAGATCGTAGCAGACCAGCGGCAAGTGAAAACCGTGAGAGCTTCTGTGCCCGACTAAACTCGAACGCCTGCACTATGGGCACTCGTGCTGCGCATCTACACACTATACATCACACACACACAAACACACACACACGCACTGGCTCATGGATGAACGCACAAAGAGGGCGCTTGGTTGGCAGACCCAACGCCGAAACACAAACCTTTTTATTCAGGGTCTAATGGGGGTATTTAATATCATCCTTCTTTCCCCCTCATGCTTTTTTGTTTTAATGCTATTAGGACGCCGAATACTGACGACAGAGGGTTTACCTACTGTTTTTCTGCATCACCGAGCTGCAATTTTACAACTAACAATGGTTAATAATCCATTTAAAAGATTCACCAAGGTTAGGTTATTGCCAACAAAATTATTGCCACAAAATTGCGTCACTCGATACTAATCAGTGAAAAATAAGGTTTCTGAAAAGTTGTACCCATTTTTCATTAAATAATAGAATATAACAATACCTTACCAGTCGCAGTCAACCATGAGGTTCGAGCGTCCTTCACCACTTTAGTAAAATTGCGTAACGAGTAAAATGTATGGGTTCCTAACCTCAAATCAACAATTAATACATAATCTCATAAAGATTAGAATAAATTGGACTTCAGACGAATTTGGACAATAACCTAAAAATAGCAAACAACGTTAACAATCCAGTAATTCAAGACAAAAGAAACAGAGAAATTCAGTCATTTTACGTTTTTTAACAGCGCCATCTATAAGTATTAACTATTATCGCGGACTTGAATAAAAGACGGACGACGACCTGGACGTACATATAATTTGATCTCAAATTGGTTAAGTCTATAAAAACTGTTAGAATACTTAAAAAAGGTCGAAACTAATTGCTTAAGCAATAAAGCAAAGCCAATAAACTCAGGAAGAAGAAGAAGAACTATTATCGCAACTTGATGTAATGATTTTTCTCGAAAAACTTGGTTTTTTAGCCACGCCTAGTGAAAGTTACATTGATCTTGCAACTTTAAGCCAGAACTATAAGCATATACTTGCACATCTTTGTCAAAAGTGCAATCAAATGGAAAAAAATGCTTATTAAATTGTTAATAAGTTTTTCATAAAAGAATTATCACACGGAATAACCTCTTACTCCCTGGAAATAATCCTGGTAAAGAAAAGAAGTTGCGTACGAGTCAACATGGCGGATATTGGTCCGCAATACGAAGCAAGATGGCTAAAAGTGCTGTGTGGAGTTCTGACAGGGGAAAACGCGTTCGAGACCGCTGGCGCGTCAAGGTCGATAACCTCGTACTCTTGATATGGATACTTCGGTTGATATTTTTATAGTAAAATGCAGTAAATAATGAATGATAAATTAATAATATTATGAAATTGATTCATTAGTCAGTATTCTATAAATAAGGCCATAAATAATTGAGGACGAGTCAATCGATAGGGGGGCCTTGTCGGAAGCATCTATATCCACTTACCTACTTCCGATACCTCGTTATAACAAACAAAACAGACTTGGAATTTGATAGAATGGTTTGTTCTACAGGCAATTTAATCAATAATTGATTTTGTATAAAGATTTCTACGTAAGAATATGAATAACGTGTCATTAAAATCTAAATTCCATTCACATGATGAGAATATCTTCGAACAGGAATACCAATACCAGAATTTATTCAATTCTAAGTGTATGTTGATATAAACAATAAAAAGTATTTATATCCTACAAGCATAAATGTTATTGTTATGTTTAATTATGGCTGCGATTTGACTGAGACACGTTTTGGTCGCCATCTTGAAATAGCGAGACCCGACCGTTTCGTACGTTTTCTTTGTTCCTCCACGTACTCGCGTGAGGTTTTACTCAAATAAATCGATGGAAAAAATTTGTTTCGATCATTCAGAAATGGACAGTTCTAAATTTCGCTTTGAAATTTTGTTAAAAGTATACTAAGGATCACATTTCAAAATAGGATCCAAAATTTTGAACATCTAACCAACAAATTAGGATATTGTGGAAATTCTATGATTTTTTATCAATATTAATTTCTCTTTACAAAAAAAATAACTTAATAAATATTTGAGTGAAAAATATTTACCTATATTGAGTGTTGAGTCTTTTTTACGTTGTAGTTGGATTTTCTTTGATGCCACGACAGAATGACGACAAAATGGCCGAACAGTATTTGCAGAGATGATAATGAAGCCTTCGAAGAAAACTAACCTCTCAGTGGGCTACATAAATGCAATATGACAATTATAATTCATTATAAAATTTTTGATATGGCTCCAAAATATTTCAATTATATTACAATAAATAAAGTATCCTTTTTTACCTTAAAAAATGCAATTAATTTGGAGCGACTATGAGATCGTCTGAAGGAATCGGTAGAATGGCCAAGCATTGTCTGCGCGTTAGTTATATGTCCGTTACTTTCAGTTCAACCACTAGATGGCGCCAGTGCTTGGTGTAAAATCACTATACTCAAAGTAAGACTTTCCCTATTATATTTTCCAGACTCACTTTTTCACAAGTTGTTCAGATGCAGATTGGAATGATCCAATGAACAATAAATTACATAACTAATTGAGATTGGTCAGATATAGATAAACGATTGTATAAAAATAAACCACAGTATAATTTATTTACGAACTTACCAGATAGTAATAATTGAATACAATTTATAGAATCATGTTTGCCTATATCAGGTTTATTAACGATAAATAATAGTAACGCTGATAAATAATAGGGTTTGAAGTCAAAAAGTACCGGGTAGCTAATTATCAATTTTTTTTCAAATTCAATTCTTTAATTTTCAGTGGTATACTTTGTACTTTGTTAAAAAAATGATATTTCCAGAACTGATTATCTCAATATAAAACTTTTATGAACAGACCTTAAGATGATGTTCTAATTAACATAATTGTGTTCAGATTTTTTTCACTGTAACGACTATTATGGATTTGAAATACAAATAGTGATAAATAACGGATCAATAAATGAAAAATTAATTAAAAAATAAAATATAATGTAAAATAAAAAGCTTAAAATTCACTTTAGATCATATTTTTAAATAAAATATGATCTAAAATTGGACATAAACGATGTTTTATTTAAAAAATTAAATTAAAAAATATGTCAACGATATCAATGAAGAAAATAAGACAACAATAATTAAATGATGAAAGCTCCACGAATTGAATAATTGTTTATGCTTTATTTAGTTCACATGTAAATAAAGTAATTTTATTTTAAGTAAATAATTTGTTCCTGTATAAAAATATATGTAACATAAAAATATATGAAATATACAAAACATATAAGATAAAAGTATTAAAAAAATGTAGTGAAAAAATATTTCATTTAAATGATAATTATATACACTCGACTTAACCGTCGCGCATCATCAAATACATGCAAATCTAATAAAAATAATCAGACGGTACTGATGATGAACTAGATTAGAATCAATAAAAAAATCTAGTCAATAAAACATAATGATGTTCCATCAATATCATTTCTCTTTAGTTGTTTATAGCAACAAAGTATGTACAAAAGAATTTTAAAGTCAACGAAAAAAAATTAATCTATTGAATTGAATAGCCACTCGCAATAGGATCGTACCTTATAAGCTCCATCAAATAATAGTCGTGTTTTCACTCAGAAGCGCGCAAGGGTTATTCCACATCACCGCAACAATGCTAATATGTCATAATCTTGCATCATATCAGTATAAGCTAGCAGCTTTATTACCCAGTATCTTCGAACGATAATTATTCCAAGGGTTGTAGTACTTACATGTGTTCAATAATAAAAATTATACGTTCAATTGTTAATTCAGTTTTCTCAAGAACAAAATAAATGCCCGAGAGCGCAAGATGATCGAGACTCGAGGATATTCGATCAGGTGTCTTTGATACAGTGTTCATAAATGTCATCGTAAATGTTGGATTTTTAAATAATTTAGATAAAGGATTGTTATCACAGCACTTAAATCAATGTTTATTTTCTAGTACTCACGTTTAGTTGCGAACTCGATTCTCAACACTGAAATCAAAACATTGCTTCGCTTGTTTCTGTTTGTCAACGCAAACATCAAATGGCAAACACACCGATAATGAAAATTCACGTTCTCACTTGTCGCATCACAATTAAATGTCTCGAGCGACATAATTTCCACTGTAAAAATATCGAAATATTATGTAAACAGTTAAAATAAAAGAAAGACAGGCCGTAACCGGCGTCCGCGTGTGCGAGTCGCGTTTCGCGGAATCAGGGAAACTACGGTCTACGTGCGCCGCCTAACCCATGACGTCGGCCAATGAGCTAACAACGGGACGAGCGAGAGAGCACTAGAGCAGCCGCCAGGAGGCCAACGTACAGAGAAGAGCAGCCAGCACATAGACATAGCCAGCAGCAGCAGGCAGTGTGTCACAGTGTGTGAGTTAGCAGTACCAAATCGTCTTCGGGGTACGTGCAGTCGTTTTTTTTTTCGTTTTTCCGCACTTGGCTCGCAAGTTCCGATATATACATATACATAACCCACTCTCGTCGACGAAAAATCGTCCCTCAAAATGGCAGCTACGAGGAGGTTGCAAAAGGTAAGTACCCCGTGTTAACAAGTCAGGTTTTTCCACTCCTTTTTCGGCTACATTCGTTTGTTTTGCCACATCCTTTAGGAACTGGGAGATCTCAGGGCCTCGGCCATGAAGAACTTCACAAACATACAGGTGGACGAATCGAATATTCTCACTTGGCAGGGTCTCATATTGCCGGTAAGTCGTCCTTTTCGTTTGGAAAAAAATATCCTCTTCACCCGGGCCCAATGATTCATCAAATTTCACGTTTGGCTCTGATTCACTTTTATCTCTGGGTCGCGCTTGTTTTTTTAGGATAATCCTCCTTACAACAAAGGTGCTTTCCGAATTGAAATCAATTTCCCTGCTGAGTACCCTTTCAAGCCACCAAGGATAAACTTCAAGACAAAGATCTATCATCCCAACATCGATGAGAAGGGTCAGGTCTGTTTGCCTATTATCAGTGCTGAAAACTGGAAACCAGCCACAAAAACAGACCAAGGTTAGTTGATACTAATTAACTTTTTCTCTCAAATAACCTCAATCACGCTTCAGCACTTTGGTGTAATAGATTAGCTTCATGTAGAGATAATTACAATCATCGAGTATTAGTCACACATATTTTTCATTGAACAATATAATAAATTTGCATTTTTAAAATTTAAGGTATTTCTTGATATAATATTCACAGTTCTAACAATGAATATCGAATTAGAACATTTTTTCATTTTTTTTATAACTTGTCATGTGATCGCAAAGAAAGTGATAAAAGTAATGTGATATCAAGCACAATTTTTTATAGGTTGACCCATTGTATAATATGCATTCATTCTGTCTTTATTCTTTTAATTTGAATTATTTAATGAAAAATTATTGAGTACAAGAGTTTCTTCCTATTTTTGTATCCAAAAAAAAAAACAAATATTTTGATAAAGTTGACAAAAATTTAATTAGAATCATAGACTTTTTATGGTTGGACATTTTTTTGAAAACTACTGAGTTGTTGAGTTTTCAAACCTTTAACTTGTTGAAATTATCAATTGAATTAATGAAATCATTATTTTTCAGTGATACAATCCTTGATCGCTCTGGTAAACGATCCAGAACCAGAGCATCCATTGAGAGCTGATTTGGCAGAGGAATTTCAGAGAGACAAAAGGAAGTTCCTCAAAAATGCAGAAGAATATACAAAGAAGTATGCTGAAAAAAGGCGAGAAACGTCCTCGACGGATTAACCGTACTTAGCCATGTTTATACCAAGATGCCTGCCACCTTTCTCCAAAACATTAAGCGATAAAGTTCTTCAGAAGTGGAGCCAGGCTGAGAGAACTCTGTACAGTATGATTTGACTTTTTTTTTGCTGAAGATGATGAATATACGCAAATTGTACTATTTATACGATGAAGGCAAACTTTTAGGAATTAACGTATGTTGTAATAAAAACACTGTGTATTATAAGCTGGGATATGATGCTAGTTATTGTAGCAAAAAAATGTACTTTTTTCATGTAAAAGTGCATTTTTAATACTTTATTGAGTTATTTATGTGTTTTGTTTATAATTTAAACTCTCAATGTCTCAAGTGAGGAGCCCTCAGTGGTTCTGTGAATGATATATATGACTGGTGGCTCAAATCTTGAGTTGGGAGATGAAAAATTCTGCATTTTTTTTGCATTAAATTGAGCTTGATAACCCAGCTTAAGCTTTTCTTTTGTGTGAATTGATTGCTGAGACTTTTCTAATGTTGAGAAGCATAAAATGAATTTGATCTAAGTATAAAAAAATATATAACAATATTGTACTTTTAAAAAGTCGTTACAATAAAGTTTTTGCAGAAAAAAAAATTACACATTCATTTTGAAAATTCTTTTATTATGAAAATATAAATATTAGCTGAAAAAATTTTTCGTTGCAAAATTGAGAACAAGCACGTTACAAATAACTCTAGGTTTATAAATACATTTGGTTTCACATAATAATTCTATAAGAAATCTAGTAATGCAATAATTATTTAAAGTAATAATTGAATCAAGTCATCAAAACAAAAATCGTCTTCGCCTTCTTTCAAGTCATAAATCTCATTTTCACTCTTTAATACCGCTATCAACTTAGTAAAAGGTTTAAATCGTTCTAAAGTGCAAAGATCACCTATAATAATTAGTTTGTGCTTAGCGCGAGTCAGAGCTACTGTTAGACGCTGTTGATCTTCTAAAATATCAAACTCCTGAAAAATAATCAACGTTTACATCGGCAAATTAGTATGATTTCAATCAACATATATGTTTAGTAAAATTGAAAACATCATCTGTACCTGTATATTAGTGTCCTTTGATATACTTTTGGAGCAACTGTAAATGATGACACTTTTATCACGGCCTTGATACTGATCAACTGTATTTACTTCAATGTCGCTAGAAAGTATTGAGCGTAATAAGCGCACTTGAGCTCTATAAGGTGCAATCACACCAATATCTTTGGCTTCAATTCCCAACTGTGAAAATACATTTGAATTGTTTCAAATAAATTATTCTATTGCAATATTCTGCAATACACAGTTTGAGTAAAAAAACAATAACTTACATTTTTAATAACTTCAATTAGCCTAACAATAATAGCTGCTTCCCAATAGTTCGCATTTCCTTTCGTTATTTGTAAAGATGGGTCAAGAGACAGATGATATGTAGGAGATGTGTTCAGTAATATTGTTGAATTTTTCAGTCTCAATGAAAGGGTTTTTCTAATCCATTTTTCACAGTTTTCAAAATCCTATTGAAAAGTAAAGAAAATAGTAAATTCTGTTTCTTTATAATCACTTGATCAAACAAATGTTCGCATTACTCACTGCTACATTAGATATGGGTAGAGTTGCTTTTCCAATTTCTTCATTGCCAATTTGCAATTGATCATGATAAGTCAATTTGTTTGCTATATTCATAATGCAGCTGTTCATTCTGTATTGCAAAGTTAAAGCAACTGTATTGTTTTCTGTATCCAGTCTTAAAAACAATGATTCATTTATTCCCAGCTTTCTGAAAATTTTAAATATTTGTAAGTGAAAGATTTCTAGAATTGGACGAGTAGACAATAATATTACCTTGCAATATTGCTTTTTGCAATGGGAGGTAATTGTTCTGGATCTCCTACAAGGACAAACTTATCTGCACAATAAAGAGGCCTCAAAATAGTAGGCTGAAGGACTTGTGTACTTTCATCAACTATGCAAAAGTCAAATCTTCGTTTTGCAAGATGCGCATGTGTCGCTCCATAACAAGTCACACCAACAACTTTCTAAAAATTGTAAAAATGAATTCGTTTGAGTATTCGTTATTTACGTGCATAATTTTTTTAATAAAACATTTTTTTAATACGAACTTTACTGCAATAGAGAGTGTGCAAAGCTTCAGGTGACTGGCAATCTGCTGTCACAACATTATCTACCATTTGACTTAATCCGGGGTGGGCTCTCATACTTGATCCAAGCCTTATAAAGTCAACTTTACGATCCAGCAATTTCAACAAGATATTGTCCAAAGCTGTATTTGTGTGAGCAGTAACCAGTACTGATTTGTCTAGTTTTACAAATAATTCAATCATTGCAACGAGAGTTTGAGTTTTTCCAGTTCCTGGGAAACCTTTTATTAATATATAATTGTCTGTTGTTAGTGTTTTCAGTATAGATTGCTTTTGGTCCTTGTTTAGTTCTCCCAGAATTTCGTCAGCAAATTCTTCAGTCGAAGGTGGCAATTCCGTTGTAAATGTAGCTGGTTGCCTGTAATTCAATTATTTTTCTGTATGAATTTCTATCAATTAAAACACACGACAGTTTGAATAGTTAAGCTTATACTTTTCTATCACAATTTTGCGCAATTTACTGCAGATCTCGTGATTGTCTAAAAGACCTCCAATTTGTGACATGTTGTGTATCAAAAATTTAGAGGATGCAGCCTTATCAATATGAAAAATAGTGTCTTTATAAACATTTCTTATGTCCCTAAAATATATAGATTTTGATTAGTTCAATTCATAATTGTTTTGAAGATTCAATTGATATCAAATAGGTGTGCATACTTATCACAGTATAGGAAAACAGAGGTTGAAGTAATAGTGTCGATGTAACCAGAAATTATATTGATCCTTTTGTTTGTGCTAATAATTACATATTCGTCTTCAGAAAAATCCACTGCATTGATTTCTTCGGGTACCTTCAGATCAGACTCTTTTGATCTTTGGAATTCATGGTAAAATCGATCAGATTTTTCCAGAACTGATACCAAATTCAAGTTACTTATACAGGAACCTTTTTTCTCTCTGAAGTTACGGAAAAATATAAAATCTTTTAACCAAAATTAGTGAAGTTAAATTTATACCTCTTTGATGGTTTGACAGTCCAGATATCTTTCCAAGAAATTTGGTCTTGATTCTCTGCAGTGTCCTCAAGTTGCAAAAGTGAAACCCATCTGATCACATATTCTATATGTTCAGGCTTCAAGTGTTCCATGGTGTTATTGTAAAGAGCTTTGAGATGGTGACCGTCATACAATTCTTTTTTGTCTTCATCAGAAAGATATGTGCAGCATAAATTATTGTATTGGCATGTGGAACATGAATGATGATTGATGGGCTTGGGTAATTCCATTGGCATAACAGTTTCTTCCTCTCCAACTTTTACTATGACTGGTTGACGTGTTGAATAATATGCTACAGAGTTCCTAAGTGTAATCAAGTCTCTTTGAGCATGACTACTGCCCTTTATTTCTTTCACAATGTTTTCTCTTTTGAATCAGAAAATAATAGTTATTTGAGTGAATGCACAATTTTCAGTATTGTAACTTGTTATAATTTTCAATCAATTTTGAATTACCTCAGGTACAGTAGAAGTCCGGAATCCGTGTCACGACCAGTATTCTTCATCATCATTGTGTAGATTATTAATTGGCCCTGATGTTCACTTGAAAATGAAGCTTTCCCAGTTTTCAACTCAAGGGGGAGTATTCTACGTTCTATAGAGGGAAATAATTTGTTCTTTGACTGATTAGTAACTTCAACAGTTAAATCAATTTTCCCTTTTACTCCCAGTTCTGGAAGCCAAACGTTTTCTTCAATATCACAGATTTTTTCTATTTTACCATCATAGTTTTCATCCTTGATGTCTGGTGCAACCCCTATAAGATAATATTGGTCATATTATCAATCATAAATACAATAAATTGACTGAGAAAAATGTCGGTACCTTTTATGTAACGTTGTATGAATTTGTAAATTTGAACAACAGCAGGACGCATAAGATTTTTGCATTCAGGCATGGAAACTCCACCACTGTACATCATCATGATAGCATGTTTTGACTTGAGAAGATTGTCAAGAATTTCTGTGATTCCTTTGATTTCTGTAATACCCTTGTCCAAGACCTGAAAATAAAACAAATCAATAATGAAAATTTCAAGTGTAACCTTCAATTATTCTCTATTGAGCTTGTAACAAATATACATACTGTTTGCAAAAGTTCATGGGATAAGCTTCCCATAAGCATGTAATTATTGTTAATAGTGTTATACGGCAAATTCTCAATCTGTCTAAATTTCTCTTGCAAAATACTACGTCTGCTGCAAAACAATGAGCTGACTACTGATGTACTGGCAACAAGAGTATCTGGTTGATTAATAATCCAACCAAAATCGTTGTCAACTATCCAATACTTTGAATCTGGTGTTTCTTTTTTTGCCTTTACAACAATAGGTTCTCCTGGTTCAATTTTTGTGTAACGCCTGAAAGACAATACAAAATTAAAAAATGCAATACTCTCAAAGTTTGAAATAAAAATTCATTTACCATATTCCAAAACACTTGACAATAGCAGATGCTTCATTCGATTCTGTCTTGACAGTCAAAGTGATATCAGTTTTTTCCCAAATAATATCAATAATAATGCACCTCTTTGGATTATTAAAATCTACAACAGTGTCTTTGTAAGAAAAATCTTCGTCAAAAAAGCCATCCAATTCTTCAAGTGTATCTTTCTTGTAAGTCCATTCTTCGTCAAAAAGATCATCTAGCCCTTCAAGAGTATCAGTTCCTTGGGTTTCAGAAACATTTTCCTTATCCTTACTAGTATCACTTACTGACTTATTTTTTATTGTTAACTCTATATTTGACGATAAACTATCTTGAAGTACCTTCTTGGAAGGCAATTTTTCAGGAGACTTTTCTGCTTCTGGGGAATCTTCATTTTCCTCATCGACAAAAGTAATATTGCCATCAAAATTTTTCCTAATCTTTTTGATCTTTCGAGTCATAGGGTCACTACTAGGCATTTTCCTTTTTTTTAAAGATCCATCTTGTGCAATTTGTAATTGATCAGATTCTTCTTCTTCATCACTCGAAGACGAATCAGTAGTGGCTGATGCTGTAGCAATTGTTCCCTTAGATTGAGCAAAGTAAATACCCACATTTTTCTGGCCTGGCAGTTGTCGAGGTGTTCGCTGATTTGAAAATGTAAAATGAAAAATCATTCATCTAAATATCGTCATGCAAGAAGTCTACTTACAATAATAGTTGCGTTTGCATGTGTAATTACCTGTTTTGTAGGAGACATCTCGGTTTTCTTATTGCTTTTTTCAGTAGAATTCATAGTGATAGATTTTTTCTTTATGCTATTTTTTTTATTGCTTTTATTGCTTATTGTTAACTCAAATACCTTTGTGATGGATGAGCGGGAAACAAGTTGGTTCCTGTCATCACATCAGTGAGAATCATTCGCGCCAAAATTTTAATGCGCCATATTTATCTTGCGGTTCGCCAATCGCCGTTTGCATGTTTTCTTCTAATCACACACATGATGCATGCAATGTAGTACACTCACACAAAGAAAGACATCTGATCGGAAACCTAACCTTAACTAGGTAAAGTCAGTAAAGTGCAGTAAAGTCAAGTAAAGTGAATACCTGTGAATACCTATAATGTCATTTTTATAAATGTTTATATTTTTATCATCAAAACGTTCTCCGCAATTTGAATGACAGTTCGGAAACAATAATGCATTTGTTTTTAAACATTGAATAAAGTAAGGTATTGAGTATATACCTGCTGTTTTAGAATTAATTGTTAATTTTTAAATATCAAGATATCCAAATTATAGACAAAAGCAATGGATGAAAATATTTCAAAGCTTGTGCGTAAGCACCTTGAATTACTTTTGCTGGAGCGAGAAGAAAATCTTCAGAATTTTTTCAAAGACCTATCACCTACAAGTTTGCACAATTTAGAACGCAGTGGTCAAGCATTAAGTAAATTGACTATCTCAAATCTTGCAAGTAAAGGACCCGAGCGCTTTCAGATTGACTTAGAACGAGAAGATGGCTTACCTATTGAACATGGATTGTCCAGTGGTGATCTTGTCATCTGTATTCGATCAAAAGAGAAAGGACATAATATTAGAGCCATTGTTATTGAAGTTGGTGAATCTACTCTAAGTATTAGTACAAATGATCAGTATGAAGATGTTCAAGAGGATGAAATATTTACTGTTGTTAAGACTGATTCTGATTTTACCTATAAGAGCCAAACAAGGTAAATTATTAATACTCACTTTTCATCAATATTTATTTTTTGTTTTACTTTACAAATGATTCATATTCTTTCAGAGCTTTAAGCCTGCTTGAAAAGCAAGATCTACATTCTTCTTGCTGCCTGGATGTTGTAAAAATTCTTTTTGGCAGTGATAAAAATGAAGTGCATGATCTTTTAACTCTGGAAGATCCTATTCCAAAAAACTGCTTGAACGACACTGGCAGTTTGAAGTATTCAAATGCAAGTCTTGCTAGTGATCAAAGATCAGCTGTTGAATTTGCTGTAAAAAGGAGGTACTTTGCTATTATTCAAGGTCCTCCTGGTACTGGTAAAACAACAACTTTGATAGAAATTATTGTGCAATTGCACCGAATGGGAAAAAAAGTAAGTAATTAAAGTTCATTTTCATGACCAATTGTAATTTCTGTTTTCAAAACATATTTCTGTAATATTTTTTTTTTTTCATTACAGGTTTTGATCTGTGCTCCGACTAATGTAGCAGTTGATAATTTGGTTATACGCCTTGCTGATACTGAAGCTAAACCTCTGAGACTTGGTCATCCAACAAGAATTGCTAAGGGTGCACTCAAATATTCATTGGATTCGTATTTAGAAAGAGATGACGGTTTCATGGTTTTAAGAGATATAAAAAAATCGATCAAAGATGCGGAAAAAAGTTTGGATAATAAAGGAATTAAAAGCAAAGATGTAAAATACACTTTCAAAGAAGTTAGGCAATTGAAAAAGGAATACAGAAAGAGATTAACTAGAATAACTTGTGATGTTCTTAGAAATCAATCGGTAAGAATAACAATTTGACTGAAATACTAAAAGTACTTATCCATACTCAAATCATTTATTTTGGGGAATCTAGGTGATTCTGTGTACTCTAAATTCAGCATCAGGAATCGATGGTCAGTTACAAAACGTTCCAAAAGATCATTTTGATGTACTGATAGTTGATGAGGCATCTCAAGCTATGGAGGCATCAATGTGGATTGCCATACCAAATGCTCCTAAAGTAATTTTAGCTGGAGATATCAATCAATTGCCACCAGTAATTATGTGCCAAGAAGCTGTAAAAGGTGGCTTGAACGTGAGTCTCATGGAAAGAGCAATAAAAAATTTGAAAGAGGATTGTTATGTTCAATTGACCAGACAGTACAGAATGAATGAAAAAATAATGACTTGGTCTAGCGAAAAATTTTACGATAATACTCTTCAAGCTGATACTTCTGTTAAAAATCATCTACTAAAAGATTTACCTTTAATTAAATCAGATGATCTGACAAGTAGGTTTTCCTTGATGAACAAAATTTTTAATGAGTTGTTCAATTTTTATTTATCTTTTTCTTTATTTTAGATGAAGCGGTTATATTTATTGATACGTGCGGTTGTGAGTGTGAAGAATTTAATACTGGAGTAGAAGCTTCCTCTAAGGGAAATTTAGGAGAAGCAGTTATAGTAGACAAAGTGGTTTCAAGCTTATTGAAATCTGGTTTACCTCAGAAAGATATTGGTGTAATTACTCCCTATTCTTTACAAGTAAGCAAATGTTAAAAAAAATTATTTTTAAAATACGTTTGAAGGGCGTGTGTAAATAAAATTGATTGATTTCAGGTGGATTTCATTCGCAGATCATTTGCAGCAAAATCACTGCAAGTAGAAGTTAGTACTGTAGATGGTTTTCAAGGAAGAGAAAAAGAAGTTATTATACTGTCATTAGTAAGGAGTAATGAAGATAAAGAACTTGGATTTGTCACAGACTTTAGAAGACTTAATGTTGCCGTCACTCGTGCAAGAAGATCACTGATTGTTATTGCAGACAGTGAAACCATGGAAAAAGATGAATTGATTGTCAGTCTTTTAAAGCACATTGAAGATAATGGCTTGCTTCAAACTGCCGAGGAATATATATCTGAGAATATTGACAAGGAAATAGAGCAAATAGAGCAAACATCACATAGTAATGCAAAGCCTAAAAATAAATCTAAAGGAAAGAATAAATCATCCAAGCGTGAAGTCACTAGTAAAGCTGTTAAACAGACTCCTACCACAGCTCCTAAAGAAATGGATGTCCAAAAAGCCAAGGAAATGATAAGAATACAGAATAATATCATACACATGGTTCGGGAAGGAATGAATTTGAATAATACTATGGTAAATAGGAAAAAGTTTAACGTGTTTGATACAATTGGTACGAGTCAGCGTGATGATGAAGGTAATGTTGCAACTTTTAAAATACCGATTCCGAAATTTTCTACCTCAACAATTATTTTAATATATTTTCCGTTCAGAAATAAATATTCCTGAACAAGATGCTGAGCAAGCTGACTTAGATCTAGAAGAAAGCGAATGCAAACCAGAAAAATCGAAGCTAGAGTCAGAAGAAGAAAAGTCCGAGGAAAAAGTTGAAAAAGATGACTTCGATAAGATAGTGAAAGAGTTTCAAAAATCAAATTCAATCTGTTATTTTGATGGATGCAAAAAATCTACCAAACTCATCAAACTCATTTGTGAGTTTTGTAAAAAATGGTATTGCTTAGAGCACGGTAAGATTAATATTACTACTTATCAACTATTTACTTTAGAAATTTTTAATATATTATTCATTGTGCTATGTCATAGGTCTACAAGAAATTCACGGTTGTGGAAATGAAGTTCGTCGAAAAGCGCAAAAAGACTTTAGGCACAGAAAACCAGAAGCTACTACGAAGAAAGAAAAAGATAAATTTGCAAAAAAACTTAAAGAGCTTGAAAACTCTCGTAAGCCGAAGAAAAAATCTACAAAGTAATGAGTTTTTGAAATAACAACACTAGAAAACCATGTTTTTGTTTTGTCGGTTCGACAATTTTTTTTTTGCTTTTTTTTATTAAAAATATTTATTTACAAAGTTCAGGTCAATTACGATCCACCATACCTCCATAAATTATACATAGTAAATTCTTCGAAAAAACCGAATTTGATAAATTACGTTCTGCTTTATTTGATTCAAAAGTGGAAAATAATCGATTTGTAAAGTTTTATTTAATTTTTTTATAAATTCATCTTAGCTGCAATTGATTCCAAGATGATCGTTAAAATGAAAAGAAAAGAAAGAGAAAAACGAGTTGCCATCAACAAAAAAAGTAAACGTAACACGAGTCGTTATAAAAAAATACATGTTGTGCACTGGTCTGTGATAAACAGTCAACGCCCCAAAACCAATGCATCTCATGTGCTTTTTTTACGTATATTTCCTTTCAATCAACAATATTACTGCCGCGTTTCATTCTGCTCTATATCCAACCTACTCCATATCAAATTCCTTGTTTATCCTTTCCAAATCTCTGTGAAAAAGCATGAAAAAAAATGACATTGTGTAAATAATTGGAATTGTAAATAATTTGGTTGTTTATTAAAGCCCTTTTGCAAACTTAATACGACATTTCTGGCTACATACCTGTTTTCTACGGCGTCAGTCAAATGATATTTATGCATGAGGGATATGACCAACCTGAGGGTTGACCAAATTGTGTCTGACATTACTCTCGTTGGTGCTTTTTCTCCGTATGCACCTTGGCCGGCGGCTTGTTGATTTAACGCTGTCAACAAGTGCTCTCCGGCTTCTCTGTAATGGAAAAAAAAAAATGCATTTTTATTCATCAAAAATTGAATAGGGAATCGTTTGAAATTATCTTATAATCAAATTAACTTTTTTGCTGTTTGAAATTAAAAATGAAACCTCATTAAATGAACGATTCTATCGATTTAGTCGCAAACGTCAATGTGCAAGAAAGTCAATGTCTCCGTTTGAAAAAGAGTGTCCTACAATTGATAGCAATAGAAAAAAAAATGACTTACTTGTAGGCATTTAAATTGATGCACGAGATGCCAAGGTTGTATCTAGCACGAATGAAACCTGGCGAGAGCTCCAACGCTCGATGATAGGCGTCTACAGCTTCTTCGGAACGTTGACCGTTTGCCAAGATTGCTCCTAATCTATTCCATATCATAGGGTCCTATCGCAATTCAAAATAAAAATGTCAAACAGCTTGCATTTGCGCACGATAAGAAGATCAATATTTCCAACGAAGAAAGAAAAAACAAGAAAACGAGTTTTTCCTTTATACTTTAGATGTGTTTTCGATGATTTTTACCTTCGGTCGCGCTTGCACCGCGGCTCTGAGGCAATCCGCAGCTTTATCAAATTCGCTGGACAGATTGAATAAAACGCCGAGACCGCATTGGACGTCTGCGTCAATTGTGCCGTACGGCTGCATCCGAGCCGCCTGAATAAACAAATCCTTAACTTCTTCGTGAACGTTGCTGGGTGGAAAATAAATATGCATAATTATTAATCGTACAGTTCCAATTATATAACTATACGTTAAATCTCAATCTAATGGAATACTACTCGCGTTGCTCAATCGAATCTTCGCGTTTGATTAATAAAAATAGGCGGCACGTGTATGTCTTTCTGTTGTAAATTATTTTTGTACTCATTTGTCTCGGTCGCAATAAGTATTTTAGAAATATAGCGTCAGCGTGTTTCACTTTTCCAACCAACGTTGCAATGTTTTACCGATATATAGGTATACAGCCGTCAGATTTTTTTTATAATTAGATACACGAATATAAAATCCAAACCGAGGCGAAACTTTACAAAAACAAACTTGTTTTGATAAGCAGTCATTCATGACTAGCAGTATCGCGTTCCTTATAAAATTTATTATAAAATTAAAAAAAATCAATTTACCTGCAAGGTAAAATACTATAATCTTCAAAATAAAAACATGCGTGAAATTTATACTCAAATAATTAATTTCAAAAATAATATTTACACGACTGGCTACAATATCCGTTACAATTTCCGCGAGATCATCAATTTCGACATCTTTATAATCGTTACCGGCTGATAAATCTGGAATTTCAGAAAAATCATTGATCGCTTTAGTAAATATATCTACTCGTTATCAACGAAAATTGTGCGAAACTCTTCTACCGATTGATCATAATTTTCCGCTTAGTCATGCAATAAACATGAACTTACGCACACACTTACTCACCTAAATAAAACAGTCGAGACGCCTAACTGTGGCGGCGGATTTTCCGTAGGCTTTGACGGTTTGAGGTGTTGGTACTTTTCGTTTTTCATCAACCAGTCCTTGAGTGTGACGCACGCCTGACTCTGATAGGACTCGTTGGTATACGAAACTGCCAACGCCATGAGGGCTGTGAGATTTGTCGGGTCGAGACTGAGACACTGTTTCAGTGCTGAAATCGCAAGTGGATCTTGTTCGTTTTCCGCTTGCGTTTTCCCAAGTAGCAACCAAGCCTCGACATTTTTTGGATCCTGCTTGCAAGCTGCCTCGAAGCAGAGCACTGCACTGGGTAGATCACCCTTTTCGAGACTTCTTTTGCCCTCTTCAAGAGGATTCGACATGTCGGACATAGGATTTTCTTTGTTGAATGTGTATTCCTTGAATGGGTCGTAGAAATCCTCGTACTCGCTGATCCATGCGTGGTTCGTCGAGACTGCGTCTGAGGATACCTTTTCCCATTCGCTCTGCAGCCGCTCCCAGAACGATGATTCGTAACTCTCCGTATCTAGTGTGCAACAAATAATGAGCTCTCTTCGTTGTATTAAGTCTAAGTTTTACGGCTAAAAAAAGTTTTTTTTTGTCTTTTGTTTTTGCTCTTTTTTTTTTGTTTCGTTTTGTTCGTTTGTTCGCTCGATGATCGCCGAACGAGTACTCTCGGAATAACGAGGACTCTGCGGGTTTCTTTTTTGCTTTTTTTTTCGTTTTTTTTTTATTGTCTATAATGCTTAGTACTTTCTTTTTGGGTAACTGTTTTTTTTTGTTATATACTTAATAAACTAAACGATAATAGTCTTTTCTTTAGTTGCCTAATTCTTAATGACTTAGCGAATCTTATCTTATACTCTTATCTTTTTGGCAACCACTTGTCAAGTTGCCAATTGGTGTTAATTCTAGTTGAAAAAGATATGAAATTTTAAGTGACTTTTTTCAAACCAATCGTTGAAATTTGAAAATGAGAAATCTTTTGCTAACATTACCTTGGTTGTCATTGTTTGTGAACTCATCTATCCAGGTACCAGCGACAGCATTCTGTTCGTCAACACCACTCAAGACATTCGGCTCGTCTTGCTTGAGTTTGTCGTCCGTAACCTCAGCTGGTTTTGTGTTTTCAGTCTCAGTGAATTCAGACGTCCATTTCTCGAATGATTCTTGATCACTGGTGACTGGCGCTGATTCCAATGGCAAATCGCCCTCTTGCCGCATGAACTTCATGAACTTTGAATAGGCAAAATCTGAGCTTTCTTTACCATCAGGCTCAATGCGCTGTTCCAAATATTCCTCAGCCCATTTGGGACCAAGACCCAGCTCACCAGTCTCTCCTGGGAAGGCAACTTTGGTATCTCCAGCTGGATGGACATTCCAGATATCATCCGAATGAGTTTCCTACGAAACAAGCATCATTTGTTAGATGAAAAACTCAACTAATTATGACTAATCACTAAACAAAGAGAAAATATGGCGAGTCACACTACGCAAGACAAAGTATATTAGGAGGAGTATGTAAATTTACTTGAAAATGGCCACCAGACTGTAGATACTGATTGGCCCAAGATGTGTCTTGGCTAGTCAGTTCTTGGACGACACCAGGTGCAGTGACAGGAGCGTGAATGCTGTGATCGATGTCCCTCATCTCCTGCAGAAGATTGTCCATCTTGAAGGTAGTTGGATGAGCTTGCGTCTCCTCGAGGAACTGTTTGACCAACTGATCCGAGTCTCCAGCTTCGAAGGGCCCCAGAGAGCCAAATAGCTCTCGAACACCTTCCTCTTTGAGGCCATGGTCCTTGACGAAATGCGAGGTGAGGCGGATCAAGGGACTCGGACCTCCGCAGTCGCCTTCCACCAAATCCCTCAGAGACATTTTCGTTCACCTGCAGGGCACAACGAGTCTATGAGAAAAAAGCCCCGGACATTCGCTGCTGCGCGTATATTCTCATAAGACAGCCGATGGTGTGTGCGTTACGAGAAAGAGCAAGAGAATAAACGTCAAAAAACACGGAGCGCCATCATCGTGTTTACACGCTTTCGCCCCGGGAGTAAACAGAGACCGAGAAGAGCCACCGGGGAGTTGTGCCGCGAGAGTTGAAGAGTCCCAGGGTCAAGATACTCTCTTTCTCTCTCTTTCCCTCGCTCTCGTCGAACATGCAAATGTCTCTCTCTCTCTCTCTCTCTCTCTCTCTCTCACTCTTGCTCGTGCGCGCACACACATTCACACGTTTATGCCTGTATCTCGTGTAAGAAGGCAAACTTACCTAGCAGGGGACGACGACTTCTCGCTGTAGGTTCAGCATGCAGCTTCGCCAATGTCGAGGACAGAGTAGCGGCGGAACGGCCAGGAACACGTACACCAATGAGTGCAGTGCTCTCTGTCTCTCTCCTCTCCTCGGGAAGAGCAGCAGCACAGCAGCAGCAGCAGCAGCGTATGTGTACACGCATGCACTGATGTCGACAAACCAGCTAGTATAATGGAGGGGCGAGGGGAGTAAAGAGCAAGGGAGACACACAAACGAGCAGCGACGCACGCCGCCATAGAGTGGGAGTCTCTCTCTCTCACTCCGTGCATCTGTGTGTTGTAGTGTGTGTGTGTTAGTGAATACACGAGAGATCGGAATGCACAAGGTCGGTACGTAGACGAACGATGCACGCGTTGAAGCCGCCGCCGCTGCCATCACGGCTCTCTCTGCGACACGCTTTTACCGATCAAGCCCCGCTTCCTTACTCGTTGGAATTTCAAATTAACGCATTATTACAAGGCCCGCGGCGTGGATTTTCAGTGACTGCGGTTCTCTCTCGATTTTTTGGATGATAAATAGGTATTGTTTTGTGATATTTTCATTTTTTTTGGTTATCTTTCAAAAAAGGCCTAGGAAGCTTTTTGGCGCTTGGTTAGAAATAGACAAAATTTATTGTATGCGGTTATTATAGGGGCAAAAGCGAGGGTTGACAATTAATAATTTAAAAAAATTAAAAAATAATTGCCGCAATTGTTGGCTAAACAATTATTAAAATCATTGATTTTTTTAAATTTTATCTGTAAGTTTCGTTATAAGATATATCTTCTCAGTGAAACCAACTAAATTTATTCAACATCTGCGCGCTGTCACTCATCCGAAGCGAAGAAAAACCTTTCAATTGTGCATCAACATTAAAAAAGAAATAAATTCAATTTGTAAAAACAATTAATTACATTTTGGACGTCTACGCATCCATTTGATAGAGCCAACTATTGAACAGCAATCAGAAATACATCTCTTCGAAAATTTTCGGACATGATACCATATAACAAATAATCAATTCAATTATACGCAACTGCAATCAGTAAAAAAAGAAAACGTATATTTACATAAATCAGCCTATTAAGAATACAAATGAAAAAAAAAGAAGAATAAGTCATTAATACATATATATGACGGACGCGTCGCGTCGCGTGCTTTCGTTCGTCGCGTTATTCAATCATTTCCATACGTTCAGCCACTTGTCGTACAGTTTAGCGGCAATCATTATGCTGTCACCTGAAACGTGCGATGTTGATTAACACATTAAAACGAACACACATACACGAGGTGCTTCGATTCAATGAACACACAGACACACGTAAATGTATTATATTATTACCTGTCTGTGTGGTTGGATAAACTTTCCTCGAGTAACCGAAAGGCAATTCCACCTCGTTGAAAATTTGTTGTTTAACTTTGTGCCCGTTCAGCGCCACGTGAGTCAACAGCGATTTTTCCATTTCTTTCAAAAATATCGCCCATCTGGGTTTGAAGTAGTCTCTCACGACACCCGACCATTGTTTGTTGGCGTAATCGACGATTTCACCATTGGGACCCCAAAGCGTGATTTGATTGCGAGCGTTGAATTCGAAATTTTCACGCTCGATTTCGCTTTTACTCGGTGCTGCTGTTTTTGCCGATTCCAACCACGCGCCTAAGAGGAAATCTTTACTGCTTGCTAAAATTTCCTCGAGGTCGTCGAAGAGCTCGAGCAGCAGAGAGCTTGCGGATCTAAAAAAAAAACCACAAAGAATTTTTTTTTTTGTTATTCTCAATAATTTTTTACAAAACTATGAGTTTTCGATTTTTTTTTCATCTTCTTTTAAAGCTCGAAATACAATCAACACGCGCGCGATATCTCGCAAGGTCCGCGCGTATCTCACTTTCTTTTATCCGACAGAATAAATAAAAATATATATCTGTGAACTTCGTTGTCCAGATTATCCGGGACAGATTCGAGATAACGTTTATTTGTTTCGTTGAATCCAGCGCTCACCGAAGTTTGGTAACGTTGTTCGATAAGTAAGCCTCCTTGATGTCGCGATAAACAAAATCCGCCGATACTTGCAAGGCTTGTCTAGTAACGTCGACGAGATCGTGTTTGAACAATTCGCTTGTTATCGTTGCATTGCTCGCTTTGTTGAAGTCGCTCCACGCTTGAAAGAAGGTTTTCAAATCGTACCAGTACTGAAAGTAAACATTGTATCGTTTTGAAGAAATTGTTGCGAGTTTTCATTTTTTTTACTTACCCATATCGGTATGATAATCTTCGGACGCATCGTGATAACGTAATGGCCTCTGATATTGCGAGGATCTTTGTAATTATAAATGGATTTGCCCAATTTTTTCCAGCCTGCTCTCACAGTCTCGTCGGTAACACCATATCTTCGATCTGCATATTTAGCAAACCTTAGAAAGAGAGTTTATTTAGTATTTCAATTAAACGATTGAGCTTCTTGAAATATCATTACATACCAGTCATCGAGATCAGTTGGCTTTTTCCTGTAGCTCATTTCATTCATCAGGTCGTAAATCACGTAGTTTTGATTAATCCCTTCCGGAGTAAGTCCCGTACCGATCATAGTGCTTCCATTCATTTGCCTTCCTTCGAAAACTCTCTAAAAGATACTTATATCAATACATTTGTAAGATAGATAAAATAAAATCGAAAGAATTACTTCGTTAATAATATCTGCCGATCCAAACATTCCGAGTGTGCCACCGAAATTGTGCAGCATGCACCAGATAAACGGCTGACCGTAATAAGAATCGAAATTTTGATACTGAGGTTGTTTCTCTGAATGGAGATCGAGTATAATCATTTTTCCCTACGAAGCAGAATGGATATTAATTGAAAATACAAAACTATTGTATTCAAATCATAAATTTAACGTCACTTACAATCGGTACAGACGTCACCAAAGCTTTCACAAGCTCCTTCTTCCAAAAGTAAGCGGAGTGAGCGAACAACCATCCTTGCATCATCCTGAAATTGCAGATTTCGAATACTTTTTCGAATAGTGATACTTAATTAAAAATAAAATCGTTTAACAGACCAAACGGCATTTGGATCAGCTTTGACCATCGATGAAAAAATTGCTTTGCCAGTCTGTCTTATGTATTCAGCATCGCTACTCTTTGGATCCACCTCGTTGAACGAGTCGCAGTTGTAAATATTGTTCGTTCCAAACTCTTCGATGTACTGAAAAAACACTATACGTTATTAATAACTCATAATCGGTATAAAAAGAAAATAATAATTGTCTTACCGCTTTCAAAAATATTTTCCCAACAGTCTGAAACAACGGATCGGTAGGATCCAACATGTACGGGCTAAAAAATGAAACGTTTCTTTTCAAAGCACACACACAAAAAAAACGACAAATCAATTGATTTTGAATTGAAAATCTCACCAGCAATATTTGTCCTCGAAATCGTTCCATCGCATGACTTTGGTCACAGTTGCATTGGGGAAAACCCGCGCGAAATCCCGCGGCACATGACCGGCAAAAGCTGGCAAAATGGGTATTACACCGAGTTCTCGCATTCGCTTTAAAATCCGATGCTGCAGTCGAATGGTAAAGTTATGCCAGGATTCCGACAGCGGACCACCCCATCCACGAATGTTGCCCATTCTCGCCCTTAAAAAAATGAATTATTATAGCGTGAAACAAAAATTGATCAAATGATCATTTCGAAAGTATATAATGATTTACCATGGCAAAAATGCAGGTCCACCGAAATGTTGATCAATTTCCACCTTGTCGAGACGAAGCTCGAGATAAACCTTTTGCCAAATAGCTTCCTGCGCGTGAAATGCCAATGCCATGTTGATGCCGTTCAAGGCCATCCAGTCGATATTCTTCTCCCATTGTTCCCACTTCCACCAGGTCGAACTGTAGCCTGCTGTGCAAACGTTCTGATAGTATCTGAAACTGTGTAGAATACATTGGTTCGTTTAGTATTTACATAGTTTCCGTTCGTCTTGATGAAGATTAAAATTAATTTACAATACCGATCGTTAGAAATCACAGTTTCGTCAACATCGGGCAATTGTTTTGGTAGTTTCAATTGCGAACCTTCCCACGATATATGACAATTGCAATAGTGTTTGAGATAGTAATGCAAAGCCCAAGCTACTGCTACGCCTGACGAGCCGACGATTTTGATTTTATTCGGTCCGATTTTGTTCAACTGTAAATCCCAATTACAAATTGTTGAATTCATTATGTTTTTTTAATTAATATATCATAAATACACACCTTGAAAATATCTTTTCCCTCGGGTTTTATGCTGAAATCGACGAGTACGTCAAAGTACGAAGCATCCTTTCCCAAAACTCTCGAGATTAAGCTTTCAGCAGCATCGGTTTGTACGTCTGCCGGAGTTTTTACATACAAGTGACCCAGTGCTTTTTCAAATCCTGTATAAAAACATTCAATATAGAAAATAATCTAAAGTAACTCACAGTCACTCCAATTATTTATTTACCATCGCTGACGAAATTATCTTCCGCATTCGCAGCAACGACAATCACGTAAAAGATGATGCACGCACACGCGAGTATAATTTTCGAAAGCATCTTGCCCGCGTCTTTGGCATTTACCGACGGGACACTATACTGTCGCCGAGTTTCTATATAATCTTTGCTTTCGTTCGCGCTCGGCAGTCCTCTTCTTATCTGTACATGTATATATATATAACTGTCATTCAATGTGACTACCACACGAGACTACTGCTAGCATTCATCGCACGATTGAATTTTATTGTCTGGCGTTTATAATCCTAAAGATGGCTAAAGCGTTATTTATGCACGACGATGCGAGTTTGAAGTGATAGGGAAGGAAAAAAATTAATATACGATGTATCGATGTTTTTTATTATTGCCAGTGAAATGCCAGTTATGTAAGTGTAAATTCGAGTACTCGATGGAGACTGGATCGGATAAAATTTTATCTTATGTGTACATTATCAGTGTGAAAGATATGCGGAATGATATTGAACGAGTTCATTGCATTTGAATGTATCTATAAGAATTAGAGTTGAAGTCAAGTTCTGTAATACTCGTAGCTGACATATGCACGTTCGTGCGTTTGAAAATTTAGCGAGCTCATGCGAAATTGCTATTTAGGGAATTTCAAAATTGTCTGTGTTCACGGAGCAATAATAAGTGCATATACGATTACGCAAAAAGCCTTCGATAACGAAAAGATTGTTTAGTAGGTAGAACGATGCCAAGGCATGCGGGTACGCCTTTGCGATTCATCTTTTTCTTATAATTTTTGTGGATTGATTATTTATTATTATTATTATTATTATTATATTTGAGAAAGTCAATCGATAATTTAAGCGAGAGAATGAATAACAAGAGAAGGTCGATTTGGGAATTGATGAAACAACAAGACTTAATTTAAATTATTTTTTACTTGAACATTTGCATTATATCGAACATGGTAAGTACGAACAATTGTTTCATAGTTACGTTAAATACCCACATTTCAAAAGAGATTACTCAATTTTATAGGAAGGTCTGACTACATTTCTCATCAGCACAGGTGCATTGACTTTTATAAGCTTGAGCATTGCTTGCTACGATAAATATAAAAAGAAAATAGGTGAGAATTTTGACGTAAATACGATAACAATGTTTTCTCAATAGTTCCCACAGAATTACGGTACAAAACAATTTCTCTCGACAGATAAGAAAAACCTCGTAGAGAAAATTCTCTCGAGTCCAGATACATCCTGGAGAAAAGTAGCTAAAGTCAAGGAGCTTTTTTGCTATCCACTGAAATCAGGAAAAGCCATATGCGTCAAAGAGTGCTACTTCAGCGAATTCGGTATCACTGCCCATAAAGAAGTCTGTCCTGTGGAAGATAGGTTTGACAACCACACAATATCCCTATCATAAAAATATAAAAGTTAAATTTTATATATTTCATCGCCACAAACAGGATGTTTATAGCTTTCGACGAAAACACCAACAAATTCATAACGGCACGCTCGCATCCGAAACTGATGCTCGTCAAATTTGCCTTTCTCGCGAAAAATCGCGCCAAATTCGAGGCGGAAGGTATGCCGGCTTTGGAATTCGATTTGCCAGATGTAAAATTAGTGAAGTCGGTCATGCTAATAATGTGGTGCGGTGAAAGTGTCACCGGTATCGACTGCGGAGCCGAACCTAGCAAATGGATTTCACAGTATGCCGTCTGTTAATTTTTATTCGCGAATAAAGCAACAAATCTTTCGAGCACATTAAAATTAATGATATCCTTTAATATATTGTAAGGTATCTAAATGGTTCAGATTCTGGCATTAGATTGGCTATGCGGGCGCCTAATAAACGTCGAGATATTATAAAAGCATGGAAGTCACATGCTCAGCTTTATCCAGACATGAGAGACGAAGATTCGGTGAGTCGACTTACGTTACACGTTATATTCATTGGCATTTTTTTTTCATTAATTCAACTAAAACTACAGGGTCTGTTCTCAGATTTAGCCAGCTACATGATAATGTCGCAAGAGTCGGTCGACGATTTGAACAATCGAATCGAAAAACCGATACAGCCTCTACAGTTGCGACCGAATGTTGTTGTGACCGGTTGCGAGCCTTATGACGAAGATAATTGGGAGTGGATAAAGATCGGTAATCAAGCGATCGTACGGAGGTTCAAGTGGTGTACGAGGTGAGGATTTTATTGTTTCTTAATATTTTAATCGATGTTCGCACATAATGTTAAATGATTTGCAAAAATAATGTCAATGATGATTACTATATATTTAATTTGTTTGATCGATATAATTGTAATGACAGATGTGTAATGGCGAGGGTTGATCCCGATACCGGTATACCAGATCCCAAATACGAACCGCTAAAAACATTGCGAACGTAAGTACAAAATAATCACACGAAGAATAAAAAAATATAACTATGTAATATTATTTTAATAAGAATATTTAAATTGTTAGTTATCGCAAGCTGAAGGACCCTGCGTTAAACAAACTAGAAAGTTATGCACCCACAATTGGAGTGTACTGTGGGCTTTATCGCACTGGAACGGTTCGCTTGGATGATGATGTTTACGTCTACCAGGACGTTTGAGAATTTATTGCGAGCTTTTCATTAATAGATTCAGATCGTTAGTTGCAATATTTATGGTTTGTTACTAAGTTTCAGCAATTCATAAACAATCCATGTTAAACGTGACTATTAGGAGATAAATATAATATGTAAATAATCAGTTAGTCATAGTGACTCTAAAAAATATATAATAGAGAATAAAATAATGAATTAATAGTTGATATATGACACATGTGGTTTGGCCTTATTTTACAGAACTTCCAACTATATTTAACTTCGTCCAAGAATTTATATGCGTAGATTAAAATCTATTTTTATTTCAGAATGACTAGGGTACCGCAGATTTTTTACATATATAAATCTAATCAATGCGTAAAGCGAGGGTGTTTCTTCTTTTTTTCAAACTTATATTAAATCATTAAAATATCTTTTTAAATTCTTCTTGCCATCTACAGGCTGTCATTCAAAGTAATCTGAACAGCCACAAGCACTGGGTAACATAGATACCTACTCGTTATTCCAGACAACAAAAATCCAAATGTAAATTAAATAAAGGCATAGAGCTATATACATGTCATAATGTTGTCTTGTGTTTACTCGTGAAGACCACGCATTTGATAACAGATCGCTATAATCAATTTGTTCAGTTGACCAAGTGAGTGAAATAAGCCATTGATTATTGTAGTTCATTAATCGGGGAACAAGTACGCAAAAAAGATACTTTATATTTCACGTGAATCTATATATTATAACATCAGACAAACTTTCAGAATACATTTGAATACTTTAAATTTACAAGTCAAGGCTACTGATTCGTTATTTTGTGTGTCGGGAGCTCTATTGTCAAAATAAAACACAACGAAACAATTTTTTTAATAAAAATTTTACATTGCGTAATAAACGAAGGCGTAATCTTATATTACTTTTTGTTAAGATACGCTGAATTAAAATGACATCAAGCACGGTAAGTAGCTTCTGTTACTCTCTACAAATATTCATTTTATTTTCCAAATCTGTGGTTTATATGGGAATGATTGAATTTCAGAATGGTCTCAATACATTTCTAATAAGCACTGGAGCACTGACCCTCGTGTGCTTAACACTAACTTGGTATGAAACTATTAAAAAGAAAAGAGGTAATAATTCGAAAAGTGTCTTATAGTTTTAATAATTCTCACATCAATTTAAAATAATATTCGTTAACAGAAGAAAAAAAACTTCGGGAAAAAGTTTTATCGAGCCCAGAAACATCGTGGAAAAAAGTAGCCAAAGTCACGGAGCTTTTCTGTTACCCTTTGAAATCGGGCAAAGCTAAATCCATGAAAGAATGTCACTTCAGCGAATACGGTATCATTACTGACGATGGAGTTTGTCCCATCGAAGACAGGTAACTATTTCATCATACAATTTTCTCTTGAAAATACAATCATTTTATATTTATTTTTCGTAGGATGTTCGTAGCTTACGACGAGCAAACGAGAAAATCGGTAACGGCAGGCTCTTATAAAAAATTGTTGATCGTCAAATTGTTCTTCGTGAGCAAAAACCGAGCAAAACTCGAAGTCGAGAACATGCCACCTTTGGAGTTTGATTTGCCGGACTCAAAGTCAAAACCGGTTTCGATCACAATGTGGATGGGCGAACAAGTTGATGGCATTGATTGTGGACCTGAGCCTAGCAAGTGGCTCTCTCAGTAAGTTCAAATTATATTTCAAAATTTGCGTCGATTGATTTTTTAAAATTCCGATAGAAAAAAAATGATATTCCAGATACTTGAACGAATCAGATTCTGGCGTTAGACTGGCTATACGCATTCCAAACAAACGACGAAATGTCACTGAAGGCCCATGGAAATCCTACTCTAAAGCTTACGAACGCCTGAGAAATGAAGATTCGGTAAGTCACATATGAATCTCGTAACAATTTCCCTTAACTTATCGCACTTTAACGAAATCGTTATATAGGGTCTATTCGCATATCTCGCCAGTTTCATGTTAATGTCGGAAGATTCGGTGAACGATCTGAATAAACGTTTGGAAAATCCCATACCACCTATACAACTACGACCAAACGTCGTTGTAAAAGGTTGTGAGCCTTACGCCGAGGATAAATGGGACTGGATAAAAATCGGCAATCAAGCG
Organism: Galeopsomyia nigrocyanea; assembly: GCA_035047105.1. Classification (NCBI taxonomy): domain Eukaryota; kingdom Metazoa; phylum Arthropoda; class Insecta; order Hymenoptera; family Eulophidae; genus Galeopsomyia; species Galeopsomyia nigrocyanea. The sequence continues at coordinate 4,418,262 of JAWWMK010000040.1, read as the reverse complement.
ATCATACGGAGATTCAAATTGTGCACAAGGTAAACGTTTGTATAAAATTTGAGAATAATTTTTTTAAATACTATACGTGGGAAACACTTTTTAAAATGATGCAGGTGTGCCATGACGACGGTCGATCCCGAAACTGGCATACCTGATCCCAAGTGCGAACCATTGAAAACATTGCGCTCGTAAGTATATGGAATATTGAGAAAAAAAAATAGTTGATTTTATCAATATTATTTTTTCAGTTACCGTAAATTAGAGGACCCTGTCTTACGCAAACTGGAATTTTACTCGCCTGCGATGGGCATTTACTGTGGCCTTTATCGCACCGGATTCGTTCGTGTCGGTGATGATGTTTACGTTTATCAAGAAGATTAGAAATCAATCTAATTGTCCATGCAACGGCTTGATAACGCAAATATACTACCTTGAGTTGCACACGAAAATATTTAAGTCTGGATCTGTTATTCTATAAATACTGTACAATTAAGTGAAGTTCTGATAAGGTTTTTTGATTATTAGATATTTTTTTCTTTTCGTTGTATCGTTAAATAAACAATATTTTCCAAACGAGAATTCAAATTTGGCGCACGTTACGCTCGTGAATCTTCCGCAACTACAGGTATTCCCTCTACAACACGCGTTCACTTTCACTTCTCGCGTATGCTAATATATACACGTCAGTCGCGAGTTGAGACGCTCAAGGAACGAACGTATTTTTTTTTTTTTTTTTTTTTGCAAACGCCCAGTGCGAATTTTCGACCATGCCTGCGAACGAGTTTTTCTTTCGATATACATATTTAGAATTTAATTTCCTTCATCCATTTTTCATTCGCCGATAGATTGATTTTCACCAGGTGTAATCAATCGGAACACATTTAGATAAGGATAGTGACAGTTATATATTCATTGGAAAGTAAACATAGAGGAAAATAGTTGCTTATCGGACGACGAATGTAATACTATAAGGGGTAACGCCAGCTTCCGCTGGTTCAATATATATCCACAGGAGGTAATACAACAAATCAATTTATTCAAACATTTGATCAGATGACATTTACCTATATGCAAAGTTGTGACTTATTTTATTTGCCGAAAGAAAGCTTCAGAAATTATTTACTTTTCAAAGTTGTGTTACTTTATTTGCCAAATAAGTGTCGTAATTTCGAATTTTTAATCCGCATATCATGAACATTTTTTTTTTAAATTAAATATCAATTTAAATATAACTGTTTGAAACTTATATCGATTTTTTTACTTAAATATTTTATCTTCTAATTGCATTGATACTTGAAATAGTACTCAACTTACTCATAGATGCACATGTGTATGCATACTTTAAGTTTTCCGGTTTAGCGATAGAATTGCTATCTCCGTAGCGATAAATTGCCATATATGCATCGTCTCTTGCGTAAAGAGAAAAAAAAATTGAAGTGATTGCAGTATAGCTCTAATAACCCGACCAGCGTGGTCGTAAATATAGTAAAATGCAATGAGCATGTGAGTAGTAAAGCATTTTCATCGCGATCTAGACTTCAATAATTCTCTGTTTTTATTAATACAGTAATCATCGAGTGGGGGAAAAAATACTGCAAGATGACGTCCCATACTGTGAGTACAATTGTTAAAATAAGTTATAAATTTTTCGAAGCTGTTTTTATAAAAAGTGCAATGTGATTTCAGGATGGACTGAATACATTTTTAGTAAGCACCGGTGCACTGACGCTTTCGAGCTTAGCCCTGGCTTGGTACGAAAAAAATAAAAAAATCAGAGGTACAGTGCACATCAATTTCATTATTTTGAAAATTTTGCCTCCACGTTTTTTTTTCTAAAATAATGCTCTCCAACAGATGAGCTCAGACTCCGTAAAAAAGTGTTGTCAAGCCCAGACACCTCATGGAAGAAAGTAGCAACGGTCGCCGAGCTTTTTTGCTATCCTCTGAAATCGGGCAAAGCAAAATCAATCGAAGAATGTTTCTTCGGCGAGTACGGTATCACCATCGACGGAGGGGTTCGCCCTATCGAAGACAGGTAAATAATCAAATATTATACGCGTATTAAATTCAATGTTCCAAGTAATTTGAAAAAATATATATAATTTGTTTTTTAAATAGGATGTTCACAGCTTTCGACGAGAAAACGCGACAATTCGTAACTGGTCGCAGTCATCCAAAGCTATTGATGGTCAAATGCAGTTTCGTGAAGCAAAATCGTGCAAAGTTCGAAGCAGACGGCATGCCACCTTTAGAATTCGATCTGCCGGATTATAAATCCGAATCAGTTGCATTCATAATGTGGTTCGGTGAAAATGTCAATGGTATCGATTGTGGTTCTGAACCTAGCGAGTGGCTTTCAAAGTATGCGTTGGCATTCATTTTATTACTAATTTTTTCGTTTTTTTTTTTCAAATAACGAACGGAGCTTTTATATTTCTCAAAATTTATATAACATTCTAGGTATCTAAATGATTCAGAGTGTAAACTGCGGGTGGCTATGCGTATTCCTAATAGACACCGAATCGTCACAAAGGGAGCCTGGGAACCCTATGCAAAAGCTTATACCAGCATGAGAGATGAAGACTCAGTAAGCATTTATATATTTAATTAACACTTATTAAATAATTTAATTATTCTGCGATAGTAAAACTACATCTATATAAATGAAATTTCAGGGCCTCTTCTCGGACATAGCCAGCTACATGTTGCTGTCGAAAGAGTCGGTTGATGATTTGAACAAGCGAATTGAAAAACCAATAGCACCATTACAATTTAGGCCCAACATTGTTGTGAAAGGCTGCGAAGCTTATGCTGAAGATAACTGGGAGTGGGTAAAAATTGGGGATCAAGCGATCATACGAATGTTCAAGACTTGCACGAGGTACCTAAAATAATAATCAAATTATTTATTATACGAAAAGTTTATCTTAAAAAAACTTTTCAGGTGTACAATGACCAGAGTGGATCCAGATACGGGTATACCAGATCCTACGTACGAACCGCTGAAGACATTGCGAACGTAAGTATCCGCAACAATTTCATATAAAGTCTAACAAGTTCAAGTTGATTTTAACATTTCTCATAAAACTCATCTCTGACTTTCCAGTTACCGCAAGTTGAAAGATCCAGTTTTGAATGCGTTGGAACATTATGCGCCGGCACTTGGCGTCTATTGCGGCCTCTATCGCCCTGGAATGGTTCGTCTCAACGACGATGTCTACGTCTACCAAGATTGAGAAAATCGATTTTCCGCTCTTGATTACATTTTTTCATACGCTATATATATTCAGATTGTAAGGATTATCCATAGCAGAAAAAAATCCAGTATATCATGTTCGTTTTTTGTTTTATTGCCGCGTAATTGTGCATCTTAAGCGTATAAGAATAAAACTAAGCATTAAGTTATTCATTATACATATGTCGCATATAAAATCCGTAAAACAATAAATTTTCCAAAAAATATAAGTCTGATAAGTCCATTATAAACAATTTCTTATAACTGACTTAGTTCGCTAAACTTCGGTTCATCGACTCTAATTATAGCACTGTAATTAATTGAGCTTTTCGTTGTGTCAAACGAACTCGAAGCCACCGTCGCCGTGAAGAACCAAATTGTACTGTCTGATAAGTGAAGTGGATCGGTGAAAATCCTCTTTGTAGTCTCATCGGGGGCAGCCCAAAATCAAGCGGGCAGAGTCTCGTAGGCAGCAGCCGATGCCAACTCCTTGTAGTAGGCAAAGATTTCTTTGTTCACGAGATGAGCATCACTGTTGCGAAACGCCTTCAGGTAGCTGGGCAGATTTGATCATCGCCTCGCGACTGGGCAACTTTACGTTTTCACGGAGAACAGCAATGAAGTAGGCCGACTGAAATATTCACATTGTGCAAGTTAACGTGATTGATATACCTTAAAAAAGATGAAAATCTTAAGGAGCGTTTGTTTTACCTGAGGTGAGCTTTCAAAACAGCAAGACGGGGGAAAGGTACATTCATGATAGCCATGGTCGGACGTACGATGTTGATCAGATGCTTTTACACGTAGTGAATGTGTTTACCAACGCCACATCGGTTATTTCACGTGAATAATCATGCAAAAACGTCTCGTGACCAATCTCCTGATAGATCATCACATGATGTTTCAGTAGGGCAGTGGCTTTGACAAGATGATTGTCAGTTATTCAAAACTTCTAACAATACTTTACTAATTCAATAGTTTTGCCAATTCACTGTTGAATTCGCGCTAATCTATCGTGCTTCTTTCCTTCGATGACTCTATTTTTTTTATATCTACATTTTAGTTGTTTAATGAACTTTCACATTTCGTTGTGCTTTTTTCTTTGAGCAATTTTTCCTTATTGATGTTTGACTTGTAATTAACATATGAAGAGTTTCTTATAAATCTCCCCCAAAAAAATCGACTCGTGTGAAACCCAAGTTCACTCGATTCACGTCTAATCCAATACAAAGCACCGATTGAGGAAAAAATCGCTGGAAATTTATAACTCGGCTGACAATTGATTTGAATGAAGAAATTGACATGTGACTGTGACTCCTTTGCTTTGACATTTCTACTATAAATTTTCACTTATCATAATTCACTTATCATTTCACTTATCATATTCATAATTTTTCATACAACATTCCATTTTTAGTTTTCACGTATAGGTGTTTCTATTGTATAATTTTTCATTTGTCTCGTCATTCTCAAATACGAGCGCTTTTTTGACTAAAAGAATGAATCAACCTTTTTTTGCTTTCATTCAATCGTCATTTTCGCAAGTCGATCACGCAAACTTTTTAAACCTTTATCTTCCCCACTTTATTGTTTCCTCGGACAGTAAAAAAAATGATATGATTTCTTTTTTGGGTGTGTTATGTAAAACTTTTGAAATAACCCAAAGTTCTCTTTTGCGGCCCTTCAATTTTGAGTATATTGATGAATCGTTATGCAATTTTCAACAGCAGATTTGCATCATTAAACTTGAAGCTAAAAAATTGCCTTAATTTGCATCTCCATTTGCGAAATTCGACCTTTTACCCTAGGAGTTTCGCACTTGACAAAAATGAGATTCCACACTATAAATGTACAGTTGAGTTCAGCTTGAGCCGCGTGAATCAGTTCAAACATTTACGAAAAATAATGAAAATCCTTATTTATCTTTTATTACTCATCCTTATTCAATGGATTTTGGACATTTTGTTTTACTTGTTGATATAAACAATTGTATATTTTGTTCACTACACAATTTCATAAGTTAACAGTTAATTAACGAAAGCTACAATGAGAAAAAATTATTAGAGTGAATAAGCATCTTGAATGAACTGAAACATTCAAAGCATATTGGTAAAACTATCGAAGTATATATAAGTTCTGAATAGCTGACAGGCATCCATTGTGGCGAAATCGTTCAAGCTACTCAACGTAAAATAATGAAGAAAGAGTTGAGTTTGTTTTATTGAGGTTTCATTCACAAATTCTGAAAATTATTTGCAGTATAAGATTCTATTTCAGTTATTGTATTGTTTCAACGAAAGAAAAAAAAACGCAATGTAAACGTGAACTAGTAAATTATTCGTACACGATTAAGTTGTACAAATACCGTAGCAATAAAACAGTGAAATTGATAAATTCGAATTCTCTTTGCATTCCATGAAACTAATTTCAACGAGAACATAAACTCACGATGTATTAAATTTAGAACCGAGGTAAAAATTGACTTGTCACGTGAATATTTACCAAGAAATCGAAAAAATTAGTATAACACTGAAGAACAAAAAAATTAATTCTTAGTTTCTCGAGTTACATAAACAATTTTGTTTTCGTGTGTGAATTTTGATATCGAATTCAGTTATTGCAAATTCAAATACTCAAAAATGTATGTTAACTCAAAAATCTTCGAAAAAGTCGAGTTATTAAATCGAACTTTTCTGTGTAAATAGAAATTAATTTATTTCACTGTCCTAAAATCCATCATTTGAACTTTAATTTTAGTCTTCGTAAAAAATTTTCACATACTTTGAAAATCAAGTAAAGTATAAAACAAACATTGAAACTAAAACTTGCACATATGCATGAAACTAAATATTGACCGTTTTTTTTCTACGATACCCGCAGAACATCTATATTTTCGTATGCTAATGCACCAGTGTTTTTCTAATTCGCATCGTTTAAATCGAGCGCAGTATAGTTTGATGTGTGCCTCGTTGCCAGTTGCATGGTGACTGCGGTCTCCTAAGTACCGATTGATCGTAAGTGTTAAAAAATAGAATTATTTCTTTTTGATGAATTTTATTATGATTATTATGAAGTTTCGAATTTGCTGGCAGAACGACGGGACAACGGTTCATTTGTGTTAATGATTGTATTTCGCATACAGATATTAATTATTGAATTCAAGTATGTAAATTTGTGTTCATACGTAAAATTTTTTTTTTTGAAGTGATCAAAATCTCTGTCTTAAAAAATGGATCTTACCGAAACATGAATTGTCACATGTACAATTTATGTGTAGATATTTCCATATTGTACGTAGATGACCACTAAATTGAGATTGAAATCTGTGTGAGAGATCGATTGCAACATACATGTACTTTCAAATAAATAAAGTTAATTAAAAACTACGTTTGTTTATCAACCGACAAATAGTTTTATATATCAATTACGCTATCTTATCTTTCATTGAAACTCACTGCTACTTGTGTTATACCATAAAATCAATCAGTCTTCCGCGACTTTCAATTCGACAAGAAACATATTTACAATCACAGCTTTGTTTTTTTTTTCCCCAGCGTTCGCGATGTCTCTACCTTCCGGATTCAACTTGTTCAACTTTGCCACGGTGATATTATCCATCTTCATAACTTTCTACCTTTGGGCGAAATACAAGCAAACCTACTGGTCGCGTCGTGGCGTTTATTCGTCGCCGGCTCACTGGTTTTTCGGCCACTTCCGTGATGCCTTTTTCCTGCGAGCTTCACCTCCGCACATCCTCGGCGAGTTGCATCGTGCCTGCGAGGACAAACCCGTCGTCGGAGTCTACATTCTCCAGAAACCATTTCTCTTACTACGCGACAACGAGATAATCAAACGCGTTCTCGTCAAAGATTTTCACGTATTTCCGGACAGATACTTCGCTGCCAAACGTAAAACCGATATTGTCGGCAGTGCCGGTTTGTTTTCCATTGACAATCCGCAATGGAAGTACTTGAGGTTGAAATTATCGCCTGCATTCACATCCGGAAAGCAGAAGAGATTGTTCGAGTTGATGCTGGAAAGCGCTGAAAATATGAAAAAACATCTGGAAGGGAAAGTGTCGAACAGAGGTGAAACTACGATAGAAGCGAGAAGCGTTTCGACCAAATTCACCACCGACGTCATATCTTCATTGAGTTTCGGCATCAGGACCAATTCGTTCGATCAACCCGAACCGGAATTCTACGTGCGCAGTAAGTCTGGAGTGTTGCACGTTTATGCAATACGATGTCAGACCTGTCATAATGACTGTGCTTGTATATTGATGACTATATTTGTCGACTAATAGTTTTTTTTTCTCTTTACATAATCGAAGTTGTCATCGTGACTGTGCGATTATTGCCAACTGAATATTTATTTAATATCGCAAGCTCCGATAAAACGATTATAAAATTGCACGTTTCTCATGACAGATTATGATAAACTAATTGCTATTTTGAAATACTTGATATTTGCAGGTAGAGATATTTTTAGTCAGAATGTCTCGCGCACATTCCTACTGTTCGCCAATTTCTTCTTCCCGAAACTCAACGATTTCAATCCCAGCGGTTTTCTCGGCCCGCATACCGACTTTTTTCGACAAATTTTCTGGGAGTCGATGAACGAACGTGAAAAATCCGGCACGAAGAGAGGCGACATCATCGATTTGCTCTTGGAGCTGAAAAACGAGCAGCGAAGCGATGAATTCAGTAAGAAATTGCACATCAAGTGTAACATTTAACGCGTATGGAAATTAAAAAAAAAATGTTCTTTTTTTTATTCGATTACAGCATTCCAAGGCGACTACTTGTTGGCGCAATCGGTGATCTTCTTCGTGGCCGGTTTGGAGACGAGCGCGGTTACAATGAGCTTCACTCTGATGGAGCTCGCGCGTAATCCGCAAGTTCAGGAAAAAATTCGCGACGAATTGCGTCGCAAGCTCGGCAACGAGAAGCTCACCTACGAGCGCATTTCCGAGATGAATTATCTGCAGCAGGTTATCAACGAAACTATGCGTCTTTATCCACCTGCACCGCTTCTCGATAGAATGGCTATTGAAGATTATAAAGTTTGTTTTTGATTTTTGAACAATTATAAACTTATGAGTTACCGATTATTCGAGAAAAAAAAATGTTTTTTTTTTCTGTTTAGATACCGGGAACCGACATCGTCATCGAAAAAGGTACGGTAGTTTACGCGGTTCTGACGGGATTGCACAAGGATCCTCAGTACTATTCCGATCCAGAAACTTACGATCCCGACAGATTCAGCGAGGAAAGGAAACAGCTTATCAAACCATGCACTTACATGCCTTTCGGAGAAGGACCACGAATTTGCATTGGTAAAAAAAAAATGATTTTATCATTATATTGTTTCACATAATAGCATAATACTAATAAGCTTCTTATTTCAGGTCAACGCACAGGTGCTCTGCAGACGATGGTTGGTTTGATAACGATACTGCGTGAATACGAAGTTTCGTGGAACCATCAGTACAAGAACGAAGTGAGCAAACGAGCGATATTTACTGCGCCTTCGGATGGAATTCATTTGAATTTCAGAAGATCGCCGATTAATGCTTAATCGAGCTGACATTTTATTCAGTTAATACCGTTCTTTAGTCGGTACTTTTTCGATGATTATTTTATCTTTTTGTTATAACATGTAGCAATAAAAACGCACCGAAATACATATATTATATTGTCACATTATACGTGTGTCATTTAATCTTTATTGGATTAACTTTTAACGTTCTACGCTACGTTTGAACGATCACTTTGTATTTTTATAATAATACTACGCTTTGCGTAATAGGTATGTATAGTTCTTTAATTTGCTGATTCGTACATTAGAAGTAAATATCCCTACGAACCATTATCTTGTGTCGATACCGTTTGTTCAATTAGTTAAACACGATTATTAAACATAGAAATATTGAACGTTTTATTTATTGCTAGACACTTTAGTAAATCAAATAACTTGACATTTCAAATAACAAAAGAATACAAAGCTAAATATAAAGAGCTAGTGAAATATGCTAAAAATAAGTCGATCGTTCCGGCATCAAACAATAGACCAACTGATAAAACGAATTATCAACTATAAATATAATTTCGCATCTATAGCACCCTGAAAAGTCAATTTTCAATTGTTTGTATTGAATTCGTGGATTGGTCTTTTTTGAGAAACTCCCGATAGAAAAATAGTTAGTTATGATAACAGAAATTTACGAGCGCAATGTTTCACAATTAATGAGTCAATAATTACATCTTGAATTTGGCATCTTCAAAGACTGGTCAGAGGTAACCATAAACCAAGCAGGTTACTATGATACCAACCTGCTTGGTTTATGTCTGCCACCGACCAGACTACGAAGATGACTATATACCAGATTAATTTGCACTTTAGTACCTTATGCACCAGTTAATTGTTGCACAAGACATTAATGCGCATCTCTTTCTGCAAAGGTGGATAAAGAAGAACTATGCAAGTATGAAAATTCATATCCTAGATACGTCAATGTATAATTAAGATCGGTGTCTGTTGACTCAGAGATTTATTGCATCAGAGTTTCGTTGTGTCGAACTAAATTGTACTGTCTGAAGTGAAGAGGGTCGGTGAAAATCCTCTTGGTAGTCTCATCGGAGGCAGCTATGAACCAATCAGGCAGAGTCTGGTAGCCGGCCGCCGAGGCCAAGTCGTTGTAGTAGGCAAAAATTTCTTTGTTCACCAGGTGGGCGTCGCTATTGCGTTTGCCAGGGGGAAGCTCCGAAGCTTTGATCATCGCCTCGCGGCTGGGCAACTTTACTTGTCCTCGAAGTACAGCTATGAAGTAGGCCGACTGAAATTTTCATTAGTGCAGTTAACACAACTGCGATGTACCCCCGCAAAAGGTGACAGTGAGCTTCAACTTACCTGAGCATGAGCCTCCACAACAGCGAGACGAGGATAAGGTACGTTCATGATAGCCATGGTCGGACGTACGGCGTTGATCAGATGCTTGTACACGTACTGAATGTGTTTACCGACGACTTTGATGCCGCTGCTCTCGTCCAAGTAAGGGAAATCGAACAAGAAGCCCGTGGCGTAGATGAG
>JAWWMK010000040.1:4358728-4407844 GCA_035047105.1 Galeopsomyia nigrocyanea | reverse complement strand
ACACACACACACACACACACACACACACACACACACACACACACACACACACACACACACACACATACACACTCACCTATATATATCGGCCTCTTTGCTGCCTGAAAACTCTTTCTCTCGCGAGCGAGCGCGAACTAATTAAGAAGCTCAATTATACTGGGACGCGCAAGCTGCCAAGTTAATTCTGAAGCTCTCTTTGGCCGGTTAACTTTGTGCTAAAACCTTATACGCGATTCGCTACTCTCTATCTCTCACTTTCTCTACTCGTATCGTAATCGGATATCGGATAGAGAGATCTCTCGGAAATCTCGAAATGCCCAGCTTCACTCTTACTCCTAATTTCTTCTTCTTCTTCTTCTTTTTTCAACTTTTTTTTTCTTACTTTAACTTCCTTTTTCTTTGAATTAGGGAACTTTGATTCTTAGCCATTTGCCGATCGCGTACACGATGAGAAAACTTGGCAATTAAGATCCCTTTTAATTATCAATAGACTGTCTGTCCACTTTCGACCTCGTTCTTCTTTTCTTTTTTATCTTTCAGGATAAAAATCGAGCAAGCGAAAAGTTTTGCATGCTGTACAGAGAGTTTCACAATTCATTAGCTTCGAAAAGTTTCGCAGGAGCGAGCTACAACACGAGAGTTGGTACTTTTGAATTATGTCCTGCTTGTACTCTTGCTGCGAGCGGGCGAGCGAGCGAGTACTATGCGTAAACAAAAGGGAATAACGGATGGCTGTTCACAAGTAAATTATCTTGTGCTCGACTAATTTTACCAAACTTTAACAAGACAATGAAAAAATAAAGTTTAATTAAACGTTTAACGAAAACCATCAACTGTACTGCATTCAATTCAAATTCAAAACGCGTCCTTATCACGTGATAACACATATACAAACTCAAACAAATCATCGTCGCGTGTATATATACAAGTTCTCCGGTCTATATATTCGAGATCGTTATAACACTGCACAGCTTTAACATCCGCTCGCTGTTCGTCCTGTGTATACACACCTTGCGCGACGGCCAGAACCACAAAACTTAAGGAGGAGGGGGAGGTTAATGTGTACTCGCCGAATGAACCTATACACACATTGTTCGCGCGTGCAGTGCAGTGTAGTGTTTGAACTGCTTGCCTTATCAAACACTTTGGCGCGTGTCTTTTCCTACACCTGCTCCTGTCGTCGTTCAAGTCATTTTACGAGACTTGCCTTTGAAGCCGTTGTAAGTGAATTTTATTTTTTTTTTCTTCTTCGACGGTGATTAAAAAAAAGAGTGGCAATTTTCATTAGAGCGTCGTCATTTTACAAGAGAGAGAGAGAGAGAGAAGCGTATAATTAAAAATTTTCAATAACCTTTTTCACACTCTTGTGGAAAAATCACTTGAAACATCTATATCTCGCTAGACTACTGAAAAAGTAAAAAAAAAGACAGACGATATCACGAGAGCGATAATCGTGGGCGTCTCGTGGGTTTGGCAAAGTGGCCAATGAAAAAGTCGAACATACGACGCCCGCGAGAGAGAGAGAGAGAGAGAATCGTATCGCTTGCGGCTTGCGCGCTGCAGTAATCCTTTAGCGGTGTCGGTGCCGCCGCCGCCATGCCCGCGGGAGTACATAACCGTTTGGTCAGCCAACCTAGCTTGACCCATTCGCCTCTTACGTCTTATAGCACACACATACACACACATTCTTATCTGGGTAGCCCACTTCATCCTCTCCCTCTCTCTCTCTCTCTTGAGCTTGAGCTTGAGCTTGAGCTTGAGCGAATTTACTGCCGCATAGCGTAGAGAGAGAGAGAGAGAGAGAGAGAGAGAGAGAAATACCTTGAGCCAACATATATACAAACAGTTTGAGTTTTCGGGTATATATATACCAACTTTTTTTCCCATCCGACAATCGTATTTTATGACGCTTTATCCTTTGTCTCAGAGGAAAAGCTCGACTTTGTGTGCGTGTGGTAAAGAATCCTTTTTATATTATTTTTATGAATAGTTTACATTCGAAAGTTTTCTGGAATAATGATTTTTTATTCGAGCTTGTTTGCTTCCAATTTCCAGGAAATTTATTTCAGAGCAAATATGTAAGCTCGAACGGAATGAATATTTTCTGATAAATATATTTCCAATTAAGAAACGCTCTCATTAAAGCTCGATCCATAAACGGTTATTACCGTCTACTATTAACGATTACTCGTGAATTAAACAGCGAAATACCTTTACCGCAACCACCTGTTATTATAAAAAAAAATTGAAGAAAAAAAAAATCACGAACAAAAGGAAACGAAAAACTTGATATATATGATAGAGAGATCAAAAAGTAAGTCCTTACCTCGCGCGGTCGGCAAATCCTCGCTCACGGCTATTTAAAAGTACGCGCGAACTTGCGAAAGATTAGAGCAATCCCGAGGAGAGAGCGCGAACGCGGATAAAACGCCCCTCTTGGAAAATAAAGCCGAGAGGGAGAGAGAGAGAAAGGGCGCGTTCGAGTCGTAGTCGTAAACGCATACCAGCAGCTCTCTCTCTCTCAAACCGTGAAATTAAAGAGTATAATAAAAGCAAGCCGCAAGGATCTATTCCGCACCTTTAATACCTTTCGCGCTCACAAAAAAAAAAGAAAAAAAAAGGAAATCGAATTTCAACGTCGTCGTCGAGAATGAATCTCAATCACACTTGGAACTCTCTAATAACGCTAATGCGTCCTCCCGATTAATCAGTAACTCTCGTGAGAGAGAGAGAAGCTGGCAGCTTGTTTGGTTGCGCAGACACTTGGACACTTCGGCGCTCTATCTCTCGCTCTCACCGAATGGCAATCGCGGTAATGCGTCACCGCGGGAGATTAGGAACGGAGGGACCCAAATAACCCCCTCGCTATAGCAAACCGATTTCAATCGCTCGACTCCTCCATAACAGTTTCGTCTCGCTCTTCTTTGTTAGTTCGCCGCGTGTTTCTATATGTATATACCTTTTGCCGATTGATTGGTTGCCGCTTATACTTCAAACGTTTGAGATTTAATTTTTTTCAGCTGAATATTGCGAGCTTTTGATGTAGATGTTTTTTTTTTCGTTTGTTCACAATTTTTTTTAAATAGAAATTGTTTATACAAACCTTTGAATGAAAAAAAAATTATATATATATATATATCTGAGCTTTTGAAAGTTATCGAAGCTTAACAAGGCCAGAAACCGATGAATCGAAAGCTCGCATCATTAAATTCCCAAAGCTCTTCGGCAAAATTCCTTTCGCTCGTCACAAAGGCGCTGAAGAGAGCGAGATAGAGAGAGAGAGAGTGAGTGAGAGAGAGAGAGAGAGAGAAAAAAAATCTCGCCTTCCGCGATTCAAATGAGCTCTCGACTGGGGGGATGGGGTGGGTTCTCGCTTCAGCAAAAAGAGCACTTTCATCGTTTGCGCTTTCCCGCCGGGGATACACGCGCGTAATTGCAGAGATCAAAGAGCGAGCCAGCCGAGTGAAGTGAATTTCACGCCGAAAAAAAAATAAAAGTCGCCGAGTTTATATGAAATCGCGCTTTTTTTTGTGTTCATCCACTGCTCGATCGTCCGCGAACTTGTTGATTAATGTTTGACGAGAGTCGTTTTATTTCCGTCTGGTAAACAATACATTCGAGGACAACTGTACACCGCGTGGAAAGAAAAAAAAAAACAAACACGAGTTATTTTTTTATTAAAGCTCCGCGGAGGTAAAATTTTCATTCGATATACGCTTAACGAACGATCGTCGCGTTGAATAATCATTTCACACACGGGAGAATCCGAGCGAGAGAAGAAAAAAAAGAACAGCTAATTGAAAATGTGACAAAAGTGTCTTTTGAATACTGTATAGAACGCACGCGCGCGGCAAGCGAGTGAATTTCAAATCGAGTTTATAAAGGGCCGGATGATGATCGATTCCCTGAATATTTCAGCACTCGACAGAACGAGAACGTTATACAGCTAAGTGCATCGTCGATAATTAAACAATTTTCCAAATATAAAAAAAAAAGTGAACGGATCCGGCACGTGTCTCGCAGTTGCTTTAAATACAAAGTCGCAATAAGTCGCGTCAACAAAGATACGCCCTTTATAAATTAAAATACATGTATCTCGATTGACGCAACGCGCGTGCTTGCCAAGATATAGGGATATAATATGAAACTTATATAGCAAAAAGCAATTTTTATCTCTATAGCACGCCTCATTTCTTCTCGAGCGAATGAGCATCTCTCACATGCGCGAACCGAGGGAAAACGCACGACTCTCCAGTGGAAATCCCTACGACCCCCCGAGAAGAAAGTATCTCAAATTAAGGAGCCAAACCCACTAGTAGTAGTAGTAGTATGTAGTAGCAGTAACAGAAGGCCGAGAGAGTAGAGAGAAAGTGACTCGTAGCCGCAGTCCATAAATTGTGCGAGAGAGCTGGATAGACTCCCAAGGGACATGCTCGACCTCGTCGATTCTCGAATTAGACCCCGTCGACTTTTCGAGAGAAAGAGAGAGAGGCTTGCCGTGTATATCTTTACGGGGACAAATTGTTGTGTAGGCTGCGCAAACCCTATAGCTATCGTAGACTAACGGATCGCATTGCACTCCAATAAAAATCTCCTCCCCCATCGCCAATGTATATATGTAACGTTCTCTTATCGACGAACCAACCGAAATAATAACTTCTAGCCCTTTTTGTCGACAGTACGATGCAAGTTTATAATACACCTTTACGCTCGCGAGCTTCTTCGCCGCGAGTACATACCCTTTTATATACTCCACGGCATTAGCATATTCCTTCGATCCATTTTTCATCGCCCCCTCTTCGCTTATACTCTTTTTTTTACCGCTCTTTTCATATCGCACTCTTTTTTTCAGCTCTTATCTCTCGCTCTCGCGAGCGCATTGCATTTCATTTACTCGCGCCGGGGGGAGAGAGAAGAGAAAAATGATGATCGTGAAAATTTGCGGCAGGCGATTTTTGATTATATACTTTCGCCGGTGAAAAGCATAATACACACCAATCGATCGTTCAAACAATACGCGGTTAACATTCGATATCTCCCTTTGGAAAATAAAACTTCCACTCGATAATGTATAAAAAGTGTTCGATTAAAAGCTTTTTTCGCGCATATCCGTAAAATAAACATCAATCGGCGTAGATAAACATCCATTTTAACCGTAACAACGGAAAGAAACAACCATCCGCTCCATTTTCATTTTCCGAAAAAAAAAAAACAAACAACGGGCGAAAAGTTTTCACGCTCCACATACGAACTACTCCAACAAATTGAGATCGCACGGAGAAAGGGGGAGAAAGCGAGGTATATATACAGTTCATAAAGCCCAGAATGTCGGATGCAGTCGGACGAATTTTCGAAGACGGATCCATCGCACATTCCCTCGGAAATCTCGCGCCAGATGGCGGCGGAACAGACGCAGACGCGTCCTAAAAGCGCGTGTAATTGACGCGCGAGTGCGCGCGCCCTGCACGGAAAAATTTTTGGGAAAAACAGGAGCGATTAAAAATAGACGAAAGATTGTAAGGGTGTGCTGCGCTTATTACAGCTGCTACGTTATATCTTTGTCCTTTTATACTTTATATATGTGTGAGTTATGTCGAGATTGCCACGATGATATATTATTTGGAATGGAATCATCTGTTTTCGTAAATTAATTTTTATCGATAATTTTTACATAACAAGAAAAGCTTTAAAAAAAAGCTCGGTTTACATTCGACTACCCAATACAAAAAAAGCTCAACTCTAGCGACTTTAAATATTCAGCGACGATAAATTCGACGTCGATACTGTCCGCGAAATGAGAGCGTCAACAGTTAGAAGATTAGGAAAAAAAAAGCACATACACACACACATACACAACAAAGCCAGATTGACAAGACGAAAGGCGGCGCGCGAGATTAGCCGGAATTACGAGGGCCATTTGTCGTTCCTTGCCCCGCTGCTGGCTTTGTTTAGACACGCGCGAGCTCGGCGCCGGAATAAATATAAATTTGATGGCGCGTTTAGATACACCACTGCGAAAAAAAAGCAGCAGCAGCAGTTACGACGATAAATCGGCTCTCGCGCGCTAAAAAAAAAGCTCTAATTGGGTTAAATCGAATCGTCGTATGTAAACACAAGTGCAACAAAAAAATAGGAACGTTTGATGCGAGATCTTGAAGGATGGTAGAACCGTGTGTGTATACGCTAAAGGTGAATTATGCAAAGTCAAGAGCGGCAGGGATGCACCGAATATTTTATTCCTCGTATGGCTTCCATGCCGAGCTCCTTTTGCCTCGCATACGAGAGCTTAATCGACTTTGCTGCAAGCTTCTTTTCCTTCTTTTTTTTTATCTGAGAAAATTACGATGTAGAGTTGGTTTACATCTTGAAAAATAACTTTTTTCCCCCTTCTTCCGTCGAATATAGAGAAACAAAACGAACGGCTTGTTAAGCAACTCAAAAATCCGCTTAAAGAAATGATGAAGAAAGGTTTTATTAGCAGGACAATGCGCCTCGAGAAAGATTCGAAAAAGGAGAAAAAAATATATATACTCTCGGTGCAATTGAACCACCTTCTCTCTCGGCGAAATTGCAAAACTTTTTTTTTTCCCCATCTCGACAATGGACCGCAAGTCAAACTCTCTTTTCTCTCCCCGACATTCAAGAATTATTACCGCGGCAAAAGAAAAGTGCGCGGCCGCGATGTTTCTCTTATTTCTTCCTCGTATAATAACGACAAAATGCGTAATACAACTTTGAACGAAGTCTCCTCTTTTTCCCTACAACATTTCTAATATTCATCAACCCAATACTCGGAAGATTAATTAAAAATTCTTTATGTATACCTACACATGTACGCTCGTGCTATATATATACGGTAGAAAATCTTGGAGGCGTGTAATAGTGCATAGTGCACAGTGAAAGTTTTATGCCACCACCAGCACCAGCACCACCCCTCGATATATAGCGCAGTGTGCAGCGCTATACTCGGTAATTTTCACGTTTCCAAGTAATCTGAAAATCATGAGGAGTTTCCGCGTTGCTCGCTCGTTCTCTCTCTCTCTCTCTCTCCCTCCCACCATCCCCTCGGCTCGCTCGGTCATTTCAATAGAATACTTTATAATTTTACCATGCCAAAACTACTCGCTAATGCTCAAAGTTGAGAGCGGCCAACGAGTTTATTATATTTCGCAGTAAATGAGGCTTAATTAAAGCATATATACTTGAGAGTTTGAATTTCCATACGTGCTTATACACAGAATACTCGAAAAATATTTGCACGAGTAGTTTACCCTTAAACTTGCTGACCTTCCTATCGCGCGCGCGCACACAGCCCAAAAATCTCGAAAATTTCTCAACGCAAAGATAACAATCTCGAATCTAAAATTGCACGCTCGCGGAGAAAATAGAACTCCCCCTTCCCTCCGCTTCTATATAAGAGGAGCATAACAATTACGCGGCCGTTAGCCGTAATACCCGCGTGCGCGCGCGCGAATATTTCGGGAAGATAAGAGGGTCGAGTATATAGAGGGCGAAGGTCGTCGTCGTCGTACAAGCGATACCCATCGGCTAATATGCAAGCTGTTGTCGCAGCAGCAGCACTGTGTGTATGTATATCGTATATATATACTCTCTCTCGCATTAAGCTAATTGGCCCTACCATAACGAAAAAGCTTCAAGATTTTCCAAGCGCGAGAATGAAGTTGTTTCGCTATAATGAGATATTTGTTTGTGTGTGTGTGCTTTTTTTTTTCTTTTATCTCGCGGGATAATCCGCGGCAAATCCTAGCGAAATCTATGCATTAAATCTAGAGTGCGGGAGGGGAGAGAAAGAAAGCGTGGTAAAGCTTTTTTTTTTACCCGACGTAACGCAAATTCTCTCGTGTTTTACATCCGCGAAATCGAACGTCTCTCCTCCTCCTCCTAATTCCATTGGATTTCCGAGGATGCACTGTAAACTGTGTATACATAAATCGTTCTCGCGTGTATGTGTGTGTGTGTGTTTGTTTCGGCACATGCGGGCCAAGGACTATGTGTGCAACGTTATCTGCCCTCGTTTCTTTTCCATTTCGACGCGATACTCCTTTCTTTTTCTTCTTCTTCTTTTTTTTTTTTTGCTCGATGCTCTCTTTCTCTCGTTTGGATTAGGCTGCTTGGGCGTTATCGAGAGAAAGATTAGTTGGAGAGATAAGCGATTGTGTGTGTGCGCGCTGTACTACTATACTGCTGCTAAAAGTCAATGCGCCGAAAAGATAAGGATATAATATGTGTCTTACTTTGAGAGTGCGTGGATTTCGTATGGATTCGCGGAATTATACACGTATATCTCGATGAAGAAAGAACCTTTCGACGAAAAAAAAGGTGATAATTCTTTCGCAATCGTCGTGTATATACGTTTCGATTTGTAATTCGCTATATAGCGTGAGTTTTCTTTCTTTTTTTTCTCTCGTAATCGGAGGGGGTTTCGTTTCGCGATGTATTTCTATCATTGCAGAGGGAAGTCGCGCGACGATGGAAAGAGAGAAAGCTTTTAATGAAGATTAAAAAGGACGGGAATCATCCATAAAGCCTAATCAACTCGAAACACAACGTCGATCGCTCACCTGTCTGCGCCTAAAAGCATACAAACACGAGTCTCATTCTCTCTGGCTCGCTCGCGAAAAAAAAAAAAAGAGAAGAAGTAGTGAACTGTAGGGGTCGTCGTCGCGTGTCTGTAGACCATTTGGCGGTATACACATTTTTAGATTAGCGCCGCTGTCGAAGACAGTAGACCGCGCCAAGGCCTTTTCGCGGTCGTTACACCCTTCCGCGCGCAACTCGCGATAAACATATCCCGTGTGTTGTTGCTGTAGAGCTTTCCGCGAAATTTCAAATTTAATTGACAAATGTATGTATATACACGTCTGCGTACGTTGATATGTATTCGATGTATTTTAACGTTTTGTTAGAGCGAGTGATGGGACGATATGTCGATCGAAATTCCCGATAAAGACGTGCACACGGGAAGAGAGACATATATACACGGAGTAGTTGACTAATTAGTTGTCGGGCGAGAAACTCGCTTTTCCCACAAACGCGGAGAGATACGTTTGTGTGCGATTTCACGGGGGAGATTAAATTCCTTGCATTTATTAATGCTAATTTGTAATCAAGCCGCTGTCTCGCGTTCAATCCTCTTTTTTTTTCTAAATATTCTTTATAAAAATTTCAACGAAATGTCTTGCGATGTTTGATAGACTCGACAATCGTCCAAAAATAGATAAATTCCTTGCGAAAGTAGAAAAAAATAAAATAAAAAAAGGAAACATTTCACGCAACTTCTCGAGCGTCAAATTCAAGCTCGTCATCGTGTCCTCGCTCGCCCTCCTTAAATCGCGCGCATTCACACAGTCCCCCCCCAAAAAAAATATACAGCCAAGGCGTTAAAGTTTCTCGCGCAAGCCAAATTCCCAGCGTTCCCGAGGCGGAAAATTCGAAAGTCGCGACGGTAAAGCAGCCTCTTTACGACTCTACGCGCGGCATTTACACGCCAGCACGTATGGAAGCGGCAATAAATGGCGCTCGTCGCGCCTATAAAAAAAAGGAAAAGCAACATTACTGCTACTCGCTCGAATTATCTTCTTCTTCTTCGTCTGGCAATTTCAGCTCGATAAAAGATTTTCAATTTCTCCAGGCAATTTTCATCCGGAAGAAGGCAGCAACGTGTTATTTTTTTTTCTCTCTCTCTCTCTCTTTCTCTCTCTCCAAATCGACTGCGAATTTTCATCAGTTAGAGTGCGAGATACATCCTTCCCCCTCGCTTTTTTTTTCACCCCTTCGCTCCATTTGTTTTATTACCTCGCGAGCGCGCGTTTGGTCGATGTATCATCGTTAAAAAAAAATAAAAAAGAAAAAAGCTCTCGGGTATACGTATACACACGCGTACTGGTTTGATAATTCGCCGACGCGCATACGTAATTTGGCGGAAAGGCGCGCGATCGAATCGGTTACATGACTGCGCAATTCCCCTTCGCAAGGCGCGTTTTAAGCCCGCCACGTTGGAAACTCTCTCGCAGGATTAACGAACCAGCGGCCACGTGGCGTTTTCGCTGACTCGTCGGCGGTGTATGGACTGAAGTCGCTTGAATTTCCATCAACGTGCGCGTTGTTGTCGACGCGTTAGCTTTCTTCTTTTTTTTTCTCGTATTGGAGCAGGAAAAAAAAACCAAGCGAAAAGGAGAGAAAGAGACACGGATAATGGGATAGGTTTTACAGTCGCTGACTTTTTTTTAATTTTTTTTTTTTTCGAGAGAGAGAGATATTCGATTTGATAAACGGTGATTTTTCGCCTGGTGCAGATCGGACATGATTAAATTTTTTCTTTTCGATTCTCAATTTTTCTGGTTTTTTTTTAATTTTCGTTATACTACGAAAGTTTGGCTGGAATATACACATAAAGAATTTTATTTCCGCCCTTAGAGATTACCACGGGATATCCAAGAAAGTACGTTCAATGGAAAAAGTCTCGCTCTCTCCTCTCTCTCTCTCTCTCTCTCTCTCTGTACCAAAAAACTTTTCACGCGCGGTGACTTTAAATAACGTATATAGATATATATAACCCGCAGTAAGCGAAATCAGCACAATGCCCGAAAGAAAAGGCGTCGAGCGGAATCGGTTAACTAAAGCCGGATTGCATTCGGTCTCTCTCTTTCTCTCTCCTTCTTTTTCAGTATACTGGCGGCGACTTGGTGGCGACGGCGGCGGCGGCAGCGTCCCAATCTTGGCCAAGTCCTCAGCTGCAATAAATTTCAGCAGTTTTTACCCTCGCACTCGCGAGAACGTGTCGCTCTCTCTCTCTCTCTCTCTCTCTCTCTCTCTCTCTCTCTCTCTCTCTCTCTCTCTCTCTTGGTTTTCCGAACAATTTTTTTTGTGCTTCTCTGGCCGTTATATTGTTTCGTATAAATCGTCTCGCGCACGACGATATTAACTTTCCACACAGCGAGATGAAAAAAAAAATTCTTTTTTTTCCCGCGTGGAGTGTGCGAGGCAATATTCGAGTCGATTATATTTTCCAGTCGAAAATTCGACGAAATTCACGCGAACAATATTTCACGGGGCTAAAAAGTTGCTCGAACTATGTATATACGCGCGCGGTATTAATTATAAACTTAGCAACCGCGGAGAGAGAGAGAGAGAGAGCAAAAGCAAGCACTCAGAAACATCGCAGGAAGCATTGTTATAACACTTGGCGCCTTTAGACGCGTAACGCGATACGGATAATATATGCAATACATCATCGAGCTCTCGTGCGGCGAGAAACTACGGCGAAACCACCACGAGATAAGATAACGCAAGTCCTCTCTCTCTCTCTCGCGTTCGCACCCTTCCCCTATATCCCAACTTACCTTTACCACATCCTCTCGCAAACTCGATAATAACTCCCAAAACTCTCTTCTCTCACTTCGATGTCGACGATAGAAAAAAAACGAGAGAACAAAGTTGGAAACCAAAATTTTTTTAACAACAATAATAACATCCATCGCCCGGAGGCTGCAACTTTGACTATTTTTCGAGGGAAAGAGGATGGAAATTTGAGATTAGAATCCAAGCCGAAGTTGGCCGGAAGAGAGCGCCGCGACAAACTTGCTCACGAGCCGAATTTACATGCCGACTCCATTGCCGCGCCCGCTGCTGCTACTGCTGCTGTTTGGCCCAGTTGCCAGCAGAGCAACCTGCTGACTTCCTTGCTTGTTCTATCTCTATTCCTTCTCTCTTTCCAAGCGCGATGCTAATCGTCGTTCGACGCCGCCGAATTCAATTAGCCCGCAAGCTGGATGTTGCGTTAGTATATACGATACAATCGGCAAAAGTTTCAAGTTAAATGTTTGACTATATAGGCTTTTTCACGAGATCATTCTCTCTCTCTCTCGTGGAAGTCGTGTAAACAAGCTTTTTTCCGAACGATTACTAGATGGGAAATTACAAATAACGAAGCGATTCAGCGAGAGTCATCGCGATGATTCACTTGTTTTTTTCACTCTGTGCGATCGTTCGTTCGCATTTGAAATACATATCCGAAATTCGGCGGAAGCTGAGCCAGCGGAAAGGAGCTTTTCCGTGCAGAGCAGCGCATAATTCCCATTGTTTTGCCAAATGAGGCGCGAGAATCGCGCGCTATTGCATTTGAATAATCGCGCCTCGCACTGCTCTCTGTATGTGTGTGTGGCGACTATTAAAACGATCGTTTGTTATCGACGCGATAATTCAGCGCCACCCCCTCTACTTTGTTAATGACGGTTTTGTTTCTTCGTGCTCAATGCCTCGAATTATTCGATTATTCATTCGTTCACCAATCGGCTCTTTTTTTGTTGTTGTAATTTTCACTGAATGCTCTCTTATTAAATATTCGCTTGCCAATGGCTGACCGGACGCTGACTCGTTCTACTTGCGTACCGGCGGATTTGTGTTTGTGCCGCTAAACAAATCACTTTCAATGCTGAATTATTAATCGTTGAATTGTATGGCCTTTTCATGTACGTTTCTCATTCATCATGAGGGAATCCGAATATTGCAATTTAGTTCATTTTTTATTAAAAAAAAAAAAAAAAAAAATTCGTTGAACTCGACTTTATTTTTATCTTTCTTTCTGCAGAGTACTTTTTCTCCGGCGCAGAGCTTGATTAATCAAATTTTCATCAACTTCTTCCTTCGCAACGAGAATTTTCCACCGAATGAAAGAAAAAAAAGAAGAAGAAGAAGAAAATCGAAGTTCGCTAACAAACATACTTCCTTGAGACTAGTACATCGGATTTACTCTCGTCGCTCATTGTGCACTTCTCGCCGCGAGAAAATCTCCGACTTATCATCGCCTCGCTAGGAAAAAAAAACTTTTTTTTTCCACCCCGCGGAACTTCATCCGCGCGCGCGCTTTAATTTGCATACCTAACAGCGTTATCGCTGCGTGCGGCTTAGTCAAAGAGAAAAAAAAGTTGCATGCCTTTCTTTCGTCTCTCTCACTCTCTTTTTTTTTATTCATTTTCTTCAATCTTGGCTCTGTATTTTCTTTTTATTTCTTTCTCTCTCTCTCTCTCTCACTCTCTCTCTTGACTTTTTTTCTTATGTACGTGTACTTGCGCACTATTCCTTTCAACGCTTGAGGGTATGCATAAGTTTAAGGGCAAAATATGAATACATATTTGAACTGGAATAAAAAAAAAGCGGGAAGCATATAAAATTTCTGAAGAGTTATAGTCTTAAAAATGGAAATTCTCATCGTTATTATTCCATTGCAAAAAGTTACACCCGAGAAACGATTTTTTTTATTCAAAATAAAGTGGAAAAAAAAATTGTATTCATCAAGCAGACTCTCGCATTTCAATCGTCACACTTGTCGAATAAAAGCAACGCGCGTACTAAAAAAGATAAAAAATAAAATAGTATCCCCATGATTCTTCAGTGGAAGAAGAAAAAAAAACACAACACGACGTGCCACGCAGTCGTTCGTCGCATTATGACGAGCTGTGGCAACCCCGTACTTTCGCGTGTATGTATATAGAGCAGCTCCCCCGCGGCATTTTTCGCGAATAAGAGAAACGGTTACGACGACGGCGTCGTCGTCGACGTTATCGCATCCAACCAATCGCTTCCTCTTTATTCCACCTTCGGCAGAGCAGCTTATAGCGTCGCGTCGGCAACGTTAGCAAAGCGCACGATTTTGCGTATATATGGCCAAATCCACAAAAAAACTGCCATAACTTCGTTCGGGTTTTGGCAATTTAAAAACTCGGGGTTACGCTCGAAATGATTATATTTTCTCAATCTGCAACACTAATAGAACCTAAAAACACTAGTGCCCCACGCCGCGTAATCTTGTGACACCCTTTTTTTTGGACTTAGAAGTCTTAAAACGGTCAAAAAATAATACACGAAATTCCATAGTTTTTTGGAATTTAATGAAAAATGAAAAATCATAGCGTTACTCTGACCTCAGAATCGAATTCTACGCCTCAAAATACATCGAAAACCATAATTTGTTTTTTTTTTCTACTCGAAATTCCGACGCTTGTAGAGCTTTTTAAACTACAACAATGCATAAAAGTAAAAAAGAACTATTAAAATGACAAATCTGACACGTTCAATCAATTTTGTGTGTTTTCAGAGCTCTACAAGGGTCGAAATTTTGAGTAGAAAAAAAATAAAATATGGTTTTCGGCGTATTTTGAGCCGGGGAATTTGATTCCGAAGTCCGATTAACGCTATCACTTTGCATTTCTTATTAAAATCCAAAAAACCACAAGAATCCAGAAAAGCTCAGATTTTCGTTTTTATCGATGCCAGAGTTCTCGCGTGATTTTAACACTGTCACAAGTAAAAAAAGGGGTATCACATCAAAGGAGGGGGTGGGCAAGAGGATTGCGAAACTTTTGATGCTTCGTAGAGCCGCGTAACCCTCAAATTGAGAGCGTACTCTCAGTTTGAATTTTTGAAAAAACGCTACCAAATTACGGCAGTTTTTTCGTGGAATTGGCCATATACGCGCGGATAAAATTGTTATTACCCGTCGTAAAAGCATAAGTTTATGTTTTGCGCAGTCGGCGTCATTTGTATCGCGAGTCCGTCTTTTGTACACCCTCCAACCCCACCCTCCCTTTCTATACTATACGGAGTATTAAAAGTTATGGCTGGCAGCGCGAAACGCTCTCTCTCTCTCTCTCTCTCACTGCTTTGCCTTTCAATTGCCTCGTCGACGTCGCCGTCGAAAGTCATTTCGTTATTGATATCGGATAACGAGGTACCTTTTCAATTTTGATGTTTGGATGTATAATAGAGCATCATGAATTTCGCAAATAGTTTGTATTTGTTTGAAGTAGTTTCGCAGAACTGCATAATGAGGTTGGATGCGATTTTCGTGTCAAAGCTTTGTTGAAGCTTTCGTATATCAGCTTCGAGCACGAATAATATTGTTCATCCATCAATGCGGGGAATATCCGTTTTGATAAATGTGCATTTTAAAAATAACGTAGTTATATAGAACAATGAAGTTTTGTTGTTGTCTATAAAATTATTACATTATTCATGTTATTTCAGTTT
Organism: Galeopsomyia nigrocyanea; assembly: GCA_035047105.1. Lineage (NCBI taxonomy): Eukaryota > Metazoa > Arthropoda > Insecta > Hymenoptera > Eulophidae > Galeopsomyia > Galeopsomyia nigrocyanea. The sequence goes on along the minus strand of JAWWMK010000040.1, from coordinate 4,392,796 downwards.
CAATCATGATATAATTATTATTTACACGTGAATGTATGCTTACGTGCATCATACGTAATTAAAAATGAAAATTGGTAAAAAAAGAAGAGAATTTAAAAATATCGTTCAAAAAAAAAAAGAAAGAAAGGTAAAGACAACATAGTTATTTAATTCCATCGGTTTAACATGCCGACTATCCGCGTCGAAACGCGCGCGCGCGCGCGCACGTCCCGAAACAACGACGGCGCAGCAACTCGGCAATTTACACAACAAAGCTGCGCCGAAACTTCAACGAGCTTTCCGCGAACGAGCGAAGCTTTGTGTAAGTCGAGCAGTTGTCCGAAACGGGGAAGGGAAAGGAGTGTTATAACGAACGCGAAATCGCGAATTCCTCGAGCGAAACTCTCGCTCTCGCGGCAGGAAAATAGATAACGCGCAAACTCGAGTTTTTGAAGGGCCACTAAAGCGTATATATATTTTTTTTTTCGACCGAACCCAATTAAACTTTCCAATCGAATTTTTCATTATAAAAAGGACATGCATTCACGCTGTTGGGTATAACGCCAACAATTACCCGCGCGCTTACATTATTCAGACTTTGCGAGAAATCCGCACGCGCGACCTCGTATGTGTGTGTGTGGTGTAACTACTTCAAGAAACTGCGCTAAGCCAACCACTAATTGTGTCCCGGGAAATCTTGATTACAGCGCGAGCTTTAAGGCTCTCTCTCTCTCTCTCGCGCGCGGCAAAAGTTACGTGTATATAGCGTTTAACGAAAATTTTGCGATGATTTACCACTATTACAACGTCAAGACGCTTGCAAAATTGAAATCGTATCGCTTTATTCGCGAGCTCGTATCTACACGTCGCTAATGAGAAATTTTTTTTTTGTGGGGTTTGGTTTTCATCCGCTGTTCTCGATTGATTATTCCATCGATAAAATTTTCAATCTACGTACGAGAGTTTCATGTCTCAGTCGTTCGATGCGGCTATCAACGTAAAAAAAAAAAAAAGAGAGAGAGAGAAGAGAGGAGCTCCCGAGAGAACGACAATCGTGACGAGTGTGCGGCACGTAATGTTTACGAGCGCGTCGAAAGATCTTATTTTCCGGAAGAAGAGATGCAACGGCAAATATTTCGCCCTTTGCATACAAGAGTAGTAGGTAGTAGTAGTACTACTACTAGTAGTACGATCATTGGCATCCAAGCTGTGTATGTGTCACACAATTGTCATTGCAATGTTACTACTTTTTGAATCGAGTGCGTGCAAACGACCCAATGCGCCAACGAAAGAGACTCTGTATACTCGGCAACGATATAGCTTCGTTTACGATCTAGTCGTTTCGTTGGCGATGGATATACGCCAAGAGGGACAACACTGGGCTGGGAAGGGGAGGGAAGATTTAGATTGTCGATGGGAAATCGTGTTCTCTTTTTCTCTCTTTTTTTTTGTTTCTTTCGTGAAAGCTTTCTTTGTTTTTTAAAGAGAGATTTGAGAGCTTTTCACTGGTATTCGATGTGTTTTCATTTTTCGGAAGCTTGTTTCTCTTTTGTATACCGGCTTACATTCAAAAAGTATTTTTGTGTACGCGTTCTCCAATGAGGAATCGAAAATACTTGAAAGGTAAACCATTGATTGAAAAATTCGAATAAAATATTCAATCGTGAATGGTCGATTTAATTGTATAGGGTGCAACGCAGCAAATCCTATTCAATTGCAAACCCACTTAAAATACGAATGTATGGAAAAAATTGAGATATATGTCAATGGAAATCTTTACTTGCTTGTTTATATTTGTCTCTGCAATATTTTTTTTAACATACAAAACCATACAACAAAAAATAAACGTAAATGCAAAACTACAAACGCATCACCACACCTTTCACACCGCAAAGAATAAAAGAATGAAAGCAACGCAAACCGCAAAAAAAGAAAAAGAAATTCTTCGAAAAGCAATTAACCCAGCAGCTACGCGCGCAAAGCTACTTTTTTTTTCCTCGCGCCCTTTCATAATTTCTATTAAGCAAATCAGCTTGTGTGTTCTACATCTCACGTGTGTGTATGTGTGCGTATGTATATGTATGTATGTATAGTGGGGCTTCATATATGTTCCGGCGTTTACGCCCGGAATACTGTCTCGTCGCAGCAGCAACGATATTGCATCCCTTGATTTATGCGCTATCTTGGAGGATTCTCCTCTCTCGCGTGCACGCGTTCATAACTCGGCCGTTTCCGCGTGTCTGCTTGCAATTATGCTCGTTAGCTTATGCCAAGGATATTGTTTCCTTGCCGCCAAATTGAGACGGAGCTTCTGTTGCATTGTGCCGCATTATTGTTTGTAATTACGTTGCAGATGTTTCTATAATGTTGTATGTATATAGACGAGATGTAATTAACAATTCGTATTAATCAAGCTATCGAAGTGGAATATATTTTTGGTAAAAGCTCGGTTCTTGGTATTCTGAATATAACGCACTTTCATCTCCGACGATGACGATGAAAGTTATTCGTTCAAATAAATGGAGAATATATCTGGCCGGGCTTCCATGAAAAACAATTTTACCTTGCAATTTTTTGTCGATGGCAAGTTTCCACGAACCCGATGCACCAGCAATATACGAGTTTTTTCATATCAATTTTTCTCAATTTGATGTAACATGAATAACATACAATTTCTTTTTGCAGCTGGGTTTTTTCACATACTACACAGTCGTCAAGGGCAAAGTGAATCCTTCGGGGCCGGTCCCCATCGACAGTGTATTCATCTATCGGCCAGACAAACGGCTTGAACTCTGGAGGTTCGCCTTTTACATGTTCCTTCACGCAGGGTGAGTACAATTTCACATCAAATTCATATTATTCGCGTTACGATTTTTATTTTTTATTCTCCCTTGAAAATTTTCATTTCCGAGATCAAATGAATTATTTCGTATTTAATTATTTTGGGATTCGCATATAATTCTGAATTATGACGTATTTTCAAACGTACACGACAAGCTATGCGAATAATATATGCGAATATCAACGTAAATTCCTTTATTGTTGGATTTTATAATTAAATTTCAAAATGTCTTCTCGAAATGACACACGCTCGGTGGCATTAAATTTTACAACGCATCCGCGCGTGAAAATATCCATTCGCGATGATGACATGAGTTATACTCGAGCGAATATTATAAAATAATGAGTAATAAAGAAGAAAAATAAAAACAATTATTTCACTAGTCTATCTTGTGTCTCAAAGGAGGCGCCAAAGTAAAGCGCTTGTTTTTCATCAGTCGAATAACCCACGACAATCGTCGCTGCCTCGAAGCTTTTGCGATTTAGATGAGAACTAGTTCTTTTGACTTTCTCTTAATAATGCACCTTGCATTTATGTAGGTCGATGTGGTACTATGCGAAGAGGTTTTTTTTTATTGCTGTTTACATTTCTCTGTTGCGCTCTGTTATTTCTCGCGATCTGTCTCTCGTGCATTTGTCGAAGCGTATTTAAAAAGGGACTTCAACCACAAAGCGTACTTTTTTTCTACGATGCGGAATGACGAGGAAAAAAAAGAGGATTTTCTTTTTTACGGAGCGACTATTCAAAGCGGTTGTTGTTGTTGTTGTTGTTTGTTGTATTGTTAGAGAGTCAACGACTGTTGTATACCAAAAGAGAAAATATGAGTTTTAGTGGATTTAATTGTTTGAATTGCATTTCTGATAATTAACTTGCAATGCGAAAACTTTACCTTCTGAACTGTCACAAAAGGACTCTATCATACTTTGATATTGAATTTATTGCCTCCGGCATATCGCCCAATGAAATTAAAAAATTCGTTCCTTCCCTATCCACACATTTTTTTTGTGTGCTTTCCGCAAGAGGGAAAGAGAGAGAAAGAAAAATCCGTACAAACTTTTCTTTTCTCAGCAGTAGCAGCTCGCGCCATCCATTAAATTATTCATGAGGTACTTGTGTCGTCGCGAGAGTATTTCATCTGCTGCTGCTGCTGCTACCCCGCCGCGAGAGTTAATCGTCCGTAAAATCGTGCTCAAACTTTAATTAATACACTTTTCACTTTGCCTCGGAAACACGCGTTACGATTTTTAAGCGACAACAAGAGAGAGAGAGAGAGAGAGAAAAAAAGAAGTTGCGGTAAACAGGCGATGAAATCAATTTGAGCCCCTTTCGCAGAGAGAGAGAGAGAGAGAGAGAGAGAGAGAGAGAGAGAGAGAGAGAAAGAAGAAAAAAGAAATGTGAGTCACGCACGAAAGCGTGAAGAGAGAAAGAGAGAGAGAGAGAGCGATAATTTTATGCAGATTTACAACGCGGCGCGCTTGGAAGTCACGCGAGAGTTGAGAAAAATAAGGGGCTGAGAGTTGTTATATGCGTGTGGCGCTAAGGTTGACCGATAAGAATTGCGTAATCGTCGAGAGAGAGATTTTTTTTCCCTCGGGGAGAGGGGGGGGGGGTAGCATTTGTACCTATTATTACACGTTTATCACGGTATTTTCTACGTACAATTTTTTTCTTCACTTTTTCACTACATTGAAAATTCAATCGATAATCCAGCAATCAATCAATACTACAATAAATCCTTGTCGAAAATGTCACTTGGAAATTCCACTCTTCGATAAAACGCCTCGCAGTGATCTAAATAAAGAAGCTATAAGGTGCATGATCAGAGTGTGCACAAAAGCGCTGTGCGCAGCTCTCGGTCGCTTGCCTCGCCCCGTGAGAACGGCGGTTTAGCGGCGCTAATTAGCGGAAGCAACGCGCCGCCGCCGCCGTCGCCCGAGCGAAGGAAACGCGTGCGCACGCGACTCTTGAATGGGATGCTGCCTTATATACTGCTGGCGTCGTCGCTTTTTGAAAAGTAAGAGTAATTGCGATTTTTACCCCCAAGAAGAAAAAGAAGAAGAAGAAGAAGAGTCAGCCAATGTGTATGAGTGTGTGATTGACTCTCTTTCTCGGACGATGAGAACGTGCATTTTTGTCCCTTCCCGTGTGAAAATACTGACACCGCAATACGTATTGATTCAGCTAACTTGTTGGAAAACAATCCAACTCTCTTTCGGCGCGATATACGTAAAAGTATAATACAGTTATACTCGAGTTATGGTGTGACGTATACATCAACGAAACTTTGATTGGATAGTCGGGCCAAAAAAAAAACATCGATCACGATTCTATACGATAAACACACGAGGGAAAAAGGGTTTAACCCCATGTAAAATACAAAGAAATACGCGCGAGCGATATACATCGGAAGAAGAGGCGCGCAATCGCGGTTGCAGTTGCACGGCTTAAAGACTTTCTTGCCGCGGATTTTGCGACGACGACGACGACGATGCGCCGCGCCCTCGAGAGCCAACCATTAATCGTTCGTAATCCCCTCGCCGCTGCCGACGTTCAGAGGGAGAGAGAGAGAGAGAAGAAAACGAGGTAAATCTCAGTGCATTTGGCCCCCGAGGAAACAAACGAGAAAAAAAAGAGAGTCGAGTGTGAATTGACCCTTTTTTTTTATCAACGCTTCATCAAACGTTCATTCAAGCAAAAAAAAAAAGGAAAAAATCCACGAAGCGCGCAACATACATGAATAAATGCAATGGGTAAGTGAATGCAAATTGCAAGTGAAAAAAAAAGTGCGCACCTGTACGCATTAAGGGAGGGGAAGAGAGTTGCCGCGGCCATAACGGAAGTGAAATGCTGCGCCGGAAACTTGTGGACCGGCGCGTATATTTGAATAATGATGCTCCTCCGATACGTATATATACATATATACGCGATTATGCATGCGCGCCGCAGAGACGAGTCAGGCCATTACGCTCTAAAGAGAAAGAAGAAAGAAGGGAAAAAAAAGAGAGAGAGGAAAATTCGGCTCATCTCCATTCTTCTTCGACGTCGCCTTATATATATATATACACACACTTTCTTTATTCGACTATCGGCTTTCCCGTTACGTTACTTGCAGAAGTCCCCCGCAATTATGAAAATCGGCAGGACGACATCGTCGCGCGGCATAATTTCGCCAATGGATTGTTTATTTAAATCTCGCGCGAGAGAGATTGGATGGGACGAGAGAGTAAATTTAACTTTTTTTTTTGTGTGGGTGAGAGGATTGAGTGACATTTTTCTTATTTTTTTTTCGTTGATTAAAGTGATTTTTTTTTTGTGTTTGCTTGATAAATTGACGCGGATATACCGATGAAAAGCTTCAATTTAACCAATTCCTCAAATAAAAGAGCAGTTTACACTGCGAGCCAATTCCAACGATAACTTTCAAATGTAAAAATAAAAACATTCATTCGCAGTTATCGCAACATATTCATCTATCGAAAAAAAGCCCTCGTAAGTCAACGAATCATTCATCGCATCCAAATAGAAAAAAAAAACATGGTGTGTAACTTAATCATACCGATGCCAATGAAATTCGTTGATATCGCAAAACAGCATATATACAAACCCTATACTAATGGATAAGCCATGGTTTTGCGGGCATCGGCGCTTCTTTGTTTGCAATCCATTAGTATATATTCTACGCGCCTCGGTAATACCACAGCGACTCTCGCTCCATTAGATGATTGCATCGACTTAATGACGCGCGCAGTGTTGCCGATTTGTTTTTTTCTTCGAGCAATTGAAAAATTCACATCGATTTTCGATTTGTCTCTCTCTCTCTCTCTCTCTCTCTCTGACTCTATATATACATAATGTATACTCGTTAAATCTTTGAAAAACCCCGATAGGTTTGTTTCTTTTTTTATTCATACATCTCGTTAAGGAGGACTAACCTTGTACAAACACGAGAAAGCAAAATTTATAGGCTCGCAAAAGAAAAAAAAAAGAGAGAGAGAGAGAGAAGTAAGAATCGATCCAGGGCAAGTTGGTAGTATACGGATTGAGTAATTCTCGGGTAGTATAGGCTTGCCGCCTCCCAAGGGTGGAATGTGTATTCATCGGCGCGAGCATTATTAAGCGGCCGAGTTGTAATAATTTATCGAGAGCGATTATTCACCATATATAGGGCTCGTACGAAGAATTGATTGATGGATGAATATTTTCGCAAACTTTCGTGGGCACGAACGCCACCGACGACTCCCCCTTTGGAAATCACGGAATCTTTTTTTTTTTTTTCGTAAGGGAGCAACGAAATTGCTCGGCAATTTTCTCTCGAGCGTGTAGTTTGTCGTTCGCAACAGCCGAAAAAGAAATAAAAAAAACTTTGGTTATCGATGATAAAACGTACGAATGAAATGTATAAACGTCCGTTGTATGCTAATGTGTATACGCAACGAAATTCAAATGTCGGATGAGATAACTGCTCGAGAGAAAAAAAAATGAACGAACGCTCGATTTTTCGCGTTTAATTACCAGGAAGGGCCGTAAAGTAGAGTGAGAGCGAGAGAGAGAAAAAGAAGGAAGGTACGGTAGAAGGGAACTAATTGCGGCGGCGCGGTAATGAGAAAATGCGAAAGGGGGAGAGAAACTATCGTTGAAGCCAACGCTTATTGATAGCCAATGCAAATTGCCTATTTCCTAGGTCCGTTCCACTCACTGCTCTGCACGCACGCACAGCAAAGCTCTCTCTTTTTTCCTCTTTCGTTAGCTGTCTCGTTTTGCCTATAGCCGGCGCTTGCTTCTCTCTCTCTCTCTCTCTCTCTTTCTCTCTTTTTTTCGCTGTCGCTTTCGTGTCGTTGAATTACCCTGGCACAAAGACAAGTTGATTGAATAATTAATTAGGATATGCTTTGTTTTTTTTTCTTATTCTTTTTTTTTTTTTGCTCTAAATGAATCGCGTTTGATCGCTCGATTGTTACATTTTAATTAAGCTAATTTGCTCGACAAAGTCACTGTATTCTCTTGTTTTATAATTGAAAATTCGTAAATTATTCCTCGTCTACTGTTTTAGCGTCGACATAATTATTTTGTAATTTTGAAATTAAGAGTTAATTATTTCAAAGTAGAAGCGCTAGTTGATAAAATGTCTCGCTTGGCTTTTGTCTATGTCGCACAAAAACGAGCTACGACAATTCACAATCGACAAAAAATCGAGCGAATAAACGAACAAAAAAAAAAAAAAAAAAAAAAAAAAAAAAAAAAAAAAAAACAAAAAGATGCGTATAAAAAAAAAGAAAAAATAAGCAAAAGTGCTGGTACAGAGAGAGAAAAAAAAAGAATGGAGAGTTGTCGAGTCGTAGGCTTGTCTCTGGGTGATAAATGGAAAGCGCCGCGCGTCGACGCGAAAATTCCTCGCTCGGCTTCAAACGACATTTCGCTCTCTTTTTCTCTCTCTCGTTCGCCAGGCAACTTTCCATTTTGCCAACTGCGAGCGAGCGTCTTTTTTTTTTCGTCGCATCACACGGATTGATCCGTTTCCCACTCGACGAAATGCGTCAGGCAAAAAATCCCTTAACGCTATATCTGAAGAGAGAAATGCTTTTAACATTTTTTCCCACTTCGTCACAATCGTCTCGATTTACTTCAATCAGCATTTTCAATTGTTGAAAAAAAATTTTGTTATACAGTCAAAGTATAACTCAGCGAAGGGAGATAAACCCTCGGTTTAATCTTGAGCTCCGCCGTCTTTAAAGCGCCCGAGCATAAGTTAAGGCGGGTGCGAGACTCTTGAAAAACTTCTCTTTCACGCCTTCCCGATTCCTTTCCACGGTAAAGCGACGGAGCTATCCCCTCGCTTTTATACTCCAGTCGTTTATTAAGACTTTGCTCGCATAATGCAGTATAGTGCCACTCGTGCGTTAAAAAGTCCTTTTTATTTTCTTTCATTTACCTCGCGTGATTTTCGTGTGGTGATGGATTCGTCTGCTACGGTTCGACTAATTCAATTTTCGTTGCCGAGTTCGTTTCGACAATTCAATCGCCGCCGATGTCTGTTATATACAAAATTTTTTTTTAATGGAAACACGATATCGTACAGCGTCAATTTGAGTCACGTGAAAACAATTAAATGTAGATTGCATTGCGGTTAACCGTCACTCAAAGCAAATTGGTTAAATACACGAATTCATATTTTTTTCTTTCCATTGTCGTCAACTTGTGAAAAATAATTAGCTATGCGAGTTTATACACAGAAATCGCAGCGAACTTTTCCATTGAAAATGTAAAATCCATTTCGCACTCTAAGACTGCTGCTCCTTGGCAAAGACTCTGTCTGAAGCGCCAAGCGAGTTATCCGAAAAACAAGTACATAAATCAGGGAATCGCTTGAAAGCTCCCCGTAGCTTCCTGTGCTTTGAACTCCCTCTCTCGCGCGCGTCCGAAAACTTTTCCCTTTCGCTCACAGATACACACATACCGCGCGCTTGCGTCCACCTTGGAAATTCTCTTTGACTATCTTTCTCTCCCTTTCCTTGTCGCAAAAGTAAAAAAAAAAACTAAAGACAGACGTGTTTGTTGTTTTTCTTTTCAGATGGCTTCACCTGCTTTTCAATCTTGGCGTGCAGGTGGTTGTAGGTCTACCACTCGAGATGGTGCACGGTAGCCTGAGGATCGCTGCTGTTTACATGGCTGGTGTTCTCGCCGGTAAGTAATTATAAAAAAAAAATTCATTTATACTCGTACCCGCATGTCTCTTCTCTCGCGCGAAACTGGAACTTGTGATGATAAAATAATTTTTCCTCATGCCGGTTTAATACGCATGTATATATACTTAAATGAAAAGTTTTTCGCTATATAATAAGAGTCCGCGCGAGCGAATCGACGAAAAACAATTAACGCGCTGCCGCCGGATTTTTAATTAAACTTGGAAGCTCGAACTTTCAACCGACGCGCATAATAATAACACGGACGACCATCATTTTTTTTTCTTCGTTATTATTTAGGCGAAGCAATTATAACTTAAATTAGTTTAGTGGCATTCTCACTCTCCCTCGAGTTTCGATTAAAGACGCCCAACTCGTCGTCGTCGTCGAAATATTATATAAACTTGCGTGTTTGATTATTACCCCATATGCAATCATCGAGGAACAAAGGGGAAGAAGTTAAAAAAAAAGAAAAAGAAAAACAAGAAATCGCAGTGGAGTTGCTTTACAGGTCATTTAACAGCAATCAGCTACCGTGCCAACCTTAATAATCCCTAACAACGCTTCTATATAAGCAGTTCCTCCTCGTCTTTATATACTAAAATATTCTCGGGCGTAGTAGTAGTAGTAGTAGTAGCAGTGGTAGCAGCCGCGTCGGCGGAAAGCCACTTTAATAAGGGATTACCATAATAACCAGCTGCGTAATAATCATAATCCGCGACTACCTAAAGAACTCACGGCGGCTTTGTTATTATTTCACGTGCTGCTGAGGAATAATAAAAAAAAAAAGAAGAAGAAGAAACCAACGCTCTACGGGAACGTTTTCGCATTCCCTTTTGTCCCTCCCGCGTGCGACATATGCGACTCGCACGCGAGAAAGTGAAATGATAAAACATTCACTTTTCCAGATTATTACATATACGTGCCTACGAATATTTTTTTTTCTCCTCGACGTCTTCGGTGAGATTGATAACCTTGAAAAATGCAATTACTTATTTATTTATTTTTTTGAGTTTTGAAAAAATCATTGTATACCTTTTTTTTTTGGTTTATTTTTTCACACGCACATAGTACATCCGCGTTGTCTAAAGAGTCAATAGGCGCACGCTTTTATCTTATCGCTCATCGAGGTAATTAAGCTGATTTTAAGTTAGAAGCCTCAATTTTTCCCCACACGCGGGAAAAACTGTTGATGCTTTATGGTGTGACGACAGAAGAAGAAGGAGGGGGGAGAAAGCATATAAGAATAGGCTTCTTTTTTTTCGGGGTTAATGCCTGCGAAGCGTGCGAGAAGTCGTTTCGGAGGATGTAAGTCATTTCTGAGTGAACTTTAACTGAAAAGAAACACAGGTTTTAAAACATTTCGAATAATAATTACGTGCTGCTGCTGTTGCGGCCTATGTATTTTACGCTTGTGTTTTGTTGCGAGAGACGTTGAACTCGACGGAGTCGTTGACCTGATACGGACTTAATTTAAATTAGAAATCAATTTTGCAATTTTTTTTTAAATTGAATTTTAGATTAACGATTTTTGCAAGAATGAAAATACTTTTATAGCGAGAAAGAACAAAAACGCCGTTATTTCGTTATCTCGGTGTTTGATCTAAAAATCAGTCCGATATAAAGGAAGTCAAGTTTGCCGAGGAGTATTATCAGAATATAAAAAGCTAACAATGGGAAAGAATCGTTTTTTGGATTTGGGTCGAAAAAAAGAATCGAATGATGTTTGTTAAACCAAAAAGAAGGAAGAACACGATAAGCTGGATATATACATTTAATCTCTTGGTTAAAGACCTATATAAAGCTGAACTTTCATACGCGCACGAGATTGTGAGATAAGAATCGTGCGTTGTATATTCTTCGAATTCCTTCCCTACTTTCCTAATTTCCCACACCCGATTCTTATCTATCTCGCGCTTAATATCGCCAAGCGCGCGCTGCCGCCGCCGCTGCTTTAACAATTATTTCTCATATCCTTCAGCCAATTACGATTAATTTTCATTGTTGTTTTTTTCTCTTCTCTCTTTCCACTAAATTAAGTCTCATTAATCTTCATCCACTTCCAGAGAAAGAAAGATTCGCTTCTGGAATTAAAAAAAATATATAAATACATTTTCTTTTTATCGCCCCGTCATATACGCTGTGAATTTTCAATTCGAAAAATCGTAATCGCATTCCCATGCGTGCTCGCGTTAAAGAGGAAAATATTTACCGAATTGTAATTCATTAAACCGACATTCCCGTGGTTACGCGGTGAGAGCACGTGAGAATTCATTTTTTTTCTTCTTTTTTTGGCAACAGTGTTTCGCTACAGAAGAAGGGAGAGAGAGAGAGAGGGAAAAAAAACGAGCTCGCGAGAGAGTCTCGCATCCTGCATTCGACCGCATCGGATCACTTCCGCCGCAGTGAAGCAGCGGTCGTTCGTGCAGATATATACGTGTATCGATGTTCCGGAAAAGTCAATAAAAAGAGAGCCCTCAAAGTGTTTTCCTCCCCCTCCCCGGCAGAGAGTTGGGGGGTGCAGGGGAGGAAAACTGTTTTTTACTAGCGTTCCTTTCAAACGGCGAAAATACAACAACGATACATCCAAACAAACAAATATTGGCGAATTTTCCGTGCGGAATAGTTTTTGTAAATACTCTTTCGACGCAACGGCGAATACACAAGAAAAAAAAAGAACAGAACAAACGTTTTTTCGCTTTTGACAAGACAAAAGCTATGTGTTACTTTTTTTTCTCTCTCTCTTTCTCCATTAATACCGTTTAAAGCTCTCGAATTCATTTAAAAAAAGCGTCCTGTGCGCGAAACTGTTATCTCGCGCGGGAGAGTCTGTCACCCGAGTTATCTCGAGCGCTAATGCGCCGAGTTTTAAAAAAAGAAAGAATTCGGAGCATCATTTGCAGAATTAATTATAATGGAAAAGCCGTTTGAGATAACGAGCGGGGGGAGGAAATGAAAACTGCGAGAAAATTCACGTGACATAGAAACAAGAAGCGCAAGTGTCGCGCACGCGAAAGTAAAAAAAATAATAGATGAGATAGAGAACTCAACGGATTTTTTCAGTGCCATTGTCCTCTTCGCGTGCTATCTGCGGTATTTTTTTTTTTTTTTTCTTTCACCGTCGCACAATGTCAAACACGAGTATATACCTGTACGCCGAGCGATTCTTTAACGTTCGGGCGAATCGTTTCGGCAAACAACACGGCTGTTTGCCCCTCTTCTTTATTTTTTTTTCTCTATGTTTTAAACGAAAAACTTGCGCTGTTTGCCAATTCGATCGCGTACACATTTGTTTGTCTTTTCGATGATGAAATATTTCGTCCAATCGACGCGTACAAACAAATTGCAATCGCTCTTTTTTTTCTCTCTCAACGTATATCAAAATATTTACCATCCGCCGTGCAGTGTTTTCATTTAATTAAAAGCCTCCTTCAATCCACATCCATCAAAATAAAAGCTGCAAAAAAAAACCGCTTATTTTTTTTTTCGTGTGGCTCTCTCCCTCTCTTTTGGTAATTATTCGCTCCTTTTTTTTTACCCTTCGTGCGCGCGTTTTGGGTTAAGTGCACCGCGCGGTACGTTATAATACGGCGCAATCGCTTTACAAACAATTGAGATCCCTCAGAGCGAGTAGCCACAAAGAGATTATGTTTTTAATTAGATCGCGAGAGCGAGAGTGCACTTTATTAATTAACAGATTTCCCATTCGCATGGATTTGCACGTTGGCCTTGCGAGAGTATTAATTGTCAAATTGCTTTGTTGTCTCGTTAATTCGACACTAAAGTGCTTGATATGCGTTTTGTATGAGATAATTGGTCGTGTTCTACTTTTTTTTTTAATCGGACAGTGTATTATAACGATATCTTTGTCTGGAAATATATGATGATAATAATGCACGTATTATAATTATTTCAACCAAACAAATGACGCGGACCATCGAACAATCGTAATCGGCGTGTTTTTTTATATCTCTTCAAATGTACAATAATACCTTTTCGCGGCACAGGTATCATAACTGTACGCTCAATTTACCCCCATCGCGGTGATTTCCATACGAGTGTTTTACTCATTGTTGCGTCTCTCTTTCTCTTTTTTCTTTCTCTTGTTCTCTACGAGCAACTTGACTCACCTGCTTTTTCCGTTTGATTTTTCATAAGGATAGACCGAGAGATAAGATTCTCAAGCGTTGACGACTTCATTACTCTTTGATGAGCATCAGTGAAGCGTGAATCATTTAAAAAGAGCAGAATCTGAACATTCAAAGTGTTTCGCACTTAAATGAGCAGGTCTCCTTGTGAAAAAAAAAAAGAAGTGGAGTACGGGTCTAGTACAAAAGAAATTTGATACACTAAGCTGCTCCGTCATGTAGAGCATATATCAGAAAGAGAGAGAGAGAGTGAAGATCCTCGGAGCGCGCATCGTCGTATACAAGCAGCTCTCTTTCTCTCTCATCATCGACGAAGCCTCTTGTCGCGCAACGACTTGACCCGCATAAAGCCGAAGAAAATTGCGAGTAACGTATATATATATACATATATGCACTTCGCTCTCTCTCTCTCTCTTTCTCTCTCTCTCTCTCTCTCATCCCTCTATCGTTCAGTTCACGATGATGCCCTTTTTCTTTGTAGATTTATTTTCGGTTTTTTTTCTTTTTCAGACTCGATATACAATTTTCAATTCAGTCGTGATAAGCTTATTACAGAATTTAAAATCGATTGTAAAACGTTACTTTGGCCGACCTCCAAAGTAGATAACAATAAACAAGTTATTCCGATCGAACTGCGCTTGACTTATAAACGAAACCGCTAAACTTACATTTCAAAATTAAGCGTATGTGTCTTATCGCATGCAATACCGATGCCGATTATGCGCGCGAAGGCATAAAAAAAGAAGAAAAAAAAAGAACGACCCGTATTCCCGCAGTCAACGTGTATTTTTCCTTTCTTTCATGTATATATACACAAGCTCGACGCGCTAGAAAGATCCATTAGCCTCGCAAGTCAATTACTTAAGTTGCGACAAAACGAACGGCTACTACTTACTCGTCGTCCCACCGACGGTCAATTAAGGGAATGAGCCCTTATTGTTTTAAAAGGTGAAAGGAAATCACTCGGCCAAATGACACTTTTTTTTTATTCGAGAAGTTCGTCTTTCGCAATGGCGCATTGAAGAAACGAAAAAAAAAAATTCTCACAATGCACGGCTTTCGAAAACAATCAGCAATCGCGAGATAAAGGGTCAACGTGCAATTATCTAATGCGAGGAGGAGGAGGAGTGCCACTGCACGACGGAATGCTCTCCCTCTCTTTTTCTGTCATTTCGTGGGAACCACTTTGGATATATAGTAGCAGAAAAGTGCGGCGGAAGTGACGCTGCGCATCCTTGTAACTCGCGGTATCAAAGGAACAGAAGGGGGAGAGAGAGAAGCGCTTGTTTAATTGCGAACATTTTTTTTCAATACTTGATTATCTTTGCAATAATTTTATACGCTTGTCAATTTTTTCGATCGTCAACGACATTACAACGAAAAAAAAAAAAAGGGAAAATCGTGCGTCTTTTATGTATAAATATACACGAGAGAGGGCAATGGTTTCCCACAGCACACAGGTGTCAGCTAACGCACTTGCGGCGATAATAGCCCTTTCCATTTCCCACGCGGCGTTGCTGCAACGGACTCTCACTCTGCCAAAGACACAACGTCAAATTTGATGATCCGTCTGTGTCGGCTATATTGCGCGCGGATAGTTTTGTGCCGTTACAATTGCTGCGCGCGCTTTGTAACTCTGTATGTATCGAAGTCGTATACGTATATACATATAATTATGCGCGAAATTGATGAGAACTCGTAAGTTACAACTTCAAAGCGCGGTTTCTTCTTCTTATACGTTATGCCGGGTGATCGAACGACGACAGCGGCAAGTAGTTCGGTTATGGACTTTCTTGTCTCTCACTCTCAGTCAACGTTTTGAGAATGACGATTTGTCACGTTTTTTTTTTTATATATTATTTGATGAGATGATACTACATAATTTTACATTTAGTTAATTAACACGATGATACGTTGAATCTACAATTTTGATTGTGTAAACATATATACAGTACCCGTAATATTGGTATATACTTGCACTATCCAAATATCACCGTGTTCACTTATCGAATCGAATACACAAGGTGACAATTATCGTAATTATATACATATATACGCGTTAATTTTATCACGATATTGAATGTTCGAGTTGATAATTTTACAGCGTTTTATAGAAATACGCATATGAGTGCGTCATCGTCACCGACGATTTGAGCGCAAATGGGACTGTTAATAATGTATACATAATTTGTTTGGCGAATCGACTGTTTACTCATTTGCATGAAGCGACGCGAGGGCGAGCAATTAAATTAACCCAATCGAGAAAATTTGCGTATATCGATTTTTACAAAAGCACTCTGCTCGCAATAATAATAATAAAATAAACAAGCAACGTTTGAATTTGAACAAACAAACAATGCACCTCGACAACAACGATGACTGACGTTCGTTCAATGTTGAATGACTTGCAGGTTCTCTGGGCACATCGGTCTTCGATACGGACGTCTGTCTGGTGGGTGCCAGCGGCGGTGTGTACGCGTTGCTCGCCGCTCATCTCGCCAATGTGCTGCTCAACTACAACAACATGGAGTTTGGCATCGTGCGCCTTATCGGCATCTTCATTATCGGTGAGTCTCAAGCGAATATCATATATAGTTCATATCCGGATTGTGCCTTCCGGCAAAGATGTTTGCATCGTTCAAATATTTGCTAATACAATATCCTATTGCAAAATTTATAACGCGATCCGACTTCTCTCGTGGCGATGAACTGTAAACTAAACTCGGGACGAATTTCATCAATCTCTCGACTTCTCGCACGCGCCGAAAAGTTATACACGCGAGACGAATTAAGGGGGTAAGAGCTGCAGGCAGGTGAATTGGCTAACCACAATGACTTTTTTCTTTCGAAGAGAATTTGAGTTTTTTTTTTTTTAATTTACAAAATCCTGCGCGAATTCACGCTGGGATATTCTCGATTGCAATCGACGTGTCGAGTGGGCCAATAAAAAAAAATCGAACGCGTTGTTATCGAGTGATACAATGAGCTCTCGAGAGCAAATAAAAAAAGCTCCCGCAACTTTTTTTCAAGCTCTGCCGACTCGATATAATTAATTGTTCGTTCGCCAGAGGAAAAAAAAAGAATATCCCATACCAGCCTGAAAATCGTGCCGTTTCTCCGCACATTGTCGCGCTCCGATGTTCGCTGAAGCGCGTCGTTCTTTTTTTTTCGACACCGGCATAGCTCGAATTCTTTTCGCGGGGTAGAAAAAAATTCGGTTTTATAGAAAGATAGAACGTGACTTTAACGTCTGTATCAATCCTTTCGAACTATATTTGTCGTTGTAAAGTCGCAGTTTGAAAAATGCAAGTGTCGCAATACTAAATTCAAATTTTTTTGTCTGATGAAACATCGTTTTTGAAGAGCTCGTCATGCAAATGATTGTCTGTCAAAGCTAAAAAAGAAAATTCCTCCAGTTCTTACATTTCTCTCATCGTCAAAGTGAATAAAAAAAAAAAAGAACCGTATTCCGACGGTATAAAATCATACAAGCGACGGCCCTTTTTTTTCACAGCAGTCTTATGTACGCGACAATTGAATTGAGTCTCTTTTTCCTCCTCTATCATTTTCTCTGCAGAGCTCATTAGCATCGCGGCGGCGGCAACAATGCTACTAGAATCTCATTCTTTTGCGCTCGACGCCAGCTCGAAAGAGACGTAATTTTAAAGGAGCCGCGCGCACTGGCGCTTTTTCAAAGGACTCCGGAGTGAGATTAGAGGGTTAAAAAAAAAAAAGAAGAAGAAGAAAAGAAGCCAGTATAAGCGGAACCGTTTTCTTCGTCTCTACTTTGCAACGGGTGCGCACAGCTTCACATACAGCCTCTTTTGCGAAAATACGCGCTCGCTCGTATATAGAAGGGAAAAAACGGGGTCAATCTTCGTCTTTGCAAATTGAAGAGAAGCATTTCGTGGAAATTATTATGGAGAATAGATAAACGAAAAAAAAAAAAAATTTACTACGAGCATTGAATATTAATGGTTATTTTTTTGCATTGTTTCAGCAAGCGCCGATGTGGGTTTCGCGATCTACGACAGGTACGCAGCCGAGCAACTAGGACCACCAGTGGCCTACGCTTCGGCGACGGAACAATTGGCAGGACCGCCGGTATCGTACGTGGCGCATTTGACAGGTGCACTCGCGGGTCTGACGATTGGCCTGCTGGTGCTGAAGAATTTCGAGCAACGATTGCACGAGCAGCTGCTCTGGTGGGTGGCGCTGGGCGTCTACGCCGCTTGCACGATATTCGCGGTCATGTACAATCTGCTACATCCGGATTATCCATGACGCGAGGTGAGCTTCGCTTACGGCCATCCCGTGATGAGGGTGACGTAACGCGAGGCTCCACCGCTACCACCACCTGTACAGCGTTCACTCATCTCATCGTCATCGTCATCATCGTCATCATCATCATCACGCCAAAGACAAAGTTGCATGTAGCCTTAAATATATATATTGTACCGGAGGAAAAGATGAGAGAGAAAAAAACGAATAAGAGAGGAACGCCCCACCAAGACAAGACTGAGAGAGACGACGACGAGCGATATTTTTCTGTATAGCGATATATACGATTATAAACGTGCGTGCGTGTGTGCTGTTGTTGTTCTTTGTAAATATTGTACAGCGAGCGAGAGAAAATGAGCGAGAGATGAGAACAAAAAACAAAAAGTGTGCGGAGCTTTTTTGCGTTCTGTTAGTTTTGTTCAATTTTTTTTAAATCGTTTCGAGACAGTCGACTCGAGCTTGCGCTTCTACTTTTTCTTTTTTTTTAAATCCTTGAGATATAGATAATTGTATTAAAGCTCACTCGGACGAATCGTCGAGTTCGTCTCGAGGATTCAACTGTGTTCTTAAGTTATAGTGTTTATCGTAATCGTCGCAGCGTATTTATTTTTTTTTTTTTACCCCCCAGCGCGAGAAAATTACATCGAGTGCGCGTGCGCAACGAGAGCAAGAGATAGATACGAAGAATATCGTTTAATTGGAGAAAAAACTTCGGACTTAAGCAAAGTTAAACTGGATTATTTAATCGCATTATACGGCCGAAGGAAAAGAAAGTCTCTCGCGCGCGCGCGAAAATTGAATGCAACCCTCCCTCCAGACTTTTTTATTTATTTACCACGATAAATGAATGAAGAAAGTTTTCTTTTTTTTTTGTTTGCACTCGACGACGATTTTCGCGCGCAAAATAATAGAAAAAACGGCACAATCGAGCGGTAAAAATATAAAGTTAAACAAAAAAAAAAAGAAGAAGAAGAAGTAAGAGTGCGCAAGGAGAGAATGAGAGTGATGAACGATGCTAGTCAATTAGTACTCAAGGGCTGGACGAGCGTAATTACGCGTGAATAATTCAATCTGCACGGCGCGGCTCGCGCTCGCGAGTGTGCTGTACGCCAACACACGTACACAGAGAAAGACTCGCGTGTGTGCGCCGCGCGCGAGCTACTTGTGTGGAACACTTTACATGGAGAGGTGATTACTTTAGCTTCTTTGTGCGGTAATGAGCTGCTTGATCAAAGATCGCGCCGCTTTTTTTTTTCTTTTCTTCCCCCCTCTTCTTGTTTGTAGTTCATTTTTTCTCTGATTTGTGTTCAAATTCTCTGGTTCACGTTTAAGCTTGGCGATCACTTCATCGCGTCATTTCTACCTTGTAAAGTGTTTCAATACTTTCGCGTTACTAAAAGATGTAAGCTTGCAAGCTCGAGGCTGATCTCAACTATTTGCGTTGTAAATATACTTGGAATAGGATTGCTGATATAGAGTCAACTCGAGATATGTATAAATCATCGTCAATACGTTTGCTCTAAGGCTGAACCCTGTACTACGTTTATTATTTATATGTAAGTGTACAAAGAGAGAGAGAGAGAGAGAGAGAGAGAGAGAGAGAGAGAGAGAGAGAGAAGGAGAGAAAGCGTCCAAGTTTTGTGTTTAATCGAAAGCGATTCGCGTAAAAAAAGGTATACCTGTGTCGTCATTGAAACTCGTTAGATAGTCTATTTATTTGTGAAAAGTCATTTCAATGCAATTTGTGTTTTTCTCTATTCTGTTCGAAATGCGTTGTTTTACGTATCCTACAACTGTAAGCTCGCTATGAATACATCCATCACAATTTGTGCTTGATAAGTGTATAAGCAGTTAAAATTAATTGTATATCATTCAGTTTCTGAATAATTAAGTTTTTTAAAAACTTGTCTGTCACCATGATATTACTTTAGATAAAACTCATCAAAATAAGAATACATGGTAATGATGTTTTGAGAAAACATTTTACAAATATATTCCACGGAATAATTACCACAAAGGATGCCTGAATCGAATCGAGCGCGTGAATGTTTTAAGTGAGAAACAAATTGTTTGCTCATGTACCTTGGAATCTCGCAAAATATTCAAACCTTTAATGTTAAAAAAAAAGAAGAATTACTTAGACAAACGTGTAAACATAATTCAATGCTTTTTTCCTTCAATCAAGTTAGGTATCGCTACAATAACTATTTTTCACGACAGAAATAGGGAAACGATAAATACTGTAAGAGAGATTCTAGAGTGCGTGACGCAAAGTTTTACTAAGATAGATTAAAAGGAAAAAAAAAGTATATATACGCATAATTTATATTATATACGGTCAGTCACAAGTCCACAAGCCAAAGAGGTGGAGCTAGTAGAAAGAAAAAAAAACGTTTCAAATGTTTATTGTATAACTCAACGATGATTCCTCGCTAGGATATTTCGCTTAGTGAAAAGCTTATCGCTGGACGAGACAGAGAGGAGTGTGCGATGGAAAAAAAAGTCTAATTCCACATATTTCGCATGAAGCAATGAAAATAGCCGTTTATTATTTATTATGTTTCATTGTAATTTTGCCCTTGAGAGTAATGGAAGCGTATCCTTTGGCACATTTGCTCGACGTACACAGACGCACTGTAATTTTGTAAATTGAAAAATAAAACAAAAAGATGTCAGTATTTTTCTTAAAACCTTCGCATCAGTCGATATGAAAATGTCCTTGTACAGAATGTTGTATAAAATTAAATGTTGGAACGATGTAGAACTCTGGTGCCAATATTTTTATGAGAAATATTTGAAAGCTCGATTGCACTCTAAATAATTCTCGTCGTTTCAAGCAATAGAATTCGAATTAGAAGCGTTATAAACACTGACTATATACAAAAATTAAATTGCATAAACATATTTTCACCAGAGGTGTCTTTTCGAAGCAGTCAGAAAAGTTCGTTTAGTCGATGCGCCAAATAAAATTATTCCGTTATTCTTATCAACAGTGATAGACGATTCCAGAATCCTTTGATGCGCCAATCGAAATTTGTTCGCACAACAAAGCGGACAAATATTTACGATGGCTAGGCATTTAAATGCATTTACCAAATATTTCTATAAGTAACGATACGTTCCCTTAGCAATTATAGTTCATATCTTACAGTTTGGATCGAAAGCTCTGTACTGCCAGCGAAACTTTTTTTCTTGAAAATTTGTCACAAATTAACACAAAAAAAAAACTACTGCGAAAAACGATTGTATTGTAACTTTAAACCGCTAACAAGATTCTGTAAAAAAGTTTAAAAAAAGGGGAGAAAAAGCTTTTAAAAATCACATTGGTATGATTGCACTTAATTCAAAATAAATGCATTTAATTATTATAAATATTGTGTATTTATTCACGTCCTTACAAAAACCTTGAACGTCTCGTAAACACTTTTTGATGCTTCTCATTTATAATAACACTATAAAAAAATACTGTGCACTTTTTCAACTTGAGAAAATCGATAAAAAAAACATGAAACATAATATATTTACTATATAAATAGATTTTCTAAATCTATATTACAATCATCTTCAATACTCTTTTGTTTAACAAATGTTCTTGGTATAATTTGATATTCACAATCTGTTACTTTATACTCATCACTAAAAGTTCTTGGTTCTATATCAAATCGTTCTTTGAGAAAATTATACACATCATTTTTATTATTTAGAACGTTAAATATCAACTTTTCTTTTTTCGTCAACACTTTTTCTAACATGAAAACAAGATGATGGTGCATGGATAAAAACTGAGTGTCTATGGTTGATGTAATATCAAGCCAATCTTGGATACACTCTGTAGGAGTAGTTACATAGCCAGCAAATAAAGCTGGATTAGTCAAAATTCCACCAGCAACCATTATACCATTACATTTCGATTCTCTATACAATTCTTCTGCATCACTAAGAGATCTAACATTACCATTAGCAACAACTGGTAACTGTACACAACTCCTTACCAATTTTAAATTTTCCAAATCAATTGGTTCATTTCGCATGTCAGGTGTTCTAGCATGTACTGTGAGGAAAGAGGCACCTGCAGATTCAATTGCTCGACAGAGTTCTATTGTCTTGTTGATGTCTTTGAGCAGACGAATTTTCACAGACACTGTAAATGGTGCTGGTATCCTATTTCTCACTTGATAAATCAAGTCTTTCACAATTTGAGGTTTTGTTAAAAGATGTGCACCGTAACCATCTTTCATTGCCCATCTTTGTGGACAGCCACAGTTTAAATCAACACCATTTGAATACCTACATATTTTTAAATAATAAAATCACATAAAGTAATAATCATGGAGACTAAACCAACAATAAATAATCATACTTACGGTGCAATCAGTTCTGTTGCTTCAACAAAATCATCAACTTCTTTGGCTGCAAATTGTACAATTAGTGGTTTATCATTTTCACTTGTTGAGAATTCACTATTTCTAGCTTTCGATGATTGAACAAACGAATCAGCAAGGATCATTGGTGTAAAACAAAGGTCACAACCATACTTTTTTACTAGGGTTCGAAACTGCAACCTAAAAATAATGTTCAAGTCCGGTTATAAAAAAAAACTGCTATCTTCTACAATAAAGCATGAAATTACTTAAATTTACGTGGTAAAATGATAATTTTTACTCACTTGCTGTACCTAACCATAGGAGCACAAATTTTAGTCATTTTAGGCTCAGTCAATAAATCTAGAATATCTTGCGTCATTCTAATAAAAAACGTATCAATGCTGACTGATTATATTACTTTTATACTTGACAAATTAACAAATGTTCGACTAAAAACTTTGTTTATTTTCCCAAACATGTTAATATAAACAAACTCTTTCGTTTCAACGACGTTTCGCTGCGTTTCGCGTAGTGTAGCAAAACACAGCTGATTTTCGTAACCTCAATTTTTTTTATGCAGCAGTAGTATCCAACACTACCAACATTCAAAATACACACATCGTATTTAAACCTTTGTTTACGAAAAGAACAGCTGATTTGTCGTCCGGGTCAGTCCGGGTCGCGATTTGTCTCAAATAAAAGGGATCTAAGTAAATAAAAAAACTATATACTTAAATGTAATATTTTCCATATTTTTCCAATTAGTTTGTTGATGCTTTATCAAATTATTCAAATCAAGTAGTTTTATGTGATTAAAAATGTTTTGTCTATGAATTTCCTAACTATGTGTCCACGTGGTTTTTTTATGTATAAAAAAATAAATACCTAAGTGAAAACTTTTTTTTAAATATAACAGAATGAATGGACCAATAAAGGATAAACTCGAAAATGCATTTGGTATGCTGTCTCAAGAATCCAAAGGTTTGTTTTGTATAAATACTAATTCATTAGATGCTCAGTTTTCCAAATATAACAGTATTTCTAAATTGAACATTTTTTTTAGAATTATATATACCGGCAGAAGTACCGGAATTACATGAAAAAATATCGCCTCTAACATTATATAGAAATTATGTGTCCAAAAATATTCCTGTTGTTATAAGAAATGGGATAAAACACTGGAAAGCTGTGGATAAATGGGATGTACAGTATTTGAAAAACAAAATAGGTGAAAAAGAAATTACAGTAGCTGTCACACCAAATGGCTATGCCGATGCTATAGCAAAAGAAAAAACGTTATCCGGTACTAGTGATAAAGAATTTTTTGTAATGCCAGAAGAAAGATGTATGACCATGAATGCCTTTTTAGAAACTCTAGAAAAACCTTGTGACGATAGTATTTTTTACATTCAAAAACAGAATTCTAATTTTGAAGAATTTTCTGAACTTTGGAGAGATATTGATAGCGATATATCGTGGGCATCAGAAGCTTTTGGGTCAAAGCCAGATGCTGTGAATTTTTGGATGGGTGATCAGAGAGCAATAACTTCAAGTAAATATTAATTAATTATTTGGAGAATTTTTTCACATAGGGTTTTATTATAATTTTTTATTCTAAGAATATAACAACAATTTATATTTTTAGTGCACAAAGATCCATATGAAAATATCTATTGTGTTGTTTCGGGAACAAAAGAATTTATTCTCCATCCACCAACGGATTTACCTTGGATACCATACAAAAGATATTCAACTGCTACCTACAAAGAGATAGAATCTAAAAAGTGGATTACAGAGCCAGTTCAAAGTACAGTCACTACAGACAGTTCAATTTCAAATGGAGTATGTGAAGAAGAATCTGTCAATTCAGTACCATGGATTTCTGTTGACCCTATGAATCCTGATTACAAAAAGTATTTTTATTCATTATATAATCGACTATCGGTGAAAAAAAAAACAATTTTTTAAAATAATTATTTTTAGGTATCCAAGGTATAAAAATGCAACGAAAATTGAAGTCAAAGTCAATAAAGGTGACATTCTTTATTTGCCTTCACTATGGTTTCATCATGTAAAGCAATCACACGCCTGCATTGCTATAAATTATTGGTATGACATGGAATATGACATAAAGTATGCGTATTACAAATTTCTGGAAATATTATGCAAATAATACATATATGCAAGACATACATCGTGCCGCCATTGTTAAAGGAATATTATTGTACATAATTTCAACATTCATACATTTGGCAAAATCTACGTCATTAAAAATAATTCGTTTTTTTATACAAGCGAACTCACATTAAATTCAACAAAACAAGTTTCATTTGACTTTTATAAACTTTGTATTCAGAATACAAATCTAATAAGAATCTAATCTATTTGTGATTTTTATAAATTTGTTCAAGAATTATTTTAAGATATAAGATTTTCCATTCAATAATTATTAGTTTATCTATGCACAGAATAGTAAGAGTTTAAATATGTAAGAAAATGTCTAAATTCTTTCGAAAATCGAATATTCAATTAGAAAATAGGTATCCCCAATTAATTTTTATTTTCTTAGTAACCTCAGACTAGCGTAACCAGTCATTAATGCCAGAAAATTCGGTACAATCAATCGGCTTCATCATCTTCATCATCTAACATTCTGGATCGGCGATAAGGACGCTTTGGTTGTTGCATTTCATAAGTTTTTCGGTTTTCCAAATAGCGCCTGTAATTGTTTTCACGTTTCCTCCTCTGTTCTTCAGCCTCTTGACGAAGCTTTTCGGGATTCATGTGCGTTGTGACCATGTGTCTAGTCAAGGAGCTTGAAAATTTGTACGTGATTCCACAAACATTACAAGACAGGATTTCCTCACTTGCGTTTGGTCCTTGCTGTTGTTGTTTCTTTAACAAAAGTTGATATGTAAGAAAAATTGGGTATACAGTATGAATGATGAATTCATACAATTGTAATTTTACCTGCTGATGAACCATCATATGGCGTTGCAAATTATTCAATCGATTGAATTCTCGTCCGCAGACTTCACAATCAAATTTCCTGTCAGGATCGTGATTTTTCTTGTGAATATTCAAGTCGGTCGGGTTCGTAAAACATTTCTGACAAATGTCACAAATATGAGTTTTCTTTTCTCCGGCTAAATGTGATTGCTCGTGTTTCATCAGGCTGACTTTGTCGGAAAATCTTCGTCCACAGTAGATACAAGGTAATGGGTGGGAGTCTGGATTATGCATCGCTAAATGTTTTCTTAGAATATTAGCTGTAGGGAATGTCTTGTGACATTCTAGACATTGGAATGGTCGGTCTCCCATGTGAATTTTACGATGACGTGCCAGCGAATTTTGATCAGAAAACCTGTAATTAATTTTTATGCGATTATTATTGTTTAATACTATTATGAGTTACAAAAAATGTTTAGTTGAAAAAAACCTTTTTGGGCACAGATCACACGGAAAGTTACGGGTGGTAATATCCTCTTCTCTTGCATGTTTTAATCTGTTGTGCTTTAGCAATTGCAAAGAAGTTTTGAATGATTTGTTGCAAATATCGCATTTGGATTCTGCTGGAGTTGGTATTATGACTTGTGTTCTTTTTTGTCCATGCTCGTCTTCTGATATAATCAACGATATTGTCACGGTGTCATCGTTGTCGTCCTGAGAATGATCTTTTGCACGCTGCAAATAATTTTAATAGAATAGTTATTTGCAAATTTATACAAAATTGCTTTTCGAAAATTTGAATGTACCCTTTTAGGAATATATGGTTTTGTATCTAAATCAGGAAGGACATAATTATCTGATTCAATATGTTCCTCTTGTACTTGACTTGTTGTTTCTTGACTGTCTTGTTCATCGCTGCTGTTTTCTGCAATAGCATAATTTCCATCAGGTGTTAGATACACTGGCTGAAGTTGCCCTTGATCATTTTTGAAATAAAGTTGACCATCTTCGTCTTCATGCAAAAATATTTGCTCCTGCTCTCCCTGTTGAATGAAAAAAGCAAGATAATCATATACATTTAGCAACGCCCAACATAAAGTTTTAATCCGTAGCAAACCTGCTGTTCTTCTTGTTGCTGTTGTTGCTGTTGCTCCTCAATTGTATTTTGATTGGATACTTCCCATTCTTGATTATCTTGCTCCATAGATTCTTCGTTGGCATAATGATACTGTTGTCCATCTTCTGCAACTGCTTGAACATATGTTCCATCTCCATCATTTACTGCATAATAAATAGTCCCATCTTCTGGTAAATTTTCCTCTGTATACCTTTGAACCTAATTGCATTTTGAAAATTTTTTAGAGGAAATTGAAATTTACCTTCACATATTACTCAAAAAGTGGTTTGTTAATTATAAATATGGATACCTCAACAAATTCTACTTGTGCATTTTCTTGATTTGTTTTTGGTTTTTTAGTTCCCAATACAGTGTATATTAGATTATTTTCCTCATTCTGAATTATTTCATGTTGACTGCTTTCATCCTCCACACAATTTTCTTGAGGTACACAATCTTCATAATGTATTTGGTTCCTATCCTCAGCTTCAACGTTACTTTCATCATTCACACCATTATAAACGTACGTATTATATTGTCCATCACTTGTACTGGGCTCTTCTGCAACATTGGGCTCTTCATCCTCCCAATCAGCTGAGGCATCATAGCAAATTTGAATATTACTTTTTTCACTACTGGTGGCGGGCTGTTGAGACATGTACGTAACATCCTGTAAATACAATATTAATAAATATTAAAAAAAAATTAATTGTTGCTTACAACTAATCAATAAAATATGTACATTAACATCTCTGTGATCAGCTAAATTGTTTTGAGTTATCTGTTGTTGATCTTCATCATGAACAGCTTCTTCTAGAACAACATGCTCCACTTCTTGTTCTACCTCATGTTCTACTTCGTGAACAGGTTCTTCATCTTCATCTTCTTCTACTTCTTCAATTTCTTCAATAATTTCTACAATCTCTTCAACTTCATCTTCTTCCCCTTCTTCATATTCTCCTTCAGGCTCTAACATAATTTCTTGTCCTTCGTCAGCTTGCTCCAATATCTCAGTTACATGTGTATCAACATCCATATTTATTGTCTTTGAATTTTGAAGTTTTTTCAAGAGGTAAAGTCTTATTCTACTTTTTTTAATTAAACTTTATGATTCTGCATTTCCTCATGATTTAACTGAAAAAATGCTCAAAGCCTGCAAAAGATGAATGGTCTGTATAAATGACTGAGTGACAATAGACTGAGTTAAACTTATCATAAATCCAAGCACATGAAACAATGGATTCTACTTTCTTAAAATATAAATAAAATACTTTGTAGCCTTGAAAATCAAAAGTGAACTGAACAAACTCATAATTGTCTTTGTCTATTCTTTCAAGACAAGATTTTTTTAATTTGGAGCTTAAATAATTGATTAAAAGTATAAAATTCATTTCAGTATATTTTGAAGACTTTTGAGGTCATAAATAACTAAAATTGCTTTAATTATAAGAATCGTTTATTTATTTTTAGCAAAATCGAACTGTATTACTCCAAAATCAGTCAACTGGGTCATGAAAAAATTTGTAAAAAAATCTTAAACATAGTTAACGAGCAATTTGGATTTACAAAGTAGCGAGCGCAAAATTAAAATGTAAAATTCCTCGAAAACGCTTAGGCGTGGACCAGTAGAAGAGAGAGAGTAAACCGAGCCGCCAAAGTAACCTAACCACGGCGCTCGATGGAAATTTGGCAGCTCGACAGAAATTGTTAAATGGACAATCGCGGTAAAACTCACCATCAGCGATTGTTGGCTTATCAACACTTTTAATTTACGTACTTTTCGAATATTCGAAAACCGAAGTACAGACTGAAAATCGGTCGGTATGCTAATACTCCACTTCGCGGACTTATCAACGGACAGCAAAATGGCCTCTCTCTCTCTGTCGTCGGAGACTCGTCTGCGGTGGCAGCGGCGGAAACGAGCGCCAAAAGGGACGCAGACGCGCGCTCTGCCCCGACATGTCGGCCGCTCAAAGCACTGCCTTGCAGAAATAACTTCGTAAAAAGCGGCTTTCTTGCTCATTTTTTCCGCGTTTATTTTATTCTACATACCTTTGATCATTTCGTTGAGACGGCCGGTTTTCCGCGAACAACAATAGAACGTAGAACAACAAGAATGCTTGTTTATTGTCTGCTCGGTCGATACAGAACGACGCCGAAACTCTCACTCACACACCCACACACGCACAACACGTGACGTGTACACACAACAAGCGCCAACCCGCGGGAATGCCGAATGCCTCCTCGACGAATGCCGTGCCGAGTTTGTCCTCTCTCTCTCTCTCTCTCTCTCTCTCTCTCTCTCTCCCTCTCTCTCTCTCTCTCTCTCTCTCTCTCTCTCACGCACTCATGTGTCCTGTAGAATATTTTGGAGTAAATTACGCGCGATTTACCTACTCTTTACTTCAGCATATTTAAATTGCGATACACATATAATATTGCTAATTCCAATGATATATTTTGATTAGCTGTCATCATTGGATGTTTTTTTTTCTACAGTTGATATTCAATTACAAATTTTTCTTTTAAATTTTGTGCAAATTTCACATTTTTTTCGTTTGCAACGGAAATGTCAACCTTTACAAAGATAATATACAGTATCTTATCAACTAAGGAAATTTTAAAGAATGAAATGTAAACTTGCAAATGAATTCTTTAATTCAGCAGTTTGACATTTAGATTTTTAATAAAATAATACGTAATCACACCTATCTAAAGCATCGCGATGCAACATTATTTTTTTAACAATCGGCACTTTAGGATTGTTATTTATTAGGCAACTAAATGACCTCAGAATCCTTGCAATCTGTAGTATCATCATAAATCCATGAAATGAAGCCATCTCAGCTCCAATCATCAAACCTCACCGAGATTATACTAAACAGGTCACACTTGCGATATACACTTCGAATGACAGCCTGCGTTAATCAGCATTTTGCAATAATCAAATATTATCGTGAATTAGATTATTCCCAAGAGAGACGATCATCGCAGGGATCCACCCCTTTTCGTCGAACTACAATGAAAATTACAAAAATGCGCGTCATTCGTGTGGATGACACCGGCTCGCGATTAGGTATATATATTTTTTCTTTGAATCCCCTCTCCTTTTTATAACGCGAGCTCGCATTGTGTCTTCTGCAGCCAGCAGCGAACTCTGTCAACCTGTCCACCTCGTTTGCTTGACCTGTGTTTTCCCTCGCGAACGAAAGTAAAAGTGTGCTGTCTTCTGCTGCTGGGATTTTTTCCAATTCTATTCTTAATTCCCCCAGTGTTTGTGTGTTTTTCTTGATTTATTTCTAATAAACAATCGCATCTATATGTTTTGAGGCGTAAATTAGGCAGTGACAGTGCAAGATTCAACTCTGCTTCTCAATATTTTCATTAGGAAACAACCATGGGTTTTTCTAGTTTAGAATATTGGAAAAAAAATGCGAAAACGTAATTTAAAGCAAACATCTTGGAAAAAATTTCTTTCTAGCAGAATTTTGTTAGTCACTCGTGCGTGCGTCCATAACCTCGCGCAAATAATGATAAACCCGTGATAAAAGATTATGATTTGTTTGGGGTTTCAAGAGAGACCGATTTATTGCTTTTGAGGTGAAAATAATGTGCGTTAATCATGGATCAGACGGAGACGCGATGCTGCGTTAAGGAACTTGATCTCACGTTGCAGCCACGCACTGCTCCGAGATATAAAACTTGGCTGCCTCTTGCTACACAACAGGTGACTGATGGTGTTTATGTTACTCTTTACTTTTTTTTTATTTGACTTTTACGGTACGATTTGCGGAAATGATGTAGATGGATTTGACGCAATTTTTTTTTAATTGAAAGAGCTTTGAATACTAAAAACAATCTGTTTACAATCACCATTTTTTTAACTTGAATTTCATTGTTCAATACTTTTTAGCTTCGCTTGAGGAGTTTAATCCAAATAATTGGCTATAAATTAAAAACAAATGGAGACCATAAACATGAGAGGTGTTGGTTTTATTACACCATCCACAGGGCAAGTATGTCATCTCCTCTCTACACAAGTGAACCAATTGACAATACAAGTCCTAGATGGTCAAGCCTTGAAGTGCCTACCTTGCATGCTACGGGACACTCCAGTGCCAGTGGTAAATATCCAATTGTACTAGATAAATACTCTTATTGACGTATATTGATTGCTTTACTTTTTGTACAGAGATAATATTAAGGCTGTGGAAAAGAACAAAAAAAGATGATCCATCGTCAGACCTCACATTATTTACGTGGGGTATATCATTTACCGGTTTATCTTACATTGGGCCCAGATTACCTGCTGATTTATCAACCATACTCCATGATAATTCTTTAATTTTTTATCTACACGGTGGATATTACACACCACCTTTCTGTCTTCTCCTTCCACCCGAGCCAAAAAGGTATCTTGTAATGAATATCAGTGCATCTGAAGTCAGAGACAGCTACACAGTTAGTAAATTAAGTAGTTTGAGAAGCAAAATGCAAGCTCTAAAACAGCAAACTGATTCTGTACAAAATTTGAGAGAGAAAATTTCATCCGGGGAGAGTATATTTGTACCAAAATATCCGCAATCATCACTCAATAGGCTACTACAACCAAGGAAGGTGAATAGAGAAAAGAAGGCTGAAATTTTAAAGATTCGTAAGGATCTTGAAGTTGCCAAGTTTAGAACAAAGTTACTAGAGCAAGAGAGAGTACGGAAGATGGGTGAAATCCGAACATTGAATCAATTTCATTCTGATTTGATGGAAGAGAATCAAGATCACGGTAATAAAAATATTTTGTCAGTTATTTTCAACGAACTGTAATTATATTGCCTGTTTTGTTAATAGGATCTAATTTAATGGATCGATATCGAGAACTGCACAAAGATATTGAGAGATTGAACGAGTGGCGACAAAATCACATTGATTCTAGAGAGACTTACCTTCAAACAACGGCGCGTCTTGCTTATCGTCGCAGACAACTTATTTCTGAATTAAGCTACATCTATCCTATTGTGAAAGTAAGTGCAAAATTTAAAAATGTCTTGAAAAATGCCATTTCGAATTAAAAAGTAAACATTTTCTTTGTCCTTTAGGAAAAAGACGATAGATATCTTATCAATGATGTGCATTTACCAGATAGTGAAAATTTAGACTCAACCAATGATACTCAAGTAGCTGTTGCTCTTGGTTTTGTTGCTCACACGACACAAATGATTGCAAATTTTTTGAACGTGCCTACTAGATATCCTATAATACATTACGGTTCTCGCAGCAAAATTGTCGATCACATTACGCGAAATCTTCCAGATTCCGATAGGCAGTAAGATTTATCATTGCGATAATTATTTTTCAAAAATTCAAAGACATTTATATTTCAGATTTCCTCTATTTGCTCGAAGTAAAGATAAATTGCAGTTTCACTATGCTGTATATTTGTTGAACAAAAATATAGCGCAGTTGAAGTGGTACTGCGGTCTACCTACAGCCGATCTGCGAGCTACGTTACCAAATATCGCCAATTTAATCAATATAAAACCAAGTCATACGTGAGTAGTCGACTCATTGCTTGGAACTTTTTTTTTTTCGTAATTTTTCATAAAAATTTTGCCTTTTTTTCAGCAGTCTAGATAATTCAAAAAGGACTTTATCAGGTTCATCATTAGATGTGGATGTAGGCAATAATAAAAGTAATCTGCCTCTCACGCCACCAATACACAAAATTGTTGAAAAAAGTCATAGAACAACTCAATCAATGAGCCAATTTAAAGGCACAAAGACTCTGCTTGGCGCTTCTCTTGATCAAGGATTGAATCAACCGATGATGCAGTCACCATTTTTGAATGTTCAATCAAAGAGGATTTGTAAGTCTGAAGAATGTGCAATCGACGATACAACGTTAGCGCTGCCTCAGAGTTCTTGCGAAATGAGTAGCAATGAAACTTTAAATGAAACTCTATTCAATAAAAATAAAAATGTATCAAACAAAAATAACGTGAATTGCAATGATGTTCAAGTCAAGAATAATGATACTTTGATAGAAAGTGATATCGAAATAATGGTGCCAATGTCTGTATCAAAGTTGAAACACAATTCAGATGACGTGGAAAATGCGACCAATTTCAGACAGAGAAGTTCTAATTCGATCAGTAGTTGCGAAATGGCTCTAAGTAGTAGTTTGGCTGATGGCGAAGATAGTTCAAATGGTAACTCGTCCATTAAGAACGAGGATAATGGTGTACATATAAATCAAGAAAATAAAAAATGTGATAATGGCAAGAATGTTTCTGCTTATCAAAGTATTGAAACAGAACAATCTAAAGAATATGCAAAAGCAGAGGGATCAAAAGAGTTATGTGTTCAGAGGCCATATTCAGATAATACGGTCGTTTCAAGTCATTCCTTATTACTAGAAACAGACAAAAGTGATAGTGAAAAACTAAATTTAAATGATAGCTCAGGGGAGAGTCTAAATTTACAAAAAGAAAATGCAGTTAAATGTGATACAGAAATAAGGTATTTTTCACCTTGCATGGAAGCACTTCTATTTTTTTAGTCTTTCTTTATTACATTTTCCAATTCTACCAACATTTCTCTACGTTATTTGAAATTTGCATGTGTCATCATGTTAATAAAGTAGAATCCCTCATTATTATTTTTATTTTATTTTGATTTTTATTTCATTTTTTATTTCTCGTCATTCCAGTCTGACAGCAGAATCTTTTCAGGCAAGATCAGACAACAGCTCAAGAAGCTATTGCAAGTAATACTACATCCCAAAATCTTCCCAGAGAATTTTTAGATGATCATGACTGTGATTCATTGGTAAATATCGAAGCTATCGTTATCAGAACGAAAATTTTTGATGTGTTCACATGGAATCACATTTTTATTTTTAATAATCATTGAAAAATAGAAGCTGAATTAATGATATATATTTTCTGCAGTTAGAGAGCGAAATAGATGAGAATGAATGCGAAGTACAAAATAAGATAAAATCTATGGACTTCACATCATCAACTGAGTATATGGATTCTATAAGACGGAGTTCGGAAAATGTTTATGCGCGTACTGAAGCCTTAGCAAATAAGACTACCAGCTTCAAGGTAATGAGGCCACGTCTATAAAATAGAAATATAGTTGAATCGTTTTACATGATTTTACTCGGAATTATTTTTACCTCTGGAGTAATTTTTAAATATCAATGTTTTGTAAATATGATTATATGTAAAAAAATATACTCAAGCTGTAACTATTTATGAAAATTTTATTTATTTATTAATACTAATTCAAATGTACATACTGTATTTAAATAAAAGTACAATAGGCTTGAGTCTCTTTCAAGATTATCTGCTATATATAAAATGTCGAAGAAGAATTTCTATAAAACATTATAATAAAAATGAATTAATGTTAATATGTTTTATTAAATACAAAATTAAAGATAAAAAGTCTTGGATTATTACTTTCAATCTTTCACTAGTTTCTACATTGTTGTGCGTACTAAGAATTACTAATGAATGTAGATCCACTTTTATTTATCATGATCAGAAGCATTTCGTCGGGTCAATGGAAAAAGATCCCATATCCAACGAGTAGTTTGCGAAAATCCCACATCCAGCTTGCCGAGACAAAAAATCACACATCCAATTGTTCGAGTTTGAAATCACACATCCAAAAACTTTTTTATCTTAGTGAGTTTTATTAAACA
>JAWWMK010000040.1:4334114-4356179 GCA_035047105.1 Galeopsomyia nigrocyanea | reverse complement strand
GGACCAAAGACTAGGTCCGAGCGGTCGGTTCTAGTCTTTGGTCCTTACGCATTGAATTATATGGCAAACCGACCGACCGACCGACCGACCAATGCTCAAATCGAACGCACCCTATGTAAAGCTGCTTTACCAACCAACTGAGCACAAATCAGCTGCGTTCAATCGCCGCCGCCACCGCACTCGTTGTGTGTAAATATCTATACATATACACGTATTACATTAATTTTTGTTTTTCTAGTCGATAGATTTTACTCATTTTCAATAGAATAATATAACATGCTCAATATTATATCCAGAAATCTTGGAAGTATAGGTACAAAAAAAAACTAAGACCTTGATTTTTAATAAATTTTTAAACTCAGTGCATGGATGAGTATATTTAAATATTATAACGATAACAATAATTGCTTGGAAATGCTTAATGAGGCAGCAGTTATTAATTTAAGAACTAAATAATACTTTGTGATGAGTAAATTTACTATTGTTTTATAAGGCTTGAAAAACATAAGAAGTACTGTAAACAGAGTAACAGCAATAATGGAAAACAAAAACTACAACACTTTAGCTGTCAAACAGCAATTTCCATCAGTTTTTCACGTTCAATTGAATAGACCAGAAAAATTGAATGCCCTTAATGAAGTCATGTGGATGTAAGTGTAGCTAATGAATAAATTATAAATGAAACCATAATTTTACTATTATACATAATAATTTTCAGAGAAATTGGAGAATGTTTTGAAGATCTTTCAAATGAATCTGATTGCAGAGTAATAGTTTTATCTGGATTTGGTAAAATTTTTTGTTCAGGTAATTCAGATTTTATGATTATTATAATAATTTCTGTTTATTTTTAATCCGTGAATTTAATTATAGGAATTGATTTAATGGATGCTATGAAACTATTTCAAAATATGGCTGATGAAAATGATATTGCTCGAAAATGTAAAGCTCTAGAAAAGAACATTAGACGTTACCAAGCCTCATTTACAGCAATAGAACAGGTGTGTATCATGAAGTATTGAAATGTAGTCAGCTAAAATTTTTTATTGTTAAACTAAGATTGTACTAATGATTATATTATAGTGTGCTAAACCTGTGATAGCTGCTGTCCATGGAGCTTGCATAGGAGGAGCTGTGGACATGATTTGCTCAGCTGATATTCGATACTGCACATCAGATGCTTGGTTTCAAATCAAAGAAGTTGATTTAGGAATGGCGGCAGATGTTGGAACATTGCAAAGATTACCAAAAATCATTGGTTCTGGTAGTCTCATTAAAGAACTTGCATACACTGGTCGAAAAATGTTAGCTCCAGAAGCATTGCAAGTTGGTTTTGTTAATCACGTTGCTGATGATCAACAGAGGTGTGGTGATGTTAATTACAACTAGTTTCATGTTCTTCAATTTGGGATACATTGAGATTAGATAAAATAAAATCTTTTTTCAGTTTGATGGATAAAGCTTTTAATGTTGCTCAGCAAATTGCTTCAAAAAGTCCAGTGGCAGTACAAGGAACCAAGCTCAGTTTGAATTATTCAAGAGACCATACAGTTGAAGAAGGATTAAATCACATTGTATGTATATAAACTTAGCAATCAGTTACTAGTCTACCTGAAAAGTGACAAATTATTATCTTCAATACTTTATGATAATCACAGTAATTTAATAATGATGCATAACTTTTTTCAGAACATGAGAAATCAAGCTATGTTACAAAGTGAAGACTTCATTAATGCAGCATCAGCATTAGCAACAAAGGGTGAACCACCAGTTTTTTCAAAGCTGTGATTAGATTTATCAAGATCAAATTTTTATTTTATATGTTGAAAGACTAATTAAAGTTGAGTATTTCGTTGTTATTAACATTACTTTTTGATATTTTTTTGAAGGGCAAACTTTTTGTAGTCACTTATATTTAGGCTGTATTTTTAATAAAGACTTTCAATTATTATAAGAGTAGCCTTCAAATTTCTCCTTTACATACAGCAAAGACGAATTACATTTTGAAATTTCTTTATGAAATGCTGTGACAAATGTTCATTCTTGATCATTCATCAGATAAACATTTTCACTGTCTTTAATTTTCTACATAAAAATGATGGAGTTACGCACATTTTGCAATGCATAATGCAATGTATAAATATTCATACTTACAATCAGCAAGTTAATGTAGTGCTCATAATTAACTTTATTTGTTTGAGGATCGCAAGCGACAGACATCATCTCATTTACTTCGTGTTCTGAGAATGGCTCGCCAATTTCCGTCACGGCTTTTTCTAAATCAGCTTTCAAAATGTAGCCCCGATTTTCCGGATCTAAGACTTGAAAAGCTTTTAGCAAATCTTCTGGATCAGCTGGCTTATATCTAACAATTTGTTTATTAGTCAAATTTCAATATCTTTCAAATTCGAATCATTTTGAGCTTATTTTATAAATCAATGCAAATAATAAATATTTACAAAAAATCATACTTTCGTTCACTAATTGCTTTACACATGTATTCAACAAAGCGTTCTTGAGGAACGCAGTTATTTTCAACATCTTCAACTTCTACTTGAATTTCTTGAAGCTCTGTTTCGGTAATAACGCAACCTTTAATCATAATTAATATTTTTTATTAATATTTTTGAACGAAATCGGAAAATCTCCTTGTATAAAAAAAGATTAGACAGACCAACTGATCTTATAATTGTACCAAGTTCTCTGACATCAACTTGATGACTTTTTGCATTATCAAATACATCAAAAGCTTCAATGAGTCTTTTTTGCAACTGTGAAGGCTCCACTTGAAACAAACAAACAAATAATAATTTTCAATTAAAGCTTTTGAATATAATGTAAAGATCAAATATTTTCATGGGAATTACTGTTAATTTCATGAAACTACGTTGATAAATCAATATTACCATGGTAATAAGTTACTCTTTTAAAGCACATGATGATATTAGTCTCCCGTAAAATTCATAGAAGTTTTAATTATTTTCATTTTTCATTAAAATGGCATTCATTCATTTGAGTGACAAACAATGTTTTTGATAGATGTTACTTAAAAACTTACCTTCTTGTTCAGACATAATTTAGTTTCTGGAGTATTATTATCTATTTCCAATTTCGGGTCATATTAACCAAAATCTTGAATAAAAAACCAATTACAGTTAATAATATTGCAACGAAAAATTAACAAAAGAATACATTTTAGCGTAATTATGTTTCCTAGAATGACAAGCTCAATGGAATAAGGGAAATAATGCGATTAAATATAATTTATTCGATAAAACGTTGAATTTACTAAAAAATATGTCATTAATTTACATTTTAGTTTATTTACAAAATTGAATATTACTAATTAGGTATACGTTTTTCAAAAATGTGAAGTTTGCTTATAAATTTCATGCATATCCTCGATAATTTCTTGGGGACCTGTTCCTATTTTCTTTGCAATTTCGGACTTTTCATTTATAGATAAATCAAGATACTTAGTGACAAGGTCTCCATCGATAATTCCTCTAGCAGGATTGCCTTG
The DNA here is from genome assembly GCA_035047105.1 of Galeopsomyia nigrocyanea. NCBI lineage: Eukaryota > Metazoa > Arthropoda > Insecta > Hymenoptera > Eulophidae > Galeopsomyia > Galeopsomyia nigrocyanea. The sequence goes on along the minus strand of JAWWMK010000040.1, from coordinate 4,352,656 downwards.
CATTCTAACCGAACTTTTGTACGTCCTGAAATAAAAAAATGTATATCGTTACTTTGTAAATTATACAAATTCTTCAATATGAAAAATTAAAACGTCGCGAGAGTATGTTTCACATACCTGTAGGCTTTAGGATTTAATCCTGCAACATGATAAAGGTGACTAACTAATAAATTCTGCAACATAAGTAATCGCCGATACGTTTTCTCTGGCACGGGGAGAATGTATCCAAGACTTCCATCCAATGTCGCTTTACATTAAAAAATAAATTCATTTTTCACTCATACTTTTCATATAGAACAATAATTGGTTTTTTTTTTCTTTTCTAAACTTACCATACATAGTGACATGTCTTTTATCAGCCCCCGCGAACTGTTTCGTTGGATTTGCTGAATCACTTGTTTTACACTTTATACGTAAAAATGTATTAACTTTTTGACCTAGATGTAGATCTGCTTTTCTAATCAATTTTTGTCCTCCCAAACTTTGAGAAGATTCTGGCTGATAAGAAAAGATGGAAATATTACTTTCTCCATCAGCAACTATAAATCCTAATTCATTATTCTGTATCAAATATTCTATTGCATATATTTCTGTAGTTCTGAAATCCTAGAAAAAATAGAAAATGTTCAAATAAAAATATCCCAAAAAATCTGTTTATTTTTTTGTAACAAACAGATTTTCAACTTACTCTGCTAACAAGAGAAAGAGTTTTGTACTCAGGCTGAAATCTCAGTAAACTAACAGATTTAAATACATCAGCAACAAGAATCAAACTCTTGATACTCAGCATTTGGCAGACATATATTTGAGTATCTATGAACGCAACTCCCACCAAGTCATTGTCCTTCAACTGCCAGATATAAATCTGTAAATAAAAAAAGCAAACATTAGTTGAAATTCGAGCTAATCTAACAGTTTTTTTAAAATAGTTTCTCACCTTTTGACCTATAGCAGAGACTAAAAATCCAGAAACCTGAGTTATGGCACTGACAGGACCTTTTTGTTCTTTAGCGTAGATTTGCTTAAATCTATTTTTGGTCAAAGGCTGTCCAGGCTCTGGTACAACTTCAATAATGTCAAAAATAAATATCTGTAACAAAAATATCGTAGGCACATGTAAACAAAGTTTTTCAGAACTCATTAAAAAATACCTCCAAAATTACTCACTCTGCCTCTGCTGGTAATATCTTCTCCATAATTGTAGTTTGTTCCAATAACAATGTACCCCTTTAATCCTGACCTAGTTCCTTCATATGCTAAAGAAACATTTTTCAAACAAGTGACGTGTTCCCACTGATCCAAGTCAATTTTACTGTTTGGAATGGTATCCCAAGAAATTGGAGAAAATAATGATATACTAAATTGTTCTTGATTCGGATATAAAAATCGTTCATTTCGTTCTTCTTCCGTAAATTCCTACAAATAATTACAAAAAGTTGTACTTATAGTAACGTCAATTGAAAAGTAAATCGATAAACAAAGTGATTAATACCTTGTCTTCTCCATTGAATTTATAATAACTTTTGAGCGGTTCTGATATACTAGTTACAACACAATAAGTCTTACTTTCGAGATGATATGTTACAAAGTGAGGTGTACAACGGAGAGGTACTTTTCTAACTGGCCATGGGGCATCATAGGACAAATGCGTAGGTAAAACGCAGATCCTCAATTCATCCTAAATAAAATTATTCAAATTATTGAAACATCTTTAAATAAATTGTAAAACAAAAAAAAATAATTATCCATTTTGCTTACTTTTCTGTTGAAGTATAAGAAACCCTTGTCACAATTTACATTGTTGAATGGCGCAAATGATTTGACAGGTCCATCAATGTTCATTGGATGAGTTCTCAATTCTCCTCTTCCGGTCAAAAATAACCATTGAGGATAATCACCACAAATGAACACTCCATTGTAACCAGCGATGTTGCTAAAGTACCGAATCATACACAGCCTGAAAATTTCTACCTGTCTTGGCATATCCTCATCTTTTGGTCCCACTCTACGAAATTCGAAAAAAATATAAAAGATCAAATAAAATGTAATATTGATAGTAAATTCTAGATGAACAATTTTATTTACCTTGAAAATCCTACGGTAAAATTGTGTTCCATTTTCTTAAAACGTATTTTCAGATAGCCTTTTGGATACCTGTATACTTGATATACCTGCAAGTCATTATCAAGCCGCACCAGAAGCATAGGTCTATTTCCATGATGACCTAAAGCCACCATGGCAATTTCTCGAACCTGAAAATTGAAACAATATTAAATAAAATTATTATTGAAAGAAGAAAAAAAGTATTTACTTTAAGTCTATGTACATTATACCTGCAACTCACGAATTACAGGCTCAGATGATGTGGAAGTTTGCACAGTTGTAAATTCCATGCTGTCATGTAAGACACTTTGACCAAAACCAAAATTCTTTATCAAATATGATAAGCGGAATTCTGGTAATGAATAGACCTCTAAAGTTCCACTGTCTCTGTAGACGAATAGCCAATATGAAGGTTTGATTTCTTGTAAATACTGTTGCCACCTAGAAATAAGATCATCTTATAAATTAAAAAAAAACAATATGTTATATTTGCTTGATATAACGACTTACCAAGGAGGTTTTGTTGTTAGAGGCTCTTGAATTTTTGGTGGAGGAGGAGCTGGCATTTGGAATGCTGAGTTATCTCCATACAATAAGTCATCTTCATTTTCGATGTTTTCAATTATTTGTGGTTCATCTGAATTATCGTTATCCATCCCTTCCTCATCGAGATCTTCAGGTAAAATTGACGTGAATAGACCACTGACGTCTCTGTAAGCACATACGGCCTCTATTTGTGGACGCTGTGAAGTAGTATAATTTTTTTTAAAATTCTCAAGATTACGAAAAACTTATTTTTTACTTATTTTAGTTCTACTTACGAATAATAAGTTCACAGCTTGAGCGTGCAACCGAGCCGATCCTCTTCCTTCTCTTAATGTTAGGAGTACCACTTGACCATCTTCAGATAGAAGAGTAACATAAGGATCAGCACAACTTGCATGGACAATAGGGCATCCTAAATCCATAGGCATATGTTGAACCTGAATTTTTGATAGAATGTCAGTATTTATATCACTATAAATATAATTTATGTATTTTCAAGTCAAAATCAACTCACTTGCTCTAAACCTTGTAGTAGCCTAACACCTGCCTGTGTAACTTGAATAATATACCGATTTGAGCCCAGATTTCCAGCAAATATCGTTGTACCTTGAGTGCTGAAACCATTGTCAGCATCAGGTACTTCGTTAATTTCATTACCAGTTTGTAGTACCTAAAAAACAATTACATAGTTTATAGAATGATACCAGCGAATTTAATATTCAATCGTTTTTAAGCAGAAAATTAACCATTGTAGAATCATCTTGGGTCAAAATTAAAAATCCGTGCGTTCCTTCAGTTTCTGATTTTCCTTTATTATCAGCGGTTGAGTGAATTACAGTCCAAATGTTTTCATACCCAGGCAAATCGAATGTTGTTACTACCTAATAATCGAATAAAGATAACGTCAATAAGTTATAGAAAACAAAATAATTTTAAGTTGCAAATAATAACCATGAAGTTCCTAATTGTAAACATACCTGAGGCCGTATTGAACGTTGGAGAACACAGAGAGCTCCATTTTTTCCGTAGCCCGAAGTTGTTACTAATTCTACATCTAAATCTGAATTAAGTACAAATTCTTCAGATACAAATGCAGGTTCACCCATTGAAATATTTCCACATGGTCCAATATTTAATAAACTGTCACACACCTAGTTCAAAATGAAAATTTAGTGCTTTTCAAACGTCGAAATAAATAAAATATTATTTATTTACCTCAAAGATGTATGATGTGATTTGAATAGACGCCTGTGTTTCGTTACCATACACTTCTAATTCTTCAGGATCTTTAATTTCACATACATCAGATGCCATCCAATCTTCCAAATAATCTTGCCTCACTTTTTTACCAGCTGGCTCTTCACTGCTATTGTTAAGTGACATTTCTAATGCACTCATATCATTTAAATTTTCAGTTTCATTTTCAGTAAATCTCAAAAGTAAAGAATTGCCAAGTCGAGAACCAAGAAATAGATAGTTATCTTCACATACACAAACCTACAATCAGATACAATTATAATTGAAAATGAAAAATTATTGGAAATTATTCAATTAAATAATACTCAGACATACACAAGAAGTTAATACACTAGCTGCAGCTTTATCAAAGTGAAATCCTCTCACAGATCTCATACTGTCAGCAAAGAGAGATAATACATACAATTCACCAGTTTTCAAAGATATAACTAAACGGTCAGTAGATATAAATGCTACTTGAGATCCTTCTAAACTTATTTTTATACCATCTTGAGGTCCTGGAAAACAAAATGTATTAATAGAATAAAAAATAAATAAATATTTTGAATACGTTATTTCTTATAGTATAGAATACATACTCAAGGGAAAATTTGTACATAATTCAGTCAAACTATTCAATGATACTCCATATGGAGGAATACTTTGATTCAAATAAATTAATGAATTTATAGCCATTATTAATGTTCCTCCAAGAGGCTTTTTCACTGCTACTGCTTGGCAACAATCAAATGGCAAATTAGAAACTGACCAGATGATTGGGTGTACTTTTTGCTGGATGTTCAAAGATATAGCAACCATAGCACATGTATCTTGACGCACTGCTATTCGACTGAAAAAATTTTAGATAAATTTTTAGTTTTTGTAAATCAATCAATCAATATATTTTGTATTTATTTACCCTGGAAATGTTTTCACTGGTTCATAAAGAATGAGCAAGGTTGGTTCATAATATCCATGCAAGAATTGTAAGTCAATGATATTGTCCATCTTTTCTTCTAGAGTTTTCAAAACAATCATATAAGATGACAAAATAGGAGTTTTGCTAGATGATTTTGTATTTGATTCTGAAAAATCTCCTTCATCAAGAACAGGATCTTTGCGAAATGGTAAGACCACCAATTTCTTTCCATAAATCAACATTACTGCACATCTTCCTTCTGGATCTACCCTCACAATTGGTATGTGATGATGATTAGTCCAGCCATCCTATAAATAATTATTAAGTATTATTCAGAATCAGAATTGCAGCTTGAACATTTCTCTTATGTAAATCTATTCAAAGTATGAAGCATTTTCCTAAACTTACTTTGATCTCTTCTTCTTCAAAATAATGTAAAGACACAGTTCTTAAATTATGGATTTCAGGTTCATATTCTACAACTGATAGTTTAGCTTCCCTGAAGCTAAGAAGCAAAGAATCTCTAGATGAACCGATGAGTTGTACTGCTTGCATTGACATAATATTTCCATGTAAAGTGTATTGAGTGAGACATTCAAGTCTCATTTTTGGTGGGCGTGCTTCTGTAAAAAAATATGACTAAATTTTAAAAATCAATACCAATTTAGCTTATTTAAACATTTATAAATCAATACGTTTTTTGCATGTCTGTATGCTTGTTAACTTTTGGAAAGTTTATTTCTGAGTTTATTATTAAAGTTACACAAGCAGGTGTAAGGCTGTCTTAATTATTCATATTTTAAAAAAAACCAATATAAGTTTTCTCTTAAAATTTAATTAAAATAAAATACCTGTGAATTTCTCTTTTTTCGTTGGATCAACATCGGGAATCAAACGAAACACACGTATGATATTCGCACCAGCCACCACAAGACTTTTTTCTGCACGATTGAAAAAATTGCAGAATATCGCATGCTCAACCCCCGTAGCGGGATGAGTCGTTTTGCAAATAGAATACATTTTTACTCGTTGTTATAAACAACGAGTCGGTAGTATTCTAACCTACAATTTTCTGGAGGTAAGCGTAGCGGCGCTGCGCGCATGAGATCCAAGATCCAATGAGAATTGCAGTCAAGATAATTATGAAACAGTTATCTCAACTTCGTAGATAAATTGTAAACTAACCAACCAATCCGAGAGCAGCTTGCAAGATAAAGATGATTACTAATGCGTTTATCTGTATTTCAAATGATGTGCACATGCGCGGCTGCCAGTCGCATAAACCCACAAGAAATCGCGGGAAAGTGTATTTTAACCGCACTTATCAGCGAATGTTTCAGACACATAACTTTTTAGTTTGAAATGAGCTTCTAAATTTGTGAATAAAAATGTCTCAGTTCATTCGTGATACATTATATATTGCAGTCAGTTAACGAATGTTATTTATGATTAATATTTATTGAGATATAAAGTTGGAGCGTGTATGAAAAGTTAATTGTTGGTCACACTCTCAAGTCAGACGTTTAAACGAGCTAAAATTTGTAGTGTTACAAATTTTACAATATTATATGTTAATTCTAACATTTTTATACGTTGTTCAATTCTAAAAACTCAAATATTCAGCAGTTATAACTTGCTCCAAAATGTCTCTTGTTTTAAAACCTACACGCTATGCTCATCCAGAAGGACACACTGATGTTTGTTATTTTACTGGAGAAAAGTGAGTGTTCCATTTTTTCAGTACTATGTTGCATTAAGTAGTTAATAATTACTTACATAAATTTATAAACAATTTTCAGAGGAGGGCTCATTACTTGTGGTACAGATGGAGATGTACGAGCCTGGGTAAATTTAATGGACGATGATCCATCAGCAAGTTGCATTGCTGAAACAGCTACCACAGTGATTGCAAAAGTATGTCATATTAACATATCCTTCATTTAAATTGTTTTATTATTTTTAATAGACTAATGTATTGATAAATTTTTTCAATAGAAAGAAAAAGTTTATGCTGGGAACGATAATAATACAGTGCAAATTCTAAATCATCCAGAGCTTGACAGATTGGGCATCGTCACAAGATTTTCAGCTACAGTTTCTGCATTAGCAACTGCTCGAGAGAGTAATTTAATTGTTTCTGGTGGATGGTAATATTAAAACGATATTTTAAAAAAAATTGTTTACAATAATATTCTATTTCAATTTGTTTATTTTTAATTTTAAATAGTGATATGCGAATTCAAGTTTCTAATGTTGATACATCTGAAGGCTTTGAACTGCTAGGGCATGAAGCTCCAATACTGGGATTGTCACTTGATCCAAAAGATGAATTTGTGGTAATTATACAGACAATCACCTATCCTTATAAGTAGTATCAGTTTCTTGATTTTATTATAAAATATTTAGGCTTCTTCAAGTGGTGATGGCACAATCAGAATATGGAGTATTAAAGACAAAAAATCAATCCACACTTGGAGTAATGTTGTTCCAAAATCCAATTCATTCTTTACTGCCAAAGTTTATGGTACACCTTCATTTGAGACTAAAACTGGAAATTATCTTGCTTATCCACATGGAAAAGAAGTTATTGTTGTCGAAAGATCAACGTGGAAAGAAAGTTTTAGATTGAAATCTAGTGACATTAAACAAGTAAGACCAAGTACTTTCTAAAATAATTAAAACCATTTGATTTCTTGCTATTATTATTAACCATTAAATTATTCTAGGATTTAAGTATCTGTAGATTTTCTGAGTGTGGTACTTTCTTAGCAGCAAGTTCAGTGTATGGTGAAGTAATTGTTTGGGATTTTGAAAGTAAAGAGTCAGTGGGATATGTTGAACATAAAACCAATGCAAAGATTACTTCGATGGCTTGGAATCCTATAGAACCTAATGAAATAGCATATTGTGATGCTCTTGGACAGCTAGGGTGCATTGATGTTGTATGTATAACACATCATTTATATTTCATCGATTTCAAGTGACTATACAGTAATCATGAATTTCAATTTTTTTTCCTTATGTAAAGAATATAGTCAAATCTGCATCTCTTGATCAGAAATCAGAAGCTAATGGGCATACTGTTGATGATGATTTTATGTTTGATGGAGATGATGACGACGATAACATCATATCTTTGAGTAAAATAAAAGCATCGGTTCTCGATGACGACGATGAGAAAAGTGTATCCTCTATTACTTCTGAAAAGAAGCATGAAGAAAAGCGATTTTTACCAGAAATAAATCTTCAAGGACCATTTCAACCTGGTTCTACTCCAGATCATCTTATATCACGTTATATGGTTGATACATATATACTTTAAGTTATCACGCACATCTTATTGGCATAAAACGTGAATAATCATTTATTTATTAATTTTAGATGTGGAATGATGTAGGAATAATTATGCGTTTCAATTCAGAAGATGGCGAAGAGAGTAATATCGAGGTGAACTTCCATGATGTGACGGTACATCATTCTATGCACATAAGTAATTACGTAGGTCATACAATGGCAGCTTTATCTGCGGAGGCTTTAGTACTTGCAGCACCTCGTATTGACGATAAACCAAGCAAACTTGTCGTTGTAGCTCTCCAAGGTACTAATCCAATTGTGACTACTTAAATTTTATGAAACAGTTCTTATAGAAAATGTAATTTCAAAATTATTTAAATGATCAGTTACTGGAAACAAAGAATGGTCTGTGGATCTTCCTGACGAAGAGGAAGCTCAAGCAGTAGCAGCTGGAACAACTTTCGTCGCTGTTGCTACTAATGCGAGAACATTGAGGCTTTTTATGCCTGGTGGAACACAAAGAGAAATCATAAGTTTACCAGGACCTGTCGTAGCTTTGAACGCTCTCGGAAATAATCTTGCTGTTGTATATCACTCAAGTATAGGTAAAATACATTTTCGTTTGTACATTTATTCACTTTTACAAAAATTATTACACAGTAAAATTTACGGCACCCCAGGAGCTTTTGGTGATCAAATTCTAAGCTTAATGTGGATTCGAGTTTGCGGGCCTACTTTGAAAAGCCATACATTGCCAGTTCCACTTTCTCCCAAATCTAATTTGATGTGGATAGGATTTTCCGATCTTGGCTCTCCTGTAGTTTTGGATTCGGAAGGATTAATAAATATATATGATAAAAAAGCTATATTATGGAGAGTAGCATGTAATACTAGTAGACACGTAAGTTCTCAATTATTTTAATGGACCCCCCCCCCCCCTTATTCCAACAATACGTTGATATCATTCTTTAAAAAAAAAATTGTTTTTGAATTGGTAAAAAAAATTTCAGAAAAAAGGCAAATTTGATCATTACTTTATCATTGGTGTGGATGAATCGGAAGGACGTATGCGATGCTTATTATGCAAAGGTAGTCACTATCCACAGACAACGCCGCGTCCGATTGTCACTGAAGTATCGTTAACTATTCCACTATGTGAGCCTGAATCTAAGAAATCTGAAAGTGAAGCTTTAATATGGCGTCCAGGAAATAATCCTACCGAGGAAAAACAAGCCATGCTGGGTCTCATCGCTGTAAGTAATCTACATAATTTCAAAAACACTTTTATCTAATTTTTTTTTTATTTTGAGCACATTAACAGAATAATGCATTTATTACAGGAAGCCATTAGACAGAGCGTTGACCACAGAGTACTGGAGATATGTCAGCAGATCGCTCCTCAGAAAGTATTGGAATTGGCAGTCAGATATTGCGGACATCATAATAGGCACGCTTTAGCTACAAAATTAGAAAAAATTGCATGCAGTAAAGAATCGGAGGAAGCTTCTCAACAGGTTGACACGCAAGAAGATATTTTTAACGATAACGTCGAAACTGTCGAAGATGATGAACTTCTGTTGGTGCCGACGACGAACAATAAAACACCTGACATAGTCATAAAGCCTTTAACGCCCAGTCAACCATTCGGACGACGAAGCAATCCTTGGGCTAAAAAAGCAAACACTCCTGCATCAAAAGGTAACTTTAATTAATACTTATATTGTATATTTGATTAACTTTTGTTATTCTAATGAATATTTGTTCTTCAGGGCTTTCAGGATTAGATACCATTGAGAAAGAGCCTCCGAAACCGGTTACTCCTGTAACAATTCATCCGCCCAAGAAAGAAACTAAAAAAGATACTCCTAAACAAGAATCTTTTATTAGCTGGTTCGGAAAAAACAGAACGAAGCTCGAAAATGAACATCCAGTAGCCGAAACTAAAGATCTAATGAAAATAGCTTACACTGTTTTCAAAGAGGAGCTGCAAAGGAGAAATAGTGCGAATGTCAATATAGAAAAACCTGCAGCAGCGGCCGCAGAACCCGAAGAAGAGAGTAAGAAAAGAAAATTGAGCGACGAGGAGTGGAGCGAAGAAAATCAGCCAAAGCGATCGACGTCCAGTAAGTTAGCAGCATTTGCACGTAATGAATGATGGCACACGTATTTGAAATTTAAACTAATATTTATTTTATAAACGGACGAACGAAATTATCTACTTTTATTCATTACTGTTATTTTTATAAATTTGATTTGAGTTAAGAGCGTAATATTCAACCCGAAACGTGTACATATGTAATATGAAACTATTATTTTTAATAAAAGTTTGTCATATATATCATTTTTTTGTATCACTGAAATTTGAGACGCCTATTCAATCGCGTATTTCCACCAAGTTAGAGCTTTAAAAATGTTCACATTTCAGTTTGTTATTTTAAAGAAGTTTTTCAAAACTGTTTCACAAAAATTCTGCAAAAAAAAAAGTTAAATCTTTGGAATTTTTTAAGTTTAAGAAAAATCTAAATAAACGTTGGAATTGCTTATATTCAAGAAACTTTCGAAAGCGAATGCTATAGTCACAAGAAAGCTAAAAAAAAGACCCTCAAACCTGCTTTCTCCTCCTCGCGCTTATTTCTGCGCGCTCGAGTATAATCGGTCTGACCGACGAGCGAGCGCATTCAAGAATATAAGCGCTTAGTCGACTACAACACCTTCGTCGGCTAACATCATTGCCGTCGCAGTTGAAGCTCACTCGCCGGCAACACAATGCCTGACGCCAAGGAGGATATTCCTGAGGAAATCAAAATGCAGCAGAAGTCGAAGAAAGGTACGTGAAAATACAAAACAACGTTTATTTCATTTACGAAAAATCTTTTAGAATGGTGGTTCCCTTTAAGGTCGTATACCCGCGACGATCTAATTATATGCCGGCTGCATGCCTCGTATTGCATCATTCGCGCGTCGTCGTTGGGAAGCAAGGATTGCATTTTTTTTTGTTTCGTTTCGGATTTTCGAATTTCCTTTGCTCTCTGTGCGTTTGATTGACAATTCAATTGCTGCGCAAGCTTAGAAACTTTGCGCCGGTGTATGATTTCTAGCGCATATTGCTTCGACTTACGACTTAACAATAATAGCGTGTTATATACTGTTTTTGGCGCCGGCTAGAGAACCGAATAGCCATGCCAGGAACAATTTTATTTGGCCTAGAAAGTATTTCATCCGCGAGAGATAATTTTACTCAAAATAAACTCCTTTTTTTACGTATTATTCATTTTTTTTTATTGTTTTATTTATTTTACAACTAAATAATCGACTTGAATGCAATCTCGAATGATTCGGAAGAAGGTCGCGAACTATATAAAACACGAAAAATAACACAGGTTCAATAATTTTTACCAGTTGTAATACACGCACGCACGACGATCGTTTTAAAACACTCAAACCACATTTCCTTTAAAAAGCGTCGCGTCCGCGGCGTCGAGCAAGGAGAGATCGAACGGCGCACACAAGCTTTTCAATGAATCAATATTGAGTTCTAGATCATCTTATCATCGGATTACACTTGCATAATGCATCGCATTTGACCGTGGTACACGACGCGTCATTGCAAACACTTGTTCAAAACCGCTGCCCTAATGACTTTTGCGGTTGGTGCCACTTAACGGATTTTCATTGCTCTTCTGGCGAAATTTATTTTAATTTCTTATTTTCGCCTGATAGTTATAAATCACTGTTTAAGCTCACGGTAGTGCTTTATCGCACTTAATAAAAGCGACGAAAAATGAGACTTATACGCACACGTCTGTCCTATTGCTTTGTCTTATCAATGAGACACGGGCATAAAATACGTGCAATTCCGGAACAATTGGGTGCGAATACTGTTTAATGTGTGATGCAGATTGCGAGATCTCTATAATTTTTACCGCGTGGGTACGAAATATGAGCGTTCACGATGTACATGGATGTAAGTTATAACGTGTGCGGGATTGCGGGATTCAGCAGTTTTTCAGTGAAGCTGAGCTCTAATTTACAAATCGATGTGTATTTTGCGTAAGATTGATAATAAGTTCCTTCGATATGATTTATCAACACTTTCACATAAGTTTTATTAGAATAAAAAGTGGGAATCATCGTGATATAACACAGAGTTTCCATTCTTGGAAGCCTATTATGCTGTGATAGATAAGCTGTTTCTGAGAAATCAATTTGTCCATCAAAAAATTATTTTTTTCGTTAGTATTTCGATTAAAAATATTAAAAAAAATTGTTTTATTCGTTCTTTCATAATAATTATAAAATCACTGCATTCTAAAAATGTCGAATAACTGATCAAACTTTAGATAAGAGCCCAGTGGATCTGGTGCAAGAGGCGATGGGAAGTTTAGGACCGTGGCACATCGTCATCGCCGTTGCGCTTTCGTTGGTGAAATTTCCCGTAGCTTGGCACCAATTGTCCATCATCTTTTTGGCGCCACCGACCGAGTTTACCTGTCTTTATCCAAAACCCGCCAACATGAGCGAAATGCTGAAACAGAAGTGCAAAATCGACGTCGGCAATGGCACTCTTGAGAAATGCACAAAGTTCTTCTACGATAGAAATGTTTTCAAGGAGACCATCATCACGCAGGTTAATGAACGATTTTAATGTTTTGATGATTCATAGATTTGTTGGTGTTTTTGCATGCAAACTGAATCGAATATAATTCAGTCTTGTTGAATCGAATAGTTGTTAATCGAACTGATGTCGTTAGATTGAGAGAAACACATATACACCGATCGCCGTCAATCAATTAGACTTTTTCTCAACTGATCGTTTCATTCAATTGATCGGTAAACTGAAACTTTTGGATTTATTGTTTTTCAGTGGGATTTAGTGTGCGATAGGGAGCAGTTAGCCAATTTTGCTCAAACATGCACCATGTTAGGAATTTTAGTTGGAAACATGATATTCAGCGCCATGTCCGATAGGTAAACCAAACATTTTTTTCTTTTCAAAACGTTGTCAAATTGATATTGATAATTTTATATTTCAGAATCGGACGAAAAATCCCTCTTATGATTGCAATTCTACTGCAATCGGTTACTGGATTTTTGACTGTATACTCACCCTGGTACGAAATGTTCTTAACATTTAAGTTCATTTCTGCCGTAGCCACTGGTGGCACTATGCTCATTAGTTTCGTTCTACGTAAGTGTTTTTTTCAATCATTCGAAAACCTATTTTAACGTACTTATTTTACCTATTTCAAATGGAAAATTTCGTTTTCAGTGATGGAAATCGTGGGACCAAAGTGGAGATCAAGCTTATCAGTTCTCTTCCACGTACCATTCTTGCTCGGATTTTTGCTAAATCCTTTGGTATCTTATCTCACGCGAACATGGACTGGATTTCAAATGGCCGTGTCGATACCACCGATTCTCTTGCTTTCTTATTATTGGTAAGTTTAGTCACAGCGCTTACCTATTTTCCATTCTATCTCGTCAAAACAATCACTATCGAATAGACAAATTTGTCAATTATAATAACTAAAAATTGAGCCAAAATTTAATTCGATAAGTACACTTCAATATCCCAATCTGAAATTGAGAACCGCGGACAAAAGTTTCGAATTAGCACTGTTATTGCGAGTAATTGGCCACGAACAAATGAAAAAAAGCTTTCCGAAGTAAACCGTCACAACTATCAAAGTCGCACCGCCAAACCGAGCGAGTCATTGACTCATGCGGTACTTTTTCATCTGCACGCGTCGCCGTCGCGAATTGTGCCGCAAAAGCAATTACAGCGAATCCTCTCTCGTACTTTTATTCAACTCTTCGTAACCGCACCATTCACCCGCACACGTCGCCGCGATAATGGTGTCATTAACGCGGATTGCGCAGCGCGAGCGCGCAAAAATTCGAGCTCTATACATTCCACCTTTTGATTGCGCCATCATTTCACTTGACTGTGTGTACCTGATTCAAAGCTTAGCAGAAGAATTTTTATTATCAAGCGTTTGAATCGACGCTCTAAGAGAAAAAGGACTGTGAAAGGTGCCTTTTGCCATGATATCTCTTACGAAAATTCCCAGCTCAACGTTAAGGCTCTCCCATATAAATTATTTGATCATTTACAATTTAAATATATTCATATCGAATTACCATTCTAACGGTTTATAAAATGATCGTATTCACATTGAAATTGTTTAATATGTTGAAAAGGATCATTCCTGAATCGCCTCGATGGTTGCTTGCGGTGGGCAGGAGCAGCGAGGCAGAAGCGATACTGACGAAGGCCGCGGAAAAGAATAGAATTCCGCTGAGCAAAGTCACACTGGCCATTGAGGATCATCAAAATCAAGCGAAATTACGCTCGAACGGCGGCAAGAAATTCAACGTGACACATTTATTCCGCAGTCCGAATTTGCGCATCAAAACGCTGTGCGTCTGCGTCAATTGGTTCGTCTGCGGCATGTCCTTCTTCGGTCTGGCGCAATATATTGGCCAACTCGATGGAAATATTTTCATCAATACGGCTGTGTCAGGTAATTGAAGCGTTTATAGCTAGTTGATGATTTTATTTATCGCAGTTTTCGATGGTATTTTTTTATTTGTAAAGAAGAATATTTTATCGCTTTTATTAGTTACAATGAACAATTAAAATATTCTCATGCTGAATAAAAATTTACAGAGCTACATCTCTAATTAAAATGTTCAGTAACGTCTTTAATATGACGTTTATTGCGTTGTGTGTAATATGTGCTAATATAAAGCATTTGAAAATCCACTTATCAAACGCATAATATCTCCGTAGTTATTATCTAGCTGAATTGCTCAAAAAAAATCATCAAGGTTTTTACGTCATGAAAAATTAATTTTCGAATAAATTTATTTTTGCAGCGGCTGTAGAACTACCAGGCACACTGATCGTTCTCTTTCTGATTTCTCGCTACTCGAGGCTACGCATTCTCATCGGAGGTAATATCGTTTCTGGAACAATGCTGCTTATAACGATGTTCGTTCAAGATCCAACGTTACGTGTAACACTGGCAACGATTGGCATCGCCGGTATGTCGATATCATTCCCAACCGTTTATCTGTACAGCAGCGAAGTTTTCCCTACAGTCGTGAGAAATGTTGGCATTGGTGCTGGCAGCATCTGCGCCAGAGTTGCCAGTATGATTGCGCCATATATCGCTACTATGGTAATTCGCATGGATTTCTATTTAACTTTCGATATTGCGTTGATTTTATTGGCCAATTTTATTGATTTATAGACCTTCTTGTGATGCATTTAGTTTTTATAATTTTGATTTTAGGGTAACGTTCAGCCATGGTTGCCACCACTATTCTTTGGCATAGGACCAATAATTGGAGCTAGTTTGTGTCTCTTGCTGCCGGAGACTATGAATTGTGAATTGCCAGAGACGATAGAGGACGGCGAAAACTTTGGAAAGTAAGTGCGCGTAACGAATTTTATTTTCAAATGCGTGAATAGATGATCATCTAAATTTAATAACATCAATCGTATCATTTGCAGGAAGGCCCTGAGAAAAAGCACCGCTTAAAGACTTACACAAGAGCACAATCATCATCCAAATTTTTTTTATAAATTTTTATTCAACTACAATTACCTTAATTTCTATTATATAAAAAGTAGATATGAGTAGATTGAGTTTCATCGAACAAAATTTCTAACTACCAATTTTTATACTTTAATATTTATTTTTCCTTACGCGATATAGCTTCTATCCACGTATATACTTACAATTATACAATAAATTTTTACGCTAAATTTTTTTATAGAGACAGTTATGCTGAATGAGTTTTGTAACTTAAGGTCGAGAACATGGCTATTCATTATAAAAGTGAATTCGACTTTATCGTATAGTGTTGAGATTGTATTTCAACCAAATGTTAAAAATACAGTATATTTATATTTAAAACAGTCTTTGTCTATTATCTTTTAATAATCACATGCAACAACGATCAACTCCTTACACAAGAGTACATATCAAATATAGTACATTTTCTCACACATCACGTATAACGTAAACAGATATCTACTCATTCTATGGATTTTCCCGCTTAAAAACAATACCAATGAAAAAAATATATAGGATGCATCTCAATTATATAATGTTGCGAGTACAATTATCACATGTAAAAAAGTTATCAAGTGTCTTTGTCACATTAAAAAAAAATTGGTTCCATTTCAATAACATAAAAAATATATCGCTACGTTGCTGTAGTCGTTTGTCCCAGATAAAGCACTTTACTCGGCAGACCATTGACGACTCCGTTTGTTCGTTTATGCACAGCATCAAACATTTGGTTTCCATATTTCACAGTAGTGCTTAGAGAGCCTAACCACGAAGACACTATACTCCTGGACGCTGTTTTCTCCACAGTTGGTTGACCTTTAATTTGAATTTAGTTTTGTGTTACATCTTTTCATGATAAAATACGCACGCAAATCGCGTCATGAATAATAATTGAAATTTATGTACAGCGGCAATAGTATGTATAAAGCATTGCTCAGCAAAATACTCACCAACAAGAAATTTAATTATGGCCTCGTTGACTGATTTCGGCTTTTCTTGATGTGGAAAGTGTCCAGCACCTTGTACAACTTTGACGCTGAATTGTTCAACGTACTCTGTGCTGTGAACAATATCTTCTAAGGAAACCGAAGGATCTGAGTTTCCAACTATTAAAAGACTCTTGATCGTAATTTGTTGATTATTGCTTCTACCCAAACGGGTGAAAGGTAAGTTTCTAAAATAATTTATAGGTCCAGTCCAGTCCTCTGAAAATATGAAAGTTATTACTTACAAAACAATAAATATTATAAAAGTTGTCATAGCAAACGTTGTATGTTAAAATATGCTATCTTGGTTTGAACATAGCAAAAATAAGGTATTGAATGATTGCTTCCTTTGAATAAACAGCTGCTTACGTTTGTCAATGTAAATGAAATCGACGTACCTTTTCTACTGAAAGCATATTTATAAGCTTCTACAATGTCATTCTCACATTCTTTTTCTTTTATGTGAAGATGCTTAAACGTGTCATTAATAACTGAAAGATCTTCTTTTAAAACATCGATTTCCGGCAGGAAAGGCAACCGACTGAAGTGCAACCATCTGAAACGTTACAAACTCATAAATTAAAAATTTGAATGTCAATTATAAAATTATCAATAAATCATAAATTTTAAATGGTCTGTACTCACTTTCGACTGAAAACTGTGTTGTCCGATACACAGTTCCAGTAGAAATTAGGATGTGGACTAGAAATTGCTACAAATTTACACAAAATATCGTCGTGCAAAGCTGCTATGTACCATCCAAGAAGGCCACCCAAGTCATGTCCAATAATGCTGCAACTTTTCGCTCCCAAAGCGAAAATAAACTGCTTCAATTCGTCAATAAGAATCTCAATTCTATATGAACCCTTGTTCAATGGTTTGTCGCTATCACCGAATCCTTTTAAATCTAAAGCTACAACCCTGAAAAAAGATTTAAACCTTATAAAACAAATCCAACTTGATTTTACATATTAAGTCATAATATAAATTACCTAAAATGTTCTGAGAGAACAGGAATTTGTTCTCTCCACGATAACCAACAGTCTGGAAATCCATGTAGAAGTAATAATAATGGCTTGTTTTTGTCTCCAGCCTCAACGTAATGAAATTTTATTCCCTGCAACAAAAACGTTCATTTATGATTGATGATGATAAAAACTATTATGTTTTCCAATGTCTTTGCATCATGTCTCGAGTGCGACCTTCTCGAACGTTATACTCGGAAAAAACTTTCGACAGTCAAAAACCGGTTTTCTTGTTCATGCGTTCTAACTGTATTCTTTACTATGCAGATCGTTTGGATTTCAAATTAGAAGCGAGATAGTGTGTATGGAGTTGAAATTTTTGTATTTAATATATTGCAAGCCGTAAATATTCAATCAACTGGAAAACCATCGTAAAAAGTAAAAGCTTGAAAACACAATAACCGCGATACACAAGATAAATTCACAATTGGCTATTTCTATTAACCGAACATTAAATATAAATATAAAACACTTCTATCATGCTTCAAGTATAAAATAAACATTTTCATAATGAACTTTAAAGGATTTGCAGTATACCTCTATAGAGGCGTCAGCTGATTACATTGAAAATAAGCGTCATCATCGTTCGATGCGCGATAACACACGTCCCAATTTTATGTAAATGAGTTTCATTAACTGTTGTTATCGGAGGTCAAATTGAAGTATCACAATGCTTTGTCAGAGAATTTCAATTTTTCATTAATTTCACGAGAGTCTATTATATTTGTCTACAATAATATCAAGTTTTACTTTCAATTTAAGCTAATGGATACAATTATTAATTAACACTGAACGATTTTGTTTACGAATTAAGGCCGCCCATTTAATCGCATCTATCTATATTATATAT
>JAWWMK010000040.1:4271480-4334014 GCA_035047105.1 Galeopsomyia nigrocyanea | reverse complement strand
ATATATATCACTGTGTCAAGTGGTTAAGTACACGTAATTTTGAGACATGAAATTTTACTGTATTACTAATTTTTATGGTAAAGATTAATATTTTCAAGATGTAGATCCGCTAAATATAGTATCACAGCGACTCCCAGCGCAATAATAATTGATCGATCAACAATGTTCAACGTCACATGAATGTGCCAAGAAAAAAAATTACCTTAAGCTTGATATACGAATGCTTGCCGAAAGTGTTATCAACCAAGCAAGGCGGTGGCTTGTCTCTCGGTTGCAGCAGGAAAAATTGTTTAGGATTCCATGCCCATCTGACAAGACGCCTCGCAATCAGATACCATCCATAAGCGAAAGCGAGAAAGTACAGCTGTACGCGCTCGCATATGGACACGCGCTCGATCTTCATGATCTTCACTTCACAAACTGACTTTTATTCAAGATAGCAAAATCTTCATGCCAGTCATATTATATTGCGCGCACTTGAAATTACATGGATAAGCTATACGCGCGACGGCGACGATGACTCGTTGGCGTCATTGTGCTGCGCACACTAATCGCAGTAACAAGTTTTTCCGCGGCGCCACGCAAATTATTAATAATACACACAAATCTTACGCAACAGAACCTCAACTATTGACATCCGACCTGGAGCGACATGGCGTTTTTACTATTTAATTTGGAACAAAGTCAGCGCGCAGACCGCGAGAAACGTGCTCACTCCCACGCACGCACGGGACGCGACTAAAGGAGGGAGAACAAAGTTCGAGTTTCCTCTTCACGCGCTCATGCCAGTGAGACAGAGAGATAAAACGAACGAGATGGACGAGAGAGAGAATGAGGCACTATTATCCGATGTGTATCAGATAAGCTTTTTTTTTTTCACGATGCAATTTTATCAGTAGCGATGAGCAAAGGTTTCTCGCGGCTTATCAATGAGGTGTATGTCAGTTGATAAGAATTTTGCTATTCGTCGCTCGCAAAGATTTATAGATACTATTCACGAGGAGAGAGTCTTCCGATCGAGTATAATGTGCGTGCTTAAAGATAAGGTGGTTTTAGAAAGTAAAATGTTTTTTTTTCCGAAACAAAAAAAAATGTGTCATCGAAGTTATTCGTGCGAAAACGTTGTGGCAAAATGTCGATTGCTGTACGTTGACATCACGGCTCCACGTAAACAGCGCAATCTTATAACCAGATTGCGAGAAACTTTGATTCGTGTATTATACACTTGGACTTTTAGAACAGAGAATGACTTTGTCTGGTTTGTCATTCTCCCTCTCTTTCTCTTTAATGGTCTCACATGCAGCCTCTCAATGGGATACGCGTGACGCTTTATAGGGGAATTCCAGAAATTTTTTGGACTATAGGCGCATCAGCTGTTCTACTGACTTGTATATACTCAGACAGAAGTTATCTAAATATATACTGTGTAGCGAGTATCTCTAATGAAATTTTCACTCATAGTTTCAGACTCAGCGCAGTATTTATGTTTGGATTACACCTGGTCGAGCATGAGCTTGATTATCCGCAATATTAAACTTCAATCGAGACTTCAATGCTATACCTTGACTTTACTCAATTATTATGCAATCGTTAATTTTTGAAACTGAAGCTAAATAAATTTTTAAGCTAACAGATAAATTTTTAAAGTGACAATGTTTAATATTTGAGGTAAAAATTAGGAAACAGATCAGATGTTGTGGTGATAATAAATAATAAAAATGAGGTATTGGTATAGAAAGTGTAAAACTCGTCGATTTATTCTTTGTTAAATGGACAGTTTCAATTATTCCATTAAAAAAATTATCACTTCAAGAATGAGTCACATACATATTTTTCTGTTATTGTGTTTCAAAAGTGACGATAAAACAATGTATTTAAAGTGTTTGTACACGCCACTTTAAGTGAATTGAGAGAAAGACGAAAGATCACTGATATTGCGTTATCAATATTATGAAGCACTTGCTAATTTTACCAGCATGAAAAAACAAAGTTCATATATAAGCGTTTCCAAAATTCGTTAGAAATCGAACTCTGTAATTTAGTTTGTTTCTGGCTTATTGTTCTTCTAAATTCAAGATTGCTTATTGTTCTTCTCAATTCCAATTATTTACTTCGAAATTCAAATGTGTGAGAACAAATATAACAACAACAAAGTAAGAATAAATATTACGGAGATAATGAGAGGTGGCGACTCGATTAGATAACGTGATAAATAATTATAACGAAATTGAAAATTTTTGTATAATATGTATGAATTTAAAGTGTAATGTAAGTAAAGTAGAAAATTCTTCGGAAAGTGCAGCAACGATCGATACATTAGTAGTAGTCGGCAATGTCGGTCTCGACTATACCGTCGCTTGAAAGAATTTTAACCGTTGAAATTTTATAAATAACATAATATTAGCAAGTTACACAAATGCAAAATTTCAATACATGAGATATTTGTATAGGTATTTCAAAAATAAAAATAAAAAAAAAAATTGGCAGCGGTGGGATTCGAACCCACGCCTCCGAAGAGACTGGTGCCTTAAACCAGCGCCTTAGACCGCTCGGCCACGCTACCTCGTGCCAAGGAGCAGCCGAATATGTGACATAGCCTGACCGATATGTATAGGCTCTAGTCAGGCTATTATCAAGTTTTACACAAATATTTAACCATTGTTGACATAATCTGTTGAATGCAATTTTTATTGTAGGATTAATTAAGAATTTTTTATGTAGGAAGATAAATGATAAATAATAGTCAGTTCAAGATATAAGTTAACTTTTAATATATCAGCATCGATATTTCAACATTAAATATAAGTTATTTTAAGTGATATTACATGCTGTGACTCAATGAGCTATATTTTATCAGCTTTTGATTTCAAGACCAATGCAATAAATTTTTTTTATCACCCATCTACACGCCAAAAATTGAAGCTTTTTTTGTGTTACTTAAAATTAATATTGGAGCACATGTCGTGGGCGTGCAACGTCTATAGTGCACATAGAGAGCGCATACGGTCAAACAATAGAATACGGGCGGGGCTTCTTCGATCGCAAAATGCGCATGCGTTTTCGCAAAAGAAAAATTATGGTTCTTTCAAATTGTTTTTCTAATATGAATTTTTAATTTTTTAATGAAATTTTTTTTTCTTTAAGTAATGTTGCTTACATTTGATGTATATGCACGTAAAAAAGTGGATATACGTACTTATATGTTATTTGTACAAGTTCGATAATCGATCGAGAGATGCGTAGTTTTATTCAATAAATATGAAGGAATGATATTAAACTTTGAATTTTGAACAAATAAGATGACACTCTGGATATATTTTACCCTTCTACAAACTACAAAAATATATAAAATGGTAATGGTATCTTTTTTCAAAATATATTGGTAGCCTTATTGCGTATAGACGTATTTCCTTAATTTTCGACAATAATATATTTAAATATTTGTAATTAATACTTATGCTTGTAATAATTTTACTTATCTGTAAATATCGCAACGTATTATTATTTTAAGCACACAAATAAATGTGTCCGATCGACAACAGCGTCAATTCAAAAAAAAATTTCGGCAGATGACAATATTATTTAAATAAAAAAAATCCCGTTACGGCATCAAATAAATAAACACTGTCCATGATATTTTCATTCGACCAAGCCTTCATTCGTCTAGGCCAGCCATTTTGTTCGGCAGCGCGCAGCCTTAACATTCGCCCCGTTGATTCCATTCTCTCTCTATATATTCCCCTTCGACTCTCGTCGTGCATCATGTGCGCGTTGTATAATACGTCCGTCGAACGCCTCCTCCCTCTTCGCCGCGCGTAACCCTATACATCGGCTATACGTGTGGGCTTAATGCTTTATGGCGTTGCTGATGCTTTTATTGCACGAGTAGTGTGAATCGTCGCTTGCGGCAGCATGTAAACGGGAGAGAATCACATAATCAAAGATAGCTTTAGGCTCGTTAAGAGAAGAAGAGAGAGAGAGAGAGGCTGTGTCTATATATATACATATATACGTTCTCCACGGCTGTAAAAAGACGACAAGGTTCATTGAGCGATTCTTGAAAGTGCAGTTAAGGAGTGGCCGTTGCATATATTGGTGATACAAGCGGCTACGCAGAAATGAAAATTTGGTGCGAATTTAATTCGCGCGCTCCTTTTATATGAAGGCTGATTGAAATCAAATGACTTTGGAGTGTTGGAAAAAAAGGAACTCAATGGGATGCGTGATGGATTTTATATAAATATCCGGTTCTTCAACACGAATAAAAATTCAATTATATCCTGCATTCACTGCAAAGAAATTCAATATAAGCAATATTAAAATAAATTAAACTGAAGTTTATATCTCATAATGAAAATTTTTTCTTTTTTGCAACAGTTAGAAAAAATTTCTCCACATTATAATGGTATATTCATAATATTTTCATGTATAAAAAAAAGTGAATCGAAATAACTGAATTAAATATTAATATAATCGTCTAACAAAAATAAAGCGAAGAATCAATTGCGCTGATGCAAGTTAATCGTTGACTTATACTACTTACTAATAGTTGAGCCGATTGGATTCGAAGTAGCGTCGACTTCTGTCTTTTCACAAAAGTATCCGGCCAAGAAACTTGGCAAATTATCGAAATTGGAAGAGTTAAGCGCGCGCGGTAGATTCTAAAACGACCTCTTTAATCGTCTCTCTGTCTGCGTCTCTTTCTCGCTCGATACCAACGAGTAGCTTGATTGCAATAAAGTGTTCGCCAATCGAAAGACGTTTAAACTCTGCACTAATAGTATACGGCCTATTTTTTTTCTAATGAAACTTTTTTTTCAAATTATATATTTTTTTTCGTTGAACGATTACTGTTTTATATATTTATTATCTTAACTTCAACTTCAAAGCATATTAAACTATCTTAATCCCCTATCAACACCGTAGTAAATTCACTTTACATACAACCAATAAAATCCAACTGCGGAAATATGTAATAACGAGCAATAAAATAAATTAGCAAAGTTCCGCCGCAGTAGTTTCACAGCGGAACGTACGTCGCGTTTGTTTATATCTTCACGCCTACACATCACACACACATATATATACACATAGATATATACATATAGCCGGATAGCGCGGGCGCGTCTTTCGAGGCATCTCTCTCCTACTCTCACTCAGTCTACTCAGTCTCGCGCGCCCCGAATTAATCATTTCAGCAGCTGGCTGTCGCATTAGCGACAGCGGATAAGACAAATGAACGTGGTGGAGCTTGTTAGGCGACGTAATCCGAGCGATGTGTCTCTTCGCTTGCGCGCGCTTGTGCCTTCGAGGGCGCGTCGTCGTCGTCGTCGTCTCCTCTTTTCATCCGGGGAGATTAGATTGCGGAGGTGGCGCGACGCGACGAGAGATAGAAACGCCATTTTGCTGCTCCTATACTGCTGCTGCTGCTGTTGTGCTTGCCTGTCTTTTGTTTATCGACTTTACCGCAAAGTACGAGCAGGACAATGAAAGCTCTTTTTGCGATTGAAAGAGGATTTTACTTTGATGAAATGTAGATTATTTTTTTCGTATTTCTCCTTGGTTAAGAAAAGATTCTGGTATGAAGATACAAATCAAGTATTTTAATATATCTTTACATCTGTTCAAAAACAGTTTGGATCACATGTCCAAGAAAAACTTTTCAGCGTCAAGAAAAAAAACGCGTTGTTGTTTTATTTTATTTTTTTTTTCGTGCACCCATCCATTTTTTTGAAAGCTTTCCAACGCAATGTCAGTAAAATTCTGAAAAAGTAATCTCCAAAAGCTGTCGGAACATCCCAACAGCTACACGACAAAAAAAAAAGAGTGCGTATCTCCGAGGCGAGATCGACATCAGCGGCAAAGAGAAGCGCGCGGGGGATGATCACACGACGAGGTTTTCCGTGAGCACATACAGGACCTATGGTAGGCAGGATATTCATAGCTCTCTCCCTCACCACTCTTCGGTTCCCTGGTAATAAGGTCCGTGAGCTATACATGCGCAGCGAGGTTGGTATATGGCAGGCTCTTTTGTGAGCATCACGCCTCTCCATTTTGTCATCCCCTTTCGAGTAGCGAGCGAGCGAGCGCGTGAGTTTCAATGTTGTAACCATGGAGACGTCGCGTTTCCGCAAGGGGAATGTACAAGGAGTGACACGGCTGCCGAGTACACCACACTTCTATATACTCTGCAATATGCACTATATACGCTCTCTCTCTCTATATATATATACACACATTCTCTCTCTCTCTCTCTCTCTCTCTCTCTCTCTCTCTCTCTCTCTCTCTCTCTCTCTCTCTCTCTCTTGCTCGACTCCATTGTACGACGCGCGCGCGAGGGAGTGAGAAATGCCCGCGAGGCTTTACACCCATCAGACCGATTCTCAGTTAATTAAAACTTTATATTTTAGCTGCCGACAACTCCTGTCTGAGTTGCCTCATTTGTGCGAGCACGAAATTTAATGCGCTTCGGGAGAGGCGAGAGAGAGAGAGAGAGAGAGAGAGAGTGCATAATTATCGCGATCTGAGCGAGAGTAAACTTTTATGCCGAAAAGTCTATTTGCGCGTGATATATCGTGCTTGAAATTCATCGAAGATTAATTATGCTTCTCTTTGCCAAAATCGAGAGGAAATATTGACAATTATAATTATTTGCAGGATTGAGAAACAATGGGCAAACGGATATATAATTTGCTCTCGAAGCTGTCAATCTTCTCGAGAGTATTGACTTGCCGAACGGCTAATAAGTTTGCCGACGGACCGTAATGAGATCCTTCAGATGAATCTCTCGATTATTCTCAATTAGTAAAATTGACATTGATGAAGATGAGAAGAATAATTCGAGTTTTACGCTTTTAGTTTTTGAAGAAAAATTTCAAGAAAAATATAAAAAGGTAAAGAGCTGTTTTTTACAAAATAATAGTTATATTCAACGAACTATTCTAGTCTATTTATCAGAGATTGTCAAATGTGATGATAGTTACTAAATTCTCATAAATTTTATTCAAGAAAAAAACAGATACAAACTGATAAATAAGTTTTAAAAAAAGTCACATCGTTATATGCGTCGCGATAAAAGCTACATTTGTTAGTCGTAGACTGTGTCACGAACGCAATTAGTGAATGATTCGTCGAGAGCAGAGCGGCAAAGTCCTTCAGTGTAACGACGAAGGGCCCTTTAGTCGTTCAAGTGCTCTTACGAAAACGACTGCATTTTGATTTGTGCGCTTCAATATGCTTCCTTAAAGTACGAATGTTACGCGTCGCTTCTTTAGTTGAGCAAATGAGAGTCGAATAATCGGCAAAATTTTGCACCTTTATGACTTTTAACAATGCACTGCTTGTTCTCTCAGTTTACTTTTATGAGTTATAACGTTTCTTGAATTCGATCAAATCTATTTCTTGATTTATAACGTTTTCCGAGCTTTTGTTCAGATTTTCATGATATAATATGTTATTACTTTATATATGAGTAAACTAGTAAAATAGTGGATATGCCTTTTATAAACAGTTCGTCTCAACATGATGTTGAATCCATTTTCGACATAACCATTTCAACAATTATATAATCTGTGATTTTTACCTCCCACTAATTTTTAAAAGTTATTATTTGATAAATCAAGTTTGTTCATGTCTCCCTTAAAAGGCTTTATACTACTTGACAATAACAACTATTACAGTACACGTAATTTTGCTTTATTAAATTATAGCATGTAAAAGAACTGTTGTTTATTTTAATGTTGGAAATTGAGCTTGTATTAAAGGAGTATCATGTATTCGAATATTATTGTTCATGTGATTTCAACTATTTTCACGTAACCACATTCATACTATTGATAACCTACTAATTGTAAGTTCAGTCAGTCATATTTCTAAATTCATGATGTAAATACATAGCTCCTTATTATTAAAGTACTTTATACAAAACTATTGCAATTCTTATTCAGTCAATTAACTACAATTCTTCATACATAACAAGTAGTTTAGTAAATCTGTCAAACAAGAAAAACAGACAAACATAAAACTGAAGAGAATATGTATATGATTTGGAATGGTCCGTCGGAAACAACTTCATACTGGATACAGCTTCAAGTAAGATTCAACATAATATCAATGCTTTAAAAATTTTTATAAAATACTTTTATTTATAAAAACCTATTCAAAATTATTTTCGAATTAATGAATACGAGCGTGCAATAAACAAAGCAATGTAAAAATATGTATCCAGCATTTAAAATAATAAAAGACAGAAAAGATACACTCATCTAAGCTATCATTTTCATTGTACCTGCAGAAATTTCAGTTACATCCTCTTATACAGAGTAACACCTCAATCACAGAATACTATTCATATATAG
Organism: Galeopsomyia nigrocyanea; assembly: GCA_035047105.1. Taxonomy (NCBI): domain Eukaryota; kingdom Metazoa; phylum Arthropoda; class Insecta; order Hymenoptera; family Eulophidae; genus Galeopsomyia; species Galeopsomyia nigrocyanea. Next base: position 4,325,657 of record JAWWMK010000040.1, on the reverse strand, counting down.
TCTCCGAAGACGATTACCTGGGCAGGCTCGCGCAGAAAAATCGTAAGATCGATATCTCACAAAATCCGGAAAAATAACGTTCTCACAAACCCGACAAACCGACTATACATATATATGCAACATCGTTCGCTATTATCCTAGTTATATATAACTATACACAGTACCATTAGCGCGTGCATTAAATATAATAAAGCCGCGTCTAAAACGTGCGTGTATATGTGTATATATACATAAACTCGAGGGCCCATCATCGTATAACAGTAAAATTGGGGAAAACTGGCGTGTAAACGGACTCCTATTAAAGCAACACCTTTCGCGCGGGGCGGCATCCATTGTGGTGTGGCATTATTGTGTGCCCAATGTTACACGAGGAAAAGGTCGCATTATGATTTCTCTCTCTCACTCTCTCACTCGAGTAACACCTGGTAGAGGTGTTACGTTGCCGCCATTTTCCATTATGAGGATAATTTGATACATATCGCGCGGGGCTTTTGTCGCGCGGGTTCTCTCGCTCTCGTTGCGGTTGCAATGCTGCAGGCTTGAGAGAGAAAGAGAGAGAGAGAGAGAGAGAGAATTATATGCCTGAATTTGCGCGTACGACGCACGAGGTTTCGCTTGCACTGGATTATACGGGATGTACATTATACCGTGTCGCTTATAATGTACGTACAACGGCGGAGATGTGCCATCAGCTTTTGTAAGTTTTCTCATGATTAATATGCTTCTATAATCTTTCCCTGAATTATTTTTCTATTTGAAAAATTATACTTTTTTAAGTTTGCACTTACTCAAAGGAAGCTTCTATAGTTCTTCCAACAATCATTCAAGTTACTCGAGTTAAAAGATATTATTGGAGCGAAGATAACAACTTATTCTCGGAAAAGTATATAACCATATAATATGAAGTGAAACACGCCTGCAAGTTACATCGATTTGAGCGCGGTGCGGAAATGTTGTCTATAGCGCGTGCTATAACGCGAAAGCCAATGCGGTCGTTATATAACACTCGAACGCGATTTCCACTATGGTTGAAAAGACGGAAAAACGTGCGTGTCTCAATGCGCGGCTGCTGAATTTCGGTCACGTAGAAGCATCGTAACGAGGTTATCAGTGAAGGAGCCTTCGGAACGGACCTTGTACATAACATTCGCTCGCTCGGCACCCTATGGAACGAGCGAGCAAGAGAGCGAGTGAGAGAGAGAGAGAGAGAGAGAGAGAGAGAGAGAGAGAGAAAGAGAGCCCATAGAACCAAATTCAATATGGCCGAGTCAATTGGGCGCGAGTACTTTAGGGGTCTCAACCCCGAGCGCACACGCGCGCGCCCCGACTGTGTGTGACTCCCTTACATATACTCTCTTTCTACTTCCCATTTTCTCTTCCTAACGCTCTAACGCGCCGTGCGTGTAACTTCGTTAGCTCTCCAAAACTGGCAAATGGAGGCTTGTTACTTCAACTGCTGACTTATTGAAGGGAAATTAGTAATGAATGTTTCCTATTTCTTTAGTTTGTGGTTCGATCATATTGTTGACGAAATTTTTTTAATTCCAAAAGGCAAAATTTTTTATTAACTTTTTGTATACAAAGAACTGAAAACTTATGTGAGAATCAAATAACGACCTAAGAGAAATTTTGGGCGAGGGAGTGAAAATTGTACGTCAAAAATGTTCTGAAAATGTTTTTGATATTTCAAACACAATTTTATCTTTAATAACTTGAGCTATAACATTAATCAAAGGAAATATGCTTGAATACATGATAATACACTAATTTAGTATGAAACTAAATTTTATACAACTAAATACATTCCCATCATATTTTCCTAACTGATAAAAAAAAGTAAAGTCGACTTATTCAGTAGTAAAAACACAGATTCGTCAGACTCGTAGGTTCCTTTTTTTTCGCAACGTTCTACGGGGGGAGATAGAGGCGTTGTCTCGCGGAAACGACATGGAAAATGGCGCGCACAGAATGCTCTTTTCCGAACAGGTAATTCAAGAATTCCACTCTTTTTTTTGTTCGTTGTTGTGTACTCTCTCTCGCGTTAGAGCAGCAGCAGCAGCAACAGCAGCAAAGCAACAACGACTGCTGGCGTCCCATCAAGCAGCCGCGTGATTGCTTTTTGTTTAGCAGCAGAGTGTGCATAGTGAGAGAGAGAGGCAGCCATGGCTTTCTCTCGTTCTTTTGTTTCCGCGACTCGCCAAGGAAATGACAAACAAATGAGAGTCTCCATTCTACTCTCTCTCTCTCTCTCTCTCTCTCTCACTCGTCGCCATGGCGATACGAACGCCAGTTTTCCTCTCTGTCTCGCTATCGACGTTCGACTTTGCAGACAGCGACGCGTTCGCAGAGGAAAGAGAGAAAAATTCGAGCTTCCTCTATCGCCGCGCTCCACCACCGCCGCACAATGGACCCCGACGTTCAATTCCCGACGCTTTTTAATACGAAGCTTTTCCTCCTCTTCTCTCTCTCTCTCTCTCTCTCTCTCTCTCTCTCTCTCTCTTTTCGTCCTGCTATCCGCTTCTCTTTATGGTCGACGCTCTTTTCTCCGTTCAGCGTTTCATTTCTGCGCACCTGAATTTAAGCTCTTATAATATATAGTCGACGTTGCATGCACAATACACAATCTCTTTGTGGAATTCCCGCGAACACATAGTATATCTCGTAAGAGATGGAATCGCTCACGAGAGATGGAAGTCATTAAAAAAATTAGAAACAAATGTCAAGAGCCTAATGAGTGTATACTTAGAGGAGAGCCGAAAAGAAGATAATTGCAAAGCATTTCAATAATGCACCTTGTTAGCGAGCGTGACTCGTCCAGTTTCGATATGTACGCTTGCACGCCTCCTTTATACCGGAGGGTCCATCGCGGAGGATAAATATATATATATATACAGAATAAGAGAGCTCCACAGTAGCAAAGTGTCCGTTACAAGCAAGAAAAAGGAGATAGAGCACGACTCATCATTAGCTCGGCCGCGGCAGCGGACGATCATCATCATTTCGTCGTCATCGTCAAATTAAAATGCACTTTGCGCTACAGCGTGTATAAGCACGAGGATCAATATTTTTTTTTCCTTTATTCGATTCTTCGTTATGTACAGCACAAAATTGAATTTTATGGCGAAAGATTCACCGTGACATTTTGCAATGATTAGCACATGAAATAGTTACTCAAAATGCCATCTTACGCGAAATAAAACAAACACAATGAAAATCATAGAAAGCCATGTAAAATGACGAAAACATAAAGAAAAAGCACACGTGCACAAAAGAGACAATTCGGTTGGAAGTCGAAAGTAGACATTGAATGCTTTCTCTCTCTCTATATATATATATATATCTATACGACATCAAGTCAAGGACTTAACGGGCACTCGAGAAGCTCGTTCACAAAAGCCCTATACGCAGCTTACGTATAATACGTTGCGTGTGCGTGCGTGCGCGCAAAAGAGAGGGGCGAGACAAAGTCTCTTTGCGTTATACATATAGGGGGTAAAAGAGAGAGAAAGAGAGAAAGAGAAAGGACAACCCATTGACTTCGCTCATTGATTTTACGTCAATCTGCAGCCTCCACGAGGCGATGCCGAAGAGGGGTTGGATCGGCGCGTTAAGGGAAATAGAATAGAAATGACCCCCCACGGGATCGTTCGCATTAGCGACACATGGCCAAGCGACAAAGCGACGCAACACAGTGTGTCTTGCACGCCAGAGGCGCACGTATACGATTACATAAACGCGCGTCGAGGGTTGCTGCTGCTGCTGCCGCCCAATAACCCCCCTCCCACCTCTTCCTCCTACCATGAATTTGTGTTCGGGGAAGAGGGGGAGCACGCCATTTTGTTCGAATAAGGGGGGTTCTATAAGGGTGTGTTGCTAGTTTCGCGCGCTTTGCTGTATGTGTATAAGGATTAGAACAGATATGGCGCCCGATCATTGGCAGTTTTTGCGTAGAATTTTTATTTTTTCAACTTTTTTGTTATTGAATTTTCAAGTTTTATACTTATCGATTGTTTCTTCGAGTGCTTGAAGTTAATTTTTATTTACAAAATTTAAAGGTAATGCATTATATTCGAGACGATTGTCGGTAAAAGTATACATCTGATTTGCAGCATCTACAGTTTTTTTCGTCGTATTATAACGGGACTCGAAGATATAGATTAAATATATTCAATCATCGAGATTTTCAATGATTCAAATCTAGTTCGACTATAAAGATATCCATTTCAAAAATGCACGCACTATCGAAAATCCGTTTTGAATTCCAGAAATATCCGTCATCCGAAACTCAACTTTCAAATCCTTTCCTCGGATATGGCTCTTTGGTTTCTTTTATTCTCGCTGTCCGAGACGATCGATTTCTACACTCATTCGACTCGACTCTCCATATATCCCAAAAGAGTGAACAAAAAACTCGTGTCACCTCTATAATTCCACTGAGTCCATCAGACGTCGAAGCTATATATACAGGTATATTCTAATCGCCTGCCGAAGACCAAAATATACATAAGTATCCGATTCTCCTCTCCACGAAAAACTTTGACAATAAAAGGATTTTGCTTTCATATATATCTATCTAAACGCTACGAGTAACTCGATCAACGCAGCAGCACCTGTTGGCATTAGAGTATTTTGCCGCATATTAGTTTGGCTGCATCACGAGTGAATTTTCGTGTCGAATAATTTGGCGTTCGTGCGCGCGGGGGAATATAAAGAGTTGGCCGATGTAATCCTCGCGCGAGCGCTGCACGTGTCGCGCGGGATTTGCGTCGCGCGCGAGGATTAGGCTGGGCCTTGTTACGCTGGGGATTATATCGAGCAAAAGATTAATCGTGCAGCGGCCGCGCGCGACAACTTTTAATGAAGTCGCCCGGCTTTCCAACTCACGCGGCGTTTGTTAAAATGGCCAGCAGCACGCGAGATGAGAGAAAGGGTGTGCACGTCGACGAATATCGCGCGGCTTGAATAAAATGTATAACACGCGCGCGCGTATGCGTATATGTGTGTATAGCGCGAGAGTGAGAATGAAATTCAAAGGGAATGTTATTTCATTTTTTTTTTTGGAGAGATTTTTTTAAATTGAAAGTACATATTGGAGAGAAATTTAATCAAAACTCCATTATCCGAGTTTTCGTGTGCATATAAATGGTGTATTTTCTTGGCTAGATTGCCTTTTTTTTATCTGAGACAATGGAACTGCGCATACGGGCGCATTTTTTTTTTTTGTTCATTGGTGGCGAAATAATTTTTGAACCAGAATGTTGAATATAACAATCCGAAACGATTTTTTAACAATTTTTACTAAAAATAGTTTCCAAACGAACAGCATAAAGACAAAAAATGGAAATAAAATGCATCGCGCAATTCATCTTCGACTTTTCAACGGAATGTAAATTCCTTTTTGTTCTATTGAATCGAATGAATTTGCGGAGTGAGAGAACGAGAGAAATCCATCAAATTCCGTGCTCGTCAATAAAACCGCGAGTCGTAGAAATAGCGAAATAGCATGTGCACACGACCTCCGCGATATATAGAGGCACTGCATGTATAGACATGGGTCCTCTATCGTTGCGGCTCGCAGGCAGTTGACTGCCACTGTCGCAATCGACTGCAGCAGCAGCAGCAGCAGCAGCGTACAGAAGCCCTCTCGTCGAGTTTAATTGCGACGAATAGCCTCTTCGAATTGTTCGGTGGGCGATCGGTACGTGCCCAGGTTCGCAACGATACACGTACGAGGATAATGCTCCTCTCGCTCCATTTTGCCCAACGATTCGACGAGCAAGCGAGCGAGCGAGCGAGAGCGAACATGGGTGTGCAAGTGGGACGGCATTCGGCGTTAATAATGGGAAAATGGCGAAACAGCCGGACGTCACGTAGAGGTAATTCGGCACGCGTTCTATCAAATTGATTTCCACACCCTCGCGTTCTCTCTCACATACATACACACACCCCGCACGCACCACTGCTGCTGCTGCAGTCGACTCTAACGAGCGATTTCAATTCTTTCGTCCGCTCGAAAAAAAAAGTGAGTGAGAGAGAGAGAGAGAGAGAGAAGGCCAAAGTGGATGGCCTCGAGAATTGCTGCTCGTACACTCAATTTTTGCGCGCACAGAGCGAGAGATTCATTTTTTTTCTCCCTTTTTCTCTACGTGTTCTTTTCGCGCGACGAACGTACGAGTGAAATTTAAAAAAGTCTTTATCTAAGTAATTTTTTTACCGTGGAAGGGCCACTCGTGTACGCGTTTTAAAACGAGTGCTTTGGAATTCTTTAGGCGCGTTTCGTTATACTGCTGCTACTGCTGCTGCTGGACGTTAACGCTTTTAATGACTCTATTGCCGCGGAAGACATTTTTCCTGCGCGCACTCGTCGCTCCCGCTCTGCAAGTGAGTGACAATTGCTCTTTCTCTTTTCTAAATAATTGAGGGCTAAATCGAGCAACGAGGAATGGCTTTTAGCGCGTGAAATTTTAAGACTTGAATTTACTTTTGTATGAAAGAATTTGGCAGATTGTTAATTGTAGATTGAGATGAACCATCATTTGAAAATGAATTTTAATGAACGAGTTTGATAGAAGAAATAATTATTATCAGTAATGGAAACATCAAACAACCTAAAACAAGTTTTATTATTTAATACTTGTGCGAGGAATCTGAAGTATTGAACTATATATCTCTTCAACAGAAAATATCACTTGATTCGTAATACAATAATCTAAACATATATAAATAAGGATTAAAAGACCTTCAGTATACTAAAGCGCATTTTGAGTTTAATATTTCTCCGTTACCAATAAATCCCACCGAGCTATTTACATTAGCGTTTCATAATCGATATATTTTGATACTCGTTTCTCCGCGTCTCGTATTACTCGGCTCACAACAACAACAAAAAAAGTCATCGAGCAACGTTGTATATGCTATGTGCGTCAATAAAAAGATTGAAAAAAAAGTCATCGGTTATATAGCGATGGCGAACGGGAGGCCGATTAAGGTCGAATTAATTCCCCGTCACTCTGCCTCGCGCGCGCTCGTCGATAGGAGCGTAATCTCGCGCACTGCAAATGAGTATATATAAACGGGCGCGAACGCGAGCTGCGCTAATTGCACCGGTTGTGTCCCATTTCCAACAGCCCGATACAGCCTCCACCAATCATTATCGCGATCGACCTCACAACTTGCTAGTTGCGTCAGCTTTCAATATCGGTTTTTGTATACTGCACGAATGACATTTTTTTTACAGAAAAAATGGATATTTTTTTGTAAAAAGGTTTGGGGATAGATGATTACATTTTAGTACGTATTTAGTAAATATATCAGAAACTATTTTCAATACGCGTCTTAATTATTTAGAAATATTATATATGAATTAGTTTATTCTATTCGTAGAATTTCGCGTCGAGCAACCAATTCGTCGAAGCTCATTTGTCCCCTAATGATATTCAAAATTTAATCTCAGACTCGCGGCTTATCGTTCAATTTTGGTCAAAACTCTAGTAGGAAAGGATTTATAAAATAACGGCTGATCCGACGCGTTTTGTATATCGATCGACACCGTTGACTCTTATTCCATCGGCTTATACTGATTGCGAAAATTTAATCGGATTAAATGCATTCGTCGAAAAGAGATCGAAATGGTCAATATCACGTCTTTTCATTTGTAAAAGTAAAGGTATGTATTTGAATTGATTGTCATTCGCATTTATAAAAAAATGCTGAATTTTTTAAAATAAACTTTTGGATGACAAACGTTCATATATTTTTTTTTCGATTAGTATTGTGAATGAAATGTCGTCATGTCAACAAAACGCCTCCACATCGTCTAAGCACTCATACAGGTGCAGCCAAACACACACATACACACGTACAATATCGACTTGACTGAAGTGCCGAATCAAACAAGCCCGCGCGCGCGGACGTATATATACATATACATAATCCATAGCCGAAAATGAGACACTCAAGGAGGCAGCCCGCCAAGTACGTTGGCGACGATGATGTAGCGTGTCGCAGGACGTGACGGGACACTTTTCTTCTCTTCTTTTTTTTTTCGTGGTCGAAAAGTATGCCGCGTTGACTACTGCTACTTCACCGTGGCGCGCGGTGGCACACACACAGGTCTCTTCGTCGATAATTGAGCAACGTCGCGCGGCCAATCGACTTTTCGAAATTATAGGGCCGCGCCGACAGAGCAAACAAACACACTTTTTTCGAGAGGAGGAGATCTCTCCTATATGGGACTTCATGGCAATTTAACGGTCATTTCATAAGAGTATTTTTTTTTCCTTTTGGAATTAGTGGAGAGAAAGATGTTCTAATGCGATATAGTATGCCTCCGCTCATGCCTTATATTTTACAACTGCTCCAAGGCTTAATACCCGCGGATATACACGATCGCCAGATGGATTTCGCAGATATAGGTATAGGTATATAGCAGGCTGTGGGTTATTGGTGAGGTTTTGCTTTTTTTTTCTTTTTCTCCCGGCGTTGCGGCTCTTTGTGTAGGCTTTTCCGGGCTCGTCTTTCCACTGACAGGTAGGTCGTTGACGTTCTCGGTAATTTTCGAGGTATTCTAGAATGAGCTTTGAAGATGAGACGATTATTTTGAAATTTTGAATAATATTACATTAGAAGTTACTATCAATTATGTCGCAATATTAAAAATTGCTTTTAGTTGATGACGCTTATTTATCCAAATTTTCATAGAATTGAAACGTTCAATGCTATATGAAAATGTAAGAATATCATGAAAATTGTACGATATATCTCATACTTCCTTACAAAACCTCTATCCTCGATATAGCAAAAGTATATATTAAGACAAATCAACATCGCTGCACGTTGTTACGAATCACGCGACACGTGTAATTCTCGTGATCTCCATCCTCATCAAGAAACACGGCCATCAGCGTCGTTGGTTACGCATTGCAACAGGACGCGCGATGAGAGAGTGAGAGACAGAGACAGAGACAGTCAGAGCTCTTTCAACGTGCGTGCAATGCTCGTCGGTGCGCTCGCAGCGAACCATTATACGAGATAGGGACAGAGAGAGCGAACGTTATCAGGGCCGTCCATCGGGGCGGCGCATCACGTACGCGACGTCGCGCGATTATAATACGAGCGCTCATTCAACCGATAATGGTCGGCCTTTGTCGACGCAGACCCTATATATATACCAAACCTCCTCGCCTCGCGCGCGGAGTTACGTTACAGACGTGGTCTCAATATATTGGTGCCATATATATTGTATATGTAATGTTATATTATTGCCACGGTATACACGCTGATATTTTTTTTTCTTTTTTTGATGTGCTTGATGAAATGCTTTTTTAACATTCGTATAATGAAGATTATTGTATCGACTATAGGTGGTATGTATATATAGTATATCACAAAAAGTATTTTAAGAATCGACGGAAACTTTTTGCGACCTTTATACGGGATCACGTCTTGCTTGACGATATAAAAAGTTTCGCAACTCCCGTCTCGCCAGATGATGTCTATTAGAAAAGTTAGCCTCAATTGACAGATATATTATCATCGTCAACTAATTTTCTATATTGAAAATCAGAATTAAAAGTTCAAAATTGATATTCCAACACGAGAGACTTTTAAAAAATAATAAATATCAATTTGAAGATTGACGATATTTCATGTACAATAGAAAGGAATATCGTATAGTTACGTACAGAACCCAACGAACCTTCTATATACATATCCTATCTCCACGATCAATTTCTTTTTTTTTTTCTCCACGAGAGCGGTAAATCAAGCCTGCAACTCGCTTGGATACTCGAGTGCTGCTTATATATACATGTATATCATAAATGTACGCGCGCGAGGCTTTTAGCCTGTCTACTTGGTATTCAGTGTCACGTAGCCCTTACACTTTAATACATCAAAAACTGTGCGATATCTCGCGCGCTTTCTCTCTCTCTCTCTCTCTCTCTCTCAAGCCCTCTATATATAACTTTTCAACGTCGCACGCCACCGCTCTTATCCTTCGCCTCTTAACGCGCGAGAGATGTCTCTCTCTTTCTTGCGAACTCCAATTTTCTCGCGCGTATATTTCCTATCTTGAATTTCATTCAGCTTGTGCATATTTATTCGGAGAATATTAATTTTTTTTTAAATAATTTTTCTTGGTTTGTTAAATTAATTTTTTAAGTAGTATAACTCAACCAAAGGTCGAACAGTTTTCGAAATTTAGCTTATTACATTTGGTTTCTTTTATGCCAGCAGAATGTGGCGAAAAAAAAAATGTACCGTATATAAATTACGCCATTCGCAGGCAGTCATAAAATGTCTTCCATCATCCTCAAAAACTCTTTAACTCGCGCGCGTCACCTTCACTCGGTATACCTAAAAATAGCCATTCATAATTTAATATTTTACGATTTGTCGTTTGAAAAGCTGCCCGTAGTAGCAGCGTCATAATAACCCGTCTAAATAAACAAAAAGTCTCACTTTCAAAGCAACAAAAGTCACCTCCCACCGTCGTGGCGTCACGTTCTTTTTTATTTTTGCCCCTTCGGATTGTTCAGAGCGCTCCTCTCTGTCACACGCCTGCTGTTGCTGCCGCCGAGGCTCTTTAATGCCTTTGTTTCGTGCGCAACGAGCAGCGGGGAAACTGTAGCTGGATTGGCGCATTCGCGGCCATGACGGCGGCTTGGCTATCCGGCCAATAGCCTCCAGTCGAGGGCGTGTGCAATAGGCGACGATGGGCGGGTACCAGCAACTCCAAATGCGTCCTGTTGCGAGGACAGACACCTCATTCGCTCTCTGTCGCTCGACTCGATTGCTCACGGAATCGCCAAAGCTTCCATATGATTTTTTATTTATTTTTCTTTTATCAATTGTTAAATTTTAGAGTAAAAAATTGTTCAATTTTTTCGTAAAGTTTGGGTGAGAAATGGTGAGCGAAGTAGGATAAACCAGTTCGGTCGGTTTGATCCTGCGGGGGGACGTCGCGGTGAGTAGGGGAGTTGCCCTCGGCAGGCACGGCAGGTGCGGACCTTTTCTACTCTCTTAGCTGGCTAGTCACGAGGTTGCTGGGGTTGAATTAAGGTGGCGCCACGGTATCTTTTGGTCGCAGGATCTGAAAGATCTCAATTGGAGATCCTTCGACGATCTGTAGGATATGTCATGATACTCAATTGATATGTTTACGTATTTGCTAAAATTGATTTTTCGAAATTAAAAAAAAAACTACAAGATTTTCTACATCAACAGTTTGTCTCTGTAACTAAAAAGATTGACTCACTTATATAAAAAGATGGGCAGTTATTTTTTTAACTCAAATTCGCCACTATTTTAGGGAAATAAATCAAACGGATGACTTTAATGAATTTCTAAAATCTATGTCTGACCAATCTTGACTTTTTCTACTTATTTCATAGTTACTCATTCTAATATTATTCTATAGAAACTATTGAATGGTAAGCGATTATTTTTAACTTTACAATCAATATTTCGAAAGCGATGAGAGGCTTACAAAAGTTTTAATATATATATTGCAAACGAGCACTGACATTGGCCGAATTAATAAACGCAAATTAAGCAGCAGAAGCGCAGAGCGGCACTTCCAGGGAGATGTGACCGATTCCCAAAGTCAATTCGTCGTTACTCGGAGAATGAGCCTAATTCAATTGAATTTCATTCATATTTTCGACGAGAGTACACTAATGCCGACGACGTCACAAAGCTGCGACCGTTTGTCGAATTCGATAAATTGATATAAGTGTCAGCTCTTGTTAATTCGATAAAATGATTTAAGAAGAAATATATTGGCGATTGTATTCGTAAGTAATATATCAGAGGTGAATTTCGAAGAACGGCGCTTTCATTCACAAATAATACAGTCGCGGTATTTTATTTGATCAATCAAAAAGTATTATTCTATTTTGGTGATCGAGGCTCAATTAACTTGCATTCATATTATGTATTCTAAGTAATAACTTTATTAGAAAAAAAAAATTTTTTTAATTACATAAAAATCGATTTATTGAATATTTTGATTACAAGCATAATTGAACGTTCAGATTGACACATCATTAAACGGCGTGGAATTATATTAAATAAAATATAACAAAATGCACTGCATGGAGAAAATAATTTTCTCGAAATTCCTATAAAATTATTATAATCTTCTGGCACTGCGGCAGAAAAGCTGGATTTAACGCGTTGTAAAATTGTAACAAAAATCTTTTCGTTAAGCCCTGAATAAAGTGTACTAAATTATTTAAAATATGCCAAAACATCGCGTTCGTTTTAAAATAAATTAAAAATTCATCGCTTATAGCGAGTAAATTTTCCGCAAAATCGTGTCGTTACAAATGTATGATGTATTTACCTTTATATTAGTCAAATGATTTTTTTATAACATGGATTTACCAGGAATTGGTATAAAGTAAAAAATAAAATGCAAGATAATTATTCAAAAAAAGAAAAAGAAAATTTCACTTATCAAACAGCTCGCATTAATCTCGTATTATAGCATACCAATCGCATGCTGATACCCATCATCACGAAAAAGACTCTCGCGGAAAAAAAAGAAATTCTCTGTGTATCTCTCTCTGTTGCACACATATACACTTCGCGCACGCGAGTCGAGTCGCCTAATCCCCCAAAGCGACAGTGGCGCGTCGGCAAATGACATTCATTTGTATGCAGATAGCGATCGGCGAAGTATAGTGGTCATCCGGCAAAAAGCCGCGCGTGCGAGCCCTTAATGACCGAGATGCGCTTAAACGATATACATATACATATACGAGAGAGAGAGAGAGAAAGTCCGCGACATTAAGGCCACCGCGAATTAAAAACGTATTATGGCACACACGAGGTGTCGCGAGAAATGCAGCCGCGCCATTAATCACTCGCGGATCATCCTCGTAGGCGGGCAACTTGTGTTTAACTTAATCGCTGCCCTTGCGCATCCTCTCTTTCGGGAGTATCTTGCGAAAAGACATATTATAGCAGCGCTTCTTGCGTGTACGACGCATATTGCGATATATCTTGTATTGAAGTTTTTGTGTAACGACGTGTTTATTTTTGATATCTTCGGAAAATGAATACAACGTTTTTCATGAAAAAGAAAAAAATCAATTGAAATAACATATACACATCGCGATGATCAGCACGCATCAGAAGAGCCAAACTCATTATAATCAACGCCAAATGTATATATAGAGCTCATTGCACTTTGTTAAATTGCACTTGATGAAACGGACATGCTGCCGTCGGCAGCGACTCGTCGGGTATCAATGAACCGACAATTAAGCCAGAGAGGGTTTTATTGCAGACTAGATTCCAGCTGCATTACTCGACTGCGCGCTTTTTGTAGTCGCCCGCGCGCTATTTAGATCATGCGAAAATCATGCCGCCGCCGCCGCCGCTGCGCGCTAGCTCTGCCTGCGGACAATGGGACGTGACGTGTTTTTGCCTCTCTTGCTCAATGGAATTTAATGCAATGATTGCATTTATTGTTGCACGCGACGAGCGAGAGGAGTCGACGGCTTGAAATTCAAATATTCATAATGTCGTTTTAAGTGGTGAATTGTGTGCGTGTGCCTGTCCTGTGACAGATTCTAAACAATTATTTGTGGTTTACGCTGCTGCGCGGGAAATCGGAGAAAGCTCTTTTGAAAATTAGCTAATTTGGTTATTCAATATCTGTAAAAGCCATCCTTTGTAACAATTTTGGATCGAGCTTTCGATTCGTCGACTGCATTGTCAGTATTGCAATTTATAGTCATACTGTTAAATAATTGTTCTGTAAATTGAACGTAAAGCTACATATATTTCATATAGTTTCAATAGTTTCAAAATGCATCATTGTCCATCGAAGTTACTACAAGTACAGAGAGATGTTATTCAGTCAATAGGCATTCAAACGAAAACGCAAAAAATAACAACAGCAGGTCTGAACAAACCAATATCCTCTCTCGAACATTCAAAGTCGCAATGATAATAATCTGTCGACGTGTCGGATGCTTGAATAATCATAGCCATCACTCGAGTTTTGCGGTTGACACCATCTCGCGAGCACGCGCGCGCGCAATTGCGCGCATCTTTTTTTTTTTTTTTTATTTCAAAGAGCCGCGCACACGGCTGCGGTTGAACGTCATCACCGTAGCTCATGCAAGTATGACAGCAGCGCAAGCGGCTCATCCTAATATTCCTAAATTGCTCGTCCTGGCATGTTTATTTGACATCGGGGCGCTGCCGCGTCGGCTCGTCGCCAATTTGCCGACTGATATTTTCTCTCTCTCTCTCTCTTACTCGACCCTCGCGACCTCGAACTTTTAAGCATACCGCGCGTGAATCTCATTTGCATATTTTAAAATGCCGCGACCATTGTTTCCTATAAAGATGTCTTGCGTGGACGATTGCTTATCGGATAATTACATTTTTTTTACTGCTGCGAATATATTTTTTTGATTTATACATTGTTGCTGATGGTGTAATCCATGATTTTCTTTAGTAAGTCTATGTCGATCTGTCATTAAAAATATAAAGTGTTTTGGAAAATAATAATGTATTATCCCCAATGTAAAAATTATTCAAGTCACTGCTTTACAAGTAATTCTAATTATTTTTACGCATCATTAGCGATCATAAAGCTCATTTTATTCGAATGAATTCCAAACGAACACACGCAATTACCACTGAATATATTCTTCATCGATAACAAATTCACCGCCAAAATTCATTCCGATTGCGGCGCTGATACGTGTTCACATATGTGGGCGCATCATTCGGTGTAATTTCCTGGCGCGTACATGGAAAATCTTGGAAACGGCAGTAGCAGCAGCAGCCCAAAATTCAAATAGATTTTCGGACTTGGAAATAAGGGCGACATAGCCTGTAATCTCGAGCACGTGCTCGTCAAAGTATAAGGGGAAAAGGGCATTCGTTGTTCCCTTGCTCTCACCGTGGCAGCGGCGGGCGCACAGCTCGTCCGAACGAGGTAATAAGTGTCTAATAAGAATGTCGTTTGGCGAAGGGACGAGGCTCGTTCTCTCTCACTCTCTCTCTTTCTTCGCCAGAAACGACTCGTAAAGTTCGCCAACAGTATACCTTCGACACCTTCGTGAATTGCCGGCATTTTTTCGACGAGGACTTGCAAGGCATATAAGAGTTGAGTTTGCTAGCTGTGTCTGTTTGGCGGTATATCCTATTCGTGGAAATTTTATAATTTTTAAAAGACTCACAAGTGATCGCTTGTTGTACATGTATATTTCTTGGCATAGGACCATTCAAACTGAATGAAAAGTATGCTTAATTTATTGCCTTCTAAAATATTCGTTTTAACTTTGTTTGACATTTTCTTTTCTAGTATTTTGTATGAAAATAAACTGTTCATGTGCGAGTTTGGTTGGTACTGATTGTTCGATTTCCTTTTCCTGTGCAATAAGCATTACTTGGATTAGTTCATTTTAATAAAAAAAAAGCTATACAATGAACAGATTATCTGATTAACAAACGGAACGTTCCATCGAAAGAAAAATTACAAGTCGACCTGCAAGTAGTAAATAAACAAAATAGTCAGACGGATGCGAAAATAAAATGAAAACCTTGTAAATAATGGTTTTTCGTTGGTACGCTCTCAATGAAAAATGAAATGCTATTACGACAAGCAAGTCTTCGGGAAAATCAAGTAGTCAAACAATCTGTCCGGTTGTCTCATCATCACCCCGAGCGCGCTCGACGTATACAACAATGAATCGTTGAAAACGCACCTTGCGCGCGCATTACGAAGCGGCAAATCAAGCCGTAATCAGGCAAGCAAACAAATGTACTTCGAGTTTTTCCTCGGAAACGATCCTTAGCGAATGCGCGGTCGTCATCGCAAGGTTGCTGGAGAACAAGAAAGAAAGTAACATGAAGGAAAAAAAAAAGAGCAAAGGCGCGAGAGAACTCTGCGTTCCTTTTTTTCCTTATATACACGTCTCAATCTGCGAGCTCGCGACGGCAAGACATATCGCGCGCTGCCGTGTCATATCGATCATATACACGCGGAGAAGAGTGAGAGAGAGAGAGAGAGAGAGAGAGAGAGAACCACCGCCTGCTGCGATACGAACTTTCTCTCCCTCCCCTACTATATACTCGTTCTCTTTTTTTTTTCGTCTGCCTCCTCCGATTTTCCATCTCGCGGCTTTGTGATTCGCATTGTTTTCGCGTTCGCTTTGAACGCGCCATATGCTCTTCTGCGGAATGTTTGTGTACCGTTTCACTTTGATTTCTCGCTTCTTCGGATTCTTTCGTGACGAGTCTACTTTTTTCATCTTTTTTTTTTGTCATTTATTTCAACGGATTTGATTTACTATCTTCGTAATTTATGAAATTGCATTTACGCGTGAACTTCTGCAAAAAAATAATCGACAACTCCTTCTATACGGAGAGGATAAATTCCACAAAGGATTATTGCATCGCTGCGTGGTTAAGGGACTTTGATAACTCTATATTAAGACACACAAGTGCTTGCTTATATATCGCGTGGTAATCGTTGTCCCGGATATGAACGAGTCATCCATCGTTCTCCCCCTTCGTATCGCGGTCGTGTTATATCGTACTTCGATTGTACAACGTCGAATTTCACTCGATCGCGATACACGCGGAAACAATATTCTCTCGCGGCGCGAGCTAATATTCGTATGCGGAGAGCTGCGTGTAGCTTGTCTTCTCTCTCCCCCTTGAAATTACATATCGTGTATAGGTATATGTGTATTATAATCGCTATAGTGCGTGATAGATATGTTTGGAGAGATTATACGTATGAAGATGAATCTCTCGCGGCGCTATTCGACGCAACGCGGACGTCACACAAATGACGTGTTATACCGTGATCTGGTTATCTCTAGTCATCATCTTCCTTCATTTTTTTTTTACAAGACAGTGTGGAAAAGAAAATGAAATGAATTACATGACAGTTGTACGAAATATAATTCAAAATTTTTCCCGTATTAACGTCGTAATTATGAAAAATTCAATGTTCATGCAGTTGTTGAAGGCGGTATAACAGTAAATACAATTTGATGATTGGCCGCTTGAGAGAAAACTTGAGCATTACACATATACGTACAACATAAGACAAGTCATGTTGCCTGCGGTATAGTAGCGAGCGACATAAAATGAATCCGCCGAGCGAAAAGAGTCGAGGGGCACAACTCGCAGCAGAGTTCTCTCTGGCGCGCAATTTCCGCAATGCTCGAGGCGCCTTGATAATCGTAAGTACGGTATCGCGTGTTTCAATTATTGCGCGGCCACATCTCTCTCTCGAAAGAGAGAAAAAGAGAGAGAGAGAGAGAGAGCGAAAAAGTTTCTGAGGTGCACACACCCAGATATACATATATATACACACAAGTGAGTCGTTCCATCATAATCGGTCAATCGTGCGCTTGGGCGCCCCGTCGTGTGCGCCGACAGCCCGAAGAATTTGATATCATGATTAGGCTACGCGAGAGAGCGCGAGCAGCTTATACAGGACACTCATTGTTTCACGCGCTCGCTAAGGGGGCGCGAGTAGGGAGAGAGAGAGAGAGAGAGAGAAAGATCGAGATCGATAACGAGCGAAAGCTTTCTCATGGGATGAAGACACGTCGATATTGTATTTTTACGAGCCGTCATGTATACCCGACAGTCATCGAGCGCGAGGTTAATTACTGATGGGCTGATTCAGAGGAAGGAACTTGTTCGATGCTTATTCTCTCGTTGTTTTTTCTTTTCTCTCTTCTTCTCGTTCTTTCTCTTCTCATGCGCGCTTGTTGAGATCATCCATCCGACACGAGTGTGAGAGGCCGCGCGTTATAGGCTCTTTTAGATTTTATTATTGGATCTTGTCTCAACGTACTTTGGGATTGTGATATTGGATGGATTGATCAGGGCTTGTTGTGAGAAAGTGGTTATTATACGCTTGGTAATGGAAAAATCGACTTTTTTAGGAGACAATTGTATGTGATATCTTGGGAATGAAAGAGAAACCTAATATTGAAAGCAATGAATTTGAGATTTGTACGTAACTTCAATTCTAACAATCATCTTGACAGAATTAGTCTAATTAAATAATTATTTATTGATAATATTTCCTTCACATTCAATCGAACGGTTTGTATTTATATATATTTAATTCGAATTTTATTTGTCGAACACGCAGTGATTCTACTCTGACAGCGAGAAACGTATAGCGAGAAAGTATTTTCTGGAGAAAAATTTCGCAGACATCCAGCAGTAGATATCAATTGAAGTCGTAACCGACGGATCCCATCGCGTACACGTGTATAACGGCAGACTCGGATTCTCCGCGACGCTTGTATGCACAGTAGCACCGAAGACGAGCCTTGCTCTCCCGCGACGTTTTTCATCTCTGAGCGAGCAAGCGAGCGACGCGCGCGCGAGAAAGAGAGGTGTTACGATAATTCACGCTCGCCCTCCTTTGCAGTTTCCTTCCTTATTTGCACATCGAATCCTTCGGGCCGCGGCCTCATTACCAAAGCAAATATTTTATAGTCAACTGCGGAACTGGCGCTCCGTGAACTGAAGAGAAGAGAGCAATGGTAAAAAGCCTTCCATCCTCCCCTTCCTCCTCCTCCTACTCCTACTCCACGACTCTCCAATCTGTCTCTCTTTCTCCCTTGCTCTTTTTCGCGCTGACGACAGGGACGCTGGGAAATAAAAGGAATATGCCCCTTTTTCGCCCGCCTCCGCGATTTACCTTTCAACTCGCGCGCTTGCCCGCCCTGCTCCTTGTTTCTCTCTCTCTCTCTCTCTCTCTCTCTCTCTCTCTCTCTCTCTCGATCTGTCTCTCTCTCTCTTATCCTTTTGTTTCGGACCCCGTTGTCCGATGTGCTTTTTTCGGCTCGCTATGTATACGCACTTCAACTTTTAGTTTTGCAACCATCAGTTTTATTTTAACAATTTGTACTTCAATTCTCTTATACTCTTTTTGCTATTGAGGTGTACTCACTTATAAAGTATTATTTTCGATGTAAAATACGTTATCAAAAAATGTTAAAAAAAAGTTTTGTGTGATAAGTTCAAAACAATAATCTTCAGATAGAGGTGTGAACACTTTTTATGTACAAAATGTATGTTTTTTAAAGCACTTGGTATACTACATATGAACTTTATTGTTTTCACCGTATTGCACTTCAATTACTAAGTATATTTAGAAATTAACATGCTTGCATAACACGAAAGTCTTTATCCTTTCCTTCATTTTTACTAGTTATAAAATGAGGATCGTCCCATTTTTGTACGTTTCCACTACCGCACATGAGAAAAATGAATATCGTGAATGCAGCTACACCAAAAATAATCCAAAATACAAGTCTCCATTCGGAAATAATTTTATTGGGCGTTAATAAACCAATAATATAAGGAGTAAATACACGTCCAACAGCCGCTATTCCATTTCCAACTGCCATTATACTTCCTGCATAATTCGGACTCAAATCCAAATTGTTAATCATAATAGTCGAGTATGCGCATCCCATTAATGTTTCTCCTATCGTAAACATGACAACAAGCAAGGCTTGATTGCATTCAACATATGAAGCTCCTAAAATGAAAAATGCTGATCCGCCGAGGCTAATCGTTGCGAATAGTTTCTTTGCTGCAGTCAGAGACAACCAATGTTTTTCAACTATTTTATTAAGAATCCATGAACTAAGAGTAGCATTAAGCCATCATGATGAAAACCCATCTTTGTGGAATTCCCGAACCTAAGTTGTAAAGAAAATATTATGATTGATTACACCATTACACTTTGATTATATTGTGACAACTTACAAACACTCTTCCAACACGGAAATGTCATAGCTACGTTTTCAATATTCAGCTTAAATTGAAACTGGTAGACTTTACTTAATTTGAATGAAGTGATAGTTAATGCAGATGTGCCGTAATTAAAGATAAGATAACTCGCTGTTTTGTACATCGTAAACACTTCTTCATCGCTATTCGGGATGGGTACCAAATCAAATATGAATTAAGATTGTAAGGTCGTTAAATGATAAAGAAAGATAAAGATACAAAAAAAGAATGCAACAATATTTTCCATTAACCCATTAGCTATTCTATCTTCTCCGTGAGTCCAATTCGTTAATATTATTTTCATGTAAACTAGATGTCGAACAAGATTTCAAGAAAGATTTATAAGATTCATACAATTATTTTACATAGGTAGAATGAAGAAATATGTGTATTTTTTGTATAAATAAATTTAAAGCTATTTTATTCTAATTATATAAAAATATGTTCAAAAAAATATACAAATATCTGTTTCTAAGTATCACACTATGAGAGTCTCATGCTTCAACTATTATGGTACTCGCATATCACGAACATCTTTTTTCTTTTCTTTTCTGTTACTGATTATAAAATCAGGATCATCCCATTCTTGTACTTCTCCACTGCCACATATCAAAAAGCTGAGTGTCGTAAACGCACATACACCAAAAACAATCCAAAATACTAGCCTCCATTCAGAAATAGTTTGATTGGGTGTTAATAAACCAATAATGTAAGGTGTAAATACACCTCCAACAGCAGCTATTCCATTTCCAACTGCCATCACACTACCTGCATAATTCGGGCTCAGATCTAAATTATTAATCAGAATAGTGGGATACGAGCTTCCCATTAATGTCACTCCGATTATAAACATTGTAACAACTAAGGCTTGGTTACATTCAGCATAAGAAGCTCCTAAGATAAAAAATGCTGATCCACTGATACCTGCCGCTGCAAATAGTTTTCTAGTGGCTGTCAGAGACATCCATTGTTTTTCAACAATTTTATTAATTAGCCATGAGCTAAATATAGCATAAAACCACATGCATAGGTGAGGCAACGATGATAAATACCCATTACTTTGTATTGAAAGCTTTATAACGTCATTCATATATTTCGGCAAATCACTAGCTATAGTATAATATTCCCAATCGAGACCAACCAATGCTAGTACATAAGCCCAGTACTCTTTTGATTTGAGTATATGTTTCCAAGGAGCTGGGGGTAATTTAACGCCAACTTGTTTTGGTATTCCAGTTTTCAAATATTGCAATTCAGCCTCAGTTATAAATGGATGTTCTTCTGGACTACTATAACACAGCAAATACCAAAACGGAAACCAAATCACTCCTATCACGCCAAAAGAATAAAACACACCTGGCCAACCCATATCCGTGTAAGTCATTAAAACTGCTGGCATAGTTGTACCAAATACTGTACCAAGAATAGCCCCAGCAAAAATGATGCTACCAAACTTGGTTCGTTCTGCTGGGGTAGTCCACTGTGCTATCATTGTACTACTAGCTGGATACATTGAACCGCTGAAAATTCCGATCACTATACGAACAACAATCAATGCTGTTGAATTTCCCCAAGCTACGACAGGAGGAATAGCAAGTGTTAAAACTGACGGTAAGAAAGTCCCATATCCTAATAAGTGCTTTCCACCAAATCGTTCAGAAAGATAGCCACATGGAAATTGCGCTGCTGCATATCCCCAAAAATACGATGATAATATTAAGCCCTGAAAACAGTGTTCATGAAAATAAACTATTCAATACAGTAAAATAAAGTATTCAATATATAATATAATCAGTTGAATACCTGTGTGTATTCATCCCATTCATAGATCTCATTGTTTATTGTGGCGTTTGCATGAACTGCCTTTTCAAAACCTGGACAAGTATCATCAGTGAATGTTATTACTTTTTCTTCTGGTGGTGGAACCATTTTTGTAATGGCAATAGATAGAATAACTCGAATGCAGTTTGTTATCCACAGACTGAGAAAAGCCAGCATGGTAAAAATCCATTTTTGCGGAATTACTGAACCTAAATAGTTGAGAAAATAGTGTAAAAACTCATAAAACTTGAACTTACACGAAAAATCTTCAGTTCTAGCTTATAAAATATTATGTATGAATTTATTATCACTGAAGTTAAATTATGTTTTTATTACATACAGTTATATAGAATATATTATTTTGAATGAAGACCAAAACATAAATTCCAAATTATTCCACTATGATTTAACTTACAAACAGTCCTCCAACGTGATAGTGTCATAGCTACGTTTTCAATCTCGAGTTGATACTGAAACTAGTATAATTTTCTTCATTTCAATTAAGTAATTGCTATTACATGCGTCACCTTCATACCAATATTAAAGATAAGATAAATCCGCTTGATTGCTATTTATAATGGATGCAAGATCAAATATGCAAAACTTTTAAAAGAAAATTAAAAATGTATTGCACGACTGAGACAAACACGATATGAGAAATGAAGATAATGATGAAAATATTGTCTGACATTATGTACGATTAGCAGCTGCTCTAACTGCGATTGTTCGACACTCTTCTATCATTTTGAGAAAATGTGCAGTATCCATAATTATAATTATTGGATCAAATCGATAGCTATTTGAATTCACTTCATATCACTAAATCATTAATAAGTTTCCAGCCTTTAGGCAGCTGTAAAAATAATACAAGTGCAAAACCCAATTGCTAATCATTTGGGCGCATAAAGACAATACTTTACAATCATAACATATACAATTCTAAAGTAAGTTTGACTTTATCCCAAAAAGGAAAAAACTTTATAAATATCATACCTTAATAATCAAATTAAATTCTGTTCTCAAGTATTGCAGTTGAAATGACAAAGTGACTTATTTGGCTTTTTGCATATAGAAAATACATTTTTACGATTCTATGGCGAAAGTCGATTTCGTAAAACAACTATTTTATCATCGAGACAAGCTCAAAACCACACGAACGGATAAATTGAGCTTGAAGCGCATTCTATTAGCTGTGAATACCTCAATATCTCTCGAAATGCTACGACTTTCGCGAAGCGGAAAGGCAAAACTCGGCGAGTAGATCGTTTAGTATAGTACACATACCTATATAGCACTAGCTCAAAGGCTACAACATGCTCCATGCGCTATGGCGTATCCTTTGGTATTCGATTGAATCGTCAATTTGTCTAGCATTATCCCGAGCAGACTTTGGAGAGGGGTGCAGCCCAAGGAAAAGGGAGTAGTGCGCTTCGTACTCCATCCATCTGAAGGATTTTCGTGTATTTAGGATAACAAGCCGCCACGCTCCTTTGCAATTGCTATGCAGAGCCTCTCTCCCCCCTCCGCCAGGGCCTTTATATTGACATATCGCGGTACGTGATCCAAATACATGCGCCATTATACGGCGAACCCGAGAATCGAACAAAGACAATTTCTGCATCCCATGGTCTTTGGCTTCACTGCAATTTACCCTCCTCCGAAGAGTTGGCCGTGGATGAAAAAAATAAAATAAAATGCTTAATCGCTCGGAAGGCAAATGTGCGGCGACATAGGCAGGAGAAGTCGCGTGGGCAGTTTATTTTGAAGGTCTTCTACTTCAAAGACTGGAGACTTTTTGAGGGGTAGCTTGCGGTCGAGGGTTGACAATGGTGGACCCAAGTTATCGGGTTAATCTTTCATGAAATGGAGCAGTTAGAATTGTAAAGTAGAGAAATGAAAACTTTTGTCATGAAATTGACGTACATTTTGATTGTATATTGGGAAAAAAACAGAAGGACAGCGGATAACGGCGATATCTACATTAAGAACACATAATTTTTCAATCGAATAATTCCATAAGAACTTACACGAAGTATATTAACGAAATAAGTAGCGACTCAATATTCAAATCCAAAGCCAAAAAGAAAGAAATAAACAGTGATTCATTCGCCCAAAGTAATTAGTGTCATACTTGGAATTTTTCTCGAAGAAATATAAGCTCAACGATATTAAAAACGATAAGGGTGCTTTGGACTGCAGCAGTCGGAATAATAATAACAGAAGAAGAAAAAAGAAAAAGAAAAAGATGGTATCTGCGGAAGCGTTGGTGCCCGCGCTCGCGCGCGGTACGTACAGACAAATAACAGTGAGGAGAAGATAGATATCCGTTTCAAATATTCACGCCCTTTTTCGCGGCAGCACGCGTTAAATTGATGCGTTTAGGAGGCCCCTTTTTCGCCCGGGAGGCGGACAGTTACAGATCATAAATATCTTCGTGAGAGAAAATCTGCCGCCGCTGGTGTTGCCGCTGCTGCTGCTGCTGACCACATGGCATAGACACCTTCGTTTCATAAGTATATGCGCGCATCCAATTTACCCAACGATTAAACGCGTTATTAAAACTGTAGCGTTAATAAAAATGCACACTTAACGTCAAGCTCTTTATACCTTGCCTTTGACTGTTGGATATTTTATAGGACGGAGGTATAGCTTTGGTAGATTGACTTTGTACAAACGCGCTGGGTAATTACAAAATGATGTTCTACTATAATTCTCGTTATTTTTTGACAAATAAGTACGCAAAGGAGAGCGTCGAATCTGAATTATAACGTTAATTATTTTACAATGCGTAATGATTTGTTACTTGCCAATAAATAACGCTAATGACTCACAATGCTAATTTAGTTCATTACTGTTGCATCGCCGCTTTCAGCTTAATGTACTTATATATATTTTATATATTTATTAAAATGTCGTCCTCGAAATGTTCAATCATTTGACGGCGTATTAAACGGTCATTACATATATGTGGACTGTACATTTTGGATTAAAGCGTACGTGCGTAAATTTTTAACCAATCCATTACTACATTATCCTCGCAATTTGTACAAATACACGATAATAACGGTGAACGAATTCGTTATTTTGTAAATTCACGGTAATTTTCGACGAAAACAAAATTTAGATAATAACGAAAATCCTCTCTATTACTCTATCGTATTCTGTATCTCACAATATACCGCACGGCTAATGAAATTAAAAGAGCAGCTATTGTCGTAAGGAAAAGCTGGAAAATTAAGTAACACCTTGCCCAGCAGAGCATAATATACCTATGTATAGCGAAGGTAATTATCCCCTCCCTCGCTCATTCTGATAGAACACCTTGAGCCCACGCGACACTTTGTCTATAACACGTTGCATTCTCTCTATCTCTCTCTTTCTTTCTCTCTCCCTCGCTCACTCGCGTTGAGAGTGTGTATATGTGCGTATGTGTATCTTAATGGCGATACGCCGCGCGAGGATTATTAAGTACGTCCGCTGCCTTGAATACGTAATAACTGTATATATATACAAGTGTGTGTATGCGTATGTATATATGTATGTGTGTGTGTGTGTGTGTGTGTGTGTGTGTGTTTGTGTATCCAGTTATGACAGCCGCTTCCGTTTCCGTCGAGCTGCTCACTTGACGAGAATATGCCTCGCGCGCGCGCGCAGCTCACCTATATGCCAAATGACATGTTTGTGCCAACATTGTTTGCTGCGTGATATTTGCTTGCTTTTTCAATTTTTTTTCCTTTTATCTCCCGCGCATAGATAATTCTGTTTAATTTACTCGTACTTCCACGTAAGCATCAAGATTTTTACAATATCGTTTCATGGAAAATAGTTTTTTCAAAACAATGATTTTTTTTAATGAATGAGTAAATAAAATTTATGTTTTATATTTTATTTCACGCAATATTGCATTCGTATAACTTGATATCAGTCGTCTAAATAAAAATCTATATTAAATTTATAAGATTCCAATCTCAGTCTTTTCAAATACAAGTATATCCTTTGCGGCGTGCGAACAAAAGAAACGGAAGCAAACCAAAAAAAAAAAAAATAACTATGTACGAGAAAAAAAAAGCATTAGCTCGCGCTCCAAAAGAGCGGTAATCGATATACGATAAATGTAAATTACGCATTGGCATATTCGTATACATAATGGCTCGCGGGTTTTGCGATATACTCGCAGGTTACATACATAGCATATATACAGGGATGTTATAGGTAGGCGGGGATATATATGCGCGCGCGAACTTGGCGCCGGCAGCGATAGATACCGCTAATTATTGATCGTAAATAACGTAGGCGCGCGCGAGCGGCAGCGCGATCCTATCTCTCTTTCTCGACTCATGGTGATACAAAAGTGCGAGTGAGAGAGAGAGAGAGAGAGAGAGAGAGAGAAATGGCTGGTTTCTCTATACCACCCCTTTTTGCCGCATAAATCTAGGCGAGCGTAATGTGCGGTTTGATAACGATTTTTTTTGGGTACTTTCAACGCCGTAAACTTCGTATCGCGGATAAAAATTAGCGGTCGGGCAAGGGAGAGTTGTAAATTCCAAGGAGGTGGGTGTTGGGTTACGTACGCAAGCTGCTACCATTTGCGTCGGTAATAAAATGAGATGAAAATATAAAAAAAACGAAGAAGGGTTGGAAATATTGTTGATAAATAGTATTGATAGAAGAAAGATTAAAATAAGGATCATCGGTGCAAATTGCTTTTGATCTCAAATACGTTATATGGATTTCTAATCTCTGTTTGCGAGTTCATGATATTATGAATGGAAAATCTTGCGCGATCTAACGATCACACGTTTACTACAAAGCGACATCGCGTGATTCTGGAATCATAAATTATTAGAATCCAATCTTATCAGTCTTGAATGCATCTACTGATCAGATGACATATTTGCAGAGAGATTTTCGCATAATGCTTGCATAACGAATAAAAATTGTTAGTAACTACGCAATTAGTAAAATGTACTCGAATAAAAATCAACAAATCGAAAATACTCGTAACACAAGCCTCCTTGTGTCGCACTCTAATTGAGCAGTCCTCGGAACAAGCAGCATCTCTCGGGTAAACCACACCAAAGAAGAAAAAGAGAAAAAAAAACCTCAATCGAAGCATGTACACCGAAAAACGACACTTTAGTCAAAACTGCGTATATATATATAACATGCGGGCAGCTCAACCGCCGTCGCTCGGGGTGGCTCGTATCACACAGCTTATATGTAATACTGGTCCTCGCGCATGTCTGATTTGTGCGTGTTGCAGCTCTCGCGCGAAACCGCACGAGATATAATAGCCTCGAGGAGCATATTCGCAGGATTCGATTCTCCGTTTGATAGCCGACTTGCTAAACTGGACTTTCTTTCTTTCTCTCTCTTTCTCTTTCTTGAATGTGTATACGGTATGCAAGAGAATGAGATGGAGGGAGGGATTCGTATACGTATGTAATATATCAGGTTTTTCGTATACGCTTTTATGCCGCGCGGCATTTCTTTGCCGCGCACGTAATGCATATTATTGACATTTCGCGAGAGGAATAATATTTCGTAAATGATTCGTAATCAAATAATAAAATAAAATACCTACCACTGCTGAACGCAAAGCATTATTGTTCGTCGACGATCCAATCAACGTCCTTAGAGTACACACCCTTCGTCTTAATAAACCTTATAGTACAGCTCTCGTTTGGCGTAGCATCGTCTGCTTTTGACACGAAATTCCCTCAAAGATCGTTGGATGCAAGCGTGCAACGCGCAACTTTACTTGGCTCCCTTTCTCGTGAGAAATCGGATTCGCGTGTGTATGTGTGTGTATGAGAGAGAGGGGAGGTTTTAGCTGCTACTGCGAGTCACCTCCACTATCGTCGTCGTCGCCGCCGACGCCACTGCCGTGCGCGATATCGCGTTACTGAGGCTGGGCTTTGATCTCGCGACACTTACAATTTTGTCGGCCGACGATACACCCTTATTTTGCGCCACGCGAGTCTACGTAATGAGAGGCCGCCTTCTCGCTCGCTCGCGCGCGAGAGAGAACGAGCTAATCACAAGGCTTGATGACGTGCACATGCTGCTACTGTGTTACGGCTCGTTCTGCTATATGGTGTGTGCAGTGTGCTCCCTTGATATATAAAGCATGAGAATTGTCTTGGATGCAAGCAAAAATTGCGTTAATGTCTTGGAACTGTTTATGGTACGGCTATATTTGATAGCTTTCGTTGATCATTGCAGATGAAAAGAATTTTTTTTCGGATCAATGTAAACAATTGATATATTATATAATAAAAGTTGCAAGTTTTTTCACTCTATAATTTTTCAAAAAAAAAAGGTGTGTACACCAACCTCTCATTCCATTTTCGCGAACGAGGAGCAAGTTGATCCTATACATAGAGCTGCACACGCCCAGCCCCTGGGTAATATCAGGCGAACGTACAGTGCTTGTATCGAGCTTTAGCTGCAGCAGCAGCAGCGTATCGATACTATTTCCTGACTCAAAGGACTCCTAACTACAAAGACGCATGAATCGAGTGTCGGCGCGCTATCGACACGCTCATTATTAGTCCGTATCGGGCTCACCGTTTCAGGTGGCTCGCTGATTAAAAAGCTGCGCGCCAGCGAGCCAGCGAGAAAGCCGATAATAGCACTTTGATAGCTAGCTTCCGTTCAACCCCTTTCTTCCTTTCCTTTTTTTTTCTTTTTGGTTCCTTTTTGTTCTGCAGTTCTCTCTGTATATATGCATGCCTTTGCGTCGTTATTCATTACACACACTGCTTTTAGCTCGATCTGTCATTTAGAGTGCAGAATATCGAATACCATGCGATCGTTTAATCATTTGTAACAGTATAATTTGGCATATCCCGTAACAAAAGAGAAATTGAAAAATAAAAGGCTTATCGATTTGTATTGGAGGGTGCGTATAGCTAAAATCCCCTTCGAAAAATGCGGGAGAGGCAGCGTAGAAAAAGCGATGAGAATCCTCAGATTTCCACATAATGGAAAAGAATCGCGGGCGCGCGGGCGCGTGCCCTCGGGGAATTATCCAGGGCTCGCTCGATTGACAAGATCATCGAGGCACACGTGTGCGCGCTACGCCGCCGCCGCCGTTGTGCAAGTCCTTATCCCGGAAAGATGAGAAAAGCCTCGGCGCAAATACAATAACCCTTTATTTGTTTCCTTCTCTTTTCTCTTTCTCGCGCCCGTTGCGGAGAGCAGACCAAAGTTCCTTACTTCTCATCCCTCGATTTCACCAAACCGATGTCTGGCCGTGATTCAACAAATGCCTCTCGAGCTGCTGGCAAACATACCTATACATATATAGCCCTTGGGCGACTTTTGCGCGAATACACGCGCGCAAGCAAGCTACCAGAAATTTATTACGAGTGAAGTTTTTCTTTTTCGATGAGGAGTATATTTCTAATAACTGCATGAAAATTACTATGCGGCATTGAATTTTTATATCATTTTCGATGCAAATGTTAACGTTGATATATCAATTGGCATAATATTATTTTTTCAAAGTAATCTTTGTATAATAGTTTTAGAAAATTCTCAATCGCTGTAATTTTTTACCATATACTCAAGTTGATCCACATATATGTCAGTCATGACAACTGACAAAATGCTCTTTGATAAATAACGTGCAGTTCGCGACGAGTGATATAGGGAAGTTAATCTCGACCCTTCGCCGAGATTACACTTTTCCGCGGGAAAAGAATAAAGTAAGATTTTTTCCGAATCGAAGGGTCAAGACGTGTATCCACACACACACATACATATACCTCTATCGCCTTGCAATGAAGACTCGGCAATCTGTTGAAGTGTTTGCCCTCTATGTCGGACGACGACGTCTATCGGGGGATTAACTTTTCTCTTACGCGCACGGGGATGAAAGCTTTCGGGTATATACTTCTTTTTTTTCATACGGTGAATGGATCGGTGATTGAAAATAAAAAATTGTTTTATTTTTTGCAAACTTTCTAAATACAACTACAATATTTTTGCTAAGGTACATTCATCATCGCGGTGACTAATCCAAATAAGTAATCTTTTTCGGGGTGGCATTAAAAGCCTGCCTCGCATAAATAAATTATCAATTTTACGAGACACTAACCACGGCATCTTCGTTCACATGCTCGAGCATCGGAAGAATAAAATTTAATAAGCTTCGGCCGCGGCGCGGAGAGAGAGAGAAAGAGTAGCGCATCAATCGCGTCACAGAGCCTCCAATTCACGCGCGCCGAAGGTACTAAACGTCCTTAACCCTCGCCAGCTGATTCTGCTTTGCGAGAGAGCGAAAGAGAGAGAGAGAGAGAGAGGGAGAGAGAGAGAGAACGTATAGGGCGGCGAAGCAATTAAGGCTCCTGAGTGTTTCCTGCCAAGGTGTGACTGGTAAAAGAACGCGGCAACCACCTGACTCGCGCGCGAGCTCGCGTCAAACGGTAGTAACTCAAGGTTTTATTTGAGAAGGACGTATTCATTGGGCTGGCCACTTAAGCGGCTACTGCAACGCGCGCTTATACACATATATATATACGTATATACGGATATATGCAAGTAAGCTAACTGTTAATCTGCACACCACGACGTGAGAGAAAGAGAAAGAGGCTTTTTGATTACGCGCGCGCTTTTTCTTCGAGAGAACTGACGCGCCGCATTTTTCGGACTCTCGTTTTTTTTTTATTTCTTCGTTGGGCCTCTCGATTGAGTCATTAAGTGCAGAATCATATTTGCCAGAACGCTTCGCGTGATGGGAAAGTTGCGCGATGAATTAATTCTTTCTTTCTTTTTTTTTGTTCCTTCTTCTTTCGCGCGCTCGATTATAAAGTATTGCTGGGAGACGACGTTGATTATTATTATATATCTCGCGCGAGGATGCAGTTCGTTACGGTGCAACGTTTTAATTATGCAGCAGCAAAAGGCGTGAAGTGAAAGTACCCTGTTACGAATTTATTTTCTTTTTTTGTGCTTGCAGCCTTTGCGCGCGAAGTAAATTAAAAAGAAAATTGAAATCAACATACAAAGAAAGCTTTGATAAAGTCATTCCCGTTCTACAGTGATTTACTTTTGGTCACGGTCACAATAAATAATTATCAATTAAATATAATTCCGCGCACACTTTAGCGGTCACGGCTTCGATCGAATTATCACGCTCGTTTCGAACGCATCCAAACTTGAAAATCTGCAAGTGAATGGCCATTTATCAAAAGCGAAAAGGAAGCAGCCCGACAATTAGATATCTTAGCTCATCATCTTTTCATCGAGAAAAAAATCCATGGAGAAGCTTCTAACGGTCGCGTGTTCAGCGACACAACAAAACAGCTTTGCAACAACAAAAATCATCAAATCCCGTATATACACACAGCGAAAGCCAAAGCAGACTCGTCATCGCCTTAGCCACTAACGGCCATCACGCGGTACTTCTTGACACCCGCGGCAATAAGATCGTTAGACGACGAGCGCCTACACACCTACACAATGGGACGGTATATAGAATTGAATTAAATTCTTGGCGCGCGGGATAAATCCGAATTAATTAAGCATTCGCACGCGGTTGAATTCTTTCTTTTTTCTCTACGCGTATATGATGTGGCCTCGCGGTAGCTGACGAGCTAATTGAGAAGAAGTCTGTCTTTGTATTTTCGAAGGTTTCATAAGGGGGCGAAGAGGTGTGCAACATACCAAAGTAATCGTTCCGACACGCCTCTACGTGGCACACGATTGTGTATTGGTTGAAGAGTAGAGAGGGAGACGCACGATGACGCGAGGAGATGGAATGAAGACGTGATCCTTTTAGTTGAAAGTTCTTGGGACGTGATTAATCGCGAGAGAAAGAGACAGAGAGAGAGAGAGAGAGAGAGAGAGAGAGTAGATTTTATACGAGAATAGCGAGCCTATTTGCAAGGTTTGAAAAATTTTTGTTACTACGAAGTAATTTCAACCCTTCGCGAGTGAAAAGCTGTGCCAACATCATGAATATTTCATCCGAATTCTCAAGTGGTTCTATCTCTTTCTCTCTCGCTCTTTTTCTCTGTCGCGCGAAAATTAGTGAGCAACTTTGCTCTTCGTTTCTTTTGTCGAATTCCTCTCACCCCTTCATCGCAGTAGTCGTTGTCGTCGTCCCTTATTTTTTCTTCTCGAAGCTTTCTCTCTCTCTCTCAATCGATACTTATTTCTACAGCTTGCCAGCGTGCGAGTGTTACCGGTTAGTACTCGCTTTTGCTTATCTTTGCGCAGAAATAAAAAAAAAAGAAGTGGCGAGTAGTGGTCAGCAGAAACGAGGGCTGAACGAGCAGCTAAGTAACTGGTTCGTTATGGAATGTTTATTTGCTTTGAGCTCCTTTGTGCTCCTGAGTGTTATGACGACCTGTTAGCGAGCAGATGCCTCGATGATATTTAAGTTGTTGTCTTTTAGGTGCCGAAAATGAAGGCAAAGCAGATTTGGATAAAAGCGAATTGCCTGGATATTTAGTGTCGAAACGCTATTCGTTTTGAAAATTTGAGCGATGAGATTAATAAAAATTTGATGGTGTCTGACCATACATTGTCATTTCTACTTACAACAATAATTATTATGCAATGCTTTCGAGAACAACAACTTAATCGGATTCTGAATTTTTTTTTGTGCCTTGTAACGATTTGTACGATTCGCATACAAAGTAACACTGAAAAGCAAATAACTCGCACATCGATTATACGTTTGCACCTCATATACATACTGCGAAAATATTTTCAGTATCAATAATGTACAGATCAAGTGAGCTCTTTAAAATATCATCGATCGATAAGGGCAGTTTGAGTTCCTTCATTCGCGTTGAAGTTTCACATGATCATTAAGAACACACGAAATATTCGCTCAGCAGCCAGATAAACATTTTATTACTTCACGAGTAGAGCTCAGGAAGAATAAAAGAGGAAATTGAATTTTACACATTTCGGAGTTCATGCAAGGGACAAATGGAGTATCTATATAATATAAGTATCAACCTGAGTACTATAAAAAATTTATACAATTCTTCATCAGTGTATGATGCAAATACGAAAATCCAAAATTAGTCTTGAATTGTTTTGTACAATCATTTCTAAATGTTTATTGAAAAACACCACGGACGAAAATTATTATCACTGCGACTTGAGCGGTTCATAATTTCCGAACTCAAAATAGAATCCCGACAAAACTTGTTGGACAGCTTGTGTATAGCATTAGAACACGATAGAAAAACGAATCAGAGTTGGACGAAGCTCGAGGAGGCAGCAATGTCAGTGGTTATCGAAAAGAATCACAAGCTAAAATTTTGACTACTGCGAATTAATCGGTTGCGAATGTCGAATCAAACGTTTAATAATACTCCAAGGTGTAAAACGATTGTTCACAACAATGCAATGCTTGTGGATTTTCATATTCCATCATAAACTGATTGAGTATTCACTAAGATCTTGATAATACTCAGAGTGATAATCATACGCTGTATCCAATTTGATTCTGCAATTTTTGGCGTGCGAGAAATTGGCTTGCGCTCGATTTGTCCCTTGACTAGAATCTGAACTGTGTAATAAATAGTCTACGCCAAAATAAACTAAATATTACGGTGAAGTTTTAGTTAATTTCATATTTATACATTCAATTAGCAACTAAATATTAAAGAAATCGTACTTTCTTCGAAAGTTTCACACTCATGAAAAACGACATATCAAAGCGGCGCTCAGCCGCAAAGAATGAAAAAAATAAAAAAAAAAGATTCGCGATTATTAGGAACGTCCTTGCTGGACTTCCTTCGCGGCCGCATACCATCGAACGAGCTGAGGATATATTATATCCCATGGCATCTCATAGCTTTGCAAGCAGCAGCAGCGGCGGCGGCAGCGAGGACGCGACACACGCACAATACGAAGTGCTTGGTCATCAGACACGTATAAGCCCGATGCTCTCTCACTATATACGCTCGCGCGGTAGTCAGGTATCGCTTGAACCTCTTATTTATAGAAATGACCAGCGAATATATATAACTCATTGTGCGCGGGAGCGCAGCAACAGCAACGCCGCAACCGTCAATTATATATATATCCCCGCGCGAGCACCTCTGTGTTCGGGTGACGAAATTCAAGTGCGTTGTGTGTGTGTGTGTGTGTGTGTGTGTTGACTCGATGTATAATTGAGTTTGAATTTCGGTGAGTGCCTTCGTTGTATAGTACCAATGTGTTTTTTTTTCTCTCTCTCTCTCTCGTTCGTGTTGCGTGATTGCGGGGTAATTAACGATGGATTCGAAAGGAAATATTGATCGAAAGACTTGCTTTTACATTTCAATGATTATTTGCTCGGTATATATTGAAGCCGTGAGTAATGATTTCAAAACATTGTGATTTGAAAGTAAACCGTGTATTGATGCCTAAACTCATACAAGAGGATACATAAAGATCGAAGCTGTACTTTCAATTAATCATAGAATTCATATCCGTGATTATAAAAAAGAAAATTCTACACGTTCTCCTTGATAACAAGTAAAAAAAGAGTCATAAAGGACATCACGACTATACAATTTTTCTCAAACCAAAAGAAAATCATCATCATAGATTAGAATCGAATGAAAAAAAAAGAACGCAACGCGCATTATTCGAGCCGTCGTTCCCGAGAGAACATTTACGTATATATATACACGGCAGAGGAATCCCAAATAGCCATTGCTACGGTACAGATATAACGGAAGGGGAGGTAATCGAGCGTATAAGCAGTCGTCAGGAGTCGAAAATCATCCTCGTTGAATCGTTTGCTCGCATGTACTATATATATGTGTATGTATGTATGTCCCCCGCGCGAAACCAATGAATATTAACGAGCAAACAGCCGGTTCACATCGCCAATGATTATGTTGTCGAACTTGCTTTTCAAGCGAGGCGCGCGCGACGTGTGCGATGATAAATTTTTGCATTTGTCAAAACGCCTTGTTTCTCTTATTTCTATAGATTCTAGCTCCGATATAACTTATTTGCGATTTTGAAAAACGACATCGATTATTTCCTGCCTGGCAGTTGCGCGCACGAAAACTCTTCGCACTCTCTCTCTCTCTCTCGACGTGATTAATGAAACGTTGGAAATATAAATTGACCAACAGTACGACAAAAGAATCAACAAAGCAATCTTCATAAAAAAAAGAAAAAAGGAAAAAGTATGTCGTAACAAAAAAAAAGCCGCGAGCAGAACGTCCTTTAAAACGTTGCTTGTTTTTTTGCAGATTTCACACTGCAGCCAGGCACATAGTGTCTGCAGCGAGCGGCAAGTTCCCAATGGGATCAGGGTATATGCGCGGGAGGAGGAGGAGGTGGTGGGGGCGTATATGGGCTGTGTCGAGGGGTACATATTCATGACGTTAACGAGCCGCCCGGCGAACGTTTAATTCCGCCAAGCGGCCGAGGGTAACTCGCTCGGCAAACACGAGCCCTAACTAACCGCGCATCCCTGCTACTGCACAAACTCCTGTATATATAGACGCCACAGCGAAGAGAGACAGAGAGAGAACCTTGTTTGCCTTTCCAGGGCTGCTGCTGCTACTACTGCTGCTGCTATGGCTTGGTCCAAAGAAGAATAACTCCTGTAACGATCGTCCTCCGTGGACATGGGTAAACGTGGTTCACTGTAAAAAAAATATGTACACACAGGCTTCGTGTAATGGAATTTTTCTACAAATTTAAGTTTTATTTTTTTAACAACAATACTTTTGTAATCAAATAATTGTTTTATCGAAAGCGAATAATAAGATGCAAATTGAAAAAAAATGCACGCAGCTTATGAGATTATATCTGACCAATATATACTTCAATCTTGCATATTTGCACGCGCAAATTGCATATTGAACGAACTCGATCGCAAATTCTTCTTAATCTTGGCGCCAAACATTGCGGAATACTAAAGAGGGAGAGCGCACGAGAGAGTTGGTTAGCCGCGTGTGTGTATACACGCGCGCATCCCTCATCGACTCCCTCCTGCACTCGTTCTGCAAATACAAGCCTCGTATATGCATGCGCGCCACACAGCGTCGAAAGCTCTCTCTCTCTCTCTCTCTCTCTCTCTCTCTCTCTCTCTCTCTCTCTGATGATTGCAATAAAAAAAAAGAAGAGAATTCCCGACGCCTGACCACCTCGTCTGCCCTTTGTTTGCTCGCGCGGTTGCGAGAATATATTGTTTTTTTTACGATGTCACTTTCGCACGAATGAAATTTATGTAGTGAGGATTTCCTTTTTATTTTGGGGGATGATATTTCAATGACAATGTCGAGATTGTTCGTTCTTTTGTTTAACATACGACTTTGAACTTTCATGAATTTTATAAAACTTCAATTAATCATCGTTCATCCACAGTTCCACGAAAAAAAAATCTCGTCCAACAAAAAAAAAATACACGCATCCTCGCGAATAAAAAACGGAAAGATCGTGTACATTACCGGAAACTGCGAGTTGCCGCGCGTCTAATATCGCGGTGTTATTAAAAAGCTCAGCTTTCACGTTGTTTCACGCAGCAATAGCAGCAGAAGCATCAGCAGCAGCAACGCAAGCCTTAATCCGGATATACCTATCGGGCGAGAGATCCGCATTAACCGGCCTCGATCGGCTCTTTCGCTTATAATATACACGACGACGAGAGAGAGAGAGAGAGAGAGAGAGAGAGAGAGATATATATAAAAGGAGCTCGTCTTCCGGACGAAAGGCGAGGGTTAACGATCTCCGACATTCGATCTTATACCCTCAAGCTCCATGACCGTCAAGCATCGCATGAGATACTGCCTCAACGACATGTACTTCAAGTAACGCCTGTAATGTAAAGTCGATCGCTATGTTGACTTAAGTGTATAATTATTTTCGAATTCTATGCTGACATATATATTTACGGTACAGGAAAAAAAATTAGTATGGCATTTTTTACCTCACACGTTGAAAGATTTTTTACGCAACTCTCTCGCATATACAAAAGCTAATAACGAAGACATCAAAATCCAAGAGAAATGAGATCCCAGCAGCATCGTACATAATGTATTCGATATATATTATACACGACCGTCGAGCGAAGCTTAATTCCATTTTAATTACGATGAAACTCAAAACTCCGAGTGCGCAAACAAGACATATCCCCGACGTCATTCACGCGCAATCAGCGTCAACGCGGGAATCCATATTTATCACGAGGTACAAAAGGGCCCACGGCACACATTCTGACAAGGAGAAAAATGCACGTGGCCGAGCGCTACGATATCAATTTGGTGCGAGCCGCAAGAAAACCAGAACGCGGCACCGTTACCAATTTACCTGCTGCGCCGCCACCGCCGCCGCGATGTCTTGATCTCCGCACGCTGACTTGCGCATTTACGCCGTATAGCGACTTCCATAGGGATGAAGGAGATACAAAAAAAAATCATCATCGGGAGTCGTTAGCGCGTTGAATGAGCTGCGACATCGCTTTACATGTTTGTCTGTACAAATAATGGTGACGAGCGATATTTCTTTTCTTCTTCTTTTTTTTTCAAGGCTATAAGGATTATACGATCGTAACTTTTCTCGAGGATCAAACTCGAGTTACCAACGAGTTGATACGACAATGTTTGTCACTAAAGGTGTAAGCTTTCAGAAACTAAAAGAGAGAGATAGAGAGAGAGAAAAAAAATCATCCCATATAACCGTCGATCACCGAGTGACAAACACGATAAGATTTGACGAAAAATTCCATATGACAAAAGCGCATCTCCCGCGGCAATAATCCTTCGAAAACACCAGGTGATCCTCTCGATATCGGCCGTATCATCTGTGCGTATGTGACCTTCGAGGCCCTTTTTGTAACAAAAAAAAGAGCAGCAGCAGAGATGATCGCACTTAACGACTCGAAGTGAGAGAGAGAGAGAGAGAGAGAGAGAGAACCGAATGTTTTTTTCTTCTCGTCGGGTGCCTTTTGTTTTTACTCTCGTGTGGCGTGAACGATGACTATGGTGGATGTATGTACGTGTGTTGGTGCGTTGGTGTGGCGCCAAAGATAATCCCCGTGATAGTTTCCCCTCTTTTATCCGCCACGTCAATCAGGATTGGATTCGGTTTTGGAAGCTCTCTATATAGTCGGACCCAACGGATCAGAGGTGCTCGAACCGGAGATGCTCTCGCATACATATATATATGCTCTCTCTCTCTCTCTCTCTCTCTCTCTCTCTCTCTCTCTCTCTCTCTCTCTCTCTCTCTCTCTCTCTCTCTCTCTCTGCGAGCCCTCACTGCGTATCTATCTGTGTGTTATTTTTCGAAAGGTTACGCTTTTTCGATATCCCGGAAAAATTTCAACGCGAACATTGCTCGGCGTGAATATCCCTGTGATGGTGATCGATAGACACGACATTTTTTTGCGTTGAAATTGTTATTATCCAAGTAAATATCAAAATTCGACTTATCGTTAATCTCAAACAGATTCATTATAATACTGTTGCAAGCTCATAACGTAATCGGAAAAATCCGGCAAGTTTTATACGGAAATTCAGCAGCTTAGAGTGAAAAAATGATCATCGCGCGTGTACGTGAAGGAGCTTGCCCGAATTAAGCTCTCTAGCTCGTAACTTTCAACTTTTAACGAAGGCAAAGTTAAGTAGCAGCGAAGTGCGCGACGCGCAGAGACGTTATTTTCACGCGAGATAATCTGCGCGAAGTGCGCGCGCTTTCTCGAAAAGCAGCGAAACACTGTGCTCTAATCCTGCCGCTGCTGCTGCCTACAGCGCATCTGGGATTCATGAATCCCTGTCTCTCTCTCTCTCTCTCTCTCTCTCGTAACTCTCGCGCGAGTGAAGCCAAGCCCTTGTACCATCGTGCGTTTCTCTCTCTCTCTCTCCGATGTTCATACACCACTCGCGCGCGAACGTGTATATACACCGCTTTTGTTTCACTTTGCTCACTCTCTCTCGCGACTTTATTTTCCTTCCTTTTCATTATACATTCTGTGCGTCCTTCCTTCCTTTTTTCCACCACTCGCATCCTCGAGATCTCTGTTACTTTGTTTTTTTTTTCATAAGAGTTATTCTCCGTGCGTAGCTTTTCTTCCATACACTTTGGAAAATTAATTCAAACAAATTTTATAAAAAAAACATTTTGAAAAAAACATCGAAACTCGACTCAAAATCGCATCGTAGCTGAATTGAAAATTCGAAGAAGCCTCAGGCAGATATATAGATAACTCGCATATAACCCTCAGTCCTTTTCCCACATCATATATCCACCTGCCGACAAAGCTCTGACTTTCTCTCTCTATGTATATATCTCGACTGCTCGGCACGTCTGCCAGTGGCAAAAGGCTCAAGGGAGAAAGCTCTCGCGAGCGAGCGTCAGCCACTTCCATATTTACACGGCGTAGTCACAAAAGCAAAGTTGGCGGGCGCGCGGAGCTAAGCTGATTTAAGCATTCGTTATTATAATTCTTGGGGAAAAGCTCTCTCTCTCCCTCTCTCTCTCTCTCTCTCTCTCTCGCGTGTGTGTATACGTTATGTATGTATATCTACTCACTCACTTACTCCGCAACTTTCCTATGTGAACTTTGCAATCCGCGTGAGAAAATTTATAT
Organism: Galeopsomyia nigrocyanea; assembly: GCA_035047105.1. NCBI lineage: Eukaryota > Metazoa > Arthropoda > Insecta > Hymenoptera > Eulophidae > Galeopsomyia > Galeopsomyia nigrocyanea. Next base: position 4,286,467 of record JAWWMK010000040.1, on the reverse strand, counting down.
ATAGTTGGTGGAAACTGTTAATCTTCTTAATACTCGATCTTTGACGTTAAGGATTTATCCAAATAATTGAAATTATTATCAGTAGAATTCTACGTTAATTTTTGTTTGTAAGTGTGCTTATATACATCATTGTAATCAGTTAAGGATAGCAAAAAACGCGAGAGCGCAAATCTCAGCTTTTCAAAGTAGCCGCTGCGCGCGTTAGCCATTAGGAATAATTTAAAACTCACGCGCGCTTTTTCGTGCTTTACACGTATGTACGTGTGCGCGCGGGATTCGCACAGCTTGAGGTTACGCACAAGAAATCGTAATCATACTTAACCGCAGAGGAGCTTATCACGTTGGAGCATAAAGTCTACCTCGTTAAAAAAAAAATAAAGAAACGGCCAAGCGAGATGGATATGAAAATTTTATTAAAATACATTGCTTTTTACGTAAAGCTTAACGCCTGTATATTTTGTAAGAACAAGTTTTTGAATTATATATTTAGAAATAAGTGGTAAAATGAGGTTTACCATAAACTTGAAGAAGTCATGCATGTAAAATAAGCAAAATATTAATATTGAAAAAATCAACACGTAGAAAAAAAGTATATACTGCGCCCGCTTCCACTATCAAGTTCGCAGCTGCTATTACACATCAACCGGCAAAAGGACCGGAGATGCCACAATAAGAACAGAGCTCAACCGCGCTCGCGACTCCTAATTAATAACCGCAGCTGGCCCACGAGTCATTACGGGCCTTTTTGCGTTCTCGAAGCCCTTGGCTCGGCTTTTTTCTCTCTCTCGTTCTCTCTCTCAGCCAGGCGAGAGCGTGAAATATCGTAGGGTATATATCTCTCTCGGAGCATAGCGCCACCAGCGGCGCAAAACTCGCCCTTAATGAAGTCGTTCGGGCCGCACGTATATACGCATTTTGAAAATTATTAGAGGATAGTGACTAGCTGCAGGTAAGAGAATTTTTTGTGAATTTTCGATTTTCTACAGCAACACTTTGTTTGTTACTAAAGCTGCATCGTGGAAACTACCTTGACAACAGCAAAAAATTCCCTCCTCTCACTCTCATCAAGTCAAACACCACTACTCTTCATAATTTTTTTGTTGTCCTCGCGCACATATACGCGGGAGCAAAAGCGCGAACGAAGCGCAAGTGATGATTCCATTACACACACCTTCGGCAAAAAAAAAGCAAACTCGTCAGAGCTCTCTCTCTCGCGCGCACTCTCTGAGCACAAAGCGGGGAAATGAAGATATCCTGCGGGAGAAGAGTAGATGTTGACGACGCTACGGACGATAATAATATCATTATATCGTCCGAGTGAGACATTTGACCATAACGACCGCGCTCGCATACACCACGCAAGAGTTTTCTCTGTCTCTCTTTTATTCGATGCCGAAGCCATCAGCACCTGCACACACACACGCATGCACCCGGAGAGAATGGTGATTGATTCGGGGCCGGGGGATTATGAGTGGCCAATTTTTCTTCGATGCTCCCGGGGATCATGGATACAACGCTGATGTTTCTTTCTCTCTCTCTTTTTTTTCGTATAGCTGATTTTTTATCTTTTTTTTTTTTGAAAGATGATTGTAGGTATCATTAGCTACAGGTGCTAAATTAGTCTCTCTCTCTCCTCGTGGCAGGCTGTGAAAGAGAACGAAAAGAAGAAAAAAGAAACACATCAGCATACAAAACATTGCTGCTTATAATTGTGCGTTTCATACAATTGTTCGTCATATAGTTCATTAGCCTTTTGAAAAGGAAAGCGTATATATAGTATATAATTTGCAGCTCTTCCACGAATCCATCTCCGCGAGAGATATCAAAGAGACATCCGGGCGTACATCAGTTCATTATCTGTCTGAACGACGAAAAGACAAAGCGGCGGCGGCGGCAGTGGAGGCCAAATTAACGAGCTTGATCGCTTGAGTCGAATGGCCTGACCCGGGCGAATATCACGAGATAGGGTAAGAGAGAGAGAGAGAGAGAGAGAGAGAGAGAGAGAGGACCCGAGGCGAACGTATGTATATATATACATTCTCCGAGGACGGAGATCGGGTTACTCGGCATCCTCATCTCGCTCGATGAATTGGAGCGTCAGTGGCTCTCTCTCTCTCTCTCCCTCTCTCCCTCTCTCCCTCTCTCCGCTCGTCAATTGAGACGTTATGGGTTCGTATGTACTTGACGGTTCTTTTGTTAATTATCTGCGGTGAAAATGTTTCTTCTTTTTTTTTTACTTTCTCTCTGTTATTCGGCACGCGGTAATTCGAGAAAGAGACGACGCGCAAAACCAAATTATTGTTAAGTAGTACAAAACGATTGAGTCAGACATAATACGTTATACGGTAATACTTGTTCTAAACAATTCTTTGGACAACGATAGATTATACAATATTATTTGCGAAGAGGCAAGCGATCGTATTATAGTCATCTCAGCATAAGTAGTCGTCGGTCGCAGTGCTTTTGTTCTCGCACAGGCGATACATCGTGTCGTGTCCTCTCGCTCCCTCCCTCCATAGCTTGCTCGTTGCAACTGCAGGCTTCATGTACACGGTCATCCTCTGATGTGTATATGTATATTCGCCCCTCGCGCGCGTGCATATTACAACAATGCCTGCAGCACAGAGAGAGCGAGAGAGAGAGAGAACCCGGGTCCCAAGTTTATCATCGTTGAAAGGAACTTGCCGATTAACTCATCTGCCGCTCGGCGGCCCATTGTTATTGTTCGCCTCAATCGACGTAATGCGCAGCATGGGAGCAGCAGCAGCGGTGGCAGCAACAGCTCTCGCGCAGCCCTTGCCTTATATATATTGTGGGTATCGCGTCAAAGTATGTGACCTGGCCATCCAGTACCAGCCGCCAGATATATATGAGATGCTCTATACTGATAATGATGATGATGATGATGATGATGATGATGATGATGATCGTCATCACCATCATCGTCGTCGTCGTCGTTGTCGTAACTGAAGTAGGAGGATATCAGCTATATACGTACGAGTTACATGAGAGAGATTGATTGGAGCTATGAAAAATAGTTTGATTAAGTGTATATCTCGTCGAGGCATGCAATGCATTGTTTTTCTCCATTTTACTTTACGATTATGATAAACGTTTTTTTTCCTTATTTCAGGAACTTTGCGACCTTGCATTTATAGTGGATGATATTGCCCAAATCATCGGGTCACGTCAATTAATTAAAACAGTGTAAATTCTCTTCCCAAAAAAGCAAAAAAAAAGCACCAAAAAAATGCCCCCGAACCCAACCGCAAGTACAAGAGAGTGAACCAAGAGCGGACAATGTTCTCGCAAAGCCGCAAAAAGGTAAAGTCAGATCTCTTGGTCTATATAGCTTGATCTCCCTTATGCTTGGGGTGCGCTGATCTCGCAGCGCGCATCTTCCAACAGCAGCAGCAGCGGTGGCAGTGGTGGCAGGGGAGTAAAGGGAGGGAGAGTCGCGGGGGATAAGTATCAAGTATACTCTCTCTCTTGCTCTGGTCTGTGCGCGGCCCGGTGGCGCGTATAGGTAGCCGGCTGTATATCGACCGGCGAGCTGACTTGGCAGCCAATCCTCTCGGCGCTCTCAGCGTCAACGCCACGCCCTTTATTCTCGCGAACGCGAGCGACGCTGCCGCACACCGTTATAAAAGTGTGGAATTTCGCGCGCGCGCTCGCCCGCCGCGAGATATATACGCTCTCTTTCTTTTTTTTCTCTCTCTCTCCCTCTCTCTCTCTCTCACTTCTTTTCTTTCTGTCGTAGTGGAGTGTACGCGACTGGAATATCCTCTCGTCTAATGTAAAAATTTGAATTTGGGTCGAGAGAGAGAGAGAGAGAGAGAGAGACTCTCTGCGCGCACGTTGTCATCACGCGCTCTCTTTCTCTCTCAACTTTTATTCTGTGCTTTTTCCTTCTTCTTTTTTCTGTTCTTCATTGAGCTCGGGAAGATTGCACTTTGCAATTGAAGTTGGAACTTGCTGAAGATTTGGTTAGATTTACAATCGGGATAAGTTTTTTTTTTAAAGTTCGTAATAAGTAGATTTATGTTAAGAAATTCGAGCAGAAATTACATTTTTTCATATCATTGTTTCCATATGACCATAATTAAACTTAAAGAATTGAAGCCCTCATTCTCGAATTTCATCGTGGTATATCTGTACTAGCTATTGAATGAATTACAGAACAATATAACATTACTCGCCAATGAATTCATACCCTCAGAAAATTGATCGTGAATTGCGCCCAGGTCTTTGTTTCGTTCAACGTAAGAGTGAGTGGGTGGTTTTACTCAAATTTCCAATGAATTTCGCTCGAACATATTACATTTAGAAAGTTTTTTTATAGTTCATAACGCAGTTGCATAATAAGTGACCTCAGCGACCGGACGACAAAGACAGGTCCTCGTTCGAGAAATTAAAACAGGTCGTCATGGAGTAAGGCAAAAAAAAAAGGAAAGAAAGGCACTCGAGAGAGAGAGAAATATATAGAAAGAAACGGGCCGTTGGAAAAGCAGGTAGACTAGCGATGCCGAGTAGGTATGAGACAGCGAGAGAGAGAGAGAGAGAGAAACAGAAAACTGCCGTTAATGAGCTTCCTCACCCTCGAAAGTTTGAAAGCCGGTTATACACTCTGCGTCTCTCTCCTCTCTCTCTCTCTCTCTCTCTCTCTCTCTCTCTCTCTCTCTCTTCAAAGTCGTCGCTCAATTCAAAGCTCCCAGGAAATTATACGTCTGTTAGCGCGCGCCCGTGAGTAAGATTCTAATAGCGTCGCTGCTGCTGCTGCTACTCGCGAGACGGCGACGGTGTATTTTAATCCCGGCGAGTCCATTTCCTCAACCACCCTTGCGATCGCAAGCTCCTGAGAGAGAGAGAGAGAGAGAGAGAGAGAGAGAGAGAGAGAAAGAGCTTTTCTTCGCGCGCGAACCATGATTAAGACGCGACGGTTGACCTTTGTACAATTTCCTTTCTTTCTTTTGTATCGACTTATATAACCCCATTCATTTCGCACTACGCCCCGTCAATGCAACGCGATAACGAGAGACTCATTTACCGTCTATTGACGATCTTGCTAATCAACGGTTATGCGCTTAATATAAGAAAAAAAGTCGGTTGGTAACGTAACGTTCCGATCGATGTTGACTTAACTGTACATAATAACTCGTCGCGGCAACCATTAGCGTGAAAAAGAAAACACTCGCCAAGAACTATATTATAACACCCTAAAAACAGACGAAAGAAGTATATATAGAAGTAAGAAAATGGAATGACCGCGCGGCGGCGCGTCTGACCATCTGGCAAATATATTTCGCGGTCTTCGGATGCGCCGCTGCGCTGTTGGCTCAGACAACATACTTAACCGAGCTACTTAGCAAGCCCGAGAGAGGACGTACCCCTTGCAACAATAACATTTCACCCCTTAATCCATCGACGACGACGGCGGCGGCGGCGGTGGCGACGGCGAGTTCCCTGTTATAGCGTTAAGTATCCTGCGCTCGGAATCAAAACACACACCGCAAGGTTTTGCGTAACTTTGCGGCGCCAATATTCCCGCGCACGTTCGTTACTCGCGAGGGTTGAGTCTTTATGCGAGGGAAGTGACGCGGGGGAGATGAGTTTGTAATGAAGTTGCGTAAGTATTTATTAATTTCCTGAATATTAAGAAAAAAACTAATTATATATTTAAGAATCAATGAAGTTCAGTTTACGTATAGAAAGCTACGATTCTCGGTTAGAACTTCCTCCCCCAAAAACGCAGACTTGCACGCACGCCCAAGAATCTCTCCTATATACAATACAACGTATATATCCGACATATCCATCAGAGCCAACAACAAAAGCACAAGCTGTTCAGTTCATCATCCCAACTGCGATATTTCGACAGTTAGGATGTGTATACACAACACACACACACACAAGCTCGAGCGAGAGAGAGTGGGGGAAATAAGATAATGTACGTGGGCGGGCAGCCAAGTTTCCACGGAGTTAGAAGATATCCCTTCGATACATATAAACTCTCGGGCGCTATAAGCGGCTTTGCGAGTACTACTACCACTACTATATGCTGCGGGCATCGTGAATGTATATATAAAGGGCGCACCAGCGCTTAACTTCCTGTTTATATTATATATACCAATGACGTATATACTCCGCAAATTCTTCGCATAAGAGGAGTCGGGTAGAGCTAGTTATTTTTTTCTTACGAGATAATCTTGAAAATATACTTGATTCGTAATTGATAATCGCTCGTTACACTGTATATATAGTACAGCTGACAAAAATGTATTATACGCGTGACGTAGTATGTGTATAATATATTATTATCAAAGGCAGCGATAGATTAAAACACCCGATACCCGATCCATTTACGCGCGACATAATAAGTATTTACAGCGAATAGTAGTATAGTATAATAGTCCCCGCGCTTATAACGTAATTTTTCCCATGCGCGAAAGAGGAAGCCCTTCTGCGTGCTGTATGTGCGTTTTCACTCTCTTTCGTTCGTATGTGTGCCACACCCCCCATTGAAAAGTTGGAACGATGCATGTGCTCAAATTAAACGGGCGCATGCCAAGTTATATCTAACCTCTCATTAGCCCTGCGAGTGAGAGGTATAGCCCCCGTGTGAAAACCCTGTATATATGAAAGACGAGACTTTGATTTCTAAATTCCAAATTACATATACGCGACCTTTATTATTATACATTCGCGGACCTAACATATAGATGTGTTCACCCCTCGCGTATGTGTGTATATTATAGGCTGTGAGGGACGATGCTTTATACGCGAGGTAGATTTGATTCGAAACCTGTCGACGTGCGAATGTTTTGGAATAGTATGTTCTATCGATTTGTAATATGGCATTTATGTGTCAAAAATATTTCTGAAAAAAAATAATATATTGTGAAAATAATATATAAGTATAATATATGAAAATAAAAAAAAAACTTTTAAAGATTCAGAGATGAATGGATAATTCGAACGCTTGACGTTAAATTTAACCATAAGCGCTTCATAAATTCGTAACAACATGTGCGAGAGCACGAATAATTCGCAATAATCCACGTTAACAGATAAAATACTCATTAATTTCTTTTCCGTCGAGCGCAATAATACTCGCATACGCAGTATTATCGGAGATTTCAATCAAATATTTAAAACGTTGGGGCACGAAATAATTTCATATAAAATATCGCCGTAACAATTTACAATGAAATTTTCACATGTATACCGTGCATACTCCGTTTTTTTTTTTTTTTTTTTTGTTTTTTATCCATCCTGGCAGTGTATCGCAGTTAGACAGGATTGAAAGCATTGTGCACAGCCAGTTGTAAATAATCGCGAAAAATTGCAGTGAACGTTACACGCAGCAAGCTCGTCGTGGCTTGTTTTTTTCGTTTTTTTTACGTATGTATAGATTTTTAATCCGCTTAGTTCTGTACCGCGACGAGAGGTTGTTAAATTCATTTGTTGCGCGTGTCGGATCACGTTCACTTTTTTCGGCGAGCCTGTACGTATAGAAAAGCTTGCGATATATATACATGCGATTTTTAACGAACAATACGTCAGCTGAAAATAACGCGGCGACGCTTTTAATTTAGCTTTGTTCGCGCACGCGGCCAATTTGCCGTATTGATTATACAGTGCAACGAGACGCAAAGTGACGAGCGCGCGCGAACGAGCGAGCGGGAACATTGAAACTTTTCGCGAGTACGTTGTGTTGCGAAAAAGTTAAAAGAGATGTGATACCCGTATGAAAAATAAAACAGTGCTCTATTTATTCGATACTCCATTTTACATATATTACAAAAATAAATATTAAAAAATAATAATAATAAATTGGAAATTAATATACGACACTAATGACGAAGAAGAAAAATCCATGAAAACATTTAGCAAGCTCGAGCGATCGCGTTGGCCGTCAATGCTGACTCCTTGACAATAGAAATTAGCACGGGCAACGAATTCGAATGCAAATCCAGCGGGTAATTCGTGGCCTAATCTCTCCCCCCGTATAATGTATTTTCGTGGCATTGTCGGCTGCATGGATTGATGGTATAAGCGGAATATCGGATCTTTCTCTTTCATTCTCTCTCTTGAGCGAGCAAAAGTCCGTGAAGGAAAGAAGAAGAAGAAGGGAAAAAAGTGGTCGTGAGAAGGAGAGCGAAAAACTTCCTTATAGACCGCAACAATGGCGCTTTTCCCGCGGGCAGTTCACACCTCACAGCAGCGAGAAGCGCGCGTGTATACTATACAATGATCGTCTGCGTGCGCATACCTGCACCCTTATAGCTTGTCCCCATTGTCGGGGTGTCCACAAATAAGCAAGAGGCCGAACACAGAGAGAGCGAGAGAGTGAGTGAAAGAGCATTATCCTAAACATCTTAATCCGAACAGCTGGCGTGCGCCACACAGACACACACACACACACACACACACGCAGGTTCTCAAATCGACTACTATGCGGATCAGATGATGTGTATATACGCGTTTGATGGACTATCGCCTCTATATATGCTCTTCGTTTCGCTCCTTTTTAGATGCTGAGCTCTCTCTCTCTCTCTGCTTTATGCACGCTGCGGTTCTCTCTTGGATATTATATGCGTCGGATCGATTCGGGGAAAATATTTTTTTGGGGATTAGGCAAATGTCTCGTCTGGCACGATCGCGCATGGACACCGATGGACATGCGTATACATGTGGTTTGTATTCTTAGTCATTAGAAAAAATACGTGGATGAATTTCATGAAGGGGATTTATTTGTTGATTGAAACAAGTGATGTATCAATGACGTCGCGAGAAAATGTTGAATTTTGATATCCTCAAGATATTAATTTATAAAAATTATTGACGATGTATATAATTCATCAGCGATTGTCAAAAATTAATGGGTAAATAGATAAAAAGTAGCTGCAATTTTAAATTTATGTCAAACACTTACAAAAAATATAGAAAAATAATAGTATTTTATGTAACACTAAAAAAAAGGCGTCTAAATGTTAAGATTAGAATCACTCCCGAAACTACAAAAAGACAATCCCCCCTCCCCTAAAAAACCACAGCTATATAGGAAAAAAAAAAAGAAAAGGAAAGTATGCAGCAAAACAAAACGATATTATATTTTTATGGTTGAGAACCCCTTCCTAATGAATGTGCCAGAGGTGTCAGAGCAGCAACTGTCAAAACACGACGTGCAGCAAGAGACACGAAAAGCCCCCGAAAGAGAGTATGCGGCTCATGGGACAGACGGACGGCGTGCTCGGCTTGCTTTTTAGGAGAGCGACAAGCAAAGGGACACGTCACAAACAAAAAAAAAGAAGAAGAAGAGAGAAGAAGGAAAAAGGAAACGTTGGAACGCGATGTTTATCGATGTTATAATCGCGATAAAACCGATCGCGAGTGTGAGCTTCACTCAACTTCGTTTGACGAATGCGAACAATGAAAGATGCCTCCGGGACTATTATATCTCTCTGCTCTGTATATATATACCTATATATACGCTTTTAGCGGCGCATCTGCGGATATGGATATATCATATGCCTTTTGTGTGCATTTTTTTTTATCTCGATTTATTTGCGAGGTTTCGTTTGATGTTAATGGATTTTTAAAAAGCCTCTGCCCGAGCGCGCGCAAATTATTTTTAGGAGGCAGAGAGTGTTATATATTTTTTTTGTTGAAAAGAGATTCCATTGGAAAAATAAATGAGGTGGAAGGTATTATAACCGGAGACAGTCGAACAAAAGAAAGTCATGACAATTCGGAGCGAAAACCGGATGCTCGTCAGTGAGAACGAAAGAGAGAGAAAGAGACAGAGAACACCTCCGTCTCACTTTGCAAAGCTGCACACGCGCACACGCCCTTTCTCTCTCACTCTATATATATAATAACGGTTCGTTTTGTACACACGTACATGTACATACACACATCCCCTTTCTTTTGCGATGGTGCCGCAATGAGAGAGAGAGAGAGAGTGTGTAATCGATTTTCATCGCGATCGTAGCTGTCCGATAGCTTTCTCTCTGTCTCTCTCGCGCGCACGCGTTGGGCGATCACAGAACGAACAAAAAAAAAAAGGAAGCGCTCAAACACTTTTATAATGCGCTTACCACTCCATTAAGTCGATGATCTCGACCCGAACGTGGGCTGAGTGCAGTTTCGACGACTGCTCTTCTGCGCGCCAACCTTTTTTTTTTTACATTCTAAAGACATCAAAAAGTGATATCGATTGTCTAGCCGCGTGAAGAATCTTTCTAAAATATAAGTATATAGAAGATGTCATATGTGCAGTGAGATCATCTCGGCAAGCGATTACGTAGTACTTAGAAAATAACTCGACATATCGCAACATCGTACATCCACTTAGTTTCGCTCATCAACGCGCCAGCACACCTACAATTACCATCTCACCTATATCCACGCCGATACACTATATTGACGTAGTCGATGAGAGAGAAAGCGCGCACTCGCGCTTGCTTAGTTGCTTTGACCTATGAGATCGTTTACGACCGAAACGCCACGGCGATTGGTGGATTTTGTCAGCGACACCCGCCCACGCACAGACAGAGAGAGAGAGAGAGAGAGAGAGAGAGAGAGAGAGAGAGCACAAACTTCGTCGCGACCTTTTCTCCCTTCCCCCTTTCTGCTTCGGCGCCGCCGCACGCTATAACGTCTCTCCTCCTCTCACTATGTACGATGTATAGAGTTCTCTACTCCCACGCGGTTGTACTCCCACTCTACTGTCCTATACACGTACAGAGGCACATATACTTTATGTTGTGCGATGTTGTGTTGCTCGGGCATATACTGAAAATATGCTACTTCCGCCTCGACGGCGTAGTCTATCTCTCTCCATACTATATAAGCGCTGGCGTAATCGTCTACCGCGACGAGGACGACGACTACGGCGACGTCGGAAATAATATTTTTTTTTTTTTGTCGCGACATTGCGCGGCGGTGAATTTTCATTTTCTCTTCTTTTCTTTTATTTTGTCGCTGTATGCATGCGAACGTTTCTCTATATTTTTTCAGACTTTTGGCAGGATTTTTAGCGAACAAAGAATTTTTGAATTTCGTATATATGCGAGATATTTTTCAGACGTTTACACAGGTGGATGTACCTTTAACGATATATAACTCGAGAAAAAGTAAATTTACAAAAGCCCTGCCTCTTATGTAATTTGCGGAGAGGTATATTATATACTGAAGCATAGAGCTAATAATGTATCGCTCTTAGCTCCCAACATTTTAAGTAGCTCATCGTTATCTGGCCGCGCGTGAAAGACGGGCAGCAATTCATTGGCGAGTAACCTTCGGTTTTAAAAATACACATAATGTTTTCAAGAACATTGCACGATGACTTTCAAAGCCAAACATAACAAAAATAGGATGAAAGTTGTTAATTTTTTTTTTTTTTGGTTTTTTAGTAAAGGATGTGGGTATATAAATAATGATCAAATAAAAGCATAGTATTTTTTTCATAGTAATCTGTTATATATTTTTCGCGTGGATGTATGTACAGGCGCAAATAATAATATTATAATAATATTAATCATAATAATGCTCATTCTTTCACGTATTTATATATGTATAACTCTTGCATTATTCATTCCCTCGCATACGCATACAAGGTAGCTATTTATAATATTTATATTTGCATATATTTATATTCAATTTATATTTATATATGTTCATATTTATAGGAGCGATTAAACAAGAAAAAAAAAATTTTTTTTTTCCTAGTGCGATTCTATCTACAAAGGAGAGAGAAAGAGAGGGGGAAAGAGAGATTAGAGTGCGCGATTCGCATTGTTTTTTTTGTAATCTTTAAATATCATTATTTATTTGCTTATAATCATCTTGCCACTCGTCACTCGGTCCCTTCGTACATAATATTTTTTCAACGAAACCAACGCTCCCGGAGCGACGGCCTCTCGTGTTTTTTTTTCTCTCACATACTGAATACTGGCTCGATAATTCGAATTAGCGAGTGCTAAGTCTACAATTAGTCTAAGAAAATGGACTTCGGGACGTAAGAAGAAATTTATTAGTTTACTTCTTGTGAAATATTTTTTTTCTTTAATCTGCTCAGCGCGCATGAGCAGTATTGTATTTACCTTCACTTCCGTCGATATATCATTTATATACTTGACGAATCGGTTTTTTTTATTTTCTTTCTCGGTGACTTGTATATATATAGAACCATTCGTGTGCGTCTAACAGCCAATGTTTATTCGATTTCGCTTTTTTACGCTATTCGTGAAATCTTTTATGTGCTCTTTGAATCTTTTCATCGACTTCTTTATTTTATTTTTCTAGGATTTTAAAATTTTATTAAATATCACTTTGACAAAAAATCTCGCATTTTTAATTGCATAATGTAGTTTGAAGAATCACACTTACGATTTTTCAATAATATTAGCGTTGATCTTTCTAATTGAGAAGCAATTTTTTTTTATCAACAAGAATAACATAGTTACATCTTTACAGTATCATTTTTATTAGATCGAAAGAAAAAGAAAAAGAAAATAATTTTTCAATCATTTAGAACTTTCGAAATACAAACAAAATAACTAATAATAAAAGTTTGGAAGAGAAAACAAAAAAAAATCATATTTTCAATATTGTTGATGTTTGGACTAAACTCCACCTCAAACCACAGCTCAAAATAGAAAATCAATTACAGCGCGAGCGCGCAACGTCGGTTTGTTATTTTTCCAAGCACAGAAACACCTAAAAAACACGTACGTGAATTTTTCGCGTATAAATTACGACTATTGTTTTTTTTTCACTTTAGCGTGCTTGAAAAAGTTTAACGACCGAGATATATATGTTGTATAGTAACCTCGCACAAGCGATACTTTTCGCAACATTTTTGTTAATCTTCATAAAACAACATTCAATAGTCATTGCATTTCAACACGTGAAAAAAAAATGAATTCGTTCGCAATGAATATAATTACTAACATTCACCCTCTCGAAACCCGTCATCGAATACACACACACGTACATGAGAAAACGAGAAAATACCGTAGTCACGAAGAGAAAAAAGAAAAGAAGGAAGAAATAAAAAGAAAAAAAGAGAAAGAAAAAAAATCTTTTCCTAAGACCTCGCGTCACACACTTAACACACCCGTATAATTACACCATAACCTTGACCTAAGCATCGTCGTATCACGCAGGCGAGAACGGTCGATGAATCTGTGGAGGCTTTGGATTGGGTGGTGGCGACGAGACAAGCCTGACGATTCCTTGACTCGAGGGTGGTGCTGCCGTTGATGCCGGTGGCTGGGACACTGGTGGACTGCCGCGCGACGATGGTGTGTGGGGTGACGGTACCGTCACCGACAGCGGACCCGTCACCGTGAGATTCGTCGCTACTAATGGCGGCGAGTGCGCCGCTTCCGACAAACTGTCCGACAGCCGTGAGATGCCACCGTCGGATAGACGCGATGTGTCCGATATCCGTGATATTACCTCGGACAGCTGGTGTGGCGGGTGCGGATGTGGATGTAGCAGCGTTTCGTGCGGGTACAACCGCGGTGGTGGCAGACCTATTGGATCTGGCAATCTGCAATAAATCGAATGGTATTCCTTTACAATACTGCTAGCTGTTCGTCAGCGATGTATACGGGACAGACTTTTCTTTAATCTACTGATTATCGTGTAACTCGACAATAAAATATTTTGTGTACATAAATTTGAAAGTGTTATTAATTTCAATAAATCTTGAATTCACGGTAAAAATAATATCGGAACACTTGAATGCAGTACAAACCTCGAGCCCAGATCACCTCGCGGTCCGACGGCTTGGAAGGGGCTGGTCTCGGTGAGCCTGAAAATGCCGCCACCGGGAATACCGTGATGATTGTGCTGTGGACTGTGAGGCCCAAAACGGAATCCAGCCGAAGGGAACTTGAAGCTTGGCGCTGGGGCAAATCGGAACGACGATTGCGTTGGATCGAAGCGGAAGTTCAGCGAGGGCGTGTGTATTGGACCGATCGAGCTGGACATGCTGGACATCGATACTGGCGACGATTGATGATGGCGCGAAGAGGTCGGCGAAGAACTTGGCGATGGTGGCGATGTCCTACCCAACGAGATATCCGAATCTTCGCTGTCGCTACCTGGTCCTGGACTAAGTGCACGACGTACACGGTCACTGCCGTTGTTCGATTGCTGTTGCTGCCTGTTGACACAAAAAGAGAGGGGTTTTTGTAAGTAAAAAGTTTTGTGACCATTTTTTTATGTTATAGGTTATATGTGTCAATATTATTCAGGTTACATGTATAAATAAAAATTATTAATGGTGATGTAGTCGATGCAATAGACCCATCAGACTCTCACAACATTTTTTCTTTTGCTCTTTCAATTATATACATTCAGCTACGAAGCCTAAAATGTCATTAATTTTATTTTCCTTTTCCTGTAATCCATTTAAGTAATGTCACTTGTAACGAGTGGCTGAGAATTTTTTTCTTATCGAATCACAAAGCATCTGTGCACATCAAAATAAAGTGCATGTATAACATCCTCCGCGCGTATACAAGAGAAAATCAAAGTGCATAGTATACAGCAATCCAGTTTTCTCTCTCTCACTCCATTCAAAGTAAAATGTCATCGCGATAAAAAGACACGCTGTGAAATCCTGCTTGATAATCGTAATAAGTACAACGCGCGCCATCAAATGAATAAAATGCCCTGCGTCGTCACAATACACGTAAAATCTCGGAAGCGTAAATTAGCTCGCGTCAACGTGTTGTACACTTTAATAGTCCACCCAAAAAATTACGCACTCGCGGCGCGTAACGAAGATGAATTGCGACAGACAGTAGTATATATCGCCCGAGCATACACATTCCTATAAAAGAGAATCCTACTTTAATCGAATGACTAGGTGCTTCTCGATTGTCACACTTGTGCGCGGCTTTCACGCGTGCGACGATTTCGAAAAAAAAAAGGAAAAGTATAATGAAAGAAGGAGAAGACTAAGTTGA
>JAWWMK010000040.1:4247354-4271178 GCA_035047105.1 Galeopsomyia nigrocyanea | reverse complement strand
TATATATATATACGCATGCGCTCCCGCCATTACGAGCGAGAGGGGGGATCCCCCCTTTTATATTTTTTTGCGGCATAAGGCGGATCTATTCTTACGTGGAAATTACGGGATTTGAATGGCGGCTGAATTACGGTGTCAGCACTGGTGCCAATGCCGCTGGCTATACACCCGCGCGAGGCAACGACTTGAAAATATTCTTCACGCGGCGGGCTAATGTCGTTTGATCACTCCCGTGCGCGAAGCGCCCACGCACGAACCGAGGGAGAGTACGGTAATTTGAATTTACCTTCTTTGAGCAGACTCATTTTCTTCTTTTTCCTTTCTCTTTTTTTTTTCGCTTTCTTTCCTGTCGGTGATATACAGTTACAATATAGCCTTTCGTCGAGTATATATGCGCGAGCATTGCATTTAAATTTGAATTTCTATTATGTAGTTCGCTTTATCAGATGCGCGCGAAGCAAACGAATCGTAACCATGATGGTTTCGTGTTTATACAAAATGGTTTCTTGTGAAAATTACTCCGCTAAGAGTACCTTTCGTCAAATCCTCTACGAGCGATGATTAAAGATTGTGCAACAATTATTTCCAAAAGAAAAAAACCATTTTATCAGAAAAAAAAACCCTTTTCATTTTTCCACGATCTTGCAAGCTCCGCGTATATAATATACATTTGCCGGATCGTTTCGCGCGCTCGGATTTTGCGGTCCTCGCTTAAAAGCTCTCTCTGCTGCTGACGCGATCGATCTGCGTCGACGTCGTCGTCGACGTTGGAGCTTTCACAGCCGCGCCTCAATATGGCTGCTTGCCGTTACAGTATATATAGGTGTATATCTGTACGTTGGCCGCGATCCATCATCTGCTCTCGCTCGCCGTGTTTTCCTTGCTAATTGGGTCTCGCGCGAGCTCTACTCTCTCGCATGTTGTTACCACGGTAACACGTCTCGCGTGATCGTGACACGTGCGAGGCTCTTTAGATTTTATGGGTGTGGTGAGCTATATGTGGTGGTGGTGGTGGTGGTGGCAGCAGCGAATGCAATAAAATTTTTTATGGCAGCTACATTTTCCACCTTGGCATATATAAATTTTGTTAATTGTGTGGTTTTGCAATTTATATAATTTTAGACGCTAAAATCCTGTACGAAAACTGAATACTTTGCGTAGAAATTTTTCTTGACGAATTCCATATACTATTTACAAGTATATTATAAATAATTTTATTTTATTTTTTTCGGCTTTGCCAATCACGAACTCCGATTAAAGTTTTATCACGGCTAAAATAAGTGTTACAGCAGCTTAAAAGCCTGGAAGCGATCAGTGCGCCCATACATCAAATGCTGCAGGCAGGCAGTCGTCTCTCTCTCTCTCTCTCTCTCTCTCTCTCTCTCTCTCTCTCTCTCACTTCTTAGCGCGGCTCGTGTATGAAAAATCGCACAAGAGAGTTGAGAGCGCGCTAAAGAGACTGAAAAGAGAAAGAGCAAGAGAGAGAGAGAGAGAGAGAAGTAGCGTCGGAGGCTTGGCAGCTGTCAATCTACTTTCGCGCCAAAAAGGGCCTGCGTGCGAGGCGAGTGCGCGCGATGAAAGGCGGTGCGACGGTAATTTGAGCGAACGCCGCCGCCGCCGCCGTATAGGCAGCAAAGCAGCTCCCGTATATATATTCAGCACACAGTACAGAAGCGTAATAAGTATATAGCACCGGTAATCGAAGCCGCGTCGCGCACGCGAAAATATCCAACGCGTTTTAATTATGCCAGCCTTTGTCGTTTATATACGCTCGCGTGGAATGTTCATTGTATTTTGTATCGCGCGCGCCTTTCGGGGGTGGACCTTTTCATATGCTATTAACACCTAATTAGGACGGCTTTTGAGAGTCCTACACAATAAGTCGCCGCGTTTATAATCCGATATTTTCTTCTTCTTCTACTTCTTCTTTGCGGCGGAGGTGCGTTTTGGAATCAATGTTGCTCTGCTTTTGAATAATATATTTCATTTGCGCGAATAAAGAGAGTCCAGGTGCACCGAGGCTATTGTCGGCGTAATTAAAAAGAAATTTTGCTCAGGTGCGTGTACCGCGATCTCACTTGTCGAATGACGAGTCACTTTTTGAAGGAAAAAAAAAGCTGTTAAGACCCTCGAGCCTCGCTGTTTTTCTGCAGATACTACTCGCGCGATTAATCGCGCGCGCGCAAGGAAAAAAAAAACATGCATCTTAATGACGCGCGATCGTTGCATAAACAAACACATCAAAAAGAGATCATCTATGTTTAAAAAAAAACACACGCCCATATTTGAATTTTTCTTTCTCTCTCGACATCGAACCCTTTTCTACAACTGTCGTTTAATTACAAGGCACATATACGTACTGCACTTTTGCAGTGCCCATATTTGCAGACAGACGTCCGAATAATATATATCGAGTGCGATAGCAATCATTTTCTGATTTAACAGCGAGCAGTGAGAGAGCAAGCAACCCCCCTCTCTCTGTCTCTCG
This sequence comes from Galeopsomyia nigrocyanea, assembly GCA_035047105.1. Taxonomy (NCBI): domain Eukaryota; kingdom Metazoa; phylum Arthropoda; class Insecta; order Hymenoptera; family Eulophidae; genus Galeopsomyia; species Galeopsomyia nigrocyanea. The sequence continues at coordinate 4,268,690 of JAWWMK010000040.1, read as the reverse complement.
AAGACAAAAACCCTATCAAAGAGCCTCTACCTATATCATTTTAACCGAATCTCATCTCGTGTGTCACGCGCGAGCGCATATATTTTTCATCGTTCGCGTATGCATGCAGCAGCAGTAGCACTATACCTATACTACTTGCACGATAGGTATGTCATGCCAAATGTGCGCCGTGGTGGCACAATGCGCCTAAATATCGTCCCGAGAATCTGAACCTCGACAAAAGGTAACCGGACACCCGAGACCCAGTCTAACAGCAGCAGCAGCGGCAGCAGCATGTGAACGTAGCTCTCTCCCTTTTTAAAAAGAATAAAAAAAAAAATTTGAGAGGAGAGAAGAAAAAAAAAAAGACTCGCTCGTTTTTAATAGCTGCTAATAGAGACGTTAAAACGATACCGAGTCGGGCTGTTGCTGCTGCTCAGTTCTTTCGCAATTCGATAGATCTTTTTCTCCCTTTTGACCTACACATACAACACGCGCACGCACAACTTGACGAATGAGAGAATGTGATTTTAAAAGTACGTATGCGGAAAGATTCGACGACAACAACGCTGGCAAATATTGCACATAACCGATATGGTAGAAGGAGGATTGACGAGCGTGCATTAGCGCGTAAGACAAAGAGGAAAGGTGTACGTGCAGCTTATACCAGCAGGTAGCCCATGATTTTGCAGTATTTCATCGTTCCTTCTTCCCCCCTTTTTTTTATCGTTCCTCATTCTCGCGCTTAATGCACGCACGTGCGGGTTGACAGCCGATCTCTACTCTCTTCTTCTTCTTTTTTTTTGTTCTGCTTGATGAATCAAGCTTGGAGCGCAGACTTATTTTTAAAATGTTGGCATCACACATCATGAAGATTCCATTTGGAGTATAGTAACATAAAGTTTCTTCTGCTGGCCGTGTCGTCGTCTAATGTGTCCCTTATATACAGACTCGAAGACAAGACGGGAGAAAAAGAGAGGCGGGTCCTGTGGGAAGAAAGCGGGCCAAATGTTTGCCCAAGAACAAAAGCCGAGTGTCGGCTGACGTTGCTTGCCTCTCGCTCCTTGTTTTTCGGATCTCTGAATTTTGATACGTTCAGACACAGAGAGAGAGAGAGCGAGTGAGGGATTTTCGAGTGGAGCAAGAGAGAGACAGAAGATAGCGGAAAAGTGACCTCCGGCTAAGCCGGAAAGAGCGCTCGTATGGTATTAGATGTACCTCCTTGCAGACTATAACATGTGTCGAAAAGAAAATGTGCGGTTTTTAAGACACGCACAAACAAGATCATGGTTCGGTTTTTTTCAATCAGGCGTGTAACGGATGTTTGCACCCGAGTGATGCTAAATGGTTTTGAGTGAATTTTCTAGCTCATTTGATGAAGATTTTCATGAATCTCACGCTTTTGAAGTCTAGTCAAATTGACTATGTTGAGAAACAAAGGAGTATAGGATTCATACGAGTGTTTTCGAAAAATATACCGTTGATGATGTTTCGATTAATGTTGAATGCAGTCTCGAGTGGTCAGACAATACTTTAAGCATCTCGTCGACGAAGGGCAAACATTTTCCTACAAGCGCATAGAAGTCTTCTGCGGCTGCTTCGAGTGTTTGTATACTCCAAAAGAGAAGGCAGACGGAGTTTCGGCGGCCGCCACCGCCGCCCGTGGGAAGGAGCCCGAAAAATTAAATCCTTTTTTCCTCTGTCTCTCGGTACGCCACTCGATCGACCTTATTTCGACACACGAGAAAAATTAATAAAACACGTAACGGAATTTCGTTTTCTGTCGAAACTGCGAATTTATACACACAAGCACGATAATTTTGTTTGTTCGTAATCCTTGCTTGGTTTTGAGTGTGCAGCAGCCGGAAAATTACCTTTGGAAAAGGGAGCAAGCGGCGCGGGCATGTTGTTCTTAGCAGTCGAGCGAGATAAACGCGCGCGCCGGGATAATGAAATTTTCAGGGGGTTTTACGACTAATGATACGAAAACTTGATGAGTTCCACCAGGATGGTGTTGTAAGCTGGGGATATTGCGGTCGATTACGAGCATACATCGACGGATGCAATCCCTTTGTAAAATAATTATTTACCCGTAAAATATTCACGAAGAATAAAAAAAGGAAAGCGAGCAACGCCAACAAATAGTCAATCCATTTCCCTGAAAGTCGTCGTCATATTCATTAGAAATTCAATTTAGCCGTGAGATACTTGAACCTCGAAGCTCGTCTCTTTTGCACACACAACGACGATTGAAGGATAGGTGTCTCTGTAATAGTATTGGAGGCGCAAGAGAGGAGGAGGAGCCTGGCTGGCGGGCGCAAGTGGAAATCGCTCGGTAAATAATTAATATGTAATCAGACTCCGGTTGCGCGCGTGCGTACGTACACAGGCACAGACACAGAAGGAGGAAAAAAAGGGCGCCTCGAGGACGCGAGTCCGTGAGTATATAGGGTGTTTACCGGCAAACAAGGCAAGCAGTTCACGTCGAGAGCCTCTTAACTTACGCGTGGGACTCGGACCTGCCTGTAGGAGGCGGAAATACGGCATTTATATATCGGAGAAATAAATAAAAATATACGTATATTATTGGCGACGTGTGGATGGAACGGTCTAATTTTGTAGCTGTCACATTTTTTCGTCGACTCGATGATGTGTTTTATTTTTGAGGATGATTCGAGCTGACCGATGTGCGACAACCATATAGTAAATTTAAACTGTCGTGAATCATTGTATAATGCAAAGCAGAAGAAAAGTCAAAAGCGACCAAAACGTTTACGCGAATAAAACTCTTCGCGCGCCCTCGCACAATCCGCAAAGCAATTACCCCCCGAAAAGATGAAGGAGAATTTCAATGGCATCCGTCGCTCGGCTCGGCTCGCGCGTATATATACTACTTCGAGGGCTCTCGAATCGATCCTCTGTATAGTATATACCTACCGGAGCGCGCGCACTTTAGCTCAAATTAAGTTTCAGTCTTCAAGTGCTCACCTCCTCCCTCAGCTTGCTTGCAATCTTCGATACTTCAAATCCTACGGCTTTTCACGCAGCGGTCACGAATGAAAGTTTAAAGATCCGCGTGTAACGAATTCAAAAAACAATTTTTTTATCGCGAAAAAAAAAATATGTAAAGACAAAGTAATAAGACTGTGGAATAAGATATATATAGCAAGTAGTCACAGGGGGCTTTTTTTGCGGTTTGCACTTTCGCTCGCTCAATTAACCATATTCGAGGTTAAAGAGAGAGAAAAAAAAAGAAGAAAAAAGGAGCGAGTTCGTCAACGAGATGCAAAGCGACGGTCTGTAAAAGTCCGCGCGCGTGCGTACACCGAGAGTTCTCGTGTTCGCTCGAATATATATCTGAAGCAAAGGAAAAAAAAAGAAGAAGAAGTGAAAGAGGCACCGGCTATCGGGACCCTGCGCTTGTATCGGTTTTCAAAAAGGGAGCCGTTTTTGCCCTTGTTTCTCTCTCTTCTTCTTATTCTTTTTTTTATATTATTATTATTATTCGTTCATTCAAGTTTGCCTAAATTTCCGTACGTATATATGAATATAAAATCAAATTTCCGATTTCTTTTTTCGCGTGTGCGGCCGCGTCGCGTATCGATATACCTTCGGTGGAAGGATATCATGTTCGTTCGAAGGAGAAAGATCACCCGGTTAATGAAGTGTAAAAAGCTACTCAGTTGACTGAAATTCATGATATATATTTTGTTTTCCGAAATTACTTAATTATGCACTCCAAAATACGTTTGTGCATTCGTCTTTTGCGAATCAAACTGATGAATTTTTCCGCGATCAAAAAAGAAGGGACAAAAAAAGGAGAGGTGGTATAAGATTTCACAGAAGTATACTGCACACATGTAACTATTACGAACGAGAAAGAGAGATCAGATTGGTCGGCTGCTACATAAGCCGTCGCAAATTACCTCGTAAGCCTTTTAGCTCTTCGCGTTTTGCACTGGGTTGTAAACTGGAATACGTTATTATTTCGGTGCGCGCGCGCGCCCCTTCACTCTCGCGTGGCAGCAGCAGCAGCCCCCACGGGGAGCTTTGCAAGGATTCTAAAGAGACTTTCCTTCATCATCAGCTTCTCTAGTCCATAGTCTTCTCTTTCGTACTTTAGCGTGCCTGCCAAGTTTTCGCCTCATTCTTCATGCAATTTGTCAGCGAACTACCTCTAACTCGAAGGAATTTTACGAGAACGCGAGTCTTGTAATTATTAGTTTCTCGCAAGACTTACGCGTATTCGAATAACAAAAAGACTGAAAATTTATATGCAAAATTTTTTCCGACAAGTTGTTAAAGTTCGTAACTCGAGTTTAATCCAAAAGGGAAAAAGGCAATTTTCGTTTTAGCAAAGCGATACGCTATCAAAGCACATCGCCCGAAGTAAAAAAGAAAAAGAAGAAGAAGAAGCAGAAGAAAAGCGTATAATTCGAAGCGATTAACCTGCTGAATACACCCGCGCTTTTGGAATATATACTCTCTCGCCTAAGGCTCCTTTTGATATACAAAAGCGTATACGCGAGAATTCTGTGTTCTATCTGCATCTCACCCCCCTGAGAGTTGATTGGCTTACATTGTCGATGCTTAAATGCTTCATGCACCAGTGACCGAGACCCCACCGATATGTATATCATTGCTCCGAGAGAGAGAGAGAGAGAGAGAGAGAGAGAGAGAGAGAGAGAGAGAGAGAGAGAGAGAGAAAGACAGAGTTCTCGCGTGATAGGGGTAAGGTTTCCTATATGTATAGCCTTAGGGCGCCTGTGTACGTATAGTTTTAACGGTACGCATGTGCGTGCAACTTTGATTTTTGCGATGGATCTATAACATTTACATTCATTGGAGAGAGAAAGAGAGAGAACGCGTCATTTGACGGTTCACTGAAATGTTACATTTTAATGGTAGCGACAGGGTGCGTGTTTCATGACCTGATATTATACACGCGCGCTTTTTATGCAAGCGCAATTGACTTTTTTTCTTTTCTGTATTGTCGAATCGACTGAGCAGTCGATACACATCCATTGTTAGGTCACACGTGTTGAAATCGGTAACTATCCGACAAAAAATAATGATACGGAGATTAGCAATGAAGAAGAAAAGGCGATTTTAACACGGCAGAAATAAAAAATTTATGCATCGAATTTTCTCGTCGGTATCACATAGCAGCAGGGAGCAGCAGCAGCAGCAGCTCACGGGACACGTCAGCTTAGCATTACCTTACCGTATATATATGATATATACTTGAAGTTCAAGCGCGTGTACAAGATCATCGCGCGCGCGAAGATAGTATCTTCGCAGTGTTGCCTTACACACGTATAACGTTTATCCCTTGATACACATGGAGTGCAGGGAGAGGGAGAGAGAGAGAGAGCGGGTGTGTCGCTAATGAGACTCGCGAGCAAACGAGCTTCGCGTTTAATACGTTTAAAAGACGCGCCCGGTTTTCCCTTCCCTCTTTTCCTTCGACGGATATAAAAAGAGAGAGAAAGAGAGAGATAAAAATTGCAGGTTGGAATTCACGTTTGCTCACTCGCGGGGAGGCTTTAGTGTCTCGCTATATGGCTTTAAGAGAGCGAGTAATTAGGATGAAGTTGTTGGTCGCCAATGGCGTGCGGTTTTTCTTTTAGCCAGAAAAACCAATTGCGACAGCGCGCGTGTTGATGTCTTGTTACCTCCGTCTAGCCTGCCTGCCTTTCGTGATGAACGTTCGACTATTAGCACACTCGCTATAGTAAAAATGTTTTTTTTCTCCTCATCCTTGAATTCTTTTTCTCCACTTTTCTGCTTGAGATTGAAAGTTCCTCGTTAATTGAGCTATTGTGTGTGGGTATAGATTTCCGTCAAACAAAGGTATGTACGTAGGGAAAACCTAAATCCAATTCTGCACATTTCAATATTACATAACTTTGTTACGTATATACAGCCAGCCAGAGAGAGATAGACTCGAGGTATCATCAAATGCGAGCGGAACGATTCCCAAGCGACAGATCAAAGCGCGCAACCATAGCCGCGAGGCAAATGAGAAATAAAATCTTTCGTCGTATATATATATACACATATATAGCTACGCAGAGACACACACACACACGCATATACGCTATTAAACCGTATCGACTTGCAAGTGCAGCTCGCGTGCGTAATTACACGATCACGATAAATCATAATCCGTGGGCAGAAGAAAAATAAAATGGAATCCACGTGCGTAGATCTATCCGTTGCGACGACGATCGCGAGAGGGGTATATAAGGGAGCTTGTCTTTATTTACGACGATGACAGAAAAATATTAATTTTTTGGATGGTACTTACACGCGTACGTATATACGTGAGCCCGATAGAGTGAAAGGGACAATAACTCACGATAATCACGCGCTACCGCGTGTAAATGCCTCGCTGTCGCAAGATTTACTACGTCTGATTAAGCAATTAAGCCGTGCGCCTCTTGGCTTCTGTCTTTTTTTTTTCTTTTCTCTTCTTTTTGTCTCTTTCGCAGCGGCAGCAGCAGCAGCATCGTTATAGACTTCGCCGCTCGCGTTGCGATATGGGGGCTACCGCATCGCAACTCCTCTCTTTTTGCAGCCGCACCGGGCAGTTTAATATCCGAGAGAGAAAGAGAGAGAGAGAGAGAGAGAGCCGTGTCATCTCTCTCGCGGGATGCTTTTTTTGCGATCTCTACGGCCTTTTATCTTATCGCGACACGCTTGTACTACTACATGTTATGCTTTGGATGTTATACTTTTATGTTTTATTATTTTTGTTTTGGTCGAAGAGCTTGCTGATTTGTTCATGGATGTTATATGTGTACGAGGATGATTTGTCATCATTCAGTTTTGTAACATTTCATTTCTTGTCGTTGCGAGCTTGATTGGCTATTTGAAATTGCTTGGGAATTCTTAATGGGGGTTCGCGATGATAAATTTTAAAATTTTATTTGTAATCGAGACTTATTCCGCGGAAGATAAACGACTGATTTTTATATTTCGTTGAAATTTGCAATGTCGATGAATCAAATTTCGAATACGCAATTCAGATTGTTGATCAAACACACGCGTACAATTTCGAAATTGCACATTCGAGTTAGATCTTCAAGATGACAAAAGGCAAAAAGAAAGAAAGAAAACTGATGGAAAAAGCGAGATACCATAAATCCCTTATCAGCGTAACGACGCGCGGTTGTCGCAGCAAAATATCATATGTAGGCAGCAATACGGTGTCCCCGACGTTAATTGCAAGTCGCGCGCACAGAGAGAAAGAGAAGCGGGACGACGTCGTCGTCGTCGCGGAAGGCCGAAATTCCAGGTTGTTAGGCTAACGATTGCGCCTTGAGCGAGAGAAGAACGTTAATTATCGAGGCTAACAACGAGACGAGGCGAGCGTGCGGTGTCGCCCGCCTTTTTTTTTCTCCCTCTCTTTCTCTCTCTCTCTCTCTTCATTACGGTTATGACCCACACGTATAGGTGCGCATGAGCTTTCTCGAGATACATATTATTCGCAGAAGAAAAAAAGTGGATTAATTTTTATGATTACATTTGATTTTTCATTCGTATAATGAGGGGCTTCTATTTCTTTTTCTCTTTTTTTTTTTACGAAAATATAAAAGTACGAGAAAGAATATTTCGGAGGGCGTTCTTTATTAATTTCCTCGAGTTGTATTAAGGTCTTTCTCGTTTCCTCGTCTCTCTCGGATATCGAGTTATCGCGCGGAATAAGAAAAATTAATAAAATGAATAAACAACCGGCGCCGGAGGGAGGAGGCGGGGTGTATTCGAAGAGGAGACAGATGCAAATTAGCTAAACGAATTCTTTATCTTTAATTTTTCTCGGCGACTTCTTCACTTTCTTTTTCTCCCAAGGTATTCTTCTTATTGCGTTTAAGCTCGTAACTACCGAGACAATCAAAAGAAAGTAGTATTTAACCTGACGATTGCGAAATTTTTTTAATTATGCAAATAATTTTGATTGGACGACAGCAATAGAAAAAAATAAGCTGTATATATCCCACATCAAGAATTAAATGGAATAGAAAGGAGGATTATTCGAGTGTAATTTTCCAACAATTCATGGGCGGACAATACGCGAGTATGGAGTGAAGGTGTAGATAGGCAGCGGGTCGGGGATCGCTGTGAAAAAATTAAACGAATCTCGGGGTTGTTGGTGGTGGGCATTGCATTGGCGAGTATATATATATATATATATAAAAAAACGACTCAATCACCACCATCCACGTCGCGTTGTGCAGAGACGCCTTGGCGCGTGTAAACCAATTTCAGGCAATTTCGCGCCAAGAATAGCCTCTTCAACGGCAGCAAGCGAATTGACCTCGGACTTTTCCAATTTCAAAAGCTCTCTTCGCGAAAAATAGCGTGTCCCTCCTTACCTCCACTCGCCGCGCTCTCTTCACCCCCGTGAAGAAACTCGTGGGAAATTAGATTGGGTCAGATTTCCTTGTTCGCGCTCGCGCGTCGATGACACTTTTGTGCATCTAATGCTTTATGTGTATAAACTTGTTGATTTCTAGTTTTTTTTTTTTCGCCTGGTCTTTTGTGTGAATAGAGACGTACTTTCTCTTATATATAGGCGCGCGTTATGTATTTGAAATGCCGCCTTCGACAGCCGCACGATTTTAATCGCTGATAGGATATATTTATTGAAAGCTACTCACTTTTTTTCTTTTCGATCGCATTAGAGTCTCTTAAAATATCTTCCGACAACCTGTTTTGAAATTAGCTTTGGATAATATATACTTCAACGGCGCGTTTCAATTCCAACTGTATTATCCAGATACATAAATTAAACATGGAACGTATTGCCCAGACAGCAGCAGCAGTTGAGCTCTTAAATTATTCATCAATTTGAAACTAATACCTGCTCGTAAAAGCGTGAAAAACAAATCATACAAACTCGTCCTGCGTGCTTACAGCAGCAGCGACACCTATACATATATACACGCGAAAAAAAAAAACAAGAAGAAGTGTACGAAGAGCGCAGGGCTAAAATTAACAAATCCCCAATCCCCCGAGGGCCAAGGCACGACGGAGATGATGATGATCAGGGGGGGTAGCAAAGGGCGAGGAGCATCGTTGCGTGATGCGATATTAGCCTCCCTTTTCAATGTTCCGAGTTCTTGAAGTGTCAAATTCAATAATGTGCCCGACGTCGTCGTAGTCGAGTCGAGCTCGCGCACGAGCTTTTTTGACAAAGTGCGCAATCGTCGATCGTATATATAATATAATCCTACATGCGCTGTTTATGAATGCGCGTCGTGTGCGCCTTTCGCACGCGTAATTGAGAGCAATAATTATTCATTGGCTACAAGATGCAAGTTTCTTTCTTCCCACGCGTTGACGTTGACCCTTCGTCGCGCGGAGGGATGACAACGATGATCATTCGATCAATTCGCGCTTCTAAAAATAAACCAGCTCGATGATTATTGTAGACGGAAATTTATCATTGCTCATTGTGATGCAATATCAAAATTCCGCATCGACTTGATCGACGCGTATTGCACGTATATATAAAAGGTGTTTGTTTTAATACGCTTGGCTTATACGCGAAAGAGACAGACACGCCGAGAGCGAGATACTGATTTCTCTGCGTGCGAGATTTGATTCGATTTGACTTTTTTTTTTTGACAGAGCGATTGATCCGTGACTGTGTAAACTTCACGTTTGCTCTTTTTTTTTGACTAGTCGAGCGCGTGATTGTAACGTATGTTTATTATACATGTTTTAGCATAATCAATCACAACAACATTTCGCAATAAAAAAAAGAAGAAAATCTTCAACATTCCCTCTGTAGCGTTGGTTTCAAGTATGAAATGCCGAGATTTGGATTTCGCTGCGCGGCGAGACGCACCTGTCTGGCGCGCTGCTTGCAATATCGATTCGCGTGCAGGTGAGAGTGAGTGAGAGAGAGGCAGCCAGTAGCAGCACGAGACACCGTTGGTTGGCTTTCGCTGTGTAACATTATATTGCGCGTGCGGCGTAATTAGCCTCGCTAACGTGCGAAAATTCGTTAGCTTGCCAAGCATGCAAAGCAGCAAACTTTGTGTCTGTGCGTGTGTGTGTGTGTGTGTGTGTGTGTGTGTGTGTGTGTGTGTGTGTATAATGACTGCACTGAGCGCGTCTCTCTCTCTCGCTCTCTTTTTCCTTTGTCGCTGTGTATAGCGCTTTACGCATTTTTTCGAGCTTTGCTATTTAATTTTTGCTTTCTATTTTGTAATACGACGAGAGGTTTTATTTGTCAGTTTTTGTGTTGGCAGTGCGTAATGAAGGAAATTCGTTATTTTTTTTACAGTCGCGTATATAAAACGTCCAGTGTAGTTTGTGTAATACAAGAACTTACTATTTTTTTTTTTCAAAAGCGCGTGAAAAAAAGAGGGAGAAATGCCAAACCGAAATAAATTGCGCGTTGGGTAGTGAAAAAAAAGGCTTTGATAGAAATGAATCTTTTGACAAAAAAAAAAACAGAAAATACAGTGTACTCGATTTCAACATCAACGACAAACTGATAGTGTGACACAAAATAAAATAAAAAAAAAGGGAAATTCGCGAAACCGAATCGCAAAAGCGTGCGAAAAAAAAGAAGAAATTTGACACCCTCCAATTACGATCTCACTTTTCGCAGCAAAACGCCAATTCGCGATTTAAATTTTAATTGAAAGCTGAGGATATGTAAGCTCCCTCCTTTGTTGCTTTTTTTTTTTTTGTTCTTCCTCTCTTCCGCGCGCGCACGGCGGCACAGCGTCCTCAATTCCGAAACAATAAGTTCCGCGCGGCGTTGCACGGAGGAAGATGCTATCTACGTTATACTCACGAAAAAAAAGCTCGGACTTGCTGCACTGCCGGGTAATTACGTGTGTGTGTATGTGCGGGGGCTTCGCGTATATTAATTTCGCGTTGCTGCGAGCGATAAAATATTGCGCTTTGTGTACGTGTGTGTGTGACGCAGCAGCAGCAGCAGCAACGATGGGAAATTGATTCAGAGACGCGAAAGGTTATAACTGTATTTGCACGGCTCGTTTGACTTCGCAGTTTTTTTTTGTTGAGAAAATTGGTCGTTCGATCGCGAAAGTACATTAGCGTGCGAAATTATCGATGATAATTTGTTTTTCCGCTTTGTTTGTCACGGACGCAACGACAATCGAAGCCGAAAATGAGTTTTTTGATATTACGCTTCGGGGCTCGTATATGTAAAATCGAAATTTCGTAAACTACGTAATTCGATTTCCGAAATAATATCAGCCGAACAATCGACAGAGAGAGAGAGAGAGAGAGAGAGAGAGAGAGAGAGAAAGAGAGAGAGAAAAATATCGTACACGAGCAGCCGAAGTGTAGAAAGTTTATGATAATAACAGGGGCGCGAGGCCATATTGCAATGTATAGCGAGTGCACACAGGCATAATATCGGCGATATTATACAGCTTGCGCCGCGGGGATTAGCGTTCGCGTCAAGAACTCTATTACTCGCGAGGCTTACATAAAACGCGACTGACGTCCGAATGCGTCGGAGGTATTCGAAAGTTATAGTATATATAGACTGTGTGTATGCATACTGTATATATACGATCGATATAATATAACTCTCAAATCCTTTTTGACGATAAAGTCTTCAGTCTACCAGCAAGTGTACCTGGGTATTAACGGAAAGATGTTTTCTCACGTGTGGAGTCACGACGAAAAAAAAAATATGTCGTAACTGATATGCTGCCAACCGACGACATTCCGTGTGTGTGTCTCTAAAAAAAAAAGTAAGAAAGAAAGAAACTTCGTCGTCGTACGTACGCAGCAGCGATTGAGTAACGCCGTCTATGTGTGTGCTTGCGAACAATGTTAGACACGCAATTACACAACTTGCGTGAGCCTCCTGGAAATAATACTTTACCTGACGGTAACGAGTAAATAATCGATATATATGTATGTCGAGGAGCTTATCGAGATATAGGAAATGATTCCGTGAAAAATGAAAAAAAAAGGAGACAGAATGTGAGCCAACCCTGCCGTGTTAGAGACAAAAAGGACAGTCGAGTCATGTCCGCAATACGAGAGGGAGATCTCAAGGTGCTGATATATATGTTTCGCGATTACACTGATACTCCCCAAGTGCGTTATATATACATGTATACATGCGATGGATATACAGTGCGTCAACGGGGTATGTATGTACATATATATGTGGGAACGCCTACCTTCATGCCACTTTGCGGTAGTTTGAGAATAATTATCGTGACGGTGGTGTTTCGATTGTTAATGCTATTGTATGGGAAAAATAGAGGAATTATATCCTAGGCTATGATACTAAGCGATGAGATCGCGTTCGCGAGTTTTGATGAATTGAATATGATGCTCGAATTGTTAGCGAAAAAGTGTAAAATACACATTGATGGGATTCGACATAGCGCACTTCGAGTAATTGTCGTTGAAACTGTAATTAAAATCATAATGAATGGTTTAATGAGCTAAAACAGATTAATACTCGCCAATTAATAATATATTAATCAGCGCATAAAATTTTTATAAGCGACGACATTACATAAATGATTTAGCGCGGTAATTGAATACAATCGATTAGCACATAGATTATACAAGCTTGCAATTGAACAAAAAAAAAATATTTAAAAAAAAGGCTATGACTATAGCCACTTATAATTTTTGCGCTATCAACTACAACGCACATAAGTATATCGATGCGGTGATTAATGCGTCCATTGTATCGTCGGCGCTACACGATCTCGAACCGCATTGAATGTGGCCGCGCTCTGTTTGTTTTTAATTAGGGCTAGAGAACGCGCGAGCCCGAAGAAGAGATTATACGAGCGTGCAAAGAGTTGGAGGAGTTTGATGGATCACAAAGAAAGAGAGAGAGAGAGAGAGAGAGAGAGAGAAGGATGATGATTCGCGGCAATGAGACGGCACTTTTTCGGCACTGCCTTTTTTTTAATAAGCTCGAACGCGCACAATGCATTCTCGTTAGGTGCACAGCTCCGTGACTTTTCGATTATGAGTATAATAATTTTTGTTTTTTTTTTCGTCGTTCAACCTTTCTAAGTTGATTACGATGAAAAAAAAATGATTTAGTTTCACCGAAAAATTGGAGTTCACGATTGCCCTCGCATACCATGTGAGTATCCAGTTCTGGCTTAGTTGCGGGTTTTTTGTTATTTTCGCAAATTTATAGAAAATCCGCGTACTTGTGGCGGCGCTCGTTAATTAGCCGGTAATCGAGCATGTCACCGACGACAAAAAAAAACAAACTATATAATACCAAAGGCAGTTCTCTCTCAACGAAGTCGAAAAGGGGGGAATTGAAATGTCTCGCGTTTTTCGTGCATAGGATGCAAGGTGGAGAAAGAGAGAGAGAGAGAGAGAGAGAAAACGGTAAAGAGCCGTAAATCGCGCTCTTGCTTGTGAGAGAGAGTGAGTGAGACGGAATGTCAACCCGTGAAATTCCCAAGCGCGAGCTGATTTTGCTCGAGCAGAGGACTTTATCCTGCGCCGCGTGTTGAAAGCTTTATTCAACCTTGATGTTTTTTTTCATCCTCTCTAAATTAATATTTTCAACGTTTATCTTGCGAAAGTGACAATTTTTCCAACAAAAATAGTTTCTGTACTCATCCCAAACTATCACCAACTCTCTCTCGCGTGTAATTGGATAAATCGATTCACTATAACCGAAAGTTACGTAAAATCTCGATGATTCGTGATTAAAACTCGCGCGGCGTCGAATTAATTTACATCACTTCGGGGACTTTTGTAATAACCGCCGACGACAGGAAAGGAATATAGGCAAGGGAACGAACGACGGCGATAATCGCAAATTGGATTATAATTCGCCGTCGGATAAGTCACGCTTGTCGGCGCGCGAGCGCGTACAACGAAAATGACTCTTGGTTGAAGGATTGCTACCGCCCGCGCAAACGTCTACGTAAATAGACAAAGTTTTTTTTTCGTCTCCCGCGGGCGCGTGAGACTCTTCGTGATGAAAGCGACTTGTAAGGGCGAAAAAAAAGTGACGAGTAGATTTTTTAATCTCGTGGTTTGTTTAATTTGTCAATAAGAGTAGAAACTAATTTAAAACTAACATTTGTAAAAAAATTATTTGACAATTTAAGAATTAATCGAAAAAAAAATATACACTATCGACGCACTCGTTCGCGCGCGGAAGTACACCACAAGAAAGCGCGATTTGCACACCTCTGCCACTCGAAGACCTAAATTAACCTTTAAGTCACGTTGCAGTGTCGCGCAATCACCTTCATCTCTTTCTTACCCCGGTGATCTTCCTCCCGCCTCATTATTACAACGAGTGACACTCGCTCGTTTGTCAAGTGTCGCCCGGATGACGCGGTCGAATTGTTTTTTTTTCCTTTCCTCTCTCTCTCTCTCTCTCTCTCTCTTGCCGAAGGATTATATGGCCCTCAGGGTTTCTCTCCCTCTTTTTATATACTTTGCACACAGTCAGGTGTGTCATTTCTTGCTGCTGCTATGGGCCTCTTTCTCTCTCTCGCTCGCGCGCGCGGGCAGGCAACGAAGAATGTGGTGGCATAGACATTCCTTCAACCTTCATTTTCTCTCTCTCTCTTTCTCTCTTCTGCCTCGGCGCGATATAAAGCGCTTGAAAATGCGGCGAAAAATCGTCTCGCGCGGGCGCTATGGCAGTTCGTTAGGCGGGGAATTCGTCGCCGTTTTACGGTACTTGCTCTCGTAAATTGCTCGGCTAAATTTCATTCGCGGCACGCCGCTTCTATAAGCGACAATTCGTCAATTTTGTTTTGCAAGCTTTGCTTGTTTGCCGCAGCGTTCTATATATTGTAAGAAAGCGCTGCTTGAATATTTATGTGGAGTTGCTGTATAGGAAACGTGACTTTCGGATAAGTCAATCATATATCAAAGATGAGACGCAGATATTTTCATATACGTGAAATTGAAAAATGAAAAAAAAAGGTTTCTACACCTGACGAATATGTATGCTACATGTCTTCTCGCGCATATTTATAAATGCAATCGTGCTCGCGCGCTTTGTTTTACAAATATGGCCGCGGAGTAACAACTGGTTTTTGCGTGTTCGATGACTTTGAGTATGTCACGTATATATCGGATGAGTATTATATAGGTGTCGGAGCGCCTCGCGGATGAATCAATTGGCGCGTTTATTAATCTTCGATAGTGACACGCGTGTGTCTGTGTATGTCAGGTAATATTTTAATGCGCTCGCGAAACCGGTTCTTCGCGGGACATTTTTACCACCCCCCCCCCCCCCCTCTCGCTTTCCGTCGAAACTTTAACGTTATTTGGTTTGAAAAATCTCTGTTTGACTTGTTACTCAACGCAGTGTAATATGCCCCCCCCCCCCCTGAACTTTCAACCGATACAAAATACTCGAAAGCAAACACATCCCTATATCGCGTATAGTGGCGCATTCGATCGAACGGCGTTACATGAGCCGTCGAGCTGCATTAATTTCAACCAAACAGAGAAGCTCTCGTGTGTGTATTTAAGTTTGTTTTTTCGAAAGCTCCACAACGCACAGCAGCAGCAGCACTTAATGCCTTTAAAGCGATCCTCTTACTCCCTCATGACAGATTTTTAGGTTATATTTGTATTCGCGGGCGTAGAAGGAAGGGAAATGGGGGAGGGGGGTGGGATTAGCTGTGATGCTTAATCCCGTATAGGCAAAGTAACGAGACGACGGACGGCGCTGTTTTTACAGTAGGGCGACAAATGACTTGTTCACTTGCCTCGCACGCGCGCTTCGATGTTTGCTCCGCTCGTTTGATCTTTACAAAGAACGCGATTCGATTCTCTCTCTGCGTCTCTCTTCGTGCATGTGTATGTGTATATTTGCACTTTGCTAGCACTATACGCTACGCGGCAGCGGCTCGACAAATAGATTTTTCACTAGCTGTTAATGCATTACAAGATTGCAATGTGTGCGCTACGTTTCTTTGGAATTAATTGAGCGCGAGAAACTTACACAAACTGTTTGCGATATGCAAGTACACATGAAATTGTTAATAATTTTTTAGTTTTCGCGTGTACGTGAATTTACGAAATAGCCATCTGGCGGTGACATAATTACCGACAAAGTTAACTTTCATAGAACAGGACAGCCCGTTAAAGTAAATTAATAATAAAACAGTAAGTTATTTATCGCGACGTGGCAACGTTAATGCCCCTCCTGAATAATTTATTCGGCTCGGAAAACCAATTTAATCGAGTCGCGTTTCATTGATATAATTTATGCGAGAGAGAGAGACATATCGCAATGCACGTGTAGTTCGAAGAGTTATTAGCTAAAAAGAAATATAAAGAAATGATCTTTGGAGACACTAAACTATCTCTCGAGGTATGTAATACTTTCACCCAGTAGGTATATATACAGTCTCTTAAAAGGCGGTAAATCATTGGTTTGCTTCTTTTTTTTCGTCTTATCTTTCGCGGTATCGCACGACGGAAGGCGCTTTTGCTGCTGCTGAATAGCTGCCCGTATTCGTTTCGCTGATTGTGCCATACATAAAATTACGATAAATAATATCGCCTCGCCGAGCCTCGGGCGTACTCGATTGTCTTTCTCGCTCTCTTTCTCTTTCGCTTCGAGAGAGATCATCCACTAATGATTTCGCGAGCGAGAGAGGGAAAACTTTGTGGGTGGCGCTTCCGTGCGCATGATGTTTCTGCCCCGCGGAGTAAACGTGCCGAGCGAGGAACACCACCTCGACGCTGATTTATCTTCGATTAGCGATATTTTGTCGGTGCATTGCGCTTGGGGTATTAATTCAATAGACTCGGGTAGCTTATGGAAAATATTGTGTGTTTTCTTATCGGTTTGTGAGAATCTTTCTTATGGGACTTACGTGAGATGTATTGTTGCTGGCTGATAATTGTTTGTACTAACCTGAAACAAAAAGAAAAAAAAATAATGATCATTTGTATTTCACGACAATCAATTTTCACTACAATATTTTGCACGAGAAATATCGTATATCAGCGTCCAACTATTCATTTCCACGACCAAAGATTTTCCTCGCCCATTGTGCCAACAAAAGTCTCCGAAAGTACTTTTTCGCATCCAGTGCACGGCGTTAATCATATATATCTGGCCGTCAGTAGCATTGAGCAAGTCAATTATTCGAGCAAAGTATATTCCCTTTCACAAGCCGAGCGAAGAAAAGGATCTCGAAGATCAAGCACATTTGTATCGGTCACCGCAGGTATATAGTAGCAACACAGCACAAGTCCATTCACCGCGGCAAAACGCTCGATCAATTTTCCAAAGTCTCTCGCAGGTGAAAAATTTCGTGGGCAGCAGCGTAGCGTCTAATGAGGATGATGCCTTTCTACTCACAAAAGCCCCGCCACTGTCATCATTTGTTCTCGGCTGTCTCCACACGGCCGGTCCATTTGTCGACGGCTTTTGTTGGCAGCGCCGAGTCGTTTAATTATATCGATGCGTCATTAATTTTCAACGAAATGATAGGTTTCGCTGATCCCGCACTGCGCGCGCTCTGTCAAATTCCCGCATGAAGCCGCGCAGCGCGCGTAATAGTTTTCTAAGTCGAGCAAATTAATTTTGACTTCGGCGTGTCAATACAACGTATATATGGAGCGTAGGGTGTTTTGATTGATCGACACTTATATGTTTCTCTCTTTTTTTTTACGAAATGAAAAAAAAAGAAGGAGGAAGTACAGAAACTTTTCATACATTCGATATGGTTCTAATTACAGTATTTTGTTATAATTCAAAGGACAAATTAATCACAAAAAAAATCGGATATGAATAATTCATACGCATACCGAAAATTTCAGCTGGGGAATTATTCGTATTATAGATACATCAGTGGCGGCGGTGGCTCTCGTGGGCGAGCGCAAAAAGATAAATGAGCGACGGTAGTGCGAAGCTGCCGCACAGTTAATTTATATATATATATATATACGGCCACTGCAGTCACATATATGTAAAAGAGATGCAATGCTGAAGAAAGATTTACGAGCGGAACACCCCGCGGAATCGAAAGACGAGTTTTGGCACTTGGAATTTACAACCTTTTAATGGCAATGCATCTCAGTTGTCGAATATTTGACAGGTCTCATATGTGTGTGTATACACGTAATTAAATGTACGTGATTATACAGACATACACGATACACAATGTAGGAAGTACCGGAGCTAATTGACACACATACACACGCACACACGAGCTGCCTTTTTTTAGTGTATAACGATCGTTAATCTGTTATACGCATTATACTTTGTAATGCTATCGAGCGGTGAGCGCGTGGAGTGTAGGCGTGCCTGGAAAATCGAGGAAAACGCCTTAGCGTGTTAATAAAGTTTTCGAAACGCGCCACGTACATATATATATAATATTCTTTCCACAAGCGTTCTACGAAGTGTTACAGTCATGACTCGTGTAGAACGATTAATTTCTCGGGCGTCGGCGTGAAGTCAGCAAGAAATCGTTGTTATATATGAAAGAAGAGGTGTCTATGTCCACTTAAAAAGCCCATCGAAATCGACCTGTCGATCGATGAACCGATCTCCTTCCCCCCTCACCTTGACAAGAAAAATAAAAAACTCTTAAACGATCTCTTTGGCAGCAGCAGCAGCAGTCGGGGAGAAAAATAGAAGAAAAACGCGTGCAGCGCGAGTTACAAGGCGCCGCTGAGGAATTTGCTTTTTCGTTGTCCGCGCGCTTGCTGCTGCTGCAGTATAAACCGTCGTCACGCAACCGCACCAACGTTTAATCGCCCCGACCGCGAGATGACTCTATCGCGCCGATGATTGATCGAAAGTTCAGTGTAATTAATTGACTTTGTGGCGCCTTTTTTTTTTCTTCTTCTTCTTTCGTTATTATTATCTAATGATGGAAAACAATTTTTCGACGCGCGCGCGCGCCGCGGCGCGAGGTTTATTAACGATCCTGGGTTTCTTGAAAAATCGCTACATATTTGAATTTCAAATTCTGGTCTACTTGCGCGCGGAGACACGCTTTTGTGTTTTTTCTTTTCAATTTTTCTTTTTTCCAATTTCATTAATCGACTCTCAAGGATGACTTTATACCGTGGTCAATATAACCTGACAATATGTATAGGTGTTATTACTGGGCAAGCATTTTAAATCGATATCCATACGTGTATTTTTGTTTGACGATAATGCCTTTATACTACTTGGCTAAGTCGAGGGTGGTGACGTTTTTCCTCCGTGGCAAGAAAAACAAGCGTTCGCGAGCGCGCGCGCGCGTGTGCACTCTCACGAGTGACACTTGTCCAACTCCCCGTTGGGGAATATATATATAAATATAGAACGCTCGCGGGAATGGAGTGCAAAGTCGAGTTATATATATCTATATCGAGACGAAAATGCCTTTTGTTTCTTTGGACAATGGACACAATGGCGCTATAAGATTACGAAAGTTTTCTCCCGTCGCTGTTGTATTTTCGCGCCGACGGATATAAAGACGTGAATTTGTTTCTCTTTCGTACTGTCACTAAAAGCCATAGTACGACTTGATACACTAACGAAAACATAACGTCAAAGATACAAACGTAAAACGGGAATGACAAAAAAAATTCACTTTTTTTTTCTCGACGATGCACGCTCCAAGAGACTGGAAATCTATTTTGATCTTTAACATCGTAGGGGGACAGATGCTGCATCTCTCTCACTCTTTTTTCTGTCCCCCCACGCTTCTTTTCCTCCCTCCAATCTGCAGTCAATTGTTTCCAGCTAAACTGTTTGCCTTTCAGTCGCGCGGCACCCTTTTGCGTCGGTGTTTGCTCTTTCTCTCTCTCTTTCTACTCGCAGTGCCACTGCAACTTCTTTTTCTCTCTCTCTCTCTCTCTCTCTCTCTCTCTCTCCGAGACTTTTGAGCTCTTTGAATTCTCTCTTTTTTTCCAAAAACTTGGAGGGGCGGAGTAAAAAAAGCTCTTCACGTGTATATGTATTATATAGGATAACGTCGTTTCGAGACAGAGCAAAGGTTATAATCGCATTGCAACCGCGCGCTCGAGATAAAAATTAGTTTTCTTCTTTTTTTCTCTCTCTCAAAGCATGACTGGGAGATTGGATTCATTTCAGACCGCAGCAGCAGCATCAGCAGCATCAGCAGCAGCAGCGTAAAACAAACTTGTGCTCGCGCACAAGAAAGAGTATCCCGTGGAGAGCAAGCGGATCGATCGAAGACGTTTTTTCAAGTCCAGAGAGAAGAAAAAAAAATCGAGAGAGAAAAGTAAAGTCGATCGGCCCATTGACGTCTTAATTCCGCGCGCGATACTGCTGAAATAAAGACGCTGATACGAGGCTTTTCAATTTGAAAACAATTAATCATCTCGCGAGCTCGCGGAGCAGAGCAGGTAACGGCTTAATTATAAAACAATCACACGCCAAGGCAGAAAGAGAGAGAGAGAGAGAGTGGCCCAACGTACATATAAAACAACTATGTGCTAAATCATCCTTGGCTCGTTTGTTATGCCACGCGAAGAAAAGCCCTTGGCGTCTGTGTACAGCAAGTGTGTGAGTAGTAGGTGGATTTATATAGAGGCACCATGCAGCTTTTTTTTTTCTAACGAGGTATTTTTACTGCCGATTTAAAAGCGATTTAAAAACATAGTTTTATATCAATTCGTAATTTCATTATTCGGAAAGGTTATAATATATATTTTCGGTTGATTTAACGTTGGCTCGAAATGGGATTAGCCTCGTCGAAAAAGATATCGCTATCAAAGCGATCGTCCGACTCGCGACCAATCAAGCGATTTCGAAAAAAAAGAAACATTCCAAGACAAAAGATCCTCCTGGTCATCCTACATAACACAAACGAGATTCCCAAAAAACGCTACAACGTTATAGCGTCTTTCTCTTTTTTTCAATCTAAAACGTCCACGAGGTATAAGTATGCCATAAAGGGGCCGAATTCTGACGACTGACTTCACGCGAGGGACCTCCGTGTTGATTACGACTTGCGATCCCTTTTACACCTCATGCGGAAAATTTTCAGAAGACTTCTTTTTTTCATGCGTAAATACTAGAAGTCGATGAGCCGTTGCAAGGATTGAATTTGATAGTTTTTTGTAACTTAAGTATAAGAAAATATCCATATCGAGTGAGTATCAAAAAAGAGAAAATTCCAGTAGTATAACCTACGTATAACTGATACGAGTTCAATCACTCCTTAACGCAAAAAAAAAATCTATTTTTAGAGCGCGATAGATACACAGGAATAAGAAAAAAAAATCACGATCAATCGTGATTCTCAAAATCGAGAAAAGACGTACAAACAGCCGCGTGTAATATAAATCGAGCAAGATAGAAAAAAAAGTATCTACACAAAAAGGAGACGCTTTTACGTGATATATATA
>JAWWMK010000040.1:4197071-4247254 GCA_035047105.1 Galeopsomyia nigrocyanea | reverse complement strand
ACTGTCTCGAAAAAGACGGTAGCGAGAGAGAGAGAGAGAGAGAGAGAGAGAGAGAGAGAGAGAGAGAAAGAAAAAAAAACTTCTGTGTGGGAAAAAAAAGAGAGAAATATCGTATAATGAAACAGCTCGAAGTGACAAGCGAGCCATTTTGGAGCGCTGTACATACATCGCGCATAAGAAGTAACAACAAACTTCGAGCTAAACGCGCGGAGGCTATTTGCTCTCGGGTATATCGGATTCCCCGCGTCGCGGCCACTTCCTCTGCTATATAGTGTATATGCAGTGCAGCCGCAGCGCACTTTTTCTCCACTGGCGCCGGCGCGTCGCTTTTCTCCGCGACGAAGACGACGAAGACGTTTGACGAGCGCGCCACATCCGTCGAGAATAGACTTCGCGAGCAATCTATATGTGCGTTTTCGTCTCCGCGCAGCAGAAGTGGCAGAGTAAATTTACGTACATTTTGCGCTAGATTGATGTGTGGTCGAACATTATTTTATGTGCATACATTTTTCAAGATGCAGTTTTTTTTATGAAGTTGAAGCTAATAGACGAAATAGCGATACGCGAGAACCGCACGACTAGTGACATTACCGTCTCGTAATTTTGTAATGCATTGACAGTTTTTGAAAAAATTTGGTGTGTCAACTATAAATAGCAATAAAATTCATTAGAAATTCGAACGGGAGTGGGCGTTGACTCGATAGAGCGACGATCTTAGAAAATCACCAAGTGCTGCTCGATCGACTCATGCACTCATCAAACTCTGTTGGTGATGAATGTTTTTTGAAAATTTTTTTTCATAACCTATTTCAAACTTTTATTATTCAAACACGTACTTTGTTGAACATCTTTTTGCAAATGACACTATGATTGACGAAAGAAATCGAGGTGACGTTTTTATTTTTTTACAATTTTGTATTATTGAAATGTAAAAAAATGTCATCATAACATCAAATTTGATCCGTTATCATTTTCACCGAAGAACAAAGTTGGCCAAGTGCCATCGTTGAAGTGTCAAGAGAGTGTACAGGTGACAACTTGCTGGACAAATTTCAAGTTTACGACATGGTCTGTTCTCCCTCTCTCTTTCTCCGCGGTAGTTGAATGACCAATATAACGGAAGAGAGAGAGAGAAGCTTCTCTCGCGCAGGCAGGCAGCAACAACGTTGTCGTTTCGATAGCTAAGCAAACTTTCTCGCGCCGTAAAGTCGCAGCGCCAGATCGGTCAACAGTACGTGCCGAAGACAATAGATCGACGCGCGGTATTGGAAATAGATGCGGCTGTCGCTGCCGCTCGCTGCTATATGACCAGGTCATTTATGGATATATAAATACAGTACAGGTATCGGTATTATATACCCCCGAAGCCTCTTCAATTTAAATGGACCGCGTCTCTTCGCGAGAGAGCGAGAGAGCGAGGAACAGAGTGATGATTGAAATATTGCTCCTCGAGTTTGCACTTATGATGATACTGTAAACGAGAGACAAAAATGTTTGTGGCCTTTTTACCTTTTATCACTTTATTACCGCAATCTCGTCGATTGTTTTTCTTTTTATTGGGATATAATTAAACACTTTCTAAATCCCTGTAATCCACTTTTCGTGATAAATCATCTGTCGCGTCATCGCATCTTAAAATGAAAGACGTGCGGGGAAAACAGAAGGAAAAAAAAGAAGAGTATACCCCTATGCTTTTAAGATTAGCTTTGAAGATAGCGGATAGCTAAAATGTTTTGAAAACTGAAAAACATGAGAATCTGAAGAGCTCGCAGAGACCCACGCGCGTTATAGTGGTCGACAGGTCCTCTCTTTTTCTCTCTCTCTTTCAGAGAGTCTCTCTCTCTGCCGAGTCATTTTCCGAAACACAAGCGGTCATAGAACGAGAGAGAGGGAGAGAGAGAGAGAGAGAGAGAGAGAGAGAGAGAGAGAGAGAAAAGACAAGTTGGCGCAAAATATACGCACCTACCTCCGAAGCAAAACGCATACAATAAAAGGAGAGACTTGTTCGCTCTTTTCTCGCGCTGGCGGCTCGCGCGAAAGCTGGCGCACATCTGGAAGTAATTACACCGGTCGCTCGAGAACCAATGGACAATGCGCGGCCTATAGGCGCATTCTAAGCGACCTTCTCTTTATTGGCCAGCAGGTAGGACGCTACGCGAATATCTGAGTGTACGAGAGCTCGGAACGTGACGATTCCGCAGTAACCGGGATTAGCGGTGTATGCTTCGCGTTCGAGTAGAACTATACCTCATCCACCATCCACCACCGCTGAAAAAAAAGGAAGGTGAGGTGTGTTTTCCTCTCTGAAGGACTTTGAGGCTTCTCTCCTCTCACTACTCGAGAGTCTCCAGAGAGAGAAAACGCAGAGTGGATATAGGGGGGATGCTTGACAAAATGCTAAGTTTGCGGATGATTGTCACAAGGTTTCTTCGATTACTTGTCCTTCTGTTTTTATTTTACACGCATTCAGTGGGAAAGAAAGGGACAAATTTACTTATCATAATGCGGTTAGATTTGTTTTGGAGCAAATTTATCAGACTGCTTTTTCATGGCTCTAAAAATTATTACTTTTGATATAAATAATTGTGTAATTTAAATAACTCCAAAATGGTTGACATTTCCACGTGCTAACAAGCCAAGTATAAATCGGAGTTTAAAGGGATATTCAATAAATTCGCGCGAATGGTCAGTTTCCGCAGTATAACAATCATTTAAAAGTCCACGCAGGGGATGAATCGACTGGTCGACTTGAAAAGCAACGACGCAAAGCTGCGGTCGCCCTCCCAAAAACACAACACGCAAAAAGCGACGATCTTTGGAACCTGCTTAAATCGTAATTCCATCGTCTCTAGCCTGAAATGGCCTCGTTTTCCGCAGAGGGTGTTTATAGTTTCTTCTTCTTCCACCGCCGCACGCGGAAAAACGTGTCCTGCTCTCTCTCTCTCTCTCTCTCTCTCTCTCTCTCTTTCTCTCTCTCTCTCTCTCTCTCTCGTTCTTTTTAGAGTCTGTGCGCGCGTGCGAAAGTAGAACACCAGCCTAATCAAGATCCGAGCGACTTATACCCGTCGAAAGCTTCTAAGTAGGATCCGTAACGTAAACATCTGTCGAACAAACGGAGAGCACAGCGATGTTACTTTTTGCCCCTTTTACGTTTTTCGCTCGAGAAGAGAGAAAAGAAGATTCGCCTTGACGATAAAGCGTAGAGATAGAGATATAGATAGAGAGAGAGAGAGAGAGAGAGAGAGAGAGAGAGAGAGAGAGAGAGAGAGAAGTATAACAGCAGAAGCAGCAGTCGCAAAAGGTATATATATATAAGAGAAAAGGAGCGCGAGAAAAACGCTGCGGGCTAGGAACGTGCCTGCTCGGAAATTGCGAGGATGCCGCTCGTGGTTTGGCACCAGACTTACTGAATCGACGCGAATTTTCTCTTTCTCTCTCGCGCTCGCACGTGACATTGAAAATTAGCTCTCGAGTGCGCTCAAATTTTCGGAGTGAGAGAGCTCGCGCACCTCTGCAAAATATAGATAATACGCACTTGTCCGCGGAATTGAGTGGCTTTAATACGGAGGGTGAAACAAACAGAAAAAAAAAAGAATTATTTTTAAACAATCTTTAAACTGTTCGTAAAGTGCAGTTCTAAAGTAAACTTTGCTCCAATTTCCGCATACCAATCAACCGCAGCTAAAGACCGCGAAACATTTAAAAACCTGCGGTGAAAAAGAAGAAGAAAAAAAGAGTCATATATAATCCAAAGAGCAGCTTTAAGCTACATAGCTGGTCGAAAATTCAGAACTCTATACAGCCTCAAAAGTAAACAAGCCCCATTATATTGGTCGGTTCGGTCTGCGCGCGAAGGCGATTTTCGGTGCGGGTCGCATTGTCCACGCATACACATAGGCTGCTGCACTTTTGAAAAGCATCGGTGGATACATATTGATCGTAAGCGGCTTGCTGCGCGATCAACCACACCCTGCCTTCGTGCAGATATGTATATATACAATGCCCTCAGAACGCGCGCGTGCATGGAACGCGAGAAAGAAGTGCACTTTTCTCTTCTTTCCGTCGCGCATAGTCGACGTTTTCAATGGCCTCCGCGCGTTGTGCGGCAAGAGCCGCTTATGTATCGAATACGCGCCTTTGTTAGAGGTGCGAACTAGTCCAAGTAAGCAACCTTCTTAGCTGCTTTATTCTTGTAGAGGGAAAGACGATTTTTTTTCCTTCTTCTTCTTCTTCTTTTAGAAAGTACTTTATTGGATGGATTTTATATGTGTGAGGTGGATCTATACCCATAGCGCGTATACTTTAGCGCGTGATGGATTATGCAGTAAGATCAATGAACTTATTTCTTTCTGAAAAATATTGTTTAGGTGCGAATGGCATTTTTCTTAAACTACTATAGATTAATATAACTTCGTCAGAATTAAAAATAACACGCGTGAAATTTTATAAACAATTGGAAGAAATTACACGTCATCAATTTGTAAATCACACAAAGCACTGGTCTTTATCTAGTTTCATAATAAATACGTCAGATTATGTAAGCGAGGAAATTGCGTAAACTCCAATTCAAGTACATACTCTCATTATCTTTTTTGGAGCATCGCAAACCGAATAGAACGTCCAAAACAAAACAAAAAAAATCTCACTGCAGTATCAGAGCTTTACTACACAGTCAAAAAAAAAAAAAAAAAAAAAAAAAAGCCAACATTTGTGTACATCAGCGCCGCACATTGCGCACTCGATGCGTACATACCGCAGTCGCGCGCAAAAGATAAAACGAGAGTGAGAGAGAACGAGAGAGCACGCGCACGTCGATTTTAGGTCTCGGATTTATCTGATTAAACTGACATGGAAACACGGGGCTTAAGCGAGTAAGCTTCGTATAGTGTATATGTATGTGTGTGTACGCGCGTCCATGGGGAACATCGGCAACAAATGAATAATGAAAATAAAACCTCGGGGCGGCGAGTGAAAGAGAGAGAGAGAGACAGAGATGATGATGCTATCGCGGGATTACTCGCCTCACGCATCAGCGCGCCTGCGATCAACTTATTGCAGCAGACTCCCTATCCGGATATACACTTTTGCCGCTAGCTCTGCTCGCGCACTTTCCTAATGGCCGAGGGTTGGTATTCAACGGGTGGCTCGATGGTTGCAACCAGGAATGCTTGCGGTTTTAACGGCTGAAACGCTGCTTTATTTATTCTATTTATTTTTTTTTCGTTCACTACGTCAAGTTGAATCGTTGTACAATAAATTTTCCGAAATATTAAGGAAGTAATTGTTTCGAAATGATAAATCTATAGTTTTCAAAACTCAATCGAGTGCATAATCAATTTCCAATCAAATGCCCTCATCTCCCATATATAAAAAAAAGAAGTAGCTAGCCACAAAACGAAACCCAACGCCAAATCTCGACAAAAAAAAAACGAAATTTTTTTTCTATACGTGTAATAGGCGTGCATAATGATCGACAAAAGCTCTGCGGCTATAAATACACATAAGAAATCGCAGCACACGCGTGCGTGTATTATTTTTCTCCCCGCATATTGCGGCTGCTGCTGCTGCTGCCCGCGCTGCTGTTGTCCCTCAATATACTTACATGCTGGTGCCAATTGGCTCCAAATCTCTCGGGTTACCAACGTGGCAAGGAGACGACACTCGATACACGCCGCCGACGAAGCTGCTCATCTTTTGGAACAGTCGAGTAGAGTATATAATATATTTGGCTCGTGCGTACGTTAGGTCCCCTATGTATCTCGAGGCATTGATATATATAGTATGTTGCAGTGATTACTGTAGATGTGGGCTGTCCAAATTCGCTAATTGTCGTTTTATTTTATTATCGACAAAAAATTTAAAAAAAACGTGCGACTACTTTGGAGCACCCGAAGTACCAAGGAATATTTCTTTTTTTCACTCAAGTAATGAATTCAAGATCCATGTGGTCTAGAATTAATTGCTATATATTGAAAGTATCGTCAAATCTCGGCGGTATTGTAAAGCGCGCGCGGCCGCGGAGTTGGTTTTCGCCCATATAGGCAGGCGGCGGGGTGCGCGCAACTATTATACAGCATCGGAGCGAAAAGAGCGAGTGTGTAACCCAATATAGGCTTCTATATACGTATATATAGGAAGATCATCGGTATACTTGAGCGCGATACAAAGGCTGATCGCCACATCGCACGCGATCAAGGAACACGTCAGCCAAAATGACGATCCATGGCTACACCAGTTGGCCGCGAGCCTCGATATATTATATTATAGCTACCGCGTAATATGTTGTATATATATCATGCGCTAATGGCTTATAAAGTGAGCAACTAGTTCACTGAGTATGCATATTTATATAAGCTTGATTCGTGAATGCGCTACCTTGAATGTTCATATCTTATTCGAAAATCGAAATGTCTAATGTTGGTGTGTATTTATATAAACTCTGCGAAAATGATCATGTTGAGAATGCAGAGATATATTTAGGCATGACTGATCTCTTTGAAATAAACCACAACAAAGTCTTTGTGTGTATATATACACAAAGGTCCTTTTGATCTGTAAAGTTTCACGTTATGGACTTTCAGCTTTATTGTTCGTTAGTCCTTTGCTATGGAACGCTCCTCTGAGCCCTAAAGTGGTAACACTTCGATTATCATTGCACTATGAACGTTGAGAACTCGTACCCAAGCCGTCGCATGATGGCTTTTAGCTATATGCGGTAGCGAAATAAAAGGGTTCGCGTGTTAGGAGTGTACTTGTAGAGTGTAAGTTGAAAAGCAATATTTTTGTGAGTAACATGCTGCTGAAGGGTTGGAATGAGTTTTAAAGTAGCTGTTTTATATAAAATTGTGGACTGAAACGAATTCTTGGTTTTTATTATGATATTATTTATTTTTCTTTGTCAGCACAAACTTATAAGTATTTCACGAGTCAATTTTGCGTAATACTTGATTTTACAGAATATTTTTTACGCGAGTGCGCAGTGATAATGTTAATTATGGAAATATTTTAAACAAAAGAATACGATCTCTTTCGAAATATTGAGAATCTTATACAGTGTACATTTAAAACTCCAGATGTTTCTCTTTTTATTACATCACTTCGAGGGTAATCTTGATTACTAATATTTTCTTGGATCTCATACGCGCATTTATAGACACAAGTGTTAAAAAGAAACAGTTTTAAAAATTTGTCAATCGAAAATCACGCTCTCTTAACTTGTTAATCAACCAACAAAATCTTATGTCAGGCCTCGTAAGCTTCATGACTTTCGCCGTTAGGCAGAATCTGCACCATATCGTTATGCGACTCGACGACATTGGAATAGCTGACAGTGTCGCTGCGACGATGTCGCATCTTCGAGACCCATTGGCCAAGGTAACCACGCGAATAGTAAACAACGGCGACTGCGGACAGGCCAAAAGCCACCAAAGAGAGACATGTCAACAGGGTCGGGTAGAGGATTCGACCTGTGTTTCCAGAGATGTAACTGGCACTGCTCTCGAATGGATCTTCGCACACAAGCTCCGAATCTGTGATATTGTTGAGCAGTCGGTTG
Organism: Galeopsomyia nigrocyanea; assembly: GCA_035047105.1. Classification (NCBI taxonomy): domain Eukaryota; kingdom Metazoa; phylum Arthropoda; class Insecta; order Hymenoptera; family Eulophidae; genus Galeopsomyia; species Galeopsomyia nigrocyanea. The sequence goes on along the minus strand of JAWWMK010000040.1, from coordinate 4,239,699 downwards.
TAATGGTTCGGTGGTGATTTACATCTGGAGAGCAAATAGAGAAATTAGGAAGTTGCAATATATATTTATTTAATTTATCAACTCTGTAAATTTTGGACATCTTTTTTGCGTTTCAGCTAATCATTAATTTATTTAATTTTATAAAAAGTATATTCTAATCAATATTTTGAACAAGTAGATTTTATAACAATTGTATAAGAACAGGATTTTCGTAAGGGTTGTTTCAAACATCCCCTTTGCTTACAGTCGCCAGGACAGGAGCTGCCATCTACGTGAGATTGGCTCAAACTGTTGATATATTTTCCGTATGTTGAAAATTCACTTTTCATTCGGTTTTATTCAAAATTTTATTTATATTTACTCGAATGTCTTCTATATTCATAGATATAATCGTATGCAATAAAATTATATCTATGAAGAATTTGAAGAAAATTTGCTCAAATTTAACAATCTACAGTTTAATGAAATGAAAAATAAAAAAAAATTTAATTACCTGAAACTATTAATCAGATCGCTGGTCAACTTGAAGGTGTTGATCCACTTCATGTTGCAATCACATCTCCACGGATTATTTTGCAAATCAACCGCCGCAGTTTTCTGTACTATCGGTAGTAGATTCTCTTCCAATGTTTCCAGCGCGCAGTTCTGCAGGGACAGTGTCTTCAAATTAGGCAGTAGCTTGGAACTCAGCATCCCTGCAGGATCGGATCTGAGATATACTCGCGAAAGTCTTTCTGAGTCACGAAACGATAGATGCTCTAAACTCGTTAGATTTTCAAAATCATTGAGTAGCACGGAGGTGAGATTCGGTGAGTTATCTGCGTGAAAAACACGCAAATTTGGCATTACGAAACTGCTAAGGTGAGCGATGTTCGTGCCGCAGATGTATAAAACTCGGATGTTGGTTGGTAAATATGGGATTTCTTCTATTGGATTCCACGATAGATCGAGATATTCAAGATTAATAAGTGGCTCGAACATTGATGGCGAGAAATACTGAGAGGACGTGTTTCTCAGATCAAGATGTTTCAGTTTCGTCAAGTTCTGAAAAACATACTGGTCCATTTCTTGTATTGGATTACTTGCCAAAGAAAGGAATTCTAGATTCTGTAAATAAGTAAACAAAAATCATTAGTAGTACTCTTTTGAAATGGTTAAGTTAATTAATTATTTGAAATTTATTTCTCATTTGTTTTGACAACCCGTCGTATGAAATCAGTTGCTTTACATTTTATTAAAATAAACATATGCGATAAAATTGTATCGAAGAATGATTGAAATAAGTATGATTCATACAAATCCATTAAACTCCATGTTCGTCTCGAGATAAACGCATTAATTATGCACACTTTTTCGCGGTTATTTACGAAATGGAAACAAAGTTAACTTAATGAACAACAAGTTTAGCAAATGATTTCAATTTTTGTTTGAGTAAACGAGGCAAAATTATAGTCAGATAATACAAAATCAGTTTAATAGCTTGATATTACTGTTGTTAAAAGCGGCTCTTTTATTTATCACATGTTTTTTCTCCTTTTGATATCTTATTTTCAATACTCGTCGCACTTTTTTATGCAATGTATCTTGGAAAAATTTTAAAGATTTAAAAGTGTTTTATCTGATGTAGACTATTTAGCAAATACTGCAGTAATCTTGTACTATTTCGTTAAATTCAGAATTGAAAAACCTAGAATTTTATTATGTAGTTGCAACTAATGTTATTGTAAAAAGAGTTCATTGAAATTGAAAAACTTATTCGCTTCCAGTTATCAAATATATACAATGATTTGATTTCAAAAGTACCAATGAAAAAGTTTTTGGATCTCGTTAGTTTAGCAACTGTATTATTCTAAATAAGAGAGTATGTAATATAATCATACCTTCATATGTTGCAACATCGTATCGTTCACAACGTATATATCATTATAAGAAACGTCCAAAGTCTTCAATTGAATAATTTTATAACTCAAAGCTTTGTCATCGATGTAATCGATATGGTTGTGACTAACATTTAACGACAACAACGTTTCTTCTTCCGAACATAGAAAGAAAAATGTCTCCAATTTGTTGTATGATAAATCCAACGTTTCCAAACTTTTCAGTGAGGTAGAGCAATCTATAAAACGATCCAGTTCATTTCCACGAAGAATGAGTTCTGTCACTTCTCTCATATCATTCGAAAACTGTATTTTTGTGAAAAAATCTTCTCTTGTGATTCCACGGTTTGACAGATCGAGCTGCTAACAAATTTTATAGTTATTTCGTTGTTAATTAGCATATAAAATACAATTAAATGTTAAATAAAATCAAAAATTGAATGAGATTCGTTGGCACGGCGACAGATTTTCTTGAAAAAATATAGTGGCTGGATTAACAAACACCACAATGAAAATTTCTTTAAAAAATTCAATAGAAATTCCTTACCGTTTTCGGAGCAGGAATATATCCTGCTAAGCAATATTTCCACTGTAGGAAGAACAATGAACTTAAAATTAACTTGAAAATCATTGTTCCAGTATTAGTCAACTGCATTTCACTTGAAAACTAGAAAAAAATGGTAAATTTTAAATAAATAAAATTTTGAATTGGATCGTGATACTTCGAATTGATTCGAGAGCACCGATCGGCGGCCCAAACGAATGGCAAAGAGAATTCGCTGGCGGCAGACAGGTCAGAAGTTCAGTACCATGACCGCTATAGCTTCTGGAGAGATAATTTCGGATTAATTCATTCGCCAAGTCTCTGGGATGCATGCAATCGACCGCGATATTGGCCTCGACTGGAAGGGGCGGATTCAATCGTTCGCGCTTTTACAATTTCGAACTTCCCGCGCTAAAATTTATGTGTATTGATAAAGATAAATCGTTTTAATTGAATTTTCGGCTTGTTATTCGCAAACTTGTTGTTTAATAAACAAATTCAAGTAAGTATTGCATAGTTGCATTGTAAAAGAAGATTAAGAATTACTAAGTCTACAAAAAAATTTTGGCTAGTGATAACTATTTTCCTTATCTCAATAGTAACCCACAAACGATGCTCCTCTTAATCACGTCGATGTTGAAATATTTGCATCTTGCATGAGTAACGTACGAACTAATTTGTTCTATACATTTGTCGACAATTAGTTCAATAAGTATATTTTATTCGAATGATATTGTGCTACATTTAACTTTTGACATGATGGATTGTTTTCAGCAACTAATCGCATTCGAGATTGCGCGTGTTTTTCAATTAACTTATATGCGTACAATGATATCGTTTATTGCGAAAGCACCCACTATAATTATCGAGAAAAAATTCAGTCGACTTTTCAAATTACTTGTTTTTTTTACATGATCATGCACGTAGTATTCGTCATTAATTTGGGCATTGTTGAAGAAAATGGTGATAACGTTTTTTATTTAAATGAAATTTAGTCTGCTTAAAAAAGGAAATTAACCCAGTCAAAAAATGAAACTTTTTGTAAAATTATACAAATAATATGATTATGTTACGTTAAATTGAATTTCATTGTTTTATTATGCTTTCGTTAACTCAGACGCTTTTATCTACTACATTAACATAAATGCGAAGATATTGAAGTGATTTATTCAACTCTCGATTTTTTGCAGAAGCTTTTTGATTACGCTTATCAAAAATGAGTATATTTACGATAAAACTGTTATTTTAAGTGAGAAGATTAATTTCTAAAACCTGTTTAAACATTTTCATTGGTCGAGAGACTTGCCGCGGCTAAATTGGAATGGACAGATATATAAGAAGTTGTAAATTGAAAAATTGTTTAGAAAGAATTTTGAACAGTGTACAATTAAAGCAGTTTGTGACTTCGCTGGTTGTCAGGGTTAATTGAACATTTAATAATGCTCGTTTTCAAAATAAATAATTCAAATTTATTTCGTTTGTATAATTTAAATATATAAACATTATATAATAGATATATATTTTTTTATATTGCAAATTTCATCTTACAATAATTAATTATTTAATATCACTTTTTAGGTGTCTGCGGTGTACTAGTAGCTTTAAAAACCAGAGGATTTGATACCCGAAATATACTGGGTAGCATCGTTGCTAGAGTACCAAAAACTTCTTCAGACATTCCCTGGAAATGAAATGAAGAAAACTATTAGTTTCATGATATATTTTTTCAATCTAGTATATTATAAAATACGCAAATTTTCGCATTACCTTTGGAACTAAAAATTGTAGATTTTTTAGTTCTGCACCTCCCCAAGAAGCCATTTCAATCATAAATCCCTTTACACACTTGAAAACAAGTTCAGCTCTCTTAGTACACCATGCTACTGTCATGTCCTAAAAATATAAAATATGTAATAATATTTTAAATATCGAAAGATTTATGCACAATGAAAATAAATAAAATTATGATTTTACCTCAGTCATTTCGTGAACTAGAAGGACAGGTATTGTCAATGTAGTCACATCATTGCAACAAGCGGTTTTTAGAATATTTCTCAAGCCTAAAATGGCTGGATGTCTTGAATTAATATCGCCTAGAAATAATGGTAAAAGGAGATCAGTGTCATCATATTATATTACTTGTTTTATCATATCAAACAGTCAACTAGAGCATACCTGATCTCAATTTATCGTTGACTACCATATGAAAAACTACATGAACTTGAGCCAAATTGGAATGTCTTGTGATAAATACGTCTCCCATTTGTAACGTTTTACTCGATGTTGACTTTTTCGTTTGCTAAGCATGAGAAATTCATTTTAGTATCCCGTTCAATCAATTATAGCATTAAGTATTCATTTACCTGTAAATCACCATCTTCTTTATGATGCGTTTGTCTCCAAACAACTGCATCTTTAACATCTTCTCGAATTTTTTCCAATTGTTCATCAATCGGTGGAAAATGGAATTCAGTCGTTAATTGAGATATGGAAATCAATTCTGTAAATAGTACACATGACGAGATGTTATTTATTGTTTCAAAAATTGAAAAATTTAACTAGAAATAAAATGACCTTTAGTGACTCCTGTATAACTTCCTAAGTGATTATCACTCAATAGTACCAAGCCACATAAATCATTTGAATATAAACCTAATGCAGTCTGTAATCTCTGTGGAGTAGGATCTGCACTTCTGAAATTATTAATAATGAATTATTATTACAATTTGGAATTACGTTCTTTACATAAAAATAAAAATAAGTATACTCAGAATCACAGTTTTTTGTTCTACAAAAGTCAAGAACGTCGCCAGTTAATATCCTAATATTATGCATTTGTTTCATTTGTGAGCCAAGATGAATAGTGAAACTTTCTTCAAGTTGTTGATACTCCAATGTACTTTTTTCATCATTTTGTACTGTACCACTGAAGTTTGGATAAAGTGGTGGCATAGGAACCAATGGTGACTCTCTAAAAGAGCAATTCTCATTTGTAATATTATGCTTTTGTATTATTTACAATGAAATTGTCAAAATTATAAAACTTTGAATGCCTTACACTGGAGTCGGAACCATATTTGTTTGCTGCTCCTCTAACATTCTCATTATCCAATTACGATACTGCCTCCTTTGTTCAAGTTTCAAGGCATCTACTTTAGATCCCCAATGTCCTTGCAATAAACTTTGTTCTTCAAAATGCCGTCCAGCCATGTCGTTGATAGATTTCTCCGTTGATCCGGTTTCCAATTTTTCTACAGCTGAGCGCATTTCCTCAGTTTGCCTGTAACATAACAGAGTTTTAATAATTTGTACAAGGTCTACAAGTTATAAAAAAAATATTTGTCCTTACTTTTCAGTCAGATGCTCGTAGTCTTTATCTCTCATTGTAATAACTTCAGTAACATCTTTACCAAACTTATGTTCAGCCTGCAAAATTGGCTCCAAAGACGGTGAGTGTACTAATCTATGATAAGCTGCTGCAAACAGTTCTTCATCTGTAGTTCCAATGGGCTCAGCATATTCTGATGTTGTTTCTTTGTAAAGTTTTTCACAGTTTTTGATGATTTCTTCAACATCAAGTTCTCCGTCTTTCACAGCACTTATGAGTTTTTCTGCTTTATCATCATGAAACTGTAAAGTCCATTCTTTAATGCTAGATTCCAAAGAATTCAATAAATCAGTTTCAACATAACATGGCAGCTTGAAAGATTGCATGATTCGATGGACAAGTTCTTTTACTGATCCTTGATGAGGAATTTTCAGTGGTATTTCCAATGAGTACTCTTGGTCTGTTGTACATGTTGGAAATTTGAATATAAATACTTTTTCTATACAATCTCTATCCATTTCGTACTTGTTTTCTGACTCATTGACTATGAAAACAAGTTTCTTTAAAAACAACCGTTTATTTGAGTCAATCGATAGTTGCAATAAATCTTAAAAAATTACTTGTTGTTCAACAAAATTATGTCTTTTTGTGTAAATAACTCATGAACTAGCACAATCGATATCACTTGTAGAAATAAAAACTTTTGTAAATAAACTTTTCAATGATTTTTATATTTGTGTAAAGTATTGATGCACCTTTTCGTGTTTTCAAACATTAATTTATAACAATAAATAAAAAAATTAATGTTTAATTTAAAAAAAAAGCGTAACAAGAGAGATTCAAAAATTAACAAACAAAACAAAACAATTGGCAATGTCTTTTTCGAAAGCGTCAGATTATTTCCTGTCAAAGCATTGTTGGATAATTGTTGTTATTCTATTTGAATCGATGGATATATAGTCACTGATTCACTAGCGGATGCCGATCTCGCCTCTACATTCAAATGATTATTCTGAATTCCATTTTGATAATTACTGTGAGAAATAATGTATAATTCGGAGCAGACTTTTTTTAAAAGCCAATTTGTTTCGGTTATACGCCCCCAGTTACGTGAACTTCGTCAAGAGCTATCATTGCTACAACATAAAAATGCAAAATCTCAGTAGTCTGCACTTTGTAGAAAGTTCATGCTTACAATGTTGGTATAACTCACTAGAAGTCAACACTGTTCATGGTTCATGGTCTGGAAAACCGCGCTTCCTTATCTCTATTTGTATAAATATCAACATTAAAAGAAAAGTATTGCAAAATGGTTGATCAGAAGAACAATGCTGAATTAACTGATGCTGAAGCTGAATTGTATGATAGGCAAATTCGCTTGTGGGGTCTGGAATCCCAGAAAAGGTAAAAATTGGAATATACCTAACCTATAAGTTAGCCGGCTTTTTATTACATTCTCAACTCATTTATTGTTACAATAATAATTAAATGAAAATTCATAACTTGAATTACGATTACAAGTAGATGATATTTTTACGTTAATGTAAGCAAACTTGATTACTTTTATTCAATACGTCTTTGCTTTTCTATTGTATTTTATGTGCCCATGCAATACACTACAAATAGAATAGAATTTGTAACGATGCATTTCATCTTCCTATTAGCATAGTGAATCTATATACACTTTTAAATAAAAAATGTCAAAACATTTTATCGCTTTACAGGCTTCGAGCTGCAAGTGTACTACTAGTAGGTTTAAATGGCTACGGAGCAGAAGTAGCAAAAAATATCATACTTGCTGGAGTAAAATCAGTGACATTCCTTGATCATCGTCCAGCTACATCATTGGATACATGCTCTCAATTTTTCATTCCAAGAGATCAAATAGGTCAAAATGTGAGTATATTCATGATTTTAGTAATAGAAAATTCAAATAAATCATTAAACTTTAGATCCAATACTTTCAATTTTAGAGAGCCCAAGCATCGTTACAACGAGCACAAAATCTTAATCCTATGGTGGAAGTTACAGCTGACCCAGCTAACGTAGATGAAAAACCAGATGAATATTTCAGAGATTTTGATGTGATTTGCGTTACTCAATGTACTGTTGAACAAATGAAAAAAATAAATGCTATTTGCCGTAAATATAACAAAAAATTCTTTGCTGGAGATGTCTGGGGAACATTTGGATTTACTTTTGCTGATCTAATAACACATGAGTTTGCAGAGTAAGTAATACACACTGTGAATAATAAAATTTATCTATTACGGTTTCTCATCATTTTATGATCGTTTTATGATTGTAAATTAATGTATTTTCAATATCTATGATTTTAGAGACGTAGTTCAGACTAAAAAAGTTAGAGAACTTGAAGATGGTGAACCAACTGGAAAGGAAAAGTTTGAAAAGATTACAGTTACTGTGAAGAGTTTTGAAAAGTTTGTTCCTATTGAGAAAGTCTTAGATGTCCAAAATTTGCCAAAGGATTCTGAAGCTTACTACCTTTTGCTTAGTGAGTAGTATCTCTGCATTTTTGAATTCAGTAAAAATGTAGAATAAATGTATTTATCCACAATCTTTTCTGTAAATTTTCAGCGTTATTGAATTTTCGAGAAAAGCACAAAAGAGATCCATTACCAAATGAGAGAAACACAAGTATTTTGAAGGATGAAGCACAAGCAGTCATTGAAAAGTATAAACTTGGCGAGACAATAAACCATTTGCTTGAGTAAGTATCATACCTCTATAGTAAGATTGATTTAGTTATTTAATAATAAATCCAAAGCACGTTCTAAAATCGAATACCATTTACAGAAGTGATCTGTATGCTCAGATTAGTCCAGTTTGCGCTATTGTAGGCGGTGTTATGGGACAAGAAATAATCAAAACAGTTTCACAAAAAGAACGCCCTCATAATAATTTATTTGTATTAAATCCAGTTACATTATGTGGTCAAGTTCTTCGACTGTCGTCATAATTGAATAAGTTACTCTTAAGTATATGTGTGTTGGTACACTGCAAGTGAGGCGAGATAACAAAATATTTAACTTAAACATTTTTAATTATTCAACAATAATTTCATTAGTTCTAAAATTCTGAAAAATTAAATTAAAATATTTTTTTTCCTAATAAATTTTCACACAAACAGTATTGTGTATTTATAGCTTTTTTTACGAAAAAATTGTTTCTGGTTAATCCTTCATTTGATAGATCGACCTGTAACACATGAAATCGTTACTTTGATATCGAACGTGCCAAGACAATTGAATGAAAATTTTTAATCGATTCATAGGTACAATTATCGTTTTTTTTTAATTATCAAACATATTAATATAGAAACAACAGATATAAAAAGATGTGGAAAAAACGAGAACAGTTTTTATACCGTTACTGAAGCCGGTGGAAATCCTCCTAAGCATAATTTACATTGCAGGAAGATAAATGTACTCAAAATTAACTTGGAAATCATTGTAATATCAATCAACTCGGGTTCACTTGAAAATTAAAAAGAATGTTGAAAAGAATGTGAACAGCCCGACTGAATGGCAAAAAGAATGAGTCTATGGTAGACAGGTCGAAAGTTCAGTATTGCGGCTGTTATCATCCCCGAAGAGATAATTTCAGATTAATTCATTATCTGCTCAAATGTACAAACTGTTATAAAACTTTTCGTTTTAAATGAAATTTGGGCTTCTAACAAAAATACGTTTGAACAATGTATCGATCACGCCGATCATTACAATATACGAAAACATTGTTTTTTCTTGCAACTAAAAACTTAAAACGATCTAAGAACATCAAAAATCCATTCGATTCTACTCCAAAGCATTGACGTCATCATCCTCTCCGATTTCCAGAACGCAGCGCAGAGAGAGATCCCCAAATGAAGATTAATACAGTTCCATAATTGAAAGCAACACTAACAAATGGACTGCAGTCGGGCCTCCGCAGCAGCCTAAACACGCCTAATGCTCGCGCCTCGGTCCACGGAACAATAGGGCGCAGGTACGAGTATACGACTGCCTCGGTCCTAACGATATCGGCACGTGGCCTCTTCGCGCCCGTCGAATTATCCGTTTGACGTGTCTCTCTCTGTGACGTTCCATTATTAATTCGCGCCAGTCGCGCCACGTGACCGATGCGACGCCAAGATAAACGATGGGCTTTTTTCTCTCTCTCCTGCAGCATCATCCACTGTATTTATACGAGTTTCTCTGTGGGACTCAGATAATTGAGTGTCCGATCGGATCTCGCAACTTAATCTCACGAGTTGTCACGACGAGATTTTCCATTTGTAACTTCTGCCCGTCGGATCTTTCACGCTTTGATTTTTGCGAGATCATTTGCTTCGCGGGAGGACAGTGTCATTAGGCGCTACTGCGTGGAAAATTGCTTTCCCAGGCTTCGCTCTTTCTTAATGATCTGCGCGGAAAAAATCTTATCTCTCGCAACAAACGACTATCTGAATTCTTGTTTATATACTATTTTTTTTATGCTACATCCACGTCTGGTAATTTTTTTTTTTTGCGAAGTAGGAAGGTAAAGGTACAAATAAAATTTTTCGCATTAGATATAGTGATGCGATATGACCACGTCTGCTGTCAATCTACAAGCATCGCTCAGCAAAGTAAACTTTACCTTTGATGCAAATTTAATCGGCCGATTCCGAGAACCAACACCCAACCTTCACGATTCGCGATAAACATCGTCCAAAAAAAGTTACCCCCGAGCGCGAGAAAAAAGAGCCGGAAGAATCAAGTGTATATGCATACACGACTCGTTATATTCAATGCTTTTGAAAAGAAAGAGAAAAATTTTTTTTTTCTCGCTTCGTAAAACCCCGCACTATTATGAGGCAGAAAAATTGATAATTCAATCGACAAGCTTTCTTATAGACTGTTTAACGGACAGCTTCGGCAGTAGCTGAAATTGTTGTGTAGGAGATCGAGATGCCACTCAAAAATATCACGTAACTTAGGACATAATAATGACAAGAAAAAAATTTTTTTTTTTGAGGTATAATAAATTCATACGTGTACTTCAACCGCAATCATCACGTTCGACGCAATAGTGAAAAGAGAATTGATAGTTCAATCGACTAACTTTTTTATAGACTACTTAATGCACATCTTGAACAGCAGCTGAGATGCGTAGGGCATTAAAATGCCACTCAAACGTATCACGTAATTTACGACATAATAATGACAAGAAAACTTTTTTTCGAGGAATAAAAAATTCATACGGGTACTTTAACCGTAACTATCATCTCAGTTCACGATGTTACAGAAAAAATATCTTCAGGAGTTCTATTAAAAGTTTATCACCATATACAAAATTTATTATTAAAAAAGTATTTACAAAGATCAATTATCTTATAAAGCTTTACTAATATTGCGCAACAAGAACTGTACATGATCTGTGTGAAATATCTGTCGCTAGTGCTTATTCTCTCATGTAGCTCCTGCTGGTGATGTGTAATATCTGATTGAAATTAATATTTTTATCAGATTGAATATATTGATTGCAATCGATAAAAAATTTTTTGTGTGGAATGGCTCACATATTCACAGCTGTCGGCGTTCACGCGATTTCGCATTTGTAATACAGGTGAGTCAGTTTGCCGACAACGAAGGGTATTTTTTTTTATTCGTCTCACCTGTTTGCCGAATCAATAATACTGAAAAGCTCGGCAAACAAAAGAGAGAGCTCCGACAGTTTGATAACTCCTTTTATTTCGCTATTTTCTCGTCCTTTTTTTTCCTGTCCCGACGGCGGCCAGTTGGCGAAATTTAGATCTGCTGAATAATTGAGTAGACGCAGGCATTATTACGACGAGTGCTCGCTAGCACGCGATCTATTTGGATAATACACACAAGGCTGGATTAACGTTAAATTTATCTTGTCTCTCATATGCGACGAGCTCTATCTCACTTGTTTTCTAATTTGATTACTTGACATGTGTTTTCAAAAGAAACAACATTTTAAGAGCCTTGAAATGAAAAATAGACACGCACGTCTTCACGGTTTTTTTTCACGGGTGATTAATTTGTTCACTCAATTGAATTATACCAGCAAAGCATAGTGAAACAATTTTTTTTTTCATCCCCATGGACTTCTATATATCAACCATTCAATTCGCTTATCGTTTGAATATTTGAAAGAAACCTTTTTTGAAAAACTACCCGGCAGTTTTCAATAAACTCACTTGGGCAACAATAAAACTGACTGGAAAAAAAATTGACGTTTTGGCAATCGAAAACCACTCTATGGCCATTCGTATCCATTAAAAAAAAATAATCAATCCCCCTGGTGATAGACGTTTCTCTCTCTCTCGTGGAAGTTGATCAATCCCCCCACTGGCGAGATGTAAAAATTGGTTACACGCGTCACTCAAATATGCATCGCGCTCGAGTTTTGATTTACGAGGTGTGATGGAAAATTATTGCCGCCCCGCACTGGCTAGTCGAGATAATTCAAATGACGCGCATGTAGTAAAGTTACTGAGGGGGATAAGTGTCTTGAAGGAATCGGTTCAATGCCAAAATCTGTCTTTTGAAAATAATTATGCGTTCATTTCTCTATAAAGTTTTGGTAAGACATTTTTAATTTACGTTTATCAATTTCATCCCTTTGAACAACAAATCGCACAACTTTCTCCATACATCGGCAATATATTGTTTCATTAACAGACATTCCCCTTACCTTAATCTTGTACGCAAGCACGTCTCGCATACCACATTTACACTGATTACTATTTGAAGGGGAGGAGGAGGTGGAGGGTCGGTAAAAATAGCCGAAACGTGAGCAAACTGTCTTAAAGTCTCGGGCGCAAATAAGCAATTTTCAGCGTGAAAAACGCGCTTCCTTATCAGTATCTTATTGTCCGCATGTAATACACACGCGTCTCTCGGCTTTATTAACTTTTTTTTTCTTCTTTCGTCTTCCTGGCGAAAAACTGCTGCTACTGCTGCTGCTGCTGCGAGGGGCCTACATAAGCCGCATCAGAGGGGGTAGAGAAGCCGCACCGCAACCGGATAAACGCTCGGAATTCTATGAAGGAGAAGAAAAAAAAAAGAGGGAGAATACATCCCGGTTTGGCGCTTAACGAATCCCTTTTTTTTCTTTTCCTTCTCTTCCTTGACTTCTTTGCCTGCCGCGCGCTTTTGTTTCGACCGATCGACAATGCCGAGAGAGAGCGAGAGAGAGAGAGAGAGAGAGAGAGAGAGAGAGAGAGAGAGAGAGAGAGAGAGAGAGAGAGAGAGAGAGAGAGAGAGATGGAGCGCCGCTTAATTATCGATAATGAAAAAGAATCCGCTAAGCCGCGCGCTCGTATAGTCTGCGCGCATCATTGTGCGAATACGTTGGGTATTACCGCGAGTATATATACGAAAAGAGAGATTATTATTTGCTCGAAAGGATAAATGCATGTTTAACGCTGTTATGTGTATGTGTGTGTGTGTGTGCGGTCCGACGGGAATTTTTTTTAATTAACTCTGATTAAAGTGCGCGCATGAGTTATCCCACTTTGTGTTATTATGCTTTGTGTGCTTTTAAGAAAAGTGCCCGCGCGCGCGCGGATCTTCTATTTAATATTCCGGCTTTTTATGCGTTATTTTTCTACCGTACGGATACGACGAGAAAATAATTATTTTATGTACCGAAATGATATAACGAAACGTAATTTGATGGTTGCGTTCAACATTTTTTTTCGGGAAATTAATGCAGGTATGTTTCGTGTCTTTAGTGTTTCTTTTAAAAAAATTTACCAGGTCATGATAGCGAAGTTTTCAATCACTTCATTAGATTTCACTCACTAGCCGAGTAATTCAAGTTCCTCACAAAACTTTTAATTAAAAAAAAAACAAAGAAGAATCAGCCACTTGCATGTGCAGCGCGTTAAACAAAAAAATCATAAAACATTTTACGAGAAAAACAAGGAAGAAAAAAAAAGATCCTAGCCGACATCCCCGGTATGGCAAAAAGCACATTTCCTACCGAGACTCGTGCCGCGATACTTCATCAACGTACAAGCTATATTATACGCGCCGAAGATTGGCTGACGAAAGAGGAATATTTAGCCTCGTGTATGTTTGGGCAGAAAAAAAATATTTCGCGCCCCGACGCTAAGTTCCATAACCCCGTAAAAAAAAAAAGAAATATATTTTCACGACTTTAGCGTAAGCTCTCTCGGCAGGTTAGACAAGTGCATTAACAAAATAACGATAATAAAAATCTGAGTATACAGCATAGCCAGCGCGAACAAAGGAGTTTTCTGAATGATAATGAGAGGTGTAAGGCTCGCGCGCACGCGACGGATTGCTGCGAATGCCTTATCTTTTGCGGCATCGGCTATAGGAGAACGAGAATACGCAAAACCAAAAGCAAAAAAAAAGCACAACAGGAACGTCCGCAGCAGCAGCAGGCAGTTTTATTGGCGCAGGCTTTTTATCGTCTTCCGTGATCCGGAGATGGGAAACAAAGTTTATGCTCGGTCGGAGCTATTAGGCGCCCGCTGCTAAGCTAATGCGTGTCTACTTGGCTACACTTAAGTTTATGTTTGCTACTCTACTTTTTTTTTCTTCTTCTTTTTCTGCCTCCTTTCTTCCTTACTCTCTTTTAGTTTGCCAAGGCTTTCTGATGAATATTACTCGAGTGATTTTTCGCTAACGCAATGAAAGCCCAGTCGTAAAAATATACTTTGAATATGAGTAAAAGCACGTAAAGGTCTCGAACCGAAAGTCCAATGGTAATGTAGTTTCTGTGCGTTGTTTATTTTAATATAAGCTTTTCTAAGGACAAAGGGAGTAATCAGCTGAGCTACCTACGAAAATTATACAAAATCACTAATGCTAATTGTATAATGGACAAGATAATAATTGCTCGAAATTATTTCGTAATTACAATAATAATTAACTTGTCAAGACGATTCGCATGTAACCCGCCCAAGCCGATGTAATCTTTAAAGTTTCTCATAACAATAAACCCATTCGAAAAGTAAATCGCGCCCATTAACTTGGTTCTCGCTCTCTCGTTCCTTATCTCGCGCAGCAAACAATACGCGTTGAATATCATTACACCCTCTATACGTTTTAAACGCAGAGAGACGTCGGCCTCATCACGCGCCATTAACTAATCCCCGGTTGCCGAGCTTTCTTCCTGAAAAGGAGCAACAATACGTATATACATATTATACGTGAAGCAAAACTTGGCGTGTGCGCGCGCGCGTCGGTTTATCAGCCGATTCGGTCGCGTATAACAATTAATTCGGCGCGCCGGGAAACGGAAACGGAGCAATAAGCTCTATATATATATATATACGAAAAGCCGGTATATGTGTGTGTGTATAAGGTCAACGTCTCGCTTAACAAATCGATGCGCGCGAGAAAGCCAAAGCTCTTTTGTCGTTATCTCGGCGCGATGAATATGCAAATCGTGGATACGGCAGAGGTGTATGACTGTTTCTTAAATCTTTCATGTTTTCGTCAGGGTCGCGCTTTTTCTTTTTTTTTTTTTGTTTCTGCGAGCGCGGTTTGTTAACGAGTGGCGGAAGGTGTAGGTCCTCTCGCGCTCGCGCTAATGGACTTTAATGAGCGCGCGCGCGCGCACGGGCGACGGAATGGAGATTGCAACATGAGAATTTAATTATGCGCGCCCAAGCAACAGAATACAAAGACATGGAAACATGTGTCGGGTAATATTTTCATTAGTCTTTTCGCCCTGGCGCGCCACTGCCTTATGACTGCGCGCGCGCTCGAGAGCGTAAAGAACAAAAAAAAAAGAAAAAAATAAGCAACCGAGCGGGTGCAGACAGAAAGGTTTTATCAAGGCTCTTGTTTTATTTGTCATGAGATTTTTTTTTTGTTCTGCGAGGCAAGCTGCTGCTGCATATTTCGGACGACGCAGTTTATTCGAATATATGGAAGTTTGCATGAAGTAATTTAGAAAATAAAGAGCAAGAATGGATGACTTGAAAATGTTACTTTTTTAGATAAAAAATAATTTTGTATCAGTTCTCTTGAACTTGTTTTCATAAGGTACAAAAAACTACTCCATTCTACAGATGATAGATTACGTCGGATTATGCAAAATCAAACCACTTCATGAATAATACCCTCTCTTAATATAAGCGTTCCACTCGTTTATTATTCTTTCGGTTCCTCAGGCAAACTCCTCGATATCTCTCATATATCTCATTGCAGAAGAGGTCCTCGTCAGGCACAACAAAAAAAAAAGAGCCAGATAATGATACATTCGAGTATACGCGGAAGAATGACGCACTTTTTGCCGTCGATTCCTGCTAAAACTGTAATGGAGTGCGCTCGTCGTCGTCGTCGTCGTCAGAAACGCAACGCGTTTTTTTTCCTTCTTCCGTGCGACCGAAAGAATCGGAAGTGTATCATAAGTTAGCCTAGGACATGCCGCGCTCTCGCAGTCCATATTTCATGCTTTTGTTCGATTCTGTCGAGCATTATTTTAGTTTACGTCGAGAAATGCTTTTCGGCGTCGCTGCCGCGGTTTCGCCCACGATCGCTTTCCTCTTCGTTCTTCTTTTTTTTTCTCCTTTCTTTTTTTTTCGCGAGACTCGCGGAGAATTATGTCTCACTTCCTGACGTCTATATACATGAGCGCGCTTTCTCTCTTTCTTTGTGTTTTACTAATGTTTCTGTTATTAATGGTGTTGATAATGGCTATGGTCTTTTTTTTTTGCTTTGATCGGTTTGTCCTATGACGTATTGATTGTATATGAGAAATTCTGTATGGTTTTTTTTACTTGTTGTACTGCAGAGTACGATTATTTGATAGCTTATATATAAATATAAAATAGTGTATATTATGAGTGACGTTATTTACTAAAAATAATTGGTTTTAAAATCGAAATAAAAATGGAAATTGAATTTTCAGTAGTTAAAGTCGAAAATTGGTCAGGCATACTCACTAACAAAATATTTTCGTTGATTGTACTTATTTTTCAGAAGCATAAGGATATTTTTAAAAGGATCGCATATTTTAACGTATTCCACCCTCCTGCTCCAATCAGCAAAAAGATTTGTCTGAAATATCGGCAAAACATTGAAATCATAAAAAAATATAACATCGACAAAGCCCCCTAGCAGCGTTATTATTGAGCGAAAAGCGTTATAAAAGAAACATCTCATTTCAATGCATCGCATCCATCTGCATCTTCCTAGCGCTTTTCTCGAGCAACAAAGTGCAGGAAAGCGCAGGGTCCTCCCCTCCCCCTCGAACAATTCCGCTTGCAAGTGCACACAATACGCCTCGACTAAAAAGAGCAGAGAGAGAGAGCGAGAGAGAGAGAGAAAGCTATTGTCGCTCATGCAGCGTTGCAACTGGCATGAGATATTGTACATAAAGCATTGCGCGAAACCAGAGTCTAATTGGCCTGCCTTATGACGAATCTTGCAATTAAACTCCCCAAAAAAAGATGCGCTACGCCGAATTAGCTCGTTTCCTTGCAACGGAAACTGGAAATCCGAAGGGACTTCCTCCTTGCCGAGCTTAGCCGAGGTTCTGTATACGTATGCTACGTTTTGCTCTTTATCGTTGCTTCTTTTTTTTATGTTTCATTTCGCTTTGGGGCTCTACGCTGTTGTCGCTTCTGTGTATGTGTTGCTCTTTTGTAAACTGCCGCTTTGTTTTTCGTTTAATTATGCCGTTTGCGAGTGCATGTCGTCGAGCGGTTTGCATGCGTGGGCGCTTCGTGTCTTCATTTCGAGAAATATTCTCTGCTAATAATCTTAGCGAAACATACCGCATTATTCTCAAATTGTTCGCGAGCTTTCTAACAGGATTTCTGAAATTCCTTTCATAAAGTAAAAAATTCTTCTTTCATTTGAAATTTCTCTTAATCCTCCAAAATACAATATATGAGCAAATCCATTTTCCAGCTCGCCGAGCATTCACCGCCAAAACATCAGTTTCCTCAGGCAGCACGAACTCCCGAATCAGCGCCACATATTTCCCCGTCCGCGCATATAACTCGCAAGCTCATACATCCGAGAGAGCGAGCGAGCTTATAAGCGTATATGTGCACACGTGGCGGGCGCACAGCAGCAGCAGCAGCAGCAGCGCTGAGTGGCACTTTAAAGTATTTTCGGTAATATAACGTTGACTTATGACGATATATTCTCTGGGGACGCTTTTGAACGCTATACATGTATATATACCTCAGCGCGCGCTCGCGCGAGTATTGTGTTCTCTTTCAGAGGACAAATGATTTACAGCGAGCTTCCCCCGCGAAGAAAGACGAAGAAGAGAAGAAAAAAAAATTCTGCACGTAAGGGGTTGCGTATATAGTTGCGCGGGAGGAGAGAAATAGATGTTTAGTCAGACGTGAAAGGGAAAATGTCGCGAGCGCGAGCGTCGGGGACCTCGATATGCCTTGAGTATTACATATTTATGGGCTTCTCTGCTGTGCCTGCGGGCGACGAATTTCAACCAAATCACAGCTTTCGTGTGTGTCGTGCACATAACGTGCATATACTTGTACCTACTGTGACGTTGAATTTTCTTTTCGTTTTGTCCCTCAGGCGCCTCGTATAAGCGTGCGCGCGATGCTTCTTTTCTCTATTGTCAAAATTGTTTTTTTTTATTCGGTTTTGCGCGAAGGGAGACTGCTACTCTGTTTGCGGGAAGAAGTTTCTTATTTGAAAATATTTGGTTAGCATACTGTTTTATATTCGATTAGATTGCGTAATGAGGTACGAAATATATTTAAATTTATCGAAATATATGGCAAACGGATAGAGCGTTGTGAGAAATAATAATTTGTTAATTCGGAATGCATTTATATTTTTAGCTGGAAATAAAAATACTAAATAATTAATTTCATTTAAAGCAATTTAAATAATATTTTTTTCGATAGAGTAATATTAACTTGTATTAAAATAACATGTATCAGCCGTTACCGTGCAAACGCTTTGGTTCAAAATATCGACGTCGATTTGTGCTGCCACCTGATGCAACTCCAAAGAACTAATACGCTAGAACGAGAGCTGAAAAGACGTATTATATGAGTGATTGAATTATGAAATAAAAAGATTTCACGTAGCTTTTATATAGTATGTACATTTGTGTTCATAGATATTATATTCTGTCATATCAATGATAAATTTTTTTAATTGCTTTTAAAAAATGTAGTAATGAACAAGTTTATAACATTGATACTTACATTCAGATAACAAAACGTACACACATCTCACTGTTATTAATTCATCATTCTATTTAATGATAAAATCAGCAGTGAAAAATACCGATGTAATAAACTATTATTTGATCATCGGATAAAACATTTTTTTTTTCATCGATTCGCTCATAATGCACTCGAAACTCTGGCTTCTCTCATTCTTATACCCCGTTTTTTTGTTGGCCTTGCGCTCGCGTAACCACTTAGTTGAGATAACAAAACAAGAGCTTTTCTGTGCGTTTGTGCGCGCGGGTGTGTGTGTGTGTGTATGTGTATGTGTGTAAGGGGGGAGGGGACAGAGAGAAAGTCTATCTAAGCCTTTGGAAGCTTGGCGTGTAGTAGCAAAAGAGTAGTAAAGCAAGCGAATCGCAGCTTCGCTCTTATCGCCGCAATTGAGAGCATCGCTGCCAGATATAAATATAACTACTTTATACAAATACGTTTGCGTGCGCGGGGCGCCACTACTATCGCGAGAGACGCTCATAAACTTCCACCCGAATCCTAAATTTTTCTCTCCGAGAGCAAAAGCTTTGCGGCCTTATCTCTTCAGCGCCGATTGTATAAACGAAAAAACTGCTCTCTCATCCTCTTTCTCTCTCTCTCTCTCTCGTGCCACAACTTTCTTATTCGCTTGATTTATCGCGCAATGAAGAAGTCAACGCAGAGCTCGACAAAATATTTTTCTCTCGCGAGATTTCTTGATTGAGATTACAGGGAGCAACATTTTGTAGAGTTATTAATTATAGATTGTCAACTTTTATATAAAGTGTTTAAATAAATTTTTTCACTTATGTCTTTTTCACTGATCAGATAAAAATTGTATATTTTAATATACGTTTTGAAAATTTTTTTACAAAGCTATATTAATCAACTAAATATTTTGTTATTGTACTTGATGACGTTTCACAGTGCTCTAAAAGAGAGGAAAATACAACAAAGTGGGGCAATAAATAAAATATAATTAAATTAGTGTCGACGAAACGTAATAATCAGTGATCATTGAAACGGTAATTTATAGCAGAACACGTGGACAAAGTTTCAATGGGACATTATAAAATTCGTTGCACTCGGCCAACGACACAATCGCATCGAACGTCATATCCTCGCAGTCGGAAAATCAGCCTTTATCGACAAACATTTTTCACGGAGCTCTTAACGCGATTAGCCGCACAAGGAGTCTTTACATTCTATGATTTTTGACACTTTTGCCTCCATACATATACTGTCCACAGTCAAAATTGCCAGATCGCGGAATTTACGAGGTCATTATATGAGCCGATCGAGGGGAGAGCCGGAAGTGCTTAGCCCCCGATTTCTCCTCGTGGTTTTCCGATTCGCCTCGGATACTTTATACATATACGCGCGACCCTCGAGCGAGCCGCGGGGGTCAGTTCGTATTATATATAAGCGGGGTGGACGCGCCGCCATATTACATTGAATATCGAATGCTCAACTTTTCTTTATACGTACATATAGATGGCGAGCGCGCGAAAACAATGAGCCCGCTTCTTCTCTCTCGTCCCCCGCATATACATATATACGTGTATATATATACTCGTGCGTCCGACGATTCACGGAAGATTAATTAGCCGGCTTAGTTGAGCGCGATTTACACTCTTTTGAGGGTGAATCGTGTATTTATTAGGCTTGGACGGGTTTAATGGTTGAGCTGTCGTCGTATATTACCTTTTGATTCTTCTTTCAAATGATGATCGATGCTGTATGGCTGCACTCTGTAAAAAGACTAAACATATGCGCGATTTCAAAGCATTTCATACTAATATATTCATACTAATTGACTGTAACTCATGCGGTATTAAATTACAATAATACTAATTTATGTACGAGAATTGATCAATTAAAAAAAATTATCTTGACAATAACATATAATTAATTCAAAAACTCACTTTGTTGAGAAACAATTATCTCTAAAAAAGGATTTTACAAAAGATTTTTCTTCGTTTTTTACATAAAAAAAAAGATTTGGAAAAATTAGATGTATACTTTCTAAACGGCTGATGTTTTTGCAAAATGGAAAAATAATACATACGTCTATACATACATCTGCATAAAAACAATAATTCATTTCTTCGCGGATCATTACGATTATCACACCGAATGACTGGGTCAGTATCTCAACGAGTCGGTCGTCATCGTGTAAGTGCGCACAAAAAGATACATAAACTATCTCGGTGGACACACTTAAGCGAATTAACGTTGCGAGCTCTCACAATGATGAAACGTACATCATATATATATATATATATATATATATATATATATCGCGCTCATCGCGTTTCCCGAAATCTACATGCGGCGCGTAGCGCGAAAATTTATAGGCGGCCAATATCTAGCGGGTGGTGGGCAAATACACATAGACGTCGAAAAGCGCGACGAATTTTCGCTTCTATATGTGTGTGTGTGTGTGTGTGTGTCTATGTGGACTAGGGCCCCTCGGGGCGCTATTAGCACACCGCTCGAGTGGCGTTGAATGGGATATCGAGTGCCTCGAATATCAGGTTAGTCGGGGTTTTTATTGCTGCCGGCTGCCGCGGCGGGACGACATACACATACACACACACACACACACATACACACACACGCACTCGCATTTGCCGATCGAGCAGAAAGAAAATTGACTATTGTACTATCGCGCGCGAGCCGATGAATTATATAGATCTCCGTGGACTATTCCGAGGGTGAGAGATAATATTCGACGCGCAGGCGAATTATGACAGTACTAAACGTAAATTATTTTTTTTCTATCGCTTTCTCTCATTCTCTCTCTCCCTCTCTCTGCTGTTTCGCGGCTTTATATGTGGGCGATCCACTGCATAGAGTATTGTCGTTTTATGTAAAAGTAATTCGCTCTGTCGTCATCCCCTCGCGTATATTCTGTAATCACGGTTGATCTGAAAAAAAAAATTATTTTCTGTATGTGAATACTTGCGAATATATTGAAATTAGCGCTATATAGCTTGGAATATATAGACGTGCCTTGCGCCTTTCCCCCGATCTTCTAACTCAAGCCAAAAATTTATCTTCGAAATTACAAAATCCCTGCTCACCACTTGTATACACTTGCTCATATAGCTCACGAGAGCTATGATAAATAATTCCGGTACAGCACGGCGCGAAAAGGGGTATATACGTATACACGCGCCGAGAGAACGTGGCGACGTGGAAAATTCAATTCGCGCTCCTAAAAGCTTCTGCTCTTGGCTCTCTCTCTCTCTCTGGTGCAAAGTGAAAATCCTTAGCTCGGGCGCTTAATCTTCGTAGCCGTACGATGCCTTACGCCAGTCGAAAGCCGGAGATGAATTAGTAAAGAAGATATCGAGCCTCCGAGGCATCTCTGCTCCCTCCCCCGCGTAGCGTGAAATACGTAACGCGCGCGCGCCTTGCAACCCATAAGTTTTGGCCTTTGTGCTCTCGCGCGTATATTACAAGGTGAGCGTTAGTCTGCCTCGTATAGTTTAGTTTATAGTGGTAGGTATATGTATATGTATACGGTAGCCCGTAGTGTATCTTTGATGATGAGAGAATTGATCGGCGCAAGCTCTGGCAATTAAGCTAAGTAGCATAGCTGCTGCTGCTGTTGCTACTACTGCCGCTGGATCTATTGTTCTGATGAATACTTGATTAGTTGAATTATTCTCCTGTGCGTGGTTATATTATCCACTATTGAAGTTATTTCATGAAAAAAGCTATTACAATTATTTATAGCTCTATTGGAGAAATTTACAATGTATTGCTCGTGTATTGTTTCAAAGAACATTATACAATTCACGAGCATCTCACAAAGACAGAGATGAATTCTCAGTGATTTGGCAACAAAAAAAAAGGAAAGAAAAATAAAATAAATAAAAGAAACAGAAACGTTATCCGTTACACGTGCTCTGCGGGATTAGCTGTTTACCGAGCGACGATAGCAAGCAAATACCCAACAACAGAGTCTCTATAGGGCTAAGGTACACACATACATACGCACACAGGCAACATCGGCTTTTCCGCGAGCGCCTGCAATTACGTGATTAAGGCGCCTCGGGCGGGCTGCGAAGGGCTCAACTAAAAGCACGTACTTACGACTGATCTCTTCCACGTCCTCCGTAGCTTCGCGTCTACTCGCGCTTATGTACTATATTGTATATAATTTGCCTGGCGTTTAATTGCCAAAATTTCAGTTTAGCGCAAATTAGCTGAATAATTCAAGCAGTACAAGGAGAGATGTATCGAGCAACGACTTCCTGGGAGGATAATCGGGTTTATACGGTCGTCATTATCGGAATTATTTTTTTCAATTATGCATGACACGCTCGAGCGACTAAATGGAACTTTACGATATGACTTTTACAGGGGATTTCGTTGTTTGCCGGTGCTATTGCTTTGGGTTTCGTTGAGATTGATGTAATGACGTAATTAATTGGTTTATGGGGGTATTTGATTTTCAATTAAGTCGAGCGACGGTTACGCTTACTAAAAAGTTGTCATACCAAGTGGTTAATTAATTAGTTAATAATGTATTTTTGTCTTTTCTTGATTAAAATAGTACATTTTGTTCCCTGAAATTGTATTATATCTACAAGCAAAAAGAAAACTCTTTACTTACTTCCTTTCGCAACAAAGTTATCTTTTCTCATCTTCGACCGGCAAGCAATTCTAATCCAATTCTTATCAGTCGAATCATCCCCGAAAATAAAGTATCACCATCCAGCAAAATAGAATTGGAAATTGAATCTCCGCGCGTCTCGATTCATTCCTCATAGACTAGCTCGCATCTCGCTCTATATATGCACACACACAGACACACAACGCGAGAAAATCCACTTTTGTGCGCGACGAAGCAGCTACTGTGTGTATGCGCCGCGTGCACTTACGGGACGTACAGTATATAGTTCAATACGTATAGCTCGAACTGAAAAGAGATAGGGAAGATGACGCGCGAGTGGAAATTCGCGAGTCGCTTTCCAGTCGATGGCACGTGTATATGCCTGCCTCTGACATATTGCACCCGAAAAGTCATACGTAGATATACTCCATTCGTATTCAAATGAGGCGGCAGCACGCGCTTCTCGTTTTCGGTGAGTGGAAAAAAAAAATTTTTTTTTCACGTGTCGATGAGAAAAAGAGAGAAAGAGGAACGATTGAGAGAATAAAAAAACGTCTAGGAGTGATTGAGTGAGCGAGATTGCTGAGGTATTGAATGAGCAAGGGGGGAAATAGAGATGGAGGTAAAGAGAGAGAGAAGTTTAGTTTGCTCTGGGAATGTTCAGTGCGAACTCGATCGTTTCTTTCGTAGAGAATCGATCGTTCGTTTTTTTTTTGTTATCCGAATGAGTGCGATTGCTACGAGCTTGCTTTAATTGAAATGGAGCTTTTATGCGATGACCAGGTTGATTGATTGACAGGAATAGAGTAAAGCGAGCTATATGGTTTTTTCTTTTTTTTTACTATTCAATCAGTCGCTCTGTTCATTTCGAAACATTTATTCAACGTTTCTTTCACAATTACTTATACTCGTACTAATTTTTTTATTTCCAAAAAAGTTGAGCTTTCTCATAAGTTGTCCCATCGGAATTATTAAACATTCTTCCAATTGTCGAGCGCAGCGAGCAATATCAAAATGAAACTTCAAACCTTTACGAAAGGACGCATTGCGTGTAAAAGTCACAAGGCCAAAGGCAACAATTCCCTGCGCCGCTAGTAGATGAAAATCCATGTCCAAAATCTCTCAAAGGCTAAAAGGAAATAGCAGTATCTCGAGCCCGAGCGAATCCTTTATAAAATTCGGGTGCGCGATGAGCTCTTCGAAGCGGCGTCGCGTAAAAGGCAGCACTTCACTTTGTCGTCGTCGTCGTCGTCGTCGCCTCTCCCCCTTTTTCTGGCGTGGAATTCCGCTTATAAAACACAAAGGCTCGCCGGAACGATTTCGTGAAATCCCTCAAAAACGATACACTTTTAGCCGCTCTCGCCTCCATTACGTTAATGAAGAAAGTCGATGACGACGCCGCCACCACCGCCACCGCGCTTCCGAGGAATTTATTGCCCGCGCGAGAGCTTGACGCTACTCGCTTCGCAAAATTCTCAAGGATCGGCTTTTCCGCAATTGTTTCGAGCGAGATATTTACTCGTTTCTAAATTTCTTTTTATTTTGTTTGAAAAGAATAACGAAACGTTTAAATGAAAGTTATTCGTGATTGCTGCGTTGAAGCATTGACAACAGTTCATAAAATTCACATTCGAGTATCATTTTAAGGATCTCAATAGAGCAAGCATATATATCTCAACTGATTGTTTCCTTCTAAATTGAAACAGCCATGTTTCATCGTTCACTATCAGCAGTTCTATACGACTGCCAAGCTTTTATCGTCCGGTAGCTCTTTGGGCCTCGACTTCATATTAACTTTGCCCGGTGAAAGGATCTACTCCCCGAGGTAGTTGCGCGCTCGTGCTATAAGTCGCTTAAATCTTGACGAAAGCGACTATATATATACGATCTTCAATTCCCCCGAGGGGGATGCAGGAGCTTCTTGCGCGTTGCTCCGAAAAGAAACTTATTATACCCCGTTACTGTGACCTCTCTCTCTCGCTCTCTCGCGAAGGAGTAGACGGCCATCAAACGGAGAGACGAGACACTTCTCATTTGCGCCAAGAATAGGCGAAACTTTAGCTACAGTAGTGGGGGATTGAATTTTAGCCGAGTGGACGAGTTTTGCCTATACGAGTCGAGTTTATGTGCTCCTTCGACGTCTATACAATTTTCCAGGTTAATGAAGACTCGACGTTGCATCTTTTTTATGTTTATAGTGCACTTAGTGATAATTAATTTTTTTCATGCCGCTAGTTTCGCTAATAGAAAAAATTTGATTATTTTGTTATAATATTCAAATCACGAATATAATATAACTTTTACCGAACATTTTTTTATACAAACAAATAAAAAATTTGAAGCTTCCTTAAAAAAAATAACAAAAGCAACCCTTTGTAACAACATGAACAAGAGACTTTCGTAAAACACGCAAGCTGCAGCCTCCCCGTTGAATCAAGCCAATCTCGTGAAAGAGCCGCGCGCGTGTGCCGCTATACACGTACACGTCGTTGGCGCGGTAAAAATCGTCTCCTTGTCGGCGACGAGCGAAGAGGGTCCTAATTAATGGCGTAGGGCCACTGGCACTGACACGTTTGCATTGCAACCCCTTGAATTGTCGCCACCCTCTTTCTCTCTCTCTCTCTCTCCTTTTAATTTTTTTTCTTCTCTAGGTAGTCCACTCCGCAAATATACGGCCAATTATACCTCTAACGAGCCGCGCAACTTTTGGAGTTCCGATTAAATAGAGAGCCCACCCCCGCTAATGGATGATCCTCGGTGTAATGCAGTTCTGTGTACATACACGCAATCGCGTCCCTACTCTCTCTCTCTCTCTCTCTCTCTCTCTTTTTCAATTGTCTTTCTCTTCTTTTTTCTCATCTCCACGAGAGACACAGCGCCTGATGTAGGTACAATTGGCCAACAAAACGAGCGTGTAAGGACGAATCGTGCAAGACAATGAAGATATACTTGAGTGGAAAAACAAATATAGAGCTTGCAGCGTACGCAGTTTTACAGATGAATGAGAGGCGTGCGGAGACAACTTAATTAAATTCTACAGTACTTCAGACATCGAAAGCGCCTTAATTAAAAAATGTTTCCTTTGATTTTCTCATTATAAGCGCTATAATTGTTATGCGTAATTATTTATCTGTAATGCGTGATGTACTTCAAGTTTACCTGTCGCGTATATAGTACATTTAATGTACAGTATATAACTCAGGGCGTTCGACAGATCTTGGCAAACAGACGAGTAGGAAACACAAATTTCCACTCAAGCATGTTGATTGATCGCCACGATGCAAATCACACACTCGCGCCTACTATACACGCACGCGAAATCGCCTTCTTGTGTGTGCGTGTGTGTGCAAGAAATTTATTCGCGGTATATATACACGTATACATACAGTAATATGTAAGATTAATGGAGAGGATTTGCCGGGCAATTTAACGCCGTTAATCATAGAGAGTATGAGCTGCTGTGTGTCCATCCTTAGGCTTTCCCACGCGTCACCTGTCATCCACCCGCCCACCCCAAATCTTCAAACCGTACTATACACACATACCGTGTGTATGCTATATATATATATAGGCTATATACAATGGCGCTCGAATACGGTATATACAATCGCAAGGATCAATGTACACATACGCACGCACACGGAGCGCGGCTATTCATGTGCGTGTCCCGTGAATGCAAACATCGTGGAGTGGCCACTCGCGAAATTGTTGTCAACGACTAACGTCATTGTTTTTTTTTTCGTACTCGAGCTCTCCAGAAAAAAAAAGATAGAATATGCCTGCCCGCGAGCAAACGAGAAGTCAGTAAGTCCGCGCGGGTAATTGCGAGCTGCTACCTCTCGTATAAACATATACATGTAGGCACGCGACTCGAGAATCGACATATGGCCAGTTTGCGCTATTCACCGACCGCGACGTCATTATGCCGCAATGTCGCGAGGATTGACGCTCATTTACTATTGTCGTGCACGTCATGAAGATGTTTTCTTTTTTTTTTCAGTCGAGAGTGTTTTCGAGTGTACAGTCCCGCTTGTGTCGTTTGAATACGCGCGTGGGAATGAAAAAAAAAATTTTTTTCTTTATTGGTCGCGTGGACTCTCTTTTGATTATTTTTTGATTGAGATGGCGGGACTAGATTACAGTTTCGTTGTTGTAGATCACATTTGATTGAATTGCAATTGCAATAAAAAAATGTTTCAATCATTATTCTTATATCATAAATATATGTTGAAAAAGGTCTGTTTTTACTTTTGTTTACAGCAGCTTGAATACTACAATCGAAATAATATTTTTCGCAATTCTCTCATCCTCTTTAGCGAACAGTGCGATAATTCGAGAAAGTCAAATGGAAAGTTCTTCAGATTCGCGAAGAGTAAACAGGATGAAAGATATCGCCCAGAATTTTTCTCTTCTTTTAAAACGCGATTAAGATAACACGAAAATAGACAATTAATTCGTAGCGATAACGACACTCAAATAGTCTTATCAAACACAATTCCGAAGTGCTATCCCCAAACTAATATTATATATACAAATCGAATGTACACACTGTAATACGAAACTAAACACTTGAAAGGTATAATTGCGTCCGACGCAACGCGCGGATGCTCGACGTGTATTATAAGAGCGCGAGAACCCTTATCAAAGGTAATGGTCAGTCTCAATTAATCAACAAGTTTGAATAGCAAAACACTACCCTCTCGTGGAGGATAGTTTTCATGCCGCATGTGTGTGTACTCTAACTTTTATCCAACCCATCACCCTTCACTTGTATGTGTATATACACTCAACCGTCCGCGAAAATCTAGCGCCGCCGACATTGAAGATGTATTAGACGCGAGTAGTCGCCGCGAGTCGGGTTTAAAAGCAAATAGCTTGGAGGCTTTGGAGGAAGCTAACGTAATTGATTGCCACGCGGTCGCTCGTATAGTTACGGATCCCTAATGCGACGCGTTGTATACGTGTATATGGTGGATATTGATTATCTGACATTTCGCTGCTCGAGTGAGCGAGTGTTACTGTCTGGCGCCTTGCAAGATGCGACGCGACGTTTGTCTGATGTAACGCTTTGTTTTTTCACTCGCTTTTCCGGAGCGAAACGTTCGATCTATTATTCAACCATGGCGCGCCAGGGATATTTTGTACGAAAAATAATTTACACCTGCATTGTTTATAGCGGTTCGGACACTCGTTTCGTTATTTGTATAAATAACGTGGAATATATCGGATAACTTTTTTTTTTCGGTAGCAGATAGAAAGAAAAAAGTGGCAATATACGTACACACGCAGAATCGTTATCGCGGCGAGACGATAAATAAATTCGCCACGCGATGTACCCACAACTCTTCTTGTGCCTCTGCAGCGCTAGCCACGCGGATAATATATACGCTGCAAAGAGCTTGCAGGCGTCGCGCGCACACACCCTATCGCCGATTTCGCGCGACTTTCTTTTTCTCTCTTCACGCCGTTGTCTCTGTTTATTTTTTTTTCTTCTGTTGCGCGCTTCGTACGAGTGATGTATATGCACTCGCGCTGAAATCCGCTGTTATGGTCTGCAAACGCATTACTTTATTTTGCGTTTAATCGTATTTTAAATTTTCGTGTCACGTGACATTTTAATTTTTAAAAAATAGCATGCTTTTTTATATAAGATTATTTTTCTGAAAGAATCCTTTTATTTTATTTTGTTCCTTTCAATTTCAGTACATAAGCAGCAAACTATTCAATAAAAAAATGACAAGTTTGCAACAAAAAAAATCTTCGAAATATTTGCCGTCTAGGTCCGTGTCAGACAAGCCCGGGCAGCCAAAAGGGCCATTCGTGCACTATCGCCTGGCACGAAAACGGCCGGGGCTGTAAATCAGTTCGGCGCATCGGAGGTATTTCGGTTAAATGACACATGAGTGTACGCGAGCGCGCGCGAGTTCTATCTTTCTCTCTCGCTCTCTCTCTCTCTCTCTCTCTCTCTCTCTCTCTCTCTCTCTCTCTCTCTCCGGCCGGCTGCCACTGTATATATATATATATATATATATATATAGTAGTACACGCCGTGCATATGTGTATATGTGTGTGTGTGTGTGTGCGCGAGCAGAGAATTGAATGCGACGCATTGTCCGGCTTAGCCTGACCGTAGGATATTGCCGTGGCTGTGCGAGGGGTGAGAAAGAGAGAACGGAGAATCGCTCGGAGGGTGAACGATAAAAAGACGCTTTATTTAGTTGTGCAAGTTAATAATGTTTTATAATCGAATAAAAGGGGTTTAGCTCGCTGATGTTTAATAGAATAACTCGGCTGGATTTCGAGCACTCTTTTTTTTTCCTTTTTTTGATCGAAATTCATTGGATAGCCTGCGGATGGGATTTAGCTTACCAATTACTGTACGGAAGAGAAGTTATTTTTTCTTCTTCAAAAATCTCAACAGATACACATGCAAATGTGAATCATCATTTCGAAATAATTGGGAAAAAATAGTTGATCAAAGTGAAATACGATTAGCTAAAGCAAGTATGTAATGCGAAGCAAATTACTAAAATTAGTGGCTTTAACTTCAATCCATAGAGCTTAAAAGTGTAAAATTCAATAAAAGCAATTTCAAATCTAGACCTTATGTGCAGTCATACATGATCTAAGTAGCAGTTATATTCTACTAAAAAAGTGAATCCTGCTCCATTTGACTGTATTTTATCGGAAGTGCATAATAAAGCCACAAAGTGAAATCGTTCACCGCTAATAATATTCGTCACAGCTTCTTCCTTTTGTGTGTTTATACCAAATATATACGTAGGACAAAGCTCGCGCGCGCAAATACGATCGTCATTCACTGCTTATTTCCTGAGATGTTATACCGTAACGCAATCGGAGCACAATCGCTCGCTCTTTTGGCGCGCAAATAATAAAAAGGAAAAAAAAATACGCATACACGGGGAAAAATAAAAATGACACAGGCGGATTGAAAGAGAAAGATTCCTTGCCACATTCACGCTCATTTGCCGTATCGTCACGCGTCTTATCGAGATTTATCGCGCGCGCGTCATCTTAGCCCATAATTCAACGTGGGCCCTTCTGTTTTTTTTGCTATGCAAGCTCGCGTGGCTACTATTTCGCGAAACACGAGTCCTTTCTTCGCGCGTGAACGAAAGCAAAAAAAAAAAAAAGAGCAGTGAGAGCGAGAAAGGAGTGCCTTCGAAAGTGAAGAAGGGAATTCGGAGCTCGATGTGACTGGTGAATGCTCGCGCCCAAAACGCCTTTCAGGTCCGTGTAATTTTATGGCAGTCGTTTTACAACGCGCGACATCTCGTAATTTGAGACTTGCGCGTGTGATGCACTTCTTAGCGCTTTGAGTTATGCCTCTTTCGTGCTTAGCAGTGTGCTAAAGGTCAAACATGATTAATGATTTTTTTTTCTACTTTCGTACGATCGACAACCATCACTTTTTTTTTGCTGATTGAAATATATCTCTGGATGTAAATTAAGCTTTCAAATTATTTGAAAAAAAAAACATTGTACAAAAGTTTGCAAGTTATCTAAAAAATTTTTTGTTTTTACGTATGGAATACGATAAATATGTAAATTTTTAGCGAGATCGAAAAAATCAACGACTCATCGCAATCGTTATAGCCACGGCAATTAATCCCGAATCCTCGTTAATCCTTCTCATTCAAGTCTCCTTGCCGTCAATTTTTCTCCCTATTATACGGCTGTCCATGTCGAATTTCCACATACTGTCTACACTCCCCAGCTTAAGCTCTCTTTTTTTGCCACCGCGATTTTTGGCCATCCGATACATCTTCCGCGTGCGCAGAAAAAAAAGAGAGAGAAAATATAACGTGGACGCTCTGATACGTTATTGCTTTTCTTGTCTCGAAGCTCATAACGAAGGGCCAGGCGAGTTTTATGGGCTGAATGCACGTGGGGATTGTCTCCCACGAGCAGGAGGGACTTCTTCTTCCCCCCTGCGCGATGAATGAGGGAAAGAGTCCGAAAGCTATGGAGTTGGAGTGAGAGAGAGAGAGAAGGAAACGCGTGTAAGGGAATCGCGTAATGAGTCTCGCAAAATTTAGCTACTGCCGATTGTCGACGCTCACTCTTGCGTTATGCTTTAACGGTGCGTCCAGTGTGTCCAGCTTCTCTCTCTTTTATTTTTTCGCTTTATGCTTTTTCGTGGATGAATCTTTTGTTTGGCTGACCCATCCCCCTTCACGTGATGCAGCATATTAGTCACTTTTAATATTTTCTTCGCGCAATTTGTTAACATCATAATTTTTTAAATATTTTAAAAATATATTTCAATGAAGCATCAAGGATCAAAAAACCTCTTCTGCGCGGGGCTATTTCGTAGAAAATTTTTTCCCGAACATGTAGACGCCGCGTAAAAATTCTTCGATATATCCTCGAGCAAGGAAAAAAAAACGTATCAATCCTTAGTGTTATGCGCGAAGAAAACATAAAAATTGAAAGCCAGTAGTGCTTTGCAAGGCCGCATCTCGCTCACCTCTCGCGCGCGCTGACATTCTTCAACTGGCAGAATCTACTCCTTTTTTTTTTCTTTTAAACCCTCCATCCATCGATGCATGATCGCGTCACCCTTTTTCTCGCGCCTCTCTCTCTCTCTCTTACCCTCTTCATCCTTCGAATGGCCGGTGATAAATTTGCGACGGTTACTGCCTCTCGATGGTTTAATGCAGGGGAACGGAATTGAGTAGCTACGCCGCGACTACGACACCGATCTCGCTCAGATAGATGTGTGTATATATGTATATATACACACGTACTGAGAGAGAAAGAAGGAAAAAAAAGATAACGACCGCGTTGTAGTGGGAGAAAAATAAAGGCGATTTTCGGGAAGCTCGCGAAGAAGAATTGCACGGCAGTATATACACGATCGTTAAGATTGCTCTCTCGCGACGAGACGCCGAAGAAAGCAGTTTCAGATAGCGCTCCGCGCGAGAGGCAACTATTTACTCCGAGGAAGTGCACGTCTGCGAGTCTTTATTTGTCGTGTAATAGGTGTATATGTGTATCGGCGTGCGCGTAGAGAAAATTGCTGATAGTGCTGATTTTTTTTATTGTCTTCCTTTTTGCTCTCGATATATTTATTTTTTTGTAAATTCACCATAATTTTCTAAAAAATAATTCTATTGCTCACTACGATCTCCCTTAGTTTTTCTGGACAATTATATACACGGAAAGAGTCGCGAATAAAATCTAACTGTATATATTATTGTCTACACGTATAGTTATACGTCTTGCGCGCAGATCGGAAAGCACTTTGGGGGGCCTTTTGTTAGTCGCAAATGAGTTTTCATCATTGCGCGAAACGACCGCGCCTTTAACGTCGGGGCCTCTTTATTACTCGCCATTACTACCGTTACTCCGTCGTGCCCTGCAGGCAAAAGATGCGCGCGAAATTGACTCGCACGCTGCAGCTGATTACAGATAATTGTGCGGTGCGCATTTCTATGTATGTGCAAGTTGCTTTTTGGGTGGAAAAAAAAAGAACGGCGGAGATCCGGCAACTGCCATTTATCGTAATACCGCTATTTTCCTGATTGTATACGGCAATAAAAATCTAGCTCTTCAAATTTGAATCCAAAAGCGACCTGAAAATTTTCAGCTAAGATTAGTCTACTTTGATTGTTTTCACTTCGAATTACTCATGCACGAAAAAAATTGTTGTACCGTTGTAAGATGGATATTCGTTCTTCCTCGAAAATTTTTAATCCCTACAGATTTAAGTCAGAATTGGACATTCGCAACCGTGAATCGGAAGGGACATCCTTCAAGCTACTACCACGTATACAACTTTTTTTTTCCAAGAAATCACGTCCGATTAGAGCGCGACGGCAAGCCCCGCCTTGAGAGACGGTGTCCATCGAGGCGAACTCGATCGCGTCGTCGCCGTGGCGATCGGATAAACGAGTGCAATGGTTTTGACGTGGAGTGGACTTCGGCTCGTAATCCATTGTGCTTGGTGCCAATTAAACGATGCTACCATGCGTGCAGAGAGTCAGAGAGAGAGAGAGAGAGAGAGAGAGAGAGAGAGAGAGAGAGAGAGAGAGAGAGAGAGAGAGGAGCTCCAGCACAGGAAACGCGAGGATAACCGCTGATTGGGGAGCATCTGGACCTCGGACGTCGCGGCAATTATCGTACGGGCTTATACTGTTCTCCGCCCGTGTAAATGTATAGGTAGGTACGCGGGTGGACTAATACAAATGTGTAGATAGATAGATATATATGCCATGCATTGTACGTGTGCGCTTGTGTGCATGCGAACAAAGTCACATAATTATCGGCTTGCCTCGGTAGGAAGCATAATGCACTGTAGATGATCATTTTGTCTTATCAGTGCGGTCTGCTATGCACTGTGCGTTGAGTGCAGGTAGATGCTAATAATTAGTCGAGAATGTAAAATTTGAATGCGTATTAAAAGTGATTAACAATAATCGTGATCTTTCGATCAGTTTTCGAAAGAAATTTCACCAACGGTTATTTATTTCTCAATACCCCATTGTTCGTTATTTAGGGCAGTTCTACTACAATTATTGATTAGGATTCCGTCAATTGATTTTTCTTATATATTTTACTGTAGAAATTTTCTTAGCGAAAAGGAAGAGCGTATACTTTATGGATCGTTCGGCAGCAGTGTGTACACACAGCAGTCGTATATATAGTAGAGCCCGATAAGAGAAGACGATGGGTCAGCATATCCGAAGCCTGCACTCGGTATATCGGCAGCCAGTTGAGCGTTAAACGCGACGAGCTGTCATCGCGTCAGTACGTTATAATCGTAGGATTACCGAGCGAACGAACAGATCAGTATAAGTCGCTTGATTGGTTTCTGCCACTTGATCCTGGATCTCGCTTGCACGGCAATGCGGTTAGTGCATCGTCGTATATATACCCTCGCCGCTGCCCGCCGACGATCTCGATCCTCAGGCTCCGCACGCTAAGGTCCAGAATAATCGCATTTCCATTATCGTCTAGATAAGAGCATTCGATCTCTTGATGGATCAAGTACACTCTGCCCTCTCGCGGATATGCTAACGCCAATTGTTTTCGCACTAACGGACAACGCTGCAAATTGCTGAATCCAATTGTTGGTGCATAATTGAATGGTTGAAGCTACATAAAATATGTCATAACAGAAAAAACTCAGGAAGTTCGAGCTTGAAGTCAATTAACGAATGTTGAATTCGTTAATAATGATATTTGGAAAAAGTAGTTAATAAGTAACGGTCGACTAAACCTTACGCCCGTTTCATCGTACAGCCACAATTATATTTTATAGCATGTGGCAAATTTTATCGACTATCGCCCGTATAAAACGATAAAACAAAAGAAAGTCCGAAGTATCCCTTCGTCGCGATGACACGTGTTCAGCCACGTGTGTGCCCTTATAACGCACTCTCCTTAATGTTTCGCCTATACTCCTTTTCTTTAGCTTTGGCTTTTCTGCGTCGCCTTCTTTTTCTTTTTCAACCAGAAGAGGGGTTTGACTCTTTCGCTCGTTTAAACTATAGCTGGTTTCAGCTACTCGCTTACACTCGAGTAGGAAGGAGAGGGGGGAGCGGACGTTTTTATTATTTTATTACAAAACGAGTTTGCCCGCTCGCTCGCTCACTCGTGTGCTAAAAGGAGAAGGAGAGATGACGGCTCTGCAATAAGAAGAGTTTGAGCAAAAAAAAAAAAAAGATGCTGTGGCCGAGCGTAACCTTGGCTTCTCTACGTTGCCACCGTTTCTTCTTCGCTGTTCGTATAATCGCGATACAAAGTTTTATTGCAGCGCAGTGCTCTGTTATTATTACAAAATTTATATGGAGCAGTTTTCTTCAGATATTATTCAATTTATATCTGTATCCTGCAAAGATAATAATATGGATATAAAATTTATTTGTGCGTTTTTGTTAGTGTGCCCCGCTTTTTATTAAATTGTAGCTATAATATAAATTGCTGAATTGTCATAATATTTGTAAATATAATCGTGCAATAAAAATTTGAAAACTGGTTAATTGAAATAATATGAAAGTATTTTATCCTACTATATTTTTCCGTTTCCAAACATATCATCGAAGTTGTCACGTGTGTTATTTAAAAATTATGCAATGACAAATTAGTTAATCACATTTTAGCTTTTGATATTTACTTGAAATTTTATTGTTGAGGCTCTGTAAATCGAAACATTTGCATTAACTTACCCACTGTTTATTCATATCATTTCCTTACATTCTGGTCGCACCTTTCAACCATCTGTATATTTCCTCTATCAAATAAGAAAACTAATATCGAGGTGGTCAGTCGTGTAGCAAGTTTCAAGCATGAATATTCCGGCAGATCTCGAACGCGGCTACTGGTTTGCGCGTCGATAGGCCACGGCGATGGCAATCGAGAGTCCCTCCGCTCCATCGGCAATTTACGACTGGCAACGCAGTAGTCGAAGCCCATAAAGTCAAGATGCTCTCGCCCACGGCAATCGTAATTCTTCTTCTTTCCTTCTATTATTTATCTCTTGGATCGTTATATTACTTATCCCGTCCAGCTCTATATAGCATGGCGCGTATCCGCGCCTGTACGTAGAAATTCATTGCCAGTGGATGATCGAGTTGGTGTGCGATGAAATGCTGCTCTGCTGCTGGTGAGATTTATAATATATAATAGTTTATATTGTAGCTGCACCGTAGGCTAGCTACTACGTTTAATTGATATTTATTTTTTCAATTTCTGAAATAGAAATAATAGCGTTCTTGCAATGCAGTTTTCGCAACGAGCGTAAATAAACGTGTCATTATTTTTCATAGGAAGAATGATAAAATTTCGTTAGTATAGCCGAATCTATACTCATATAAATAACCAATAATTCTGATATATACAGCGTGCAGTCAAAATGAATCATAACTTTGATACTTTCAACGCAAACAATTAATCTTTTTACTATTTTTTTAATTTGCTGGAAATTTTTACGCAAACTAATCTGCTATAAAATATAATCTACCATAGATAACTTTCTACGTAGAACAGTTATTACTTTACAAATACTCTGTTTTTTTTTTGCACTTGTTGAAATTTTTATAATTTTAACATAGAAAACTATAGTCGTTATTCACTTTCTGCTTACACAAATAATTTTTAATATCTTTAAATTTTAGCATAGACAGGGCACTGAAAAATTGAAATTCATTAAATTTGCAGACATACTTATCATGTTCAAATAAAAATTAAATGAAAATTTAATGGGTACAGTTCAAATGGTTGTTCCAAGAGCCGTCAGTTATCAAAATGTACATAAAAAATGTTGGCTGAACATTTGCAGCTTAATTACTTATAATAATCGGTATTAAGGAATTCGATAGGTTCCGTATAAAACATAAGGAAATGAATGAAATTTTGTGATATAAATCTTTATAGTATTATGAATTGACGTGATTTTTTAAAAATATCTGTTATCGATAAAAGTCAATTGTTCGATCGCAAAGTTCAACCTTGAAATCTATGAAGAATTCAGTTATCTTATCTCTGGCAGATAAAATTGTATCGTGGATTTTTGTTTACCTCACTTCAGTTGTTCATACAGACTTCAGTACTCTCTATGTAACTTTGTATAACGAAATATGCGAAGTGTAATCAGTTTAACATAAATATTCTACAAGAAAGAATTCGCCAAGGTAACTATAAACATATCTTTTTAATCACCCGCACGTTTAAGTTTGAGAAATAATACAATAATTTAATTTTCGTTGAGCTATATAATACAGAATGAATCAGAACGGGCGACATGTCGATCAGTGGAATACACATGCGATTCCAATGCCGTGGCCGCCTTCAGTGCAACAGCCGCAAATGCCTGAAACACAAACGGAACCAGCAACAATTGTTGTAATTGATCCTCCGGAGAAAAAGAAAAGTTTCTGCAGTTCTTGCAGATGCTGTTTTCTTATCATTAAAATGATTTTTATCGGAGTAGGTTTCATACTTTATCTGGTTTTTAAATCGGCTAAACATGTTAAAATACGTCCGACCCATCGCCCTGTTCTTCCGACAATTCCGGTGGGCTGGCCTGGCATCCACGTGGACTAATTTTGCAAACAGATGTGTGTAATGCATTGCAGGGATTGTATAATTAAAAAAATATTGATTTCATGAAAATATAATAATATTCTTAAGTTTAAAGAAGTCTACTCCTTGGAAAAGTTAGAATTAAACTTGATTGTACCCATCATTTTACTTTTTACAGTCCTGCATATAGATTGAGAAGAGATTGGAATAAATAAAATGTTGAGATGCAGAATTTTTCCAATCTAGCTGAAAAAACGTATTCGCAGAGTTGTTATCCTTTAATATAAGCAATTAATATTGCTGAATTTTATTGTTGTACTTGCATTATACCACTTTCGGCAATGAGATATTTTTTGTTAAGAGGCTTTTCTGGCTCTCGACTTTGTAAAATGGGGTCACTCCCGTTGATTCTTAATAAAATAAAACAAAATAAAATGTCATATTGGAATTTAAATAGATTTACACTAACAAAAAATCGACAATTATCACAGCACTGCAGTGCACATAGTTGCTGAAATTTACAAAAAAGTATTTCTGTAATAATTGATCGAAATCGATTTTACATTTACGATGCAAAAATAAAAATCATCCTGAAAATTTTAAATAATATTGTACTCTAATAAAAACAGAAAAAATACATCTTTTCAAAGAACGTCCAAAGAGAGCCTCGAGAAAGGTCAGTGCCGTCGAAGTTTAGTGACCGCACGGGCGGCGTAGCAATCCACGCGCAGCGAATGGTAGTTTAAATAAGCGTTGTAACTCGAGTCGCGCGCGCACGCGGCAGTCGTTGCTCCTTGCTCCGATGATAGAGTATATATATATGTATATGCCTCGGAGAGAGAGAAGGGGGGAAATATGGAGGGAAGCTAGTAGTACTACGTCGCGTACTACGACTTGCACGTGTGTATACAGAGGCGCGAGTGAGAGCATGTGCATCGCTGCTCTCGAGAGAGAAAGATTCAACGAGATAATTTATACGACTCGCTGCTTACGCAATGTTTCTTACTTATGTGAGATTTCTAAGAGTTATTGCTGCTAATCGCGCTGTTTACTTATTAATTTATACGAGCTACACGCACCTTTTCCGATGATCTATAGAGCAATCTTCGCCAATGCATTGTTTTAATTGGAAAATTATTGAAGGTCATGTAAAAATTTTGCAGTAATATTCAGTCGAAGATTATTCGTAAAATTTTCCTTCTCTTGCGTGACCAATGAAATATGCATTTGCAGTCTTAATTTTCTGAAAACAAGACGTCACTGACAGTTTGCGCCCAACTCTAAGATTCTAAGAAGTCGCAAGAGTAAAATACTCGTTTCACGACTCAACATTTTTTTTTATCATTTCAACCAGTTATTTGCACAACCTAACCGAAGTAAATTTTTACGTTTATTTCACGAGTATCGATAAATTTAGAATTATACAACACGATATATACATTTATATAGCGCGTATTCATGCGGAGAAAAAAATGATAAAGCTTACGACGCAGTAACTTTTTCTATTTACGCCTCGCCGCTAAATGATCGGCATTTTTATTTTAAATCATGAGACTATTTTACTCTCATAGACGTATAAATCGTAGCGAAATGCAGGCTGTTCTTGTAATGGCATATAGAGTTATAAAAACAAACACCGCGTACTGAATTTTTTTACGTTCGCGAGCCGCAGCAGCCGGCGCCTCGTCGTATGATCAAGTGCTCCACAACGTAAAGAGATGCCCTTTTTTTTATTTTATTAAGAAAAAAAATTCTCTCGCCCGTTCAATTTACCGTTATTATCGCGATAATAGGATATTTAGAGGCGCATGCGTTTATCCGGCGCGCGTCGAGTGCAGCAACGACGTATATAATAATAGCTATATCATCTACGCGTAATATGTAATATAAAGGATAGAGGAAAGAGAAAGAGAGAAGCGCGTGTCGCCGTGATAACAGCACGCACTTTACGCGCGCTCGCGAAACGGAGGATGGCTGATAAGTCGGCTATCGAGGGAGGAAGCGATGCGACGAGACACGCGCGCGTTCGCGCACACGCATATATGCATGTCACGGATAAATGCAGCCAAGCGCCGCCGGACACATTGTTTTTCATTTTTTTTTTTTCCCCCTTTCGCGAAGCCTCACTTTAGCGCCTCGCAATCTGCGAGTATTTTTCCTTCTATATACCATGCGACTTTTTTCATTTACGTCCGGTCTATGTCAACATGATTATCGTGTTGACGTGACACTGCAAATTTTTTGTATGTTATGGAGTGAAATTGAATGATTAAGATTTTCTTTTTTTAAAAGTAGCAGAATAGAGGATTTTCAAACAATTTTTTTAAATTGAACGAATTTAATAGAAAAATAAACAATTTTTGCCAATTTTCAAGAACATTAGCACAATTTATATCTGCACATCAAACAATGAATTTTCATAGCTCTCCATACAAAGCAGCTAATTAAAAATCGATCAACCCCAGTAAACAAAAAAAAAGAAAGAAAAAAGAAGCCGATGACTTATCTGAATCATCTGCTCGCATCAGCCGCGCAACTCTTTAATCATGTTTAACGCGAGCGCGCGGCGAGCATTGCACTCGCAACATATGCTATACAAAGTGGAAAAAAAAGAGAAAAAAAATTACCAAGTTAAAAGCAACCCGAAACGAAAATTAATCTTCTTTTTTTTCCAGCATTAGACGGGACGATATGGAGGGAGGGGGAAGGCGAGGGTGGTTGAATAATGGAAACGTCAAAGTGCAGCATGCAATAGTAGAGAGAGAGAGAGAGAGAGCTGCTGCTACTGCAAGACACGCCGCCGCCGCCGCACAGTGCTCGCGCTTGTTCAGTAATAATGCTGGTATTGTTGAGCTTATCAAGCGAAGCTAATTGGACGCGAACAGCTGGGGCAGTATATATATAGTCGTGCGCGCGCTGTATACTGCAGCAAGCCTCCTCCTCCTCCTCCTCCTTGCACTCTGCGCTGATAATGTAATAGGCCTATCTGGGCATACAAAAGCCTTAATGGATTAATGGATTTCTCTTGAATTGATCCGAGCGTCAAAACAGAGATCGTTGGAATTAAAAAAAAAATAATACTGACTGCACTGCTTTAACTTGAGTGGTCCTATTGTGTTTGA
Organism: Galeopsomyia nigrocyanea; assembly: GCA_035047105.1. NCBI lineage: Eukaryota > Metazoa > Arthropoda > Insecta > Hymenoptera > Eulophidae > Galeopsomyia > Galeopsomyia nigrocyanea. The sequence goes on along the minus strand of JAWWMK010000040.1, from coordinate 4,198,963 downwards.
GTGGCTGAAAGATCGTCTCTGATGTAATTGAGAAGTTAAAAAGAATAGATTATTTTCTACGATGTACGATTTTTCAAGTAGCACGTTAAAATAAAATTTAGTGTGAAAAACGTAGAAGAAAAATGATTCGCCTCATCTCGCGTTATTAAAGTTTGTGTACAAGAAGTTTCTTCAACTCCGACGTATAGCTATACTATATGCAATCGATGAGCTAACGCAGTTTTATTGCGCTCGGGAGACTTAGAGAAAGAAATCGTTCATGACCCAGTCGCTCGGTCTGCACTGCAATCTAAACGTCGATAGACCGTGGATCGATGATAATAATGACAACAATCGCAGTTGTTTGTCGGACTAATCGTATTCTGCGCGACGACTGCACGACGTTTTATTACACCAAGCCTTTCAAACACAGACGCGACCGCGATACTATGCGAGAATACACTCGTTTAAGTTTTGTAAAAGAAAAAAAATGAACTTTTCTATTGCGTCGCTCACGCCTTATGTGTTGCGCAAGGGCACGATTCTTCTTGTGCGTTAACGAGCTTACAGATTTATTGATTCTGAAATTAACTGAGATGCGATCGACGTTTCTTCTTCTTCTTCTTCTTCTTCTTCTTCTTCTTTTAGATGCCAATCAGACGCGATTATTGACTCGACTTTATTTTCAGCTCGGATCGCTTTTGTGCATGCTTATTTATAGAGTGATTCGTTTCGTAAACATTATGAATAATAGACGCTGATTGAAAATTTGAAAAATAATAAAAAAAAAAATAATCAAAAGTATTATTATACTCGATGTGATTCGTTTATAACTTGATTTTATACTCCCGAATAAAACCATTCCTTGATTGCGAGCATAAAAACTGTGGAGTGTTTGCGTTTGCAAACTAGAGCGAAAAAGTCGAATTGTTCAAAGTTTTCTCGTTTGACTCATATAGAAAAGAAGGAAATAAAATACTTTTTTTTTCGAAGCGAGTATTAAATTTGACTATTCTTTTATCCAAAGCGATTGTCTCTCGTCCATGCGAGTTTATTAGCGCAGTTGCTTTTGCACTCGAGTAATGCGCCCATCAAACTAGAAGAACAGACCGAAAAGCGAGCGAGCTTTCACCATAAAAATCCCCTAAGAAGAAAGAGAAACTGCGTGTACGAGCAAGGAATCTTCGGAATCGGCGATTCGATGATCGGAAGGACGTAAAACGTCGATGGAAAGAGCTCCGTTTGCTATAGTCTACCATACATATACTTAGCCGAAAAAGAGAACCATTTCGTTGTCTCTGATAAAGGCAAGTTCATTTTTGGATAATGCGTCATGAGCGAAACTAACGAAAACTCAAGTTATACTATTTTTCTTGTAAACTCTTTTTAAATGAGTTTTCCAGTTATCTGTTAGTAATAAAAATAACTATTTAACACAATCATCCATTCATACAACTACTCTACACACAGTCAACTTTGTAAAACTGTATAATATTATAAGTTACGAATTTATATTTAAGACTTTATTCAGCTTCATTCTCCTTTCGCAGCATTTCTATTGCGATAGTGACGTTTGAATTTCTGATCTCCAAGGGGAGAGAGAGGCCGAGCAAGCAACCCGTGGGACAAAAGCCACGGGAACTCGAAACGCGTAAAATCGCCCCGGCGAGATTTGCGGACGGTGCTTTAAAGCTCTCCAGTGTCTGCGCGCTGCTGCCGCTGCCGCATTTCCCGACTAACTTTGACGACTCGAACGAGGAGAAATTGCGATGTTCGAGTTTGACTTTCTTTCCGGCGCTGCCTTTTGCGACGCTCAATAACCAAGTCACTTTTCTTCGCGGAATCACTGTAAAAAGAGGACGATGGGAATTTATTTAATAGGAGCGTATAAAATAAATTTCATTGCTCGGGGG
>JAWWMK010000040.1:4173743-4189458 GCA_035047105.1 Galeopsomyia nigrocyanea | reverse complement strand
ACACACACACACACACACACAAACGAAGCTTCTTTTCGACTTGTCGACGACGGCTTTCATTAATGACACAAGCGCATACAGCTAGACGCGAGAGCTTTTATGACGGGAAAGGACATAAACTCTAAACTGATTAACAGTGGCCGGTGCACTTGTGTGTATGTATATATATATGTGTGTGTCGACTCGTTAGCAATACCCTCTAGGCTTTATAGGCCATCGTCGCTGGAATTAACATTGCCCAATTTAATTGATAGATGTCTGGACGCTCGTTAAATTCCGTGCAGGGCCCCGCCGATTGCGCGCGTAAATCACTATATAACTTTCCTAATTTCGCGATGTCAAAGTCGACCGGCGATCTTACCCGCGATACAGTAACTCGTTTGCTGCTTTTGATTTGACGAAAATAACACAAAACTTGCTCGAAGGTAAATTTTCGAAATTTACACGAAAGCCATTTTTAGTAGCGAAATAATTATGGACGTGATTTTTCGCGTATATTTTTTTTCCACGTGAAACAAAAGCCGTAAAATTTTGATGGCAACATTTTGCGCGCTTTTATTTTGCGCGTTGACCGAAGCTAAGCGTAAAACATCACGAGCTCAAATCCTCTCTCTTGTCCCTCCCCGCCCCCCCCCCCGAAAAAAAAATGCACTCTCCGCGGCTAGCATATACGTGCATTACTTTTAAAAACAGCCGGGTTGGCGGGTGCGCATATTCATTATTATTGTATTTTATCATGGCCGTATCATTAAATTCGCTTCTTTTTATGTAAAGCTCGACGCACGTGAAAAAAAAGCACACGCACAAAAAAACGTTTCGCCGAAAAAACAATGTAATTTTATCGAGCATGTGCGTAACAAAGAGGCAGCCTTTTTTTTGTTACGCGCGCGTAAAAAGTAATTTGGCATTGTTTACGGGACGATAGGTGCCAACAAGCCGTCGATTTACCGATCATATGTATACGTATATGCCAGTTCGTCGTCATGCAATTTTGGCGTTGTTTGTCACGCGTATAAATTCACTTCGCTTTGCATGAAAAAACAAAAAGGAAAAAAAAATGATTGACTGTAGAGTGGTCGAGAATTTTTTTTATCTCGCTGTGTCCAGCCTATTTGAGTTTGGAAATGAGCGCGTAATAACTGTATACTATACCTTCATAATCGATACTGCGTTGCTCCTCGCGAAGATAGGCCCCCTTTTTATTTTCGACGCCAACTCTTTTACATGAAAATCGCGAGTTTTAAAATCGCTTTTATTTCCCGTGCACCGAATGAGTCTCACTGATAAAAACGCAAGCTGTTCGATTCGCAGTTGGTTTTATAAGTTTTTTTTTGTTGGCATTCAAAAGAGAGAAAAAGTCATCGGCATGCCATATACAGAAAAGCGCGCGACTGTCCGCGACTGATAGATCTTCCGACTTTTAACGATGATCCGAGGCAATAACTTTGGGCTTAACCGCGTTTCGCGGTGAATTGTGGACCGAGCGCGCGCAAACCCACCAATCATTGGTTATATACACGCGCCTATGCCGTAATTAACTAATGTTCTTCCCTATGTAAATTAGCGTCGTTCTCTCCGCTATTACCCCGAACGCGACCATCCACCCTCAGTGTAATTTAGCGTGGGATCCGATTTGAACGCTCGCTAGCTTTCTTCTTCGTTTTTTTTTCTTTTTAAAGCTCATAATCAGGTGCAAATTTGCATAAGCCGATTAACTGACCGAATCAGAGCCGAGCGCTAATGGATACTGAGTGATATTTACATTACGCGCATCAATACTGTATCTTGTTATTCAGTAGTCCGTGCCATTTTTAAGGAAATTCACTTTGCAAATATCATTGGAATTACCGTGACTTCGTCATTGACTTTGGTAACACAGGTTATTTGAGATATAATTAAAACATTCGTGTTAACCAGGCAGTGTGTACCGATCATCGACAAATAACATTTTCATTTATTAAATTGCCGAATCTACGTTAATGCTGCCTCGCTTATTAGTGGCCGACGAATTTCAATTGAATTTTCCCTGTACATCATTGGCGCAACTCAAAATCACGTCTAAATATCATTAATTTAGTATCGATCCACACAAACTGGAAGCGAAGTAAATATTGAAAATTGAGTAAATCTATATAATGCTGAGCACGCCATAGTGTTATTTAAATGAGCAACATAAAAAAAAATTCAAGAGAAGGAGCAGATGTCACGTCATTATCGCCGTACGCGTAATTGCATGTGCAATGAGCGTTCGTACAGCACGCGTATATAGTAGGCGCGAGTGTATAAGTGAGTAAGTAAAATTGCAAAGAGGGGGGGAAAAAGGGAAATTTATTCGTCATGAAGCTACAAATGCCCTTATGGCATCCAATAAATTTACTTGCAATTAGTCAACGCATCTGGAAACTCTGAGATAATACTGAAATAAACTTATATAAAATTTATACACAAAAAAGAAAAAATGTAAATCACGGTTCTTATCTCACCCGTACATGTCAATCGCGATATAATGAGCTCGCTGAGTGATTTACATTGTTTGCATTAGATAACACTAGCAACATAGATATTGGCACTCGTACTTCAATAATTGGAAATAATGAGCTCACTGAGTGATTTACGTTGTTTACATTAGATAATGAGCGCAATAAAGATATATTGTCAGTGCAGGCGCACATCATAACCGCGATAAAAATTAGCCGCGCATTTTGACACCACGGAAGCTCGTTGCACGGCGAGTCAAGTCCAATTACCGCAAAGTGCCGCGCAACGATATAACAACAACGAAAAAAAAAGGAAAGGGAAAGGAGGGTTAGCCTTTACCGTATAGCGGCAGAAAAAAGGGGTGATAAGATAAGCACGATTCGGATAAGGATCACCCCCTTTTTCGCCTGGTACATCGTCGCGCATACGTAATGACGCTCGATGACGATGCGAATGACTCTCTTCTTTAATTATCGCGCATTCGTGCATTCCGGAAAATTGCAATGCCGCGCCTCCGAATGTGGGTGCGATGATCCTAAAAAAAAAGTCATCAGTTGGCAGTGTTTTTTTTAATTATTCAAAATGTGCATGCACGTGTGTGGCTATCGGGGCAATGAATGATTTGAGGAATGATCGTCATTTGCTTTAATGACGTTTGCGGTTGCTCTGAACCGTATTCACTGTAGTTCTCGTGTAAAAAAAAATCAGCTATTTCATTCTGCTATTGTACTCATGGTAGCATAAAAATTCGCGTTTTATTTTCGATAAAAAAAATTAACGAAAAAAGCTCGACCTATCTGAAATTCGACGCCTCTAACTCGCGGCGCGAAACGTCGAATTTGCCAAAGCTATACCCAATCACGCGGCAATAACGCCTAATAGCAGCGAGCTAATCGGCGAGTATAGTAGTCGCACTGACCTATCGTCAATATTGGCAGCGGCGCTCGTGTTCGTGTATATACGGCAAAAAGGCATAGCAGAAATGCGCTGCTACATATACGCGTTGCGTGCACTCACGGAAATTACGCATTGCGAGCCCCGTTTTAATTAGTGCCTCGCGATGAATTATCCAGATGAGGCGCCAGACCAAGCGATGATTGTCTGTTGATTAGTGCAGTCATTGTTTTCTGCGGTCGATGCCATTTTTTTTCGTCCTCTTTCTTTCTTTTTTTTTTTATTATTATTGTGTGTGCACTTCTCTCGATATGTATACTGTCGCACGAACGACACCGGCTGATTATAATTGAATATTCTAGTGTCGAGTCAATCTTTCTGTTTGATGACTTGGTCGCGTGGTTGGGTCGTTGATTTGTAACTCTGCGAATTGCGCTTGGACGTTTTTGATTGACAGAGTCATTTTTTTTTCTGCGATGATGTGGATTGAGTTATTTGAAGTGATAAATAATGATTGTTGTATAAATAATTACTATTTTGAGTGTTTTTTTATTTTACCGTACGTAAATACATTCGTAAGACATATATGTATCACATAATTATTGAAAATATACCTGTTATATTCTAGATCAGCATATCAACTGACATTGATAAAGACAATCATTTAAGACACATTGTGGTATTATTTAGAAATGGTCTTCTGCGTAATACCTCGTTCTAAAACGTTTGTATATACGTGGGCACATCGTAGTGGAAAGTATTCACGTAAATATTTAATAGATCCGAAATTGACAGAAGCAAGACAGCGAAGCCAGGTGTCTTGACGTCACTCCCGAAAGCAGATGCAGAACAAAACTCCAAGTCCACGCAGCAGTTTACATATTCATGCGCGCGGGTGAACACCAAGTATATATATACACGTATATACGTATAATGTATAGGAGCTTCGTGCGACACTGACCCGTGTCACTTTACAAGAGATCGCACTCTCTCTCTCTCTCTCTCTCTCTCTCTCTCTCTCTCTCTCTCTCTCTCTCAGCCAGTGTAGCCGAAACAAAGGCCGCGTCCATGTAATTAACCAAGTGAGACGTCATATCTTGGTGTGTCGGCCGCAAGCTGAGAGTAGTCGCCTCGCGCGCGCTCGCGTACAATGGCAATAGAGCGCCGCGCCGACACAAGTGGTGCGAGTCAACGGACTGGCTGGCGCCCGGCGACGTGAGAGAAATAAAATCTCGACTTTGAATCGCAATATTATTCAAAGTGTTCTCTACGCGAGAAACGTTATCTCTCACCTTCTCTCGCGCCAACATTAACGTCCGGGACAAATTTACGGCCGTTAGACTCGCGCGACGAACGGAGACTACACCCCCCACCCTCGGCTTTTGTAAACAATGACATAATCAGTTTGAAAAGTTTTTCAGACGAAAAGCGGATTTTCTTCGGTTTGAGCCACAGCTGCTGCGCTCGAGGGTGGATACGCGCTGCTGCGATGCTGCGGAAATGTTTTAATTTTACGACGAGCGTATTGCGATAAAACGACGGTATTGCTAATGAGGAGAATTTCTTCAATATTTATGACGAACTGCCGTGAAGTGAAATTTAACACGTTTGAAAAGTTCCATAGATTCTTTCTCAATGCCGTGAGATAAATGTTTTATCAATTAAAAGTATACCTTCTACCTTTTTGTATGTTAAAACACGTCGAATAATGTTATGCTCTCATAAATATACTATAATAATATTATGCTTCGGACGAAACGCTAAGATTTTTTTTAAAGAAATCTGTTCTCGTCATACATACGTCGAAAGCAACAAAAAAGAGAAGAAAAAAAGAAAAGCTCATTTCGGTAGATATCGAGAGCATAACGTTCATGGGATTCCATCCAAACGACGCCAACTCGCGGATATCTCCTCTATTTCCGCGACTAACAAATGCCGATGCTTTTCCTTCTTGCGGTTGGCGCGCTTAATCTCGAATCGGGAGGAGAGCGAAGCCGAGCAATTCCAAGACATTTCTCCTCATATTTATGCTCATTCGCTCCAATTATTATGAGCGGCGCGTCGTCGCTGCCTCGATCCTCCCGCGCGCGACGCTGGAAAATGAGGCGACGCCTTCGCCTCCCGAAAAAAGAAAGAAAGAATCCAAACGACCGGCTACAATTGAATACGGGCGATTTATTTGCACCAACCCACTAGCAATAGAACGACTCGGAATTCGAGATGGCAATTCTGAGACTAGCATGGAAAATTGAGTTTTTTTTTTTGACAGCGACCACTTGTTTAGTTTATTACGAATTGTCAAAACAACACGCCCATGTAAACCAAGATTAAAATACATTAAAATTAATAAATTACTATTAGTTTTGAATTTCTCACTCGAACGAAAAATATACAAGTGAATTTAACTGAAAAGTTTCTCTAAAAAACGATAAAAGAACGAAGGAGCGGTATAAAGCAGCGGAGCTCGTAAAGTGGAGAACCGAAACTTTTATGAGCTTTAATCAGACGGTCGTCCAGCAATGTGAGTTCATTTGCGCTAATGAAATCAGTGTTATCTCGTGCGGTCGCGTATCGCACGAGTCGTACGTCCCTACACTGGAATTATATGCCCTTGTAAAGTTACAATGACAACTTCAAAGAGTACGATCAATGATTGTATGTACTTACATATACTTCAGAGTTGAAAGGCTAGAATTTTTTTTCCACTTGCGAGTGAAATAACTTTAAATGGCTCATCGAGCTTTATATTATTACGTTCGGAATTGAACATTAATGATTGCCAACTGGTTAAATAAATACGATTACACTACGTGAAATTTGACGCTGATAAAATTATAAAATAACTGCATTTTGACCAGAAAAAGCGTCAGAATCTCTTATTGAATTTTGCTGTAACTGCTGTAGAGCTTTTCTAAAACTTTCCTTTACTGACACACATTCAGAAAAAAATCACGGTACAAGCTTAAGCCTTCCTCGCATGTCCCCTCTTACACCGTTTCCATCAAAACGAACAATACTAAAAGCAGTCGATTCAAAAGAAAAACCACCTTCCACTTCGTCGAGAAGCGAGAAATAAAACCGAAATTCCGGGAAAAGAATAAGAAGACGTAGTGGTAGTTGCACTGCAGACGAAGAAGAAGAAGAATAAGAAGAAGGAAAGCTCAGATTGGAATAAAAACAGCAACGCCGGCGAAATCCCCTTTATACCGTAGAGTCTAGCGGCGAGTATACAGTATAATATGGTAGCGTCGTCGGTCGGCGGCAGCGGTCGCGCAAAGTACATATTTCCACACCGGGGAAAAGTAATTGGACGCGCGGACGACATACGCGCAGCTGTTATTCTTCCCCTCCGAGCAGCAGCAGCAGCATCGGGGCGCTTGGACCTCGTCGTCGTCGTCGTCGTCGCTGCTGGACCGAAAGATAAATCTTCGCGGTCGTTTTATGAGCAAGTGCTCTCTCTCTCACTCCTCCCTTGCGTATATACACCTTTTAAAGCGAAGGATCCATCCTCCTCTCTTTCTTTTTTTTTCCATCTCTCACTCCGAGGTATATAATTGAAGTGCTCGCACTCACCCCCTGTCTCCCTCTCTCTGTTCTTCCAAGTTTTTTTTTCTTTTTTTTTTTTGCTCTTTGATGATATTTCTTTCTCCCCCTCGCGCGTTTGACGATCGGCCGCGTGCACTAGAATGTGTTTGTCTATACAGGTTGAACTCATTAATAAGTTACTCGCGAGAATTGCGCGCACGCGCGCGCGCGAGGCGAAGTATGCAAGTCTTATTTCTCTTGTGAATTAGTTATACGAGATGCGCCGAGCGCGGCCGCAATGCAAGCTGCTCTATCGATTGCGGTTATAGCTCGCACGGAAACAAAGTGTCAGTGCATATATACCTACCCCTCAGAGAAATTAATTCCTCGTGGTGCGACGCGTGTTTTGTTGAGGAAAAATGCGAATGAATCAATTTACGCCGATGTTGCTGTTGTTGTTGTTTGTAATTTTGAAAATTAAAACGTGGGATCGAAACGAGTTTTAATCGCAGTTTTAATAACGTATTGTTTTAACATCTTCATTTGCAAATGAAACGGTACGTAAATACTTGCTTAAACCCCCGGGGAGAACGCAGAATTAAATACGTTTCTTTTGCGGTCGTTTGATGCCTCGGACAGCTGCCGAGAGAAAATACAAGTTTTAATGCTCATAAGAAAAGTTTTGCTTGCGGTCAACTAGCGTGTGTCTTTCGTGCTCACAACTTATTATTTTTTTATTCATTTTCTATCAACGATTATCCTAACCGCAAGATTGCTTCTTTTTTTTCCTCCTCAAACTATATTTAATTACGAATCAAGATGGTATAATTATGCATAATTCTGAATATAAAAAGAAGAGATAGAATGAAAAAAAAAACTTTTCAGCATAAAGATCAGACTTTGAACGATTCTACGACGGAAGAAGCAAAAAGAGATGGCCGTGAACTCAAATATGCGAACGGTCGGCTCTCAGTGCTCACTTGAAGACATTATGCAATATAGATTTTACTTTTCGACTGCTCGTTTCTAGAACCGCCGCCTTTTTTGCAATGCTAATGGGCGTATCGGAGAAGCTTATAGTGGGTATTGAATTTTAAAGCTTGTCATTGACATAAGATTTTACGAGAAAAAAGTTGATATTTTGCGTCGATAACAAAAAAAAGACGATTTTCTGAATATAATGCATAAAAAAAATATATGCTATGTGACCAATCATTGCGATTTTATATGGTCTATCTTGAGCTTTAACCCAAGTTACAAGAATAATACTTTGGTGTCAATGGACAAAAATTAAATATTAATTATCTAAGAAATACGATCGGCTGAGGGCTTGGGTTGTTGTTATTCAAGCCCTCAGCCGATCGTATTTCTTAGATAATTTGAATATGGAGGGTGCTTCACTTCAATCTTTAAATATTAATATTGCTTTGATTGATTGATGCTTGTAGAAAGATAGTCGTGATACTGTGATCTTGCAGATATTTTTTTACTGAAACTAAAAAGTGAATTGTCTGAAAAGATTTGATCTATTCGACCCAAAAAATTGCCAAACAAGGACCATTAAAACGAGTACTTAAAAAATTTTTACACGCCTAATTACTGTAAGTAAGTATTCGAGATGGGATCCCAACACGAAAGGTCATAAATTTCCATTCACCCATGTAAACAATCAATAATACGTCAATTCGATTATCTAACCGAAACAGTCGACTGACAATACCGCAAAGTTTTCCAAACAAAGCCCGTGAAAATATACACAAATATACTCATCGATTAAACACAAGGCGAAATACGCGCGTATCGTAAAGTTTGTCTCGCTTATACCAAAGCGATTGACGTGTCACCGCGTCGGAATATTCATTGTCGCGAGCGAAGATTAGCATCGAAATTTTCTCAGGCAAAACGTTTCAAATTAACCCCGAAGAGCAGCCTTCGCACCTGCGCTCGGATGCAAAAGAGAGACGCTCGAATAATTAACTGCGCTCGCGCGGCGATTTATTAGCGAACAGTATGACACAATGTGTATATACATACCGAATTGCCGCAAAGTGATATATGGGATATTCCTCGCGAGAGAGAGGGAGAGATAGAAAGAGCTATATTAATAATCGCTTGGATCCTTCCGATATATACACATAGGCTCGTTTGTTTTCATTTTTCGGGTGGGACAAAGTTTCGCGACGTGAAACTGGAAACAGCGATTACTCTTGTCGCGATTTCATCCGCTGCGGCTTTGCGCAAAACTTTAATGAAGCTTAACTCTCGCTCGGAGACAAGGTCGTGTAGGTGAGTAATCTGAAAACGAGTTTTTCGCGACGTGATTGTTTTGACTTATTGGTAGAATTTTAAACTCGCGGTGACGTCAAAAGCAATACGCCCGATTGCGTATGTGCGATTTTTTTTCTCGGCCGTGAAAATACTTAAGCTTTTCGCTCGATGAGCGTATATGTATGAATACGTTAGGTGTCATACGGATGACCGATGGAAAAATTTAACTCTCTTGCAGTTGCATAGCCTCTAGCAATTATCTCTTCGATGTGTCATCGTCACTAATGAAAAGTCCGACTTATACTGCGCTGCGAGAATTATGAAAATCAATCATAGCAAAAAAATAAGTAAAGAGATAAAAAAAAGCGTAGTTTTAATTTGACGTTATTAACCTTCTCTATTTCAAGCGTCATAAAAACCGAGAGAGAAAGAGGCAATAGCTTCAAAACAGAGAGAAGAATCAGAACTCTTTTTACTTTGAACCAACGCAATTTGCGAAACCGTTGGAGCAACTCGGTAGCTTGCTTCTCCTTGGCGAAATTGACAGCCGGCAGCGTCGTAAAGTGAGTTTAGCTTCATTTCCTGATTCTGAAACTGCCCGTAAACCTTCTCTCGTGCTCTTCTCTCCTTCTTTTCTTCTTCTTCTTCTTCTTCTTTCTCTTCCTTAAAAAAAACTTTACAGCTCCAATATACAGGCGTTTCCCGATTCTCACGTTTTCATTTGCACAAAAGGGAAGCAAAGGGCAAAAGAGAGAGAGAGAGAGAGAGAGAGAGAGCGAGAGCGAAAAAAAAAATAAGCATCACACGGCCACCCGTTAAGGGACTCGATGATTGGCTCGAGGGCTTTTCTACTGCCCCATCAAACTTTACGAGTCTATCCGCGACTCTTGTGTATACGCTGATTCTCTTGGCCATTGTGCGGCTCGCGCGCAGATCGCTGCGGCGCAGGGCCCTTAAATCCGCGGAAAATCGTTTGCTCCCCTTTTTCTCCGCCAGGCTTTCTTATCTGCCTTTCACTGCTCGTTTGACCTATCATTGTTACAATTCCACACTCAATTGTCGATACTAGCACGCAAGTCCAAGTGGTAGTGTGCATAGATGCGGGTAGAGACAATAAATCATTAAATATTCAAACGGAAGCTCTTTTGCCAATCGATTCTTCGCTGCTCGCATTATTTTTTTACGCGCGTCTAGTGCGTACATGAGGTATCGTATAACCTATGGAAATTTTATCTATCTATCGATGGTTCAACCGCAGAACCACATTTCTAGTCGTATAGGATGTAAAATCAAAATAAAAACTTTTGTGCACGAGCTATAAGTTAAGCGACTTATTAGAGTACATGTTTATCTCCGATTCATGTGAAAAAAAACAATTTTCCAAATTACAGATAATAGATGTGATTCCAATTGTAAAAACATAAGAAAAGTGAGATAGGTATAATAGCATATTCTCGGTATTCATAACTCTTATATCTGTGTAACAATGTAACAATAATAATTCCAGTTAATTAGATCTGAACTTAATGCCAACGAGTTGTGGTTTCTCGCGTTTACAATGAATACTTTTTTGTACTACTTTTTTGCGGTTGACGGAAGATTTTTTTTTGTTTGTAAGAGCACATTTGTAAGCAATTTACTTCTATTCATGCGCGTAAAACAATTTATACTCTCTTTATTCAATGTCCACTGTTCTCGTGGCGGCAAAAGCCGAAGAAAATAAAAGCCGATTACAAAACTCGGCACGTGAAAAATCGCAAACTTGTGCACCCCTTTGTGTTTAATGGAAAAAACGCTAAAAGTTGTATATACACACCTCGAGGCAGTTTTCCCACGTAGCCCCGGCAGTAAATAATGATAGAGTAGGTACTCTCTCTCACTCTCTCGACTAGTCGGTGGCATTCAACCTGTTTGCGGTCAACCCCATTGTGATTTGCAGTTGCGCGGAGCCCTTGCGTAACCCCCTTTCCGCGCATCCTGCCTATTGTCGTATACGATGCCAACTCTAAAACGGTCACTCCCACTATGCAACGCCGCCGTCTTCTTTTTTTTTTCTCCGGGCAAAGCCTCATGCTGCTTCGCGTATATAATACGCATCCAGTGAGTATAGTAGCTTATGTGCTACGACGACGACGACGACGCCCGATCACCGACGACAATGACGCTCTGTGTTGTGTGTCGTGGGGTAACGACCCCTTTTGCAATCTCCTCGACTTACCCCATCGCTGCTTTTACACTTAAAGTGCTCTGACCTGACGCTTGATTGGACTTATTGGCGTTACGACCAGTCTACCGCTGCGTCATTCAACTTTCATTACTTATTACTTCTCGTTTTCTTTCCTTTTTTTTGCATCGAATTATATCGACAACAGACAGACATGGTAACAAGCTGGTGTGGCGCGTTATCGACAGCTACAGCCATTTCTGCATATAATATTATCATAGGCAAATGATAGTTTGTTCGTCAAATTGCGCAATGGATTCTTCGTAAACCTCATTTATTATTCATTCCTCGAGTCATGTGTTATTTTCTTTTATGAAAGTAGAATAATTCTGCCTGACTTTCGATGAAATACAAGTTCGTTTCCATCTAGACACTTAGCGAATTCTAAATATTTAGAAATTAGTAGATTTTGTAAAGATTTGAGTCGACGGGTGAATAATTTTTCCGATTACCACGATCCATTTCACACAAGTCACAGTGCTAATTACATCTCTCTCTCTCTCTCTCTCTCTCTCTCTCTCTCTCTCTCTCTCTCTCTCTCTCTCTCTCTTTCGAATCCGTTGCGACATATAGAACATATGCGCCAAGCACTATTGTAGAAGCCAGATTGCAAGGAGAAAGCCTAGCAGGAAGCTGATGCAGTGCATGCGACGGAGCGCACACCGCGGGGTGAGTTTCTGCAAAAAAAAAGAAGATGAAGAGAGAAGGGAGGTACCGTGGGGACGACGACTGAAAGTATGCGCTAAGGCGGAAATGTCGTATGAAACATCGATGACGCTTGCAGGACGACGACCTGTACTCGCTTGCTCTCTGACGTCCATTCAGCCGGTGGAGAAAAAAAAAGTGCGCACGCTTTATTCGTGTCAATAGAGAACTGGCGTATAGAGCCTACACGGGGGTTTTTCAGTGTTTTTCGTTGGGCGTTTTCAAATAACTTTTATGTTTGCGTTGACAACTTGTTTACATTCAATTTTCAGTTATATTCAAAATAACATGTAATTTCATAATTCGTCGAGAAAAACATCGGTTTGGGATAATTTGACGAGAAGAATGAATGAAAGCTAATGTCAGAAAATAATATTTAGTAAAAGGATTTTTAAGATAAAAAGGATTTTGATTAGAACAATATCTTACAAGGAGAACCATGAAGAAAGTACTATAAAATATTTCTCTGACGGATTAATCTTACTGGCTCTGAATTTGAGATAATTGAAGATTCATAGATAATTTCGAACAATCCACCAACACCTATAGTCATTCTTATCGCTGAATTTTATTATGGAAACGAAGCACACGAAACCGTTTTGAAGTATATGATTTTTTCCACCGTCATTATTATTTTGAAACACTCAGGGTTTGTCATATCAGCCTCAAGGCTTTCCAAACTTTCCACAGCATTATAAGTGGAATTCATAACCCGTAAGTATTATTAAATTTTAGGATTTCACATATCTCCAACATCCAAATTACCGCATCCTGTGGAAAAACCTAAATTTCACAAATGTCATTTGAAATACTCTATAAAGAATTTCCAGCGTGCAAAAGGTTGTAAACACTCACATTTCTCATAATCGGCAAAAACGTAACACGCGAATAAATAGAACTACATGTATAGAGCAGTGCATTATTATATGCACACGTGTGTGCGTATGTGCAACGAGTGGCCGTCGCGTGTGAAAATCCAGGACCCACGACGTCGCAATATGTCGAGTAAAACGATCGAAGGACGCGGTGGTTGGCTTATTAAAATGTGCCCCGCGAGACTTGCACACCCCGCTGATTTGGATAAATAGATGTTTTGCCGCCAAGCGAACGCGAGCTGCGAAAGGTCAAGTTGCAGAATTTTCCGCTCGAGTTTTTCAAAGGTTGACGATCTGCATTGATGCCAGACAGTTGTCAATTTTTTTTTTCTTTTACTTTCGAATTCTTTTGCAATCGTGCGTGTTCAATCTTACGGTTTTTACATGTACTTTATTTGTGAAATCGTGAAAATTGTCAATAAAGAAAATTCAATTTGAAATGGAATTCAAATCTTGTCTTTACTTCGTTGAGATTGAACGTAAACGTGGAAAAATTCAATTTATAGTATTTCAATTTTCGTTATTTGCTGTTATTTCCGTTTTCTCCTTTCAGTATAGCGTGCGCTAGCCTCAGGCGTTGCAGGCTCTTTCTTCAAGATTTGTATGGTAAAGCTGAAGCTGACAGACTGAATTTCTGACAAACTCGGCAAAGCTCAAAAGTCAGATCACTGACGGGCAATTAATAGGGCTTGATGAATATACATAATATTATCGCCGCTTGAAAACATATTCATGATTAGACAACTTGTGTACAGTTTAATAAAAAAATTATTTTACGTTTGGATTTTAAAAGTCTTGATAGTGGGCAACCATGAGTCTCGATGCTCTTTTAAAATCGCTGCTCTCTCGAGTAACTGCTCAATTCCGTTTGAGTTTCTAATGAATTTTAATACTATTTAGTATTATTGAAGTCAACAATTATGAGTTGATAAAGTCACTAGTCACGTCATATGCAAAAACCATGATCACTGATTTTATAGATAATGAAATGCTAAATTCTTCAGAGAAATCTCACCCGGTGGGAAAAGCCTCGTCAAAAAAGCTCTCGAAGAGACTTAAATACCGTGAGAAAAAGGAAACTTTCTTCAAAATTCAATAGAAAGTGCACTGACGCATGTCAAAGAAGCCACCGAGAGAACAAAAGAATGCAAGACGATGCACCTTGTGTTAGCGGAACAAAACAAGGGGAGGTGGCGGGGGCGATGCAACGCTAAACTGCTGCGACATATGGCGGCAAGGACAAAGTACCATCGCACAAGCCCGCGCACACGCACACCCACTGTATACTAATTGAGCGTGAAAGTGCTAAAAAAGAAGAGCATATACACGTCCCATCCGCAACTACTTGGCGAAAAGTGCGCTTCCGATTGTTGGTTGCACGGCTAATTTTCCACTTCCAGTCGTTTCAACTGTGGCTGGCTTACGCGCATATGTGCGTGTACTTAATTTACAATATATATATACTTTGATTCGACATGTATTATAACGTAAATACGATATTGTTTCTTCATAACAATAGTGTTTCAACAAAAACGTGCGCAAATGCTCGAAATTTATCTTATTTTGTATTACATTTTGCCAAACAAGTGATTGCGTTACTGAAATCTTCAGTTGTGAAGTTATTCCAAATGAAACGTAAATTGGCAAAGAATTCTCAAATTACTTCTTATCAGCACGTATTGTGTAACGCGTGACCTAAATCCTTGTTTTTTATTGTTATTATTGTTATAAACGAGGGAATACTTACTTAAAGATATGACATTTTTGTAAACTTTACGACATTTTAAGACATTTGAGAGATTTAAAAAGTCACTGTTGTAATATATCTTATTGTTTTGGGTCTTTTCAAAGATTGTTAAATAATTTAAAGAAATAACATTAGGAATTTTTTTCGAAGTTTCTTACGGCAATACTTTTACATACATTTAAATTAGGTTAACATCATGGATCAACAACGCTGTACTTGGTTAATCTACACTCAAAAATACTTTTTTTTTGGTACAGACGAGTATTTTGTCTTCTGATAATAATGCGTACGGACGAATGTGTTTGGAGATGGTCATGAAAGCAAGAGAAAGTTGTCAATGCCAAGTTCATCGACAGATTGACTTTCTAATGTGAGCCTCTTCCATAAACAGAATAGGAATAAGTGTTTGGAAATTCCTCAAGGCTCGCGACGTTAATACGTAACCAGTCGCCTTAAACGAAAATCTAATGTCTCGACCCATGCAATTCAAATCACAGATAAGCATGAGAATTTCCTTTCGAACGTGAAATTGATCAACCATCAAATTACAGCAATCTAACATCAATCGTAGCTGTAACGTCCTCTATATTCCGGTAGTAAATGACTGCGAATGCAGAAACCATCAAACGCACGACAAGCCACTGAAAGCGGAAGATCAAGAACGATCGACAGATAGGAATTCGACTGGTCGATTGACCTGAAATTTGCAACTGCGGGTCTCGGGCTCAAACGGGTCCATGGTATTCCCTGACATGCATCATCAGTGGAAGCTATAGTAGCAGCAATGCCTTTGGCTTTGATGTGCACGTCATGCAATCGGCCGATGATATCAGTACCCAGCTAATAGCCGAAGATGCTAGCATCAATCGACGAGTTTGCACGCACATTATCAGAGTAGGAATTCGGGCTAAGCTTTCAGCGTGTATCTGCACGTGATGGAATATTCGTATACATACTAACGTGATGCTCCAAACGCAATTTACCTATCAGATATACCTA
>JAWWMK010000040.1:4162961-4173643 GCA_035047105.1 Galeopsomyia nigrocyanea | reverse complement strand
CCCCGTTATTCTCCTGACCAGGGCCCAAGCAGGATATTGTTCCGGTTTGGTATAGAAGTTCAAGCTCCTGACCAGGCCCGGGTTTCCGCCTGAACTGAATTTCCAATCGGGACTCTGGACTTTGAATCCAGCGATCCGAGTTCAAATCTCGGTGGGACCTATGTTTTTATTTTATTATTGAACTTTTTTGATCACAATCAGAAATTATTATTTAACATTTGTAAAAATAATATATGCATGGCTACGAGTATTTTATTTTTTTCCTTATATTATGTTTATCACGTCTTTGTGAGATGATGTAACATACAATGACGTAGCATAAGTTGAATTTCTTAAAAAATGGCAAACTCTAATCAGACAGATTGTTTCGTATTCATCAGAACAGCAGAAGTTAAACGTAATGCGATAATAAAAAAAGCAATATCTTATTAACTTTTTTTACAGCATCGTGACTTGAAATAGTCACGCTATCTTTTAGTATTGATACGCTTTAATACAAAATTTCATACGATCGTTCGCGTTGCAACACTGTTGTCTGTAGATCCATTATTCTTACGCTAACAAGTGCAGTAATAACAGCATCATTGTCGCGAAAACCCCATAAAATATTGCAAGTCCTCCATTCACCGTAAAAAACACATTTTATACACATTGTGTCGCGCCACTCAGTCTTCACGGAGTTTTCACTTCCTAACGGTGTTTTTGTCTCGTCCTTTTTTTTCGCTTTCCCCTTCTATTCGTTCCCTTGCCACTTCTTGTCGCAGTAATAGCTCGTCGGCTCTTATTCGCCAATTACGCCGATGTAACGGATAAGACCACCATTACATCGACCATAACGCAATTATTCATCCATTATTCACATTTTGCGAATATCGTAGCATCAGCAGAGACTCCACTCACGCGTTGCTAAAGTGATGCTTTTAATTTTTTTTTATATATAATCTTTACAATAAGATTGCACTTTTTCGTTCGTTATACTGCGCATAATTATACATTTTTTCTGCACATGCAAATAAATTTAATTATATGAAAATGTTAATACAAATTATTATTATTATGAAATGACAATTATTCGATTTCAACTACGTTTTGAAGTTTTTTTTTTAAAGTAGACTTTTCTATTATAATTACATATTACACTGTCTGCGCAGAAGCTCGCCAGGATTTATATTGAACCTGCCAATTTACTTCAGATCGATCGTATCTCGGTAATAAGGGTAGTTGAATTAAAAAAAGATGAACGGAAGCGAATCACCTGTACAACATACGCAACGGGCGTGTACGTGTGAGTAATTATTGATGTAATACATCGCGGGCGTTTCAAGCGTACACCTCTGGCGACAGTTACAGCCATTGCAAATTAACGATTATATCACTTGGTGCATGTTACGGCTTAGAAACCATGATTTCATTCCAGATAAATCGCGCAATAAACTCGATATCCAAATTATACGGCAATTTGGATAATTAGAAGCCCTCGACAATGGCTTTTTCATTCGAGCTAATCTGATTTACGAATTTTCGGGAAAATAAAATAAAAAGATATAACAATTGCTCTCGGAGTATGGCGAACAAAAGAGTTTTGGTTGGGTGGAATATTCTATGAGACTCTTATCAAAAAACTGAATTCAATTGAAGTGACACCTGTCATTTGCAATTTCGGTTGATTCAATATCACGTTTTAACTCGGTCTTTTTTTTTTATTTCTTAAAGCTTCGTCATTTTGTATGAATTTTTAGAAACCTCGACAATTATTGTTTATTTTATCCGCTACGCATTATGCCACTGTTATCTGCCCATTTTATGAATTTTCAAACGACCAAACCATAAAAAAACGTGTTTGACCAAAAGAGTGTACGTAAAGCATAGAAATTGGAAGCTCGATCGTTAAAGCATAAAGCATATACAGTGTTCACGACGCCGAACACAAACAACGACAATTTGTGGTTATAAAACTTTGTCCAAACAATTTTTACGAGGCAGCACTTCTAATTTCAACACGATTCGCGATCACTACTTTAATTACACATTTCTGCTCTTTTTTTTTCGTGAGAGAGTGAGCGTCATCAAAAAATTTTTTTACGAGCGTCGGTCCGCTGATAAAGGGGAATATACAATCGATACACAGGCATATGCCTCTTCCGGCTCGCCTTATTTATTTTTCGCGAGTTTCCTGCGAGACAACAGTTCTCTTTTTTTTTTACGATCACATCAACGCTATTACCTTTGCAGGTATTTACCTGCGCGTATATATTTTTTTTTTGTGTGGCTCTGCCCGCGTCGTCGTATTGAAAAGAGTATAACGATCGACAAGCTCGATAGGCGCGTCGCATTTGCTTTCCACAACTGCGTATTGTGGCACGTGTGCGCATGTGTGTTTAACGAAGATAAACGCCAAAGCTATCAGCGCGTAAATATAGCAGGTATAGACACTATATGCGCGACTCGATTCTCTCTCTCTCTCTCTCTTTTTTTCGAAAAGTTATACCCCGTTTGCTCGCATTATTTTTTTGTGCGCCCGGCATCGTTTGTTTCTTTTTAATGCTCCGTTTTAACCGCTAGCTATTTCGCTACTTGTTTGGCCAAGGAGATTTTATGGTAGCTCTTTTGTTGTTTGACGGTTACTAAAATATTTGCGAACGCGCATTTCGTGTTTGTGAAAAAGAAATTACGAGCACTCGGACTGAATTGTCAGAACGACTTTTTTTTATCTGTTAACATTTAACCAGGTCTCGATTGAAATTTTAGTCTAGAAAAAATATTACATAATGACGAATACCCAAGAGCTTGAACTTGTATTTTTAGTAAAAAAATTAATCGAGTAGATGACACCATCTATCTGCTCGCAACTTAGTGCAAGATACACCAAACTCATCAAAAGCAAAACCAGCAGCGAAATAATGACACTCGATTTAGGAGGCTTCATTTGGTGACTGCTCATCTTAGAACTTTATTATCAGCCTCGCACCGGGTAACTTAACAACCTTCAGTCAATTAAGATATCGAGAAAATCGTCTCGTCGCGGGGCTAGAAACACGCATCTCGACTATAAGCCGCGCGCCATAGATTCGCATCCCCTCTTCTTCGACTATCATCGTGTCGCATCTCTTCTCTTGCTCCGGCGAAACTCGTATAACGAGGGCGCGACATTTTCGCTTCGATCGTTACCGGAACTTCATCAAGATGTGACAACGCCACCGTGAAACTCCTCGCGACGCTCGTAAAATACTTTCCCAATTTAAATTTCGTCCGCGAGTAGAGTTGCTTCGGGGACCGACTGCGGCGGGAGTGCATGCGGGGAGGGTAACGAGCGGAAAGCCCGTGAGCCGCAATAGTAGTAACCCGAGTCGACGATAAACTGCGCGAGAAGCCTTACGCGCGGATATATAGTACTACTATCCTCGGCTATTATGACGAGACTTGTAATCAACGAATCACACGTCAGATATTTCAATCCTAAAGAGTCGTTTGTTGCACAGTATCGATTCTCACTGTGCGAATTCGACTTTTGATGTCAACAATTGAACTAAGTGACGTGTTAATATACCGTAGAATGAAATTTACAAGAAAGTTATGTGCGAAGTTTCGAGCAAAGTGCTTATACCACGAAGACGAGTATCGAACTTGCTAATCGAGCACACGTGTGTTCGTCGCTTGATACTCGCGGGAGTCTAGCCAAACAACAACTACTTGGCTCTCTTGACACATTATCTTATCGGCTTGCCTCCGATAAAGCGAGCACGTTCGATGGACTTGACTTGTCAGAAGTCAGCCAGCGATGTGCGCACACACACACACACACACACACACATATGCGCCAACACAAGCAAGGTTTAAAGTTTGTTCGAAGTTTCTATCTCCGACGTATATATAAGAGGACCATAACTAACGTCGGTCGTGGATCCGCGACAGTAAAGTCGGCGCGTATACCAGATAATACTCTCTCTCTCTCGACAAATTCGACAGAGTCGATTGGATAACAAACATTTTATCGAGTTTCATTTCGCCAAGGGCTCAGCGTTAAAGCTTAACGGCTCCTTCGACAATAAATAATATTATGCATACTTATACTTCTTCTGTAAAGGAAGGGATGACGCGATGAGGCGCACTGCGAGCAATTAAATAAAATGCGATACCGCTTCGCCTCGAGAGTTATGACTCGAATCTTTATGACTCCGCGCGCGCGCCCGCGCTTCTTCCTTAAATCCTCGCGCGCCGCGGCATAAAGTATTTTGTGCACGCGGGGGAATATTTGCTCTCCTCCGTAAGGATCAGCTGCATCGAGGCCGCGACAGATAGAGAAAATAATAAAAAAAATTTGTGTTTGTCTTATCGTTTTACTTTGAGCTGGTTATTCTCTCTCTTTTTTTATTATTATTTTCGCGTAGGCTGAACGCGCACTGCTGTGTATATAGATTTTCATATTTTCTTAAGGGGAAATAAAATGGCTCTCGAGGAGGTTTAAGACGATGAGGCTTCTTCTTTAATTGTGCCTGGTTTCACTTTCACGGCTTTTTCATTACATCGTTTCGAGTACAACGTCTACTATTTTAATGGAATTTTTTTCTTTCACGAGCTTAGATAAGTATACACGAGCATTCTTACTGAAGATGTTGATGTTTATGTAAAGTAAAGAAACTTTTTTTTTAATTCTTAGTAGCTTATATTATTGAGTAACATTTTTGAATGAAGAAAATTAAGAAGTTGGTTGAAAAATGTTTTGGCTGACGTATATTAAATAATACTACTTAAAATTATTGACTTACTTGTTAGTCTTTCACATAGAAGCTAGCCATTTTTAATAATTAGTTTGTCATCTTTTACGGTAGTGAAAATCCGATTTCCTGAAAAGAAAGAGTACCGATTCTCATTTGCATTTTACAATAGCGCAGTTTTATTGAACGTCGGTATGAAACAATATTCGAAGGATTTCCAGCCGTATAGCAGCGCCATGCTTCAAGAATAGAACGGGTGAAATAAAAATGATATAAAAAAGGAGGGGAGGCTTATCATAAAGCCGAAAATAATTGAGCGTTAAAAGTAAACGGGAAGCCGAAGAAATCTCCATATTTTCCGATACAAACGGGAGCGTCTTCAGCCAATTTCCGTTTCGTCGTAAAAGTCAGATATTTAAGATTTACGCTCCTCCCAGCAATTATAATGCGTTTTATTACCCCCTTCCCTTTACCTAGGCGCATTTCTTTTTTCTGTTCTTTCTTTTTTTAACGTTCAATCCTCGCGCCTCCCTTCGTGTCGCCCAAGCAAACCCTTGAACTTTACATCGTAAAAATGTTATTAGGGCCACTCTCTTTCTCTTTCTTTCTATCGTGTTGACTGCCGCTTTTACCCTGTCACGCTTCGCAACCCGCATAGGTAAACTCCTTTCGTGCTTTACAAAACAGGGAGAGACGTTTAAATAAGACACCACATTTTTTTATGCTCCTAAAATACGCGACTTGTATAAACTGATTCAAAAGTTATTTGGTAAAAGATTTAATTTCCACGTATACATTTTTAAATGTGAAAATTACGGTTATTAAAACAAATATATATTATCAAAATAAAACAAAATAATAATTTGTTTTTTGTATGCATTTTCTGCAAGTATATAAAATAGATTTTCACAAAAAAGAATCAAAATACTAGATCTTAAAACCTTTTTCAACCTTCGCATTTATTTATACAATAAAATAACACGATCTCACCAAACATTTTTTGCAAAATATCAATATTGTTTCTTACTAGATGAAATTATCATTTTCCACCTAGACTGTACCAGCCTAATATGCATACTGAGAAAAAAAAATCCCTGGCACTTTCGTTTTGGTCGTAAAAACCAAACGAAAACGGGATTAGCCGTCAAGCACACACCAGCGAGCCTAATACGTCTCGTATGTAGGCCTATTGACTTGCGGATTACTGTGCGCTTTATATATGCCTATACAACCCTAATAGCGTAACTTGAGACGAACCCTTAAAAAAAAGAAAGAAAAAAATTATTCCTCTAGGATGCACTTGGTTATTAAGCTGGGACTTTATTACCGGTAATCATAAAATTTTCGCTGCTGCACGAAAGTCGTAAGTCCACCTAATGCAGGGTGAACGCGCGCAAAGCTGCCAAAGTTTTAATCGTCGTGACGAACGCGCTATCTGCTGTGTATAAGACGTCGCGACGTAGCTTCTTATACTTCCTTGCCAGGTTTATTGCTAATTTCGAGGATGACGACGTTTCTCAGCGCTCCTAGGCTATGCATAAATTAAGGAGCTTGCTGGCACGTTACTGTGACAATAAGAACATTTTTTTTCTTCTTCTTCTTATTCTTCTTTCGTCAAAGTGAAAGCTCTTTGAGATAACAACTTTTCGTGCTTTGGGTACTCAACGTCTTAACGCATTTCAGCATCACGTAATTAGATATTTCTTCGGATCTGTCAGTGTCTTCGTGAAATCTAATAAAATAAGTCCCGTGGATAATAGTATTGGGAAAAAATAAAAATATTCTGCAGATATGAATGCTACAGATGTCTCAATGAATGCACAAAAGCAACCCCTTGCGCGCTTGAAATTATCAAATCGTAAAAGAGGTCGTAAAAAACGTTACAGCAGTGTAAACAAAATAAAATGCTTCTTCTTCTTTTATAGCTGGTGCAGTAAACTTATATGAAGACACAATAAAAGAAAAATTTGAATACCAAATGTCGATTCACGCTGATTAGGAGGCTTGATCTTCTAATACTGATTTAAGGGGTTGCCAGATTGCTCACTCGTCCCCTCGTGTTACACCACGTCACTCGTTTAATTACGGCACTAAACTCTAAATCTCCAATCGTGTTAACTCTTGATAAAGTTTCTTAATCTTTCAAGATTAGCTGCCAGCGTACTGACATTTGCCGTCATGTCACTCTGCAAATAAATATCATTATTATCAACAAAAAAGTAATAAAAACAATTAATAAATTATTTTTATTGCAATTAAGAATCAAAATAATATTTATTTTGATCACTTGCCTCTTAGCCTTTTTCAATGTTCAGCTGTTCCATTACTATTGAAATGCAAGTATATTATATAAAATTTGAATAAATTAATTGAAATTAAAATTTTAATAATTACTTTGAAATAATCATTTAAATACTTTTTGCGTGAATCAATTATTTTCCACGTATTTTTTCCAAGTAGTATGTGCGCAATAAGATTAGAAATCGAATAAGCCAACTCGCCGTCGGTAAGGTAGTAATCTATACGCGTGCACTTCAGATGGTTCAGTAATTTTATCTTTCTCGGTCAACAAATTCATCTAATTCATTGTTCATTGTTAAAATAAAAAGTTTAATTATTTTCTTCAACGCCGCGACAGTAGAGTCGTAAAATGAATTTCCAATTCCCCGAGTAACACAGCAAGTAATTCCTCATTAATCCGGTGTGCAGCTCCGCTTTTCAAACTCACTTGGCGGCGGTAATTCGACGATCGGATGTAATTAAGCCGAGGGGATTCGAAGAGCTTTGTCTTTGGCGAGCGCGTTAAAGGCCTTTAATGACTCCCTGTAAAAAATACCTTAAACTCTAAGCCCCGCGAAAGCAAGCCGAAGCGCATCTTCTTTTATACGGATATACGCGCAAGTAGTCGTTGAGCAATTCGTTTTCTCCGTGGGGGTATAGAGGAAGACCCATAACTTTATAGTTTTATATGTAAACTGTATCGAGCCATGAAAACACAGGGGACTATAGGCTTTTAATGGTGATTGGCGAGCGAGCTACCCCCTCGCGCTTTTGCATGTTGTATATATTATACGGTATTCCGAAAGTATATAAAGTTTGAGCGCCAGTCAGCCTTGACACGCAATTCTTTGCCTCGACGAAGGATATTTCTCCGTCGCGTCGTAAAGGAAGTGGCCCATTTCGCGGACCCGCGGAAGTGAAGACTATCGTTGCCTCTTGCGTTTTATGCATTAAAATTATGCGATGCTTAAACATTCAAAATTTCAGATTTTTATGAGCGATCGTTTAATATGTTTTAACGGACAAACGAATAGATAGGTTTGATGCTTTTATGGCTATTTTATATCCTATACTCTCGATTTTTATGATTGAGTGCTCTTTTATACTGGACGAACGAAATAATTATTTAAATAAATAAAGTAGTTTCAGTACTAGTATAATTCTGTTATGAGAATGCAAAATTTTTATTGAATAATTAGAAAAATTCGACTGGATAAACGTTATTTTGAAAATTAATTAATAATAATATACGTACGCTTATTCACAAAACACAACTTGATAGTATATTAAAATTAATAAAAGTGTTATTTTCGCTCAGATTATTATTATTTTTTTTTCATTTACTTGTACAGGGCGTAAGACGAATTATCGCATATTTCGTTAAAATAAAAATAAAATGAAGATTTATATTTTAATTAACATATTTAAAATTATAATTTAACCTCAAATTTTGCTTCAAGTAAGCCATATAGACGACTGGAGTCTCTGTACACGTTTGAGCGCCGACGTTCTCACATCCTTCGATAGCTCAGTTGGTAGAGCGGTGGACTGTAGTTGGTTGGAAATGTAACAGAAATCCATAGGTCGCTGGTTCAAATCCGGCTCGAAGGAAACCATTTTTTTATTTATTTTTTCTTGATTTATATTAATGCTAACGTTTTGATTAAACGTTTAAAACATTAAAAAAAATTTTTTGAACATATATTTGTTTAAATATTTAATATAAACAATTTATTTGAAAATACTCTCTGTAAGAAGTCTTTTCAATAACAATGACATTTTTTAAAAATAAAAGCTAATTAATTAGTTTTCACAAATCTGCATTCAAATAAACATTATTATTTATTTAATAATACGAATAAATATTTGGTATTATAACTATATTGAGACGCTACAGAATATTTGGCCCCTGAATTCCATTCTAATGTGCGTGATACGCGGGCCAGCTGCTGTGTTCCTCAAAAAATCGATAAGTTTGAATTTTGTAAGTTGAAAATTTATCATATTTTATAAATACTGAATTATTAACTAAAAAGTCATATCAAAGTTTCATCGAAAAATGTTTTAGAATGTGAAAAAAATATTAAGAAGTAAGTAATTAATTTAATTTAACACTATCATATATTTGTTTCGTATCTGAATTCTACAGAAAAAATGAGACTCGCTTGATTTTTTAAGCGTGTCAAGTGTAGTGAATCATCGCAGAACACTAGCAGCGTGCAACCAGCGCAAGATAGTTGACATATCAAACGTGAAAACGATTTAACAATGGCACTTGTTCGTCAATCCGCGTGGCGTGTGTCATTCGGCTAGACACATGTACACGCGCAACAACGCTCGCACATCTGTATTTGTTTCGAATCCATTTCGCCATCATAAGAGGGTAGTCGGCGCGTTCCACACTGGCCTGTCACTCAGCGGTCAACCGAGCGTAAGAAACATCGCGAACAATTGTCAGAGCGAAAAGCAGGAATCTAGACGTCGGGCGTCAATTCGGGATCGAAAGAGAGAGAGAGAGAGAGAGAGAGAGAGAGAGGGAGAGAGAAAGAGTGGGGTGGGAGAACTTGGAAATTAATTTGAGTGGTGGTCACGGTACGCTTGCTCCTGATTAATTGCCATTTCGTCTGCTCTCGAGAGCGCTTTTCCCTCGATTGTGCTCTCGCGCGAGACATCTGGAATTTTTTTTTTTCGACAAAAGCAGGAATCTCTGGATTGCCGCCGATTCCGCGCTGGAGCGTGAAATCTCTTATTAAATGTTGCAATGACCAAGTGCTTTCCCTCGATCCTCGACTGACACCAGCACACATACGACTTATAGGAGATGACCGGATTGCATGTGACACCGACTGATTTTGCAATCTTAATTCGTTGGTGGATTTGAGATACAACATGCATGTTTTTTTTTATATAATACAACCTTCTGGTATATATTAAATTAGCAGAGTAATGAAGGAATGCATGAATTGTTTAAATGTAAATGAATATGAGTTCATTTCGATTGCTCTATGTGTTTCTTAATTTTATTTAAAAAAATGAAACCAAGAAAATTATAGCTATAAAATAATAATGCAATTGAAATATTTACTTAAGCATATATGCAGGGAATATTAATTTCTATCTAATGTAGAAAATAGCCAAGAGTACATAATTATAAATACACATGCAATCATAAATTTACTCCCTATATGCTGTTTCACTAGAAAAATTTTTCCTTATTTAAAAGTTTAGTGCGCATAGAGTGTTCGTGAAATCAAGTTCAACGTATGTCTATCTACGTAATAGAAAGAAAAAAAATGAAAAACAACGCAATAATGACTTTTTGCAAAGTTGTTAAAAAATTTAAGCGCGACTTCACAGTACTATGACGTTACTAAAAGTTATAAATATATTCTTAGAATGTTCATTGTTTTCAGAAAGCTTTAGTTGCCAGGAAGCTAAAGAACGTCAGTGTAATATTATAATTCTTGGGCATAATATTTCTGAAACACAATCAAAATCATGAAAATTTTCAGTATTTTAGTAATTGCACTTATAATATACTGTGGATCGGTGTTAACCGATAAACCTAGTACAGATTATTGCAAACTTAATTTTCCTGAAAAACAACATATTTTATGTAAATACACATTAAGTAATTATGAGATTCAATAACTTTTAACGTCAGAATTTCTGAAATTATACAAAGTT
>JAWWMK010000040.1:4124236-4162861 GCA_035047105.1 Galeopsomyia nigrocyanea | reverse complement strand
ATATACTTATGATATCTCAAGTATCCTCTTTAGAAAAGTGGACCTTTGAATGCATGCACCAATGTTGTACGTTCTGAATTAAACGACGATGAAAAACAAAGAATCGTTGATTTGCACAATAAATTGAGGCAGAAGGTAGCAAGTGGAAATGAAGAGCGAGGAAACCCTGGCCCTCAGCCAGCTGCAAGAAAAATTCCAAATCTGGTACACAAATCTTATGATAAGTTTTCCGACTTTACGACATAATTCACTAACTTTAAATATTCAGATTTTTTTAATATTCAGGAATGGGACGAAGAATTAGCTCTAATTGCTTAGCGATGGGCTGATCAATGTGATTTTACCAATCATGACTGTAATACAGCAAAATAT
Source organism: Galeopsomyia nigrocyanea (assembly GCA_035047105.1). Taxonomy (NCBI): domain Eukaryota; kingdom Metazoa; phylum Arthropoda; class Insecta; order Hymenoptera; family Eulophidae; genus Galeopsomyia; species Galeopsomyia nigrocyanea. The sequence continues at coordinate 4,162,489 of JAWWMK010000040.1, read as the reverse complement.
AGCTAAAATAGAAAATTCGGAAAACGATACTGATATTGCAGAACTAGTGCAAACTTGGTATGATGAAGTCGATTCTTACAATGGGCAGAGCGTATCATCGTTCATGTTTGTTTACTTTTAATATTATTATAAATATAATTTTCCAGGAACAAAATTACTTTATTATAATGTTTTTAGATACGGCGAAAATGAAGATGAAGAATTGGGTCATTATACCCAAATGGTGTGGGCCAACACGACAAAAATTGGTTGTGGTTTTGTTCTTAACAAGAGAAATGGAGCATTTGTGTATTATTTAGTATGCAACTATAATAAAAATGGAAATGTTGAAAGCGAACCGGTTTATCTGCCAAAGTAATATTGCGGTAATGGATACACAAATTCCTTTCGTAAAAAGGCTATAATTATACGTAACATTTTAATATTTACGAATTGTAAAATAAATTTGATGCATCATAAACGAGGTCATGAAACTTCTGAATTTGCAAAAAAAAAATTCTTTTACTCAAACTAAATACGTAAGAAATGCAAGCAAATGCGTCGGTCTTTCGTTATGCAAACGCTTACCATATTTTTTAACCCAGCGATGCAATTGCTCGGAACTCAAGTGCGCGATTTTGCGCCTCTCCTCGGCTTCGAGCCAAAGTCAAGACGGAAACTCTTTCGGTGTTTCATCCACAGCCGCGATTACATCTTTATGGTTTTATAACAGGCGCATGCCGAATGGGGAGACTTTTACTTGTATACGAGCACATTAGGAACCTGGAAAGAGATATACAGTATACGCACGTTATTTATTTTTCTTTTCTCTTCTTCAGGAAACTCTTTACCGGTGGCGTGTGGTTTATTTCGTCGTCGGCGAACTGGAAAATGCGTTTTACTGCTGGAAAAAATGAGAAACGGAGAAGGAAAAAACATTAATGACATATGCTTCGAACACATTAAAATCAAGTCATTTGGTTGCAGTTACAATCGTACAAGTAAAAAAAAAATAGTAAAAAATATGTAGCCTCGCAATGAGCGTCAATTATAAAGAGCGAGCAATGCAAAAATTCAAAATTAAATTACGTGCAATCGCGTCATTCTAAATTGTCACATTAGCATTGATGCATTACGAGCGTTAATCCTTCGACGTGATACTCAAATTTCAGTGCATCAATTGAACAACATGTAGCCAATTACAAGAGTAATAATCAAGTCAGAGTCGCGAATAAAATTTCATTAAGCCGCAACTAAGGGTGAAATCAGGGTAGAAAGATAGATGACAATTGATCGGATTCTCGCGAGGCACACGTACACCAATATACCCGTCACACAGACACTCTCACTCGGTGGTAATATAATCGATTTCCCCGTGAACTCAGCCGTAAGTCGCCCTGCAGTCAGCGTGACAAGAAATCCTCCCGCTCTCTGTCTCTCGCTCTCCTCTTTCGCAAAGGCGCCAACGGAGCGAGAAATTACTCATCGTTCTGATTGAGGTTAATTAATTAGATAATTAAGTCCCTGCAGCGAGGCAGTAGCAGAAGCAGCAGCAACGAACCACCTCTTCTCTCTTATCTCTGCCAGGCTTCGCCTTTTCTTTTAATACATCGCTCGCGGCTTTGAACCTAGACACTCCGTAATTACTCGCTTCTAAGTATGAAAAAGATAACTCTACATCTCTTTCTCTTTCGCTCTCTTTTTCGCCACGTGCGCTCAACGTCGTAGATTCAAAACGCAGCGAATCCAATATTTTTTTCTTCCCCTTTGATTTTCTCAGTCGCGCGTAGCAGCAGCAGCAGCAGCAGCCGGCGCTTATCTCATTTTCGCTGCAGCTCGCTCGTTTGCTCTTTTGTAGCTCGGCTCGTCGTCCCCCGAGAGGTTTTTGGCTTGAGCAACTTCGTTATACAAAAATGCTCCTCGTTACCGGAACGCAGTGTTATATATACCCTCCCTACCTCCCTCTCATTAATTTGCTCCTCTCGTCGGTGGCGGTGTGGTACTCCGGCGCATTGACACGGTACAGTCTTAACATTCTAGCAAAAGGAGCAGGAGAGAGGAGAGAGGAGAGGGATGGGAGTGGGGAAGCTTAAAGCGGGATCTCATTATCTTCGTACGACGATCACCTGCGAGAGGCGAGCCACCATGAATATTCATGCGAATATCGCGATTATCTCTTTTAGACGCGCCCAAGCCAAGCCTTGTCGTCACACTACCGCGTGTACACGGACTGAGCGAGAGAGAGAGAGAGAGAGAGAGAGAGAGAGAGAGAGAGAGAGAACTTTGCCTCCTACCGAAACTCGTAATTACTTAGGTTTCGAAGGAAATTGTCGAGGCTCTTCTACTCTCTCTCTCTCTCTCTCTCTCTCTCTCTCTCTCTCTCTCTCTCTCTCTCTCTCTCTCTCTCTCTCTCTCTCTCTCTGTCTGCTACCACCCGGAACAATCTCTTCCATGCTACCAAGAATTTGTACACACTTGGCTTGTGTTAGCTGTTGTCAGCTAATTTCTAGATAAAAATTTTGCGGGGTCTCATTAGAACTAAAAGTGAATAATTGTAATATATAGACTTCATTTTAGACGATTACGATATAGCAATCAGTGCAAATTATTTTTTTTTTGAATTTGCGTATTATGTGATTTCAAGTAAGTGTGTACTTTGATTTTAGATTTTATGTTCAATCGCGTATTCATATAAAAAAAGAATTCAATTTTGTTTTTAAAGTTGTAATACTCTACTTTCATAACCCGGCGACATCAAAGAAAACACGTTTAATCAATGCTAAGTACAGCTGAAAAATATAAATCACTCCCGACAGTTCTACAAGTGCTATTCAAAATATGTTCATAGAAAAGAAATCTCTAATCAAAACTAAAGCGAGCGAAAGAAACAGTGCTATAATATAGTACGTAGGGGATGTGTGCAATCGTACGTCGCAAACCCAGGATCCTCCCTATATATATATATATATATATATAAGAACAGCCTTATGTCCCACTTTGTAACGTGCATTTCTTAATGTGCCCGTCTCTCTTTGTTCTCCTTTTCACTTTTCTAATCTAGCAAAACACAGCGTGGCACTCCTACTGGCTATTTTTTTTTGTCGCGCTTGTTTCGCAGATATGTGCGCCAGACATTTTTGACGCGTCGAGTGTCGAAGGGGTCGCTGTTTTACATAAACACGATCTGATGTGCTGCTGACGGGGGAAACTCCCTATACAGCATAGGGCTAGAGAAACGCAGCGTATATATATTTTGGATGAGAATAGCCTATTTAGCATTTGGTGGAATCTTTCGATATTAAATGCAAAATTACATATTTACAATGCGTTTATAAATTTCTTTTTATTTCTGTTTCTAGTTTCATATTGTTCAAGCTTATCCAAGCATTTAATGCTGCTTATATGACTCTGCTATGATTATAGTACGGAAACAATTTCTTCTTTTACTAAAGTACTCCAGATAATTTCACGTACGTGGTTACGAAAGTTCCATAGCAATTCATATAATGTATACTTATGTGCAATATTTTGATTGACACGAAATGAAAGTGAAACCCAAAATATACTTCGCGGAATAAATATTTTAGGACGATAAGATATAAGTGCATATTATTACACGCTATTGTGTTGACGTTTGAAACAATGTTTTTGATGTCTCTGATAGGATGTTATTCATGATAATTGTGACGTTGTTAGACTGAGGAAAAAATTGACAAAGAAAACTACGGAAATACGCACAGAGCAAGGAAAAAATAGGATGAGTGTCCCTATTACCGGCAGCTTAAGGAATCAATGTACCAATTACCATCATTTTAAGCTGTATACAATTTAGAAAGCTACGATAAGAAATAAAAATAATATTTAATTGTTCAATGTGTACTGCAGCACAATTTAAAAAGATTACACAACTGAATGGAAGGAAAAAAGCCCCTTATTTGTGTTTATTTTATGGCCGGTAATTGGTATTAAGAAAAAATCGAATGTACCACTACCCGGTCACTTTTATAATATTGTAAAATAGATGAATTTGATATTTTTATGCAACGAAACAAGTTTCATTGTTTTCAATGGGTTCAATATATTAGTATCGAACTAATTATTGTCCTTATTATACATTACCGAAACTTATTAAATTAAATTAAATAAAAGAGGCCGGATAGTGGGTGGGGGGCCGGTAATAGAGACATTGATCCTAGTTGAATAAAGAAAAAATAGTGAAATAAAAAAAGAAATAATGGAGATAATTCACTTGTTCTTTTCAAGTCGTACGGAATTGTTTGAACAGTCACGGGATAAAAACATTATGCATAAATAATATCACGCGTCTGCACCATTTCATAGAAAAATATTTTAGAATTATCTATCAATAAAAGATAATGTTTTCGATAACAATACTGCTCAATCATAACTTAAATAGAATTTTAAATCAGAAAGCAAAGAAATAAAGTATTTTTCTTTCTTTATCTGCAGGTGTACAAGCCACCCTCTCACAATTCTATAGTTCATCGAAACGTCAGAGAAAAGTCTGTTCTTTTTTTAAAAATTTCGCGATATAATTTGTTTCGTCCAAGCAATGCGGAAACAAAAGCAAGAAGGGGGCGGCATACGAAAAGAAACAGAGAGACAGACAACAAGAGCGTAGATTCCTTTAAGTGGGTCGGAAATGTTTTTACAGTTGATTCGCTTGTTTGGCCAACGTGAATGTATCATATCCCTCTCTTCTGCCTCGGCTATGTATATAAGCTCTATTTAACCCTGGCCCCAGGTCTGTTTGGCTAACTTCGTATTTAGTTAGTCAACCCTGCCCGCGAGGCGTCATGGGAAACGACAAGTGGCGCGCGCGCTCTGGCTCACTTTGTCTCTCTCCGAGTACTTATGCTGCTGAGCGCGCAAATCCCGTCATTATCAAATTTGTCTTTGCTCTGGCCAGGCTCAAAGAGAGGAACGTGACTATGCCACGATCCAACGGAATAAATAGAGAGCTTTTTATTAAGCTGCGCTTGATATTGAAGTTTAACGACTGTTGTATAAAGTATTCATTCTTTTAATTAATTTTACAAATTAATTTACTAAATTTCCATTTATAATATCAACTTTTCAATAAAATATGCAACCATTGATAACTTTATTTAGAAAACAATGAAACTTCCAGTATTAAAAGAATGGGGGGAATTTAATATCGAGCTTCCATTGTATTGTTCTGCTCCTGGATAATGAAGAATGCGAATTTTTTCTACGGCCAATTAAGATGTTTGGCAAGTAAATCCAAGTCTGCAATTCTAAAACTCAATCCTCAATTAACATTTTTTAAACGAAAAATAATATCTTTAGCGATTCTCGAGTGTTTATACAAATATGACAGCGAGGGTCAACAGATTAAAAAAAAAGCCTAATCTCAATCATTAACATCCCAAACTCGCGCATCATATATAGGGTGAAAGGAGCAGAAGCTTTTTGTGAGCATAAGTATAAGCCTTTGCGTCTGCACTTGCTATATTAGCGTTTGATTAAATAAACAGAGATTAGCACATGAAAGAGACACACGCGGAATCGAATCGATAGCGACAGCAGCGTGTACACAGATGTGCCGATGCGCGTCTCCCAAATACGAAACTATATGACGTTCATTCGATAGCCATCCCATTAGACTGCCAATTAGTCTGAATTAACAATGAGCCAAATAATCGCTTGCTTCTCATTCTCTCTCTCTCTCGCGCGAGCAACGCGCTCTGTCCCCGTGGTATTTGCGTTTCGTTTGTTGCGCCCTCGCGCTTTGTTTTTAAATGAAACACATGCGCTCTGTTATTTCAGGGTTTCTGCGATTCGTTAATTAATTTTTTATACGCTACGTGCGTGTATTTGTATAATAACGCGATATACCTTTCGCCATGGATAATAAACGGGAAAGAAAAAACAAATAGAAATAATTCGCGAATATCAGACGTAATAATGGCAAATATTTTTTGTTGGGCAGGAATGTGATTTATTTCGAATAGACGTTGGCTTGTGTAGGGATATTTTTCGTGTAATTAAAAGCTGTTTTACTTCGACAGACGATACTTTATGATTTGAAACATTAAGGTTTGTTAACTATGGAATTTTCATAGCAACTGAGTTATTCTTTTATTTTTCTTAAAATTACATAATTAAAAATTGAATAATTCATGTTGCTTTTCTCGCAAGGCTTATTCCTTGGATATTGATAAAAGAATTGAACTGAATGGAAATTAAGCCTATAATATTCTCAAAGTGCGCTTTGACGACATCATCTAAAACGCCTCCTAATTCAATACAAACCCCATATTCGACGGTCTAGCGCTATATAAGCCAAGCTTTATACGCGTTGGTCGTTGGTCGTCTGAAATCCATCTTGGAAATTTCGAATGGCCTAAGCTTCGCAACACACGAAGAAGATATATATACGGATACATATACCCGCAGCAGCGACGCGACGCGACGGAAGACTTATCAGTGCTCGTGAGCGTCTTTGCGTGTGCGTGGCACTTGAGATTAAGCCTCGTAAAATTATAAAGTTCGCGAGTATAAGAGGCTAAAGCTGTCGCGCTATTCGCACGTACGTAATATAAGAGCCTTTCATATATACCGAGGCGAATTGCTTTACGACTTGGACGCGGGGCAATCTAATGCCTATATCCTTATTTCGGTGTTATGATGGCCGCGATTTCATGCTACTGCCATGTGGCGACTTTCACGTGCACGCGCGCGAGTGAAAATCTCTGACCACAATATCGCTGATCTTTTTTTGGCGTGTACACGAGATGCGTGCTCGAGAGCAAAGTAGATTATATTACACTTCGTGTAAATAGTTAGAAGTAGCTTAGAGAGAAGGGATTACTTTCGTGAGCGGAAATGTACGGACGAATTTTTCATACTGAATAGACGCCAAGACTCTTATCTCAACTAAAATGTCATTATTTTTACCGATCTAAACATCAGATGTGTATGAGAGAACGGTAAAGATACTTTGAAAATGATACAATGTTATTAATTATTGAATACTTGCGACTCGTACGGTCAGAAAAAAAAATGACGAAGAAGAAAACGTCTAATTGCCATTAAAAATGTAAGAGCCCTCCCGAATATTCGCGAGCGGGATAAGGCAAGAGCGACGAGCTTATCGCTCGCGCGCACGTCATGAACTCGTCGCGCGTTCTCGTCATTAGTAAGCACACCTCACCCCCCCCCCCCCCCCCCCCTCTCTCTCTCTCTCTCTCGAGCTTACCCCCTTCGCGCGCCTGATTGCGTCGCTGACATTGGGATTTATGCGCTCCAAGATTGAGTGCAAATTGTGGAGGGGAGGTTTCCTTCGCACCTCCAAGAATACGCCTTTTTCTTTTGTCATTCGATGCTTCTGTCAAGCGATCAATTCCTTCATTACGCTTGCGTGGAATGCTAAAAAAAAATTATAATTTATTTGAAATTATTGCCATGCTCGGTATGTGTGGAAATGTTCGTTGTCATTTGTTTTCGCGTTAATCTCTGCTTAAAAATTTATCGTTAGTGTTATTGCAACTCGGTAATATTAGTGATCGTAGATGTACGAAGAAAATGCGTTGTAGTTAATAAGAATGTTCGACGATTCACTTTTGCAAAGATGTTTTCTCACAAGCAGTATTACTTTAATCGATTCGAACCTCATCCATTGCTCAAACTCGTCGATGTATTCGATAAAGAGGTTAGCTCAACTTAATTACATATAAATTTCATGCTTACTTTCACCGACTACAAAATTTAATCACTGCTTTCACCGTTAATTTAATTATATTTATCCTAAACTCGCGATGAAATAAACAACAAAAAAAAAAAAAAACAAATTATACGATACGAATAAATCAACGTTGCAGTCGTTCATTCGCGCGTACGTCTTCGACAACATCTACGTGTGCATTTTCATGTACATACTCTTTTATTTCGCCACTTGGTACGCTCACAAGGTAAGCGATTTGAACGGTACGATTTCCGCTTCGGTCGTTTATTCATGTATTTTTGTGTTGAAACTGATCGCGTGCTTGCAGGTTATCAACCGAATAGAGATGAAAAACGAAGAAATGCGAGAGATCGTTGAAAAAAATAGATCGGTGAGTTTACAGCTATTTTGCTTGATGATTATTTATATAAAAGGTCATTACATTTATGTACGAATTAAATTCGATCGATTGTAATTTTTTTCTGTAGAGGTTAGATGACATCGTCGCCTTGAAGGATAAACGTGCAGAATATGAAGACATAATTATTAAAACGGTTTGTAGAACAAACATTACAGTAAACTTTCTTCTCGTTATCTCTGATAGTTATATTATGCGTATTTATTTTAGAAAGGAACACAAAAGATCACTACAAACCAGCTGGATAGTGAGGTAAATTAAGTTGTTAATTTTATTACGACGATTAAAAATATTCTTCTTATTTATATTTACATAAAATGTTTACAGATAAAAAGGCTAAATTCGGAGCATGACTGTACAGTACAAAAACTAAACGACCTTGAGAAATTTTTGGGAAAGGTAAATATAAAGCAGTACGCGGAAACGACTTTTAAATAAATATTATTGTATTTTTATATACTTTTCAGTGGAAACTCGGGAAAAGTTGCAGCGACGCAGGAAAGAAAAGTTCATCCTTCAGAGGAGGATCTCCCGATGGATTTGAGTCTTCAGAAAATCAATTCGAAGACGTTAAGGTAGTGTTCGAACTCCATAGAGACAGAACATAATTTAAAAAAATATCCACATTCGCGGGCTATCAAACAAATAGCAACCTTACTTATTTCTTTCTTACTCTTTATAATTTTGATTTCAAAGAAGCCTTAATAATAAACACTCGATAAAAAACGTACGGGTATCGCACGGCTGTTTGCAAGAAAAATATATATCATACTAAAAAAACGAGACTCGCGAAACTCCAAACACGAATACGAGTCTCACGTATATCCCATAAGAAACTAAGCCATCCCATCAAAGTTGGAAACGGCATTTCCATCAATTAGCCGTAGGAATAATTACCGCGAGTGCTCCAAGAAGCGAGCTTATACGCATATACATATATAGAGTTTCTCGGTGGTGCGTTTAAAGGTGCTCGAGCCATCGTTCCCGCCGATGGAGCCACCGGAGCCACCGCCACGCAAGTTCGGGGTCTTTGCGCGACCGCCTGCGCCTTGTACTACATCCCCGAAAATCGGATTCAAGTAACCAAGTCTCAAGGAAACTTCCTATCGAGGTATATACGCCGCTCTGTCTCAAAACCGCAAGATACTGACAGTTCGGCTTTGCCTCATTAGCTGATTAAACGTCACGTGTTCTATGCGCGCTTCCTTTGTTCAATTTCGTCAAATGCCGTCTGTCGAGTTTCACGATGTTGCATTGCGGATTATGAGTTTGATATTTTTTTTACGCAGTTGTGCAATATTTTTTATTGTCTTCTTTTTTTTTTGTATATCAGTAAATTAACAGTGTTAATGATAATTCACACGCTCATTTATTATACTAACAATGTTTTCCTAAAATTTACAATGCAAAAAGATTCTCACGATAATGCGCCTTCAATCTGATTTATTTCAATTAGAAGCCTGTTATAAACAAACAAACTATCAAATTCAAATCGAGTCAAACTAAAATTAGCAATTCAAATCGGTCAAGATCGAAGAAATTGAAAGTATCCGTTATTATATAACGCCGAATCGGATATTCATTATGTAATTCGTTCCGAAATTCTTCTAGAAACCGGGCATTAATTACCTCCGAACGTTGCCTCTCAAACTGGAAAAAACCAATGGCCCGCCCGAGGCTAGAAGATTATAGCGTATTAATTATCCAGTATATAGTTTAAAAACGAATTTTTTCTTATTATCAGTAAAATTTCCGTTTATGGAACTTTTAAAATCAGTGACATAATATATGACGCATTCTACACAATGTGTGGAAGATAAAATTGAAAGATCAATAATTTTCCTGATTAATTATTTATATTCTTTTATCGAAGTTACGTTACTCCGAAAGCTTTCAATTTCCGACCGCATCAAATTTTCGTGCTACGAGTATAAACCTAATCTCGAGTAATCTTGTATAACTGTATAGTGTACTGTGGAGTAATACATGTGATAAAACCCTAATGACACTATAATACATTGAAAGGGAAAGTATTACCAACAATGTACAAAAAAAAATCTGACTGACTACCTATTACAAAATCGACTTTCATTGTGAAAACATCAATCATGAATCGTGCGGCTTTGTAAACTGAATTTCCTCGAGACCTTTCACTCTTGTCTCGCTCTATCGATCGGCTGTCTCTTCACCAAATTACAAGTTTTGCACAAAAAAAAAAAAAGAAAGAAACCAAGAGAAACAACAAAGTGAAAAACATTTTCGCCAATGTTCATCGCGATATATACATGCACGTATACCTATAGAGATACATGGATGCGGATGATGACCTCGAGAGTTTCTCGATCAGCTCTGCGGCTATCCAAGGTAAACGAGTGCTCGCGGTCTCGGATGCACTGCAGGATAAGATGATAACGAGTTTTCTCTCTCTCTCTCTCTCACTCTCGCTCGCGATAGTACGTTGTGCCCAGGGAAAGACTTGAGAAAACGAGTTTTTCGGACGCGAAAAAATAACGTATCCCCGCAGCTTGATGTGAAACGCGATGGGGATTTACAGATTTATTTACGCGATTGGAATATTCAGCGTGATTAATGTATAATTTTTTTCGATTTTCTTTCGTCCTTATCACGAATATTACTCGTACAGTCACAATAAAACCATAAAACATTCCGATAATGAGCGACTCTCCGTCATATTTATCAGTAACAGATTGACGAAAAACAATTAAAAAAAAATTAATCGAGAACTTTTCCTCGACACTCGAATACATCGCTCGCGCGTACAATACGCACAGAGAAAACATGTAGCGTGTGTTGTCTGTCAACCCAGTTTACATACGCGAAGAAAATCAGAATGCCAAGCATGTGAAGCCGAGCTACTGAAATTCACACGCACTTTGCAAACAATCCTCGGCTCCAGTTAAAGATATATGAAACACGCACGGTAGTCGGCATGTATACAGGCTTGAGTAAGCGCGTATAGAGCCGAGCGAGCGAGCGAGTGAGCGAGCGGTGAACCTATAGTCGGCGAACGGCCGCGAAGTAACTTTCACTGGGAGCCAAGCAGGCCTTAGGAGCACGAGGAGGCCCCGTCGAGTCACTCGCCGCTGTTCCACGAGTCGAGAGGCAAGCAGTTCGCCGCGCTCGCAGGCAGCACTCCGTTTTTTCGAATCAAGATCGTAAGTGCACCTATTGAATAATATCAGTGCGACAGTGTCTCACGTCTACACAGCTGATTTCCCATTCGCGTTCCAAATTTTTTTGCAAGCTGTGTCGGTGTGTTACGGTTAAAAGTGGCGAATGAAAATTCGAAATTATAGTTTATAGATAGAAGGGCATGCATCGATTGAGAAAAAAAAAGAAGGCTGTGTGAAATTGAAAGTTTCGCTGACCGGCCTTGGCGTAGTTCGCAACGTGCCGCGTTATTGTGTTCTTCGAACAATTCCGCGTAATGAAATCGTTCGAGACTTTTACAAACGATCGTCGTCACAGCAGTGTAAAACCATCACGAGTATTGCATCGACAATTATTTTAATTTCAACATAACTCGAAAGTTATGGCAGCTCTTACTGATTATTTCCGTGCGGAAAATACCGACGAGCCGCCGTCGCTGCCGCGCAAGTGCAAGCATCGAAAGTAAAAGTCATTTATAACGAGTTGTGCACACTCTTACTTTCAAACGTCTTTCGTGATATTGCGGAAATGTTGCTGGCCACTTGAACGAAAATCGGTACGGACCGTGGCGCGATGTTTTTAAATTCTTTCAAGTTCATCACGCCAAATTCGGTAATCGACAACAGTGTACGCGAAGTATATGAGATACTTAGCGAATGAATTAATTATCGAAGTCGTTGACGTCATTCGACAAGCACGATAATGGATTTTTTTTCCTCAAATCGCTTTTTTTTTCTCGCCTAAGAATATTTAACTCATGTATTTTTTTCGTGTTTAATCTACAACAGTCTTCCACTATGTACTAGCCAGTTATGCTAATTAGTTTTCATCCAGAGATCTGATAGTTAAAGTAGCTAACCATATTTCAACATTTTTTATCCACCAATCCGATAATCTTCGTCGTAGTAACGCTCCAGCTTTAGAAAAATGAAAATATCAAGAGTAATAAACCGGTAGGAATACGCGAACGTGTAAAAAAACATAAACGATCGAATTCAATTGCAAAAAGAAGTTCTAATCAATTTTTATCAAGCCCCCCACCAACAATAACAAGTTTCTCGCATTAACGCCGCATATGAATATGTCGAGCAGGCACACCTGGGGATCAGGCCGTGTCCGCAGCGGCGCACTTCCGAGTGAGAAGAAAGTGGAAGTGGAAAAGAGAGTGAGAGTGAGCAGCAACAGCAACAGCAAGAGTAGCAACAGGCAGGCAGCAGTTAAGAAAACGGGCTGCACTTTGTAACGGCCTCGAGACTTTTGCGGAGGTTGGTTGCAGCCGATTTTGTTTTTGCGATCGAGTACTTTTACTTTAGTGCGCGATCGAGTTTCCAACATGAGCCGGATACTTGTGTTTATTTTTATTATTATTATTATTTCGATGACAGTGTGTGCGTGTAATGTGTGTTCGTAGCGACCTTGCTGTTGTTTCCTGTAATTCAAGAGATGATCTTTCATGACGTGAATTGAAAATTGTTGTGTTATTATGATTAATGATTCGACTATTGACGATCGGTTTTACGATAAAACACACTAATGTATGTCGTCTGGCAACAGTTATTTTACGTATAGACGAAACGTCCTAGTTCGCTAATTTGAAGTCACCGAGCTGTACGTTGAATTTGTGACTTGATTGCAAATTTTTTTTCGCGTGACATTAGAGCACAAAAGGATGCGGTGAATTTCTTTTTTAGCTCAATGGCGCGACATAAATATACGACTACAGTGCGTTCTTGAACCAAATGAAATAAATCCAAGTTCTCTATTGTCTTCCATTCTCTTTGTATGGAAATAACGTTTTTTATTTGTCTATTACCATTCTCCGCCAATTAAAATAACTCATAAATAAAGCTATAAATCCAAAAAGCGTGTGTCAATTTCTGCATCGAAAAAAAAAACCAGCTTGCTTCGTATATTACATAAATCGAAATCCTTTCCCTACTCGCAATTTCGATGAAAGAGAAAAAACCGGTTTCGCAATTTACCAAAACAAGCCTCAATTAATCGTGCCGACGTAACTTTCAGACACGAACAGCACAACCATGCTAGACACCAGTACAGTGAGGCTAGTGATCTTCGTAGGCGTGGTATTTGCATTTGCCGGTGACCATATCGCCCTGATACAGTCCTTATGGGGAGGCGGCAATGAGGACAGAAATCATACGGACAACTTGAGGAGGTTGCCCGAAGGACCACCGAAGGACGGATTGAATCTCGAGCGCATGGTCTTTGCTGCCTCGAAAAAGAATCTGGAGGAGGAAAACGGTAGGCTGTTTGATCGATTAGCATTCCGGACGACGCAAATCGTGCATTTTTCCTCTCTCTCTCTCTCTATCTCTCTCTCTCTCTCTCTTTCTCTCTCTCTCTCTCTCTCTCTCTCTCTCTCTCTCTTTCTCTCGGGACTATTGAGAGTTTTGCCGTCAAGGTATCAGAAGACTTATAGTGACAAACGATGACTTTGTTGCTGTGTTTGGTATCAAAATTCATTTGTTTGTGTTTCCGAATTGGAAATTTACTCTGCTACCTCATCGCATAGAATCAGCTGATTGATTGCTCCATCTAAATATTCATAAAATATTATTTTATTCACAGCATCTTTTAAATATTTTCTCTTACTATATCGTTGGTAATTCTCGTATCGTCGTTGTTCGATTGAATCCGTAAATTCGTTTGATACTCGTGATCGTTCGTACGGCACTCGCATACTTCAACACCTCAGGAATGATAACTTTACGATGTTTAACAATCGCAATGCTGCGTGGAAACAGACAATAGCGTATCTCCTTTTTCAGTACTCGTACATAGCACTTTGCAAGGCTAATGCGCGTGAGCTCATTTTTCACGTACATCTATTATACAATCGCATTGTTTATAAAATACGAGTAAATCTTGTTAACCTCAAATCATTTTTTTTTTGTTGCCTGATTTCGAGACAGAATTCTTTCAATATTACGTGAAAAAAAAATGCAATTTTATTTTCAATTAAAATCCATTTCTAAGAAGTCGATTTATTTTGTCGTCTACTAATTGCTCGGAGACGAAGATGTCGGTATTATAAGATAAAGGGAAAGCTATTTCGGATCTGCCGCTTTCGTTGGTTGATAATTAGACAGAATGGATGTAGTCTTTCACCTTCAATTGAAGTTTCAATCAAGGCATCGTCTAGATGAGTCGGAAACTTCCATCAAATCATTCGACCGGATTCAACAATTACAGCAGACTGAGTCTATTTCAATGGCGAAAAAGGGAAAAGAAAAAAAAAACACTGAACAATAAATAAAAACGAAATTTTCCACTTACAGACACTTTAACACACGGATAGAGCACGAAACGAAACAGCAGAAACGAGATACAGGTATCTCTGGTAGTAAATAATAAACGTCAGAATTCGATTAAAAAATCGCGAATGATAGGCGAGAGAGGTCTGTAGGCATATACGTATACATATGTGGCATACATTGTATGTGTGACACGTGCGTGACAATTAAAATATTCAATCAGCGCTAACGGCCGCGTGTACGTATATATATACATGCCAGTTGCGCACTGGTGCCTAATCGAGGTTTTAATATTGCACGTGTCATTACTGCTCCACAGCAATCACGAGGCGCGCCAAGATGATGACGACCATCAAGACGGCCTGTTTGCCCAAACTCATTTGCGAGCTGACGTCTATCGCGCACCAGGACCAGTTGAGCGAAATGGAACGCTCGCTCCTCAACTTAATCAGGTAACATGAATTTTCATTAGAGCACGGTTAATCTTGCGCGCTCGCGCTCCACGACGACGATATAGACTAGACGACAGACGGAGACAGAGCAAACTCTCTTCTTACGTATACGTATAGGCTTGCGTGATGTCATTCGCTCGCGAGAGTCATTTGCGAAAAGTGCGCTTTTTTTTACGCCGAATAGACGGATGTTACTGATTAAAATTCATAGTTTTTACTTGCTGTCTTCGTTGTCGTGAAAAAGCGCGTTTTAATTTGGTATATTCAGAATGAAAAATCGGAATGAAGATGTTGGTTTCGACATTATGTTTATTGTATACGTGGATAGCCCTATAGCGAGGTGTATGGAAATGTACCGAGATTAGATTTGAGCGAATGAATACTTAAATAACGTTCTCACCTACTCACAACTTCAATTAAGTTTTATGCCCCAAAACCGTTAGAAGATAGCACTATGACCGCAAATTTTTTTTAGTTGCACTTTCTCTTCATTTTCTTTGCAGATTGCTGTATAACAAGTCGCTACTACATTTAATTTCGCCTTTAAAAACCATTTTTTTGTGTTTCAAGCATATTATATAGATATATAACAATTTATATGTCAAGCGCGAATTTAATTTGCACTCAAACTCGCATGAATATTCGTATGTACGCGCACTCAATTCCGAAACAATAGAACATATAGAATACTACATATAGAATAGCGCACTAACTTTACGAGATCTGTTATTCGATCGCGGGCAAAACATATGGAAAGCAGCCTCCGCGAAAATTGGATAATTGTACGCAGAGGCGTATAATCGCAATTTTCGATGGTCGAGCAAAATAGTAAAGTTTGCGTATTATATATAATATATACACATGCGGCGCGGATCATAACCGCGCTCACCGCGAATAATAATAAAGCGATGCTCGAGTTGTATCTCGTCCCGCGCGGCATTTTCATTTGTCATCGAGCCATGCTAAATAATGACCGCGATTACTCGCGGCTCTCTTTCACTTTTGGAAAAATCGAGCCGAGCCGAGCCGAGCGAGCGCGCCCGCGATTGTTTGACCGACAATCGGCTTTCGTTGCGCGCCGACGACGATAATGCCATGTTTTCGCGTAATGAATGGCGCTTCGATGGCCATTTATTTGCTGAAATGCCAATTGCGATAATTCATCGTTTCGCCATGTACTTTGCCAAGCTTTTAATATGATGCTATTGAGCTTCTCTCCCGCGCGTTCGCGTTTTCAAATTGAAATTTCCATTCAATCTATTCCGATGTATTATGCCGATAGAAAGAGAAAATTATTTATAGTTATTGTCAAATTCAATAAAAGCACGCACTAATGAGAATCGAGAAAAATACTTATTCGAACAAAAAAAAAAGTGATGTAACAAGGATATTTTGAACGAGAAACCGGGTTTCACGACGATTATACTTCCGAGAGACTTCGATTCAACGCCGAATGCCGTATAGGTGAAAGTTTTACGTCGCCATGCGGTTATGTAAACGCGCGGTTTCCAAAAACACTCGACACGTACCGTTGAATGGCTTATGCCTGTAGGTTAGCTCGCTTGTGTTCTCCATCGAGACGATTATTTAATTCTTGGACTTTCTTCGAGTAGAGATGTTGCAATTGGTCGAGCTTGTTAACGAACACCTCAAGTGTTCGAGCACATTGAATAAGCTGAAGCTGAAGCTGAAGAAGCTGAAGTTACATAAAGAATATGAAAAGTACATTATAATTTTTTTTTTCGAAATAAATCGTTATGAAACAACAGTAATTAGTATATAAAAATGGATTTTTATGAGCAATGGGCATCGGAGAAAATAATTACTAGAGATCTTAAAGATATGCTTAGATGAGTGATGAAAGATGCTCTTGTCTACCTCATTTGTTATATGAGCATTTCGAAATACATGCATGACAAAAAAATTGAAAAGCCTAAAGTTCAAATAACAATGACTATATAATATTTAGAAAGGTTATAATTATTTTTTCTTACGTAGTTTTTTCAACGTAACATTTCTCATTCACGATAACCATTTCATCACGCGAAACTACTTTATCCAAATAGAGATCATGAAAATCGATTAGAAGTCAGAATCCATCAGTCTCGCGCAGATAAAAGCGTTTACGCGTTACATCGACTGTAGCAGTTTCATCATCAAGCCCAATCGAATGGACAGTTTAACTCGCGACGCGTCTCCTTATACTCGAATGTTTAATGTTCCGGAAAGTTTTTCGGAGCTTTATATTTACTTTTACGCGGGCGTAAACGCAAGGCGCGTGCGCGCTTTATTGGAGGGGTCTTTCGAAGTCAAAATCGATCAAGATGATAAAAAGAGAGAGAGAGAAGAAGAAGCTAAGAAGACGACGACGCCTCGTTATATGCATGCACGTACGAGAAAGTCGTAAAGAGTCGTCCCCTTATAGACGCAACGTCGTGACGGAATCGTTGTCGTCGTCGATTCGTCTCAGTGTACTCTATTCCTTTCTGTTGATCGTTCGCTTCTTTTTTTATCTGGTTCGTTTCCGCGAGTTCTTTGCTCGCAGGGTATTACGGGAGTTTCGATCTTAACGTGCCAATACGAAATGTACATAGCGCGCGCCTCTGTGTGTGCACTTGAGTACGAACGAAAGTACAAATTTAGTTCTTTAGACTTTTCGAAAGTTATGTGAAAGTAAGTCAAAATAAGTAAGTGTCTCTTTTTTGTGTGAAATCGATTACTTTAATCACATGAAAAGGCTGCTATTACTTTGCATCAAGCTCAATCAAGTGGTAGAAATTATTTATCGCGATCGTGTTTCAAAAAAAAAATCTGAATTTTACGATCGAAAAAATTTACAATGAATATACAACCATTATCTGGATACCGATCGCACAATTTACTGAAGTAGTTCAAAGCGAAAAAATGATAAATGATCTATCCGTTTCCTTATAGAACACTCATTCGTACATATATATTGCATGCATTACACTGAAGTGATAGAATCACGCAACAGGACTATTACGCTGATCGTCGTTGAGAAAAAGGAAAAAAAAACTCGGCATTCATCGAAGTGCAATTATACTCGCGAGCGCGAAATTACACCGATGGAAAGTAAAAGGAGAGCAGACCTTGAGCCGGTTCACCGCGGCGACTCATTTGCGCTCACGTACACATATGCACATAATGACTCGATGTGTATAATAATGATTGATTCATTTTTTTTCAGAGATACGAGTCTGAGTACTATGGCAGAAGTAACGTCGAGGTATCACTTTGCGGCGCATATGGGTCAACTGATATCAGGCATCGAGGGCCAGGGATGCCACAATTTTTATCCGACTTGTCCACTTCCTGGTGCCAGTGTGTTGAGCATGATGAAGAAAATACGTTTTAAGTAATAATGACGTTTCTGTTAATTCTTCGATTGATCTGAATACTTGACGATCATAAATGAAGACGTAAAGATATAAGAAATTTAAGTCCGAAAAAAGTGAAAACCGCTCGGACAAATATTTAAACTGCTAAGTGAACTCACATGACATTGTACTATAACGGTTCTTCGTAAACTACATATAAAGCTGTGATACATTGCTTTTCATACATATTGTTTAAGTTTCTGACGATCAGTCAGTTTTTTCATCATTTAGTTTGATGTAAAATGAAGAAGATACTGATGTACATATACATAGCGATAAGTGATGTTTGTAAATATCGAGATTACTTGTAACTACTTACACGTTAAGTTCACTTCCACTACTAACTTTTATGCTAGTCGAAGTATTGTTTATAATGTTTTTAAGTACTAATTCCTTCGATATTATGATTTTGATTCAATTTATAGGTCTTAGATATAAGATTAAGACTCACGATGTATTAACTAAATAAAATTGTTAGTTCATGATAGATTAACGATTTATTTTACTGTTATTCATTGGTGAAGATGTCTGTATCTGAAGTTTGAAAAGTTTTTGCATTTATGCTACATCGATAAACCGTATTAGGCACTGGAATCGATCCATTCACTTTGCTTTTACTTCAATATGCACGTTGATATTAATATCTTAAGATCATTGCACTTACTTTAGTTACATTGATTTTATAAATTAATGAGAATCTTTGAAAAAAGAATTATTTTATGATCCTCGTGATACAGCTTGAATGCAAATATTGAAATGCACACATTGGGAAATAATTGTTTGTTCATATCCTATATTTTACATCAATCAATTAATCAATTAATATGCATTGACTATTAATTGAGATTTGCAACTACAAACAGTCAATATTAGATAATTTCACCGAAATATGTCGATTCATCAAATTAAGGCTTAGGTGTGAATAGTTAATTATATGTGCCTTTCTATATAATTGTTTGTATTGTATGAGTAGTCAGTGTTTATTATTATCTATCCTATAATTTACTCTATGAATGCGATTATGTTTGTTCATCAAATCGAAATCATATTCCAGTCCTTCAAAAACTTAATATTTTATTTCAAATTCCTATTCGTATTTAAATTCATTTTTAAATGAAGTGTAACCCTGTTGCTTTTAATTTTATAGAAATAAAATCTACTGCTGAAAAAAATACCAGCGTGCAATTATACATTCCACGAGGGCGCACGCTATTGAAGTTCATACATCATAACTCGATCAAGATTATGATCAATTTGAATTCAACAGTAATCATCATTTCAAAGTCTAACAAATTTGTCTGTACTTGTGGTTCGATTATACATTGCATCCATCAAATATGTAGGAACAATAAACGAATAAACGACGATTATGTTGATTTCATAAATATAAAAGCTAATAATTTGAATAAAACATTAAGATACCGTGCAAGCACTGAAGTCATTGCAAATTATTTGAATTGACAAAAGTTTCGTAAACAAAACATTGATTTAATCAAGTAAATATTTACGTTTGTTTTGAACACTACCAGAATGAGTAATAGAGAGTTAAAATTTTGAAACAGTCGTCTCAAATAAAAAATTATTATACTTGCAATGCACAAGGTGTTCGAACATACGCATTCTAAATAAAATTGTCAATACGTGTTGATACTACCAATAATCTCTTGTCAACTTGGAATTGCATCAAGCAAAGCTAAATATTCTGCAGTTAAGTAAATCGTTTTATTATATTAAAATATTGCATCAAAGCTGAAAGAAATGCACATTAATCCAATTATTATAACATGTTTCAAAATTTAAAAAGAATGAGTAAAATAAATATTATCAGTACGTGAATCCCAAGAGATTTTCTTTCATTATTTACACCGCCCATCTTAGACACATATTCTAATTTGCAGATTAAAAATATACGCAAATCAAAAATCAATGACCAAAATTGCCATTGAAATATCCCAAAGGATTTATCAATCAAATTCCACGAAATTAATAGACATGCCGATCAGCACGTACACCGTACTTACAAACCATGATGATGATCGACCTTGTCGGTTAGGCACGTAGAGGCTCTTCCAACATAACGAAACAATCGCTGGTTAAGTCGCAATGCATATACAGAGGCATGTCGGTGGCGGCACACGCGATATCGGTTTCGCAAGCCCCAAGACACACTAGCCGTTTCGGAGAGGGGCACACCATGACTTTCTCCGGCTTTAGTGCAGAGCTTGCCCGGCTATCGCCATTCGGCGTTCAGTTTTTATCACCTGCGGAGGTCCATCTTGACTCTGCTGTGTCTTCTAAATTCATCACCACGTGGTGGGTATACATCGACAAACATCAACAATTGCGCTCATCAAGACATTCTCTTTTGCATTGCAACGCCAGGAAAGAGAGTGCAAGTGCGAGTAAGAGCCAAGTTCACTTTCTGCGATTATATAACGGAAAAAGGAAGTCGAAAGTGTCTTCGGCGAGCCGTTCAGCTGCTCGCGGAGAGCCACTACGGGATATCCTGTGTGTACGCTCTTGACTCTCTAGCCGTCTGTTTGCTTTTCGCGAGACTGCATATTTTCCGATTGTTTATTTATCGCTGTGCAAGTGGCTATCAGTGCTTCGTTGTTATTTCAAGGTGTGATCGATTCATTCCATCGCGATTGCTAAATAAGTGAAATCAGAATTCTTTTCGAACCAATAATTTTGGAATATGAAAGTATTGAGGATCAAATTAAAATTTGGAAGAGAGGTATCATTTTCATCAAAAAATACCAAATAAAAGTTTAAGAGCAGATAATACACAATGTTAACCACATATTTTGAAATTTTTCTTTTACTTTAATGCTTTTAGCAGAAATGTGCGAGTCATTTTTAAGTCTTCGGATTAACATACTTGTTTGAAACTCATTAACATAAATTGAATTTAACTGGTAAATGCTGCTCTTTCCTTATGGAACTTCTTATGTTTGAGTCTAATGAAATTTGTTTGATGTGCTTTGAAACAACCTGTAGGTAAAAATGTAAAAAATGTTACTGAAAAAGGTCGGTTAAAATCGGATCGCAGGCCTTTTTAAATTGAAATCTTGGAGCTTTATTTAACAAAAATACTGTTTAAACTTTTGTTTCGTTAACTCCACCGCTATTTCGAAACCGTAAAAGCAATTAAAAATAAAAGAATTTCCCAAATAAGTGACCATAAACCATTTCGAGATAATGTTGTGAAGAAAAGTGACGATAAGAATGAAAACACGTAAGAGTGGAAGCAGGGGAAAAAAGAAAAACAAAAGAAAAAGGAGCAGCTTTTATCTGTGGAATTTCGAAGCTACTTACTTGTGTGAGAGTTGAAACACCGTGCGCGATAAGAAGTTTTAACGCGAAAAAAGAGTTGGAGCTTAGGAAGATTAGCCCGTCATTTTCGACAGGAGCCTGTCCCATTAAGTGTCGTCTCCTGAACTAACTACAAGTTACATCTAGCAGACGCTTCCAGATAAAGAGGCACTTGGGGCGACTGCTTCTTCTGCTGTCAGGATCAATCGTGAAGTTGTTGCGTTATTTTTAGATTCAATTGCTAGATCTGCGGCCACTCATCTCTCGCGTAGCTCTTTGTTAATCTTTCAAGTGCAATGCACAAGTGCATTTATCATTGTCGCATTAATGATTGTTGTCGCTAATGATAGTAATTAAAAGTTATTGTGCAGCACTTCGGGCGATTGTGCAAACGTTCAATCAATATTTATGTTGCACATTATTATTGGCATGAAATTATCTGCATTT
Source organism: Galeopsomyia nigrocyanea (assembly GCA_035047105.1). Taxonomy (NCBI): domain Eukaryota; kingdom Metazoa; phylum Arthropoda; class Insecta; order Hymenoptera; family Eulophidae; genus Galeopsomyia; species Galeopsomyia nigrocyanea. The sequence goes on along the minus strand of JAWWMK010000040.1, from coordinate 4,140,326 downwards.
TATTATTATTATCATTGCTGAATAATAAGTGATCATCGATAGCATTTTAATTCCCGTCATCAATCTACATGAAAAATAGAATTAACGTAATAATTAAATTCCGTATTATTTTTTCAGATTTGAAACAAAATGCAGCTAACAAGGATATCGACGATCCTCGCGTGCTGTTTTTTGATCTTGAGCAGCGTATCGACAACCCCAGCACCGCAATCCCAAGAACCCTTCTTCGAAGTACCCGTTCAGTTGGTGGGTTTTCCCGTGATCATTGCAGCAGTTCGTATCAGCAATTTCGTAAAAAAACTGGCTTACTCACTAAATCCTCGTAAGTACTCAAGTGTCAAAATTCTGCGCGTGTGCGTGTGTGTGCATTGTGAAATAGTGAAAGCACTTGGATGAACGCATTGACAAACATTTGATAGCGCTTCTGTTGCTTTTTGTAGTCTGGTAATGTCACTTTGGTTCTTTCGCAATGTTAACTCGGGCAGCGATATTAATCGTTTCGGTGTTCAGCAGGAAAAAAGTAAACTTAATAAAGAGACTGTAGACGTAATCGAGAGGTTCAATTTGAAAGTGAAAATAAAAAAATTTGCAAGTATAATGAGTTATTAAAAATCACATTAACAAGCCTAGCGAACACATTCGATCTAGCAAGTTCTCTTCTCGAAACTAACAAGGAAGTCGTGAGTTCCGTTAGTTCGCGTGTGGCGCGTTCAGGTTGTAAGTGAGCGCATGTGTATATATGTGCAAAACCCGGCGTCGAGAGAAGCGAAAGCGAAAGTGTTCCACTTGCTCGCGACCTCTCGTAAACTAGACATGTGTAACAGCTTCGTAACAAGTTACTTACTTGATGCGACCTTCCTCTCAAGTGAATTCTACTAATTAACAGAAGGTCATCGACGTGTGATACTGCTACAAGTACTATTCAGATATCTGTACCGATTTCAAAATCAAATAGCTTGTATGGATTATGAAAAAAAAATTGGATTGATAATATATTCGATCTTGCAATAGTATATATTTATGAATTTTTTTTTCAGAAACCTACATGAGTCGTACAAAGAGGACTTTGCCAAGACCACACGATGAAGAAATCCTCGATGTCGATACTGTTGAAAAGAAGCTGGTAGCTGAACTTGGAGAAAATGTCTGTGTTTATGAGAGAATATGTGCTAAATACGCGGAGACAACTCTTCAAAGGAGGAGCCGAGCTCGAGCACTTGAATGGGACGTGATATTCGGGTAAATATTTGAAGTATTTCATTTCCTTCTCATCCGAAATTTTTCAGTGAAATTTCCAAAGTATCATTGTCGTAGCATTTTTAGCAGCGCGAGTCTAGATTTAGAACGTTTAAAATGATTAATTGCGACATAACGACTTCCACGAAAGCGAATACACTTCAATGAGTGCTTTCAAACAAGATACAAACGAGTATTTAATCGCCACCCCCCACTGTACTTGACCCCGACGGGTATAACAAAGTCAAATAACCAGTGGTTTGTCGCGAATTACATCGCAAACGACAGAAAAAAAAATACAAAAAAAAAAACAAAAAGAAAGAGAAAGGGATCAATTAGCAAGAGCGAAATTGGCCATTCGTCAAATGAAGCGTAAAACGGCCACGGCGCGCTCTCTTTTGTCGATAATTCTGTCGCGAAGTCTAAATTGCCTCGAGAAGTCGTTGTCTCCAAGAAAACCAGCAACCGGCCAGCAGCGCGCGCCACGGCAAAAGGTCAATGTTTCTTACGGTATATATATACACGTATACGCATACACACAGCAAACGATGAAAGTCGCAAACTCGTTGTCGTCCATTTAAAAAAAAAGCTCTAGCGAGAAGGGGCCACACGCTTACTCTGACAGGTACAAGTACCGCTCACGGAGGAAAAAAAAAATCCCTTCCGCAGTGCGCAAAAGGCGCACGACAATGAGTATTGCCTTTTGTCTCAGAGAATCGCGTAAATTGAATCGGCTGTCAGAGCGAGATTAATCATAATAATGTGCTTTTAATTGAGAATTTTTGCGGCGTTTCCGCACTCGCGCGATTCCTATCGCGCTTTTACGCGTCGTTTCGATCGCAGATAAGCATTTCCACTTTGGTGTAATTTTACGTAGCAGCTTTTTTTTTTTACGCGTGTGAATGAATATATTTCTGAACAACGAGACTCGGCAGTAATTTCTTCAAAGCATCGCTTAACTCTATCATTTATGTTACAAAGGAGGATGATAAACTTGTCGAAAAAATCGGTTTGTTTAGAATGCTTGCATCAGTATTCTCGGAGAAGGAGAGAAAGAGAAAAAAAAAGATTGAACCCGGAATTCACGTAAACAAGGAGACGCATGGCTGAACATATCCACGGAATAAAGAAAACCGTTGCAAAGCAATCGGAATGCATTAGAGGGAGTCTGCGCGCTGCCATTAAGGTTTATCTGTTTCTGGCGTTACTTACAACAGAATTTAATGCGAGTATATAGCCCCCGCGCGGAATAGAAATAGTGGACTTGGCGCGTGATCGGGCGCCCTATTACCAATCCCGAAATCGCTTTCCAACGAGGGGCGCCACTTTGTTCTTCGAGATTTACTGGACAGACTCACACTCTCGTCTCGCGTATACCGTTAATGCCTCGTGTCCTCTTCTTTTTTTTCTTTCTCTCTCTTCTACTTTATGTTTAGGGTGATCGCACGTGGACTCGGCTTGGACAACACTGATGAATTTGTGGACGATTCTATCGGCGTTTTGATTTTGAGTGGCCAATGAAATTTTAATGTATGGTTATTTTTATCGTTCCGAGTTCATTTGCTGAATGTTTTGTCGTTAAAAATTTATACAGGGTACTGCTAATTTCGAAGAGATCATTTAGCTTTCTCTAAATAATTAGAAAAATATTATTTTTCTAGCCAATGTTCATTTAAAATTCTTCACGCAATCTAAATGAAAAATTTATTAGCGTTCATGTCATTTGAAATTGAAATCTCTCGAGAAAAACTGAATTCCTCTTTCAAACTAATTGTTCGCGGGATTGCTTTCTTAACGTGTTTCAGTGAATATAAATCTTCGTCGGATATCATGAAGGAGAACTACCTATTGAGCGTATTCCTGGGCGACATCATCGGCAGTCCAAGGCTTTGTCATCAACTGGCGAAACGCGGAAGAGAATGCAGAATTCCTTTGTCCGATTGATTGCACACCCTGCGCAAGTCTTCAATCAAAGATAAATTTATACACTCTCATTCGCAGAATTTTACGTTTGTCAATTTAGAATTTTTTTAAATACTTAGTGACTTGTTGCATTTTAACACAATTTGCAAAAATGTTGGTTTTTATGCTATCATTTGCCATTCAAAATAGTTTTATAAATTTATATATGTACGTACGTAAAAAAAGATTCCATGAAAACCAAAAATAAGCACAAAGTCATTCACTCCTGAGTTGACAAAACAAAGTGTGGTAGCCTGCAAACACTGTAAATAAGTAGTATACGTCTTATGGCATAAGTTATTATAGTCGATTGTCCGTGAAAGCGAGAAGAACCCGAGCGAAATGGAAAAAAAAATCAAGGCGCGTCGAAGGAAACATTTGTCTTTGCTACTCACGTAAGCGGACCTCGACCTGCGCGCTATACGTTGCTGCTGTTGTGAGAGCTTTCTCCGCGAGTATGAAGTAATCGCTCGCTCATCTCTCTTTCTCTCGTATAGTGTGTTTCTGCAGCAGTAGCAGCAGCAGCGTACGACACGACGCGTCATGCTTTTTATTAGCCGCGCGACAAACGTCAATTGACGATAATTGATTGCGAAGATGCTACCGTGATTATGATAATTACTCTCGAGGTCACTGCGCTGTCCTTTTTAAAGCACTTCTTTCTCTTTTATTATTTTATTTTTTGAAGTTATATGTCTGTATATATATACGAAAGCACCGAGACAGTAACTATCCGTTGCGAGACAATGATTAATTGCAATTTTCATGCATAAACATGGATACGTCTGCGGATGCTGTAGCGTAGTTTTTGAGTTTTTCAAGAAGTCGCGCGCGGTTGACGTTTGCGTTCTTAATGAATGCGCGGAAACGTGATTAATGGTTCGCTCGATAATATACCATAAAACAATGGATGTTCTGCGCGCGAGAATTCGAGAGTGAGCTAACATGATGAACAATGCACTCGAATACATGACAATAAATTTAGGTACAATTTATTCAATTTGTTTTTTTTTCAATCGTTATTTTATTTGTTAATATAAAAATATAAATTTGTATTTTTGAAATGTTAAAATAAAAAATAAATGACATAATAAAAGGGCTGAATTTATTTATTTTTTGTAATTTATAATCTTTAATTTATTTGTATAATTATACAATCTATTACACTCTTCTAAGTAGATATAAAAATAGTTCTATTGCGGTCAAATGTAAGTACTAACTTTCCTACCAAAAACACAAAAACCATTAACTATATATGCAACTTTCTTTGTACACTGTTTACAATAGTAATTTTCTTTAGACGGTCATTGTTTTTACTTTCTCAGAAACTCCCTAAACTACTCAGTATAACACACAGTTGTAATTACATTAGTTTTTTTTTTTTCGTAGTAAAGGGGTAATACAAAGCTTATTACACTTAGCAAAGTAAACCGAAATAATAAACGGTTCCATCAACTTTCTTTACTTATCGCTCATCAAGGTAATCTACTCTGAATTGTTTTGTGTGCTTTTTTTGCTTGCTCGCTTTATTATACTTCTGAACGTGTACACATTGCAAGCAGTGTAATATCAGCCCTAATAACCATCGAAGTATAAACTAATTAAGTAATTTTTATCCTATAAATTATAATATATACAGAGTAGATATATCGCAACAAAAGGTCAATGTTACTTCTCAAAATCTCCAAAAACAAATAGATTTTAATAATATTTCATTAATTTTTATTCATCTCGCTAAGTATGCAATACAAAAACTGAATGAGTATTAAAGCTTTTACTACTACAGGTAAGTATCATCTGTGTCTTTATAAATGTCTGCGGAAAATTGACGATCGTGAAATGAAAAGAGGAATTTATGGGCGATGTTGTAGAATAACCTTGCTGTCCTTACAAGAAATCTCAAAACAATAATTTCGCTCTACTAACTTTAGCCAATATGTGACTTTAGAAAGTCGACTATTTTAAATGCGAAATTCAGATTTTCTGACGCAACATACTTTTCCATTTGTCGTTTTATTCTCAAATATCCGCGAAACATTCTGGCACAAGTAGATATTCATGCGTGGGCATATGGTTCAACGATCACATTATCGCGCTTTTACACAAAGATCGTACCAAGTTAGACTCAAATTAATATTCAAGGAAGTTAAAATATCAAGTTTCACTTTTTACGACTAGCCTGGCTCTTCTGACAATGATATTTGCAATTTCAGTTTGAGCGTTAAAATAATGATAAATATCTCGTATTTTCAATGATGCTGTAAATTGTGCAATAATGATATTGTGTAAACAATATTATTATTGCAGCAAATTCATCGATTAACAATCTTTATCTCCCAATTTCTAAACAATTTCTCGATCGACTTAACGATGTAGAAGTTTTTTTTTCCTATCGATGTTCTAGTCGATTTCACAGTGCATGTATAATCGCTCGGTTGTACATGCAGAAGACTTTGAACGCGCGCCTCAGCTGGCAAGTGTATGTAGGTCCCGCAGCCAAGAGTATAAAGCAAGTGAGAGAGAGTTGTTGTAAACGGTGACGTTCGACCGGCCCACACGCGGCTTTCTTTCGCGTTCGCGCGCGGGGCCTTACACCAGTTTCGTGGAATCCTCCAGTTAGTGCGGACCGTCTTGTCGTCGAGCTGCTGTGATAATTGAAATTGTTTCGTGATCGGTGAGTGCGTTCATTCGATTATGCTTATCGTATGCGTTATTAATGTAAGAATGACATGTTATTGCGGTGTGCGCATTTCCGCATAATAGATTTTGAATGGGTGATCAGCGGTATTTACATTCAATGACCGCGATGATGCATTTATCTGTACTACAGTGTAATAGTCATTTGGAATGCATGTACTTTGTCGAGTGATCGCGGATTTGGAATATTCGTTGTTGTAATCGAATTTGATTTTCTATTAGCGAGTAATTTGCGGCGTTTTACTATGAGCACTGATAGGTATACTGACTAATTTCAAATCGTGTATGATATTGTCTATCACTAGACTAATCAAGATTCAATATGCTGACCTCTCTATAAAATAAACCACGCTTTCTACCTTTTTACTAACAATTATTATAGAATGTTTATTTTTTCTAACTATCCTGCTAATATTATCATTGAGAATCGATTTTTTAAATTAAATTTTTTTTAAAACGTCAATAAAATTCTGTTCTTTTTCAGAAAAAAAACTGAAAAGCAAGAGCAGCAGGTGATTTGCGGCGAAACAATCAGCAGAGGCAGGCCTATAGCACGCGCACGTAGGTGCAATAAACGCGCCGAATTTTACCAAACTAGCGCACACTATCGGATAGACGATATAGTGGTACACGGCGCGAGGGGAGGTTTGCGCGGGAGTGCTCGTAAACACGTAATTAGCTAAACTATTCAGCGAGGCTACTTTATATACGCAGCCCGTCAGTAGTATCAGCTTTACGGTCGGATAACGAGCGCTTATTAGCGGCTGATTTGACGAAGCTCGCTAAACCATCCCCCCTCCCGCCCTCTAGTTTCGATGAGAGGCCTCTCGTCGCATTGAAAATCAGGCGAAAACTATGTAAATCCAAAACCACCAGAGCCCCCGCTATACTCTCTCATTGAGCGTTAACGCCAACACTATGGCTCGATGCAGCGTGAATTTTCCATTGATTTTATCGGCACTGTTGCTGCTTCTGCTGTTTCGCGCTGTATTCGCGGTTCACCCCAGAGGATCCACCAATGCATCACGACAGCCCTGCAACTTTGACGAGGATAACAGGACTTATAATGTTACTGATCTTCTTCTGTGAGTAATATTGCGCTTTTTGATTGTGGCTTTTTTTTAGTTCTTCTTCTTTTTTTTTTGCATACGCTTTCGTTTTTATGCTGGAAAATGAAGTAAGTGTGTCGGTGTAATTAGAATATTAGAAGAAAGCGTGGAAACAAAGTGTGCGAATAGATCAATCACGTCTATTGAATTTTAATTACTTTAGCATTATGCTAAACTGTATCGTTTTATTGCTTTTCTCATGATAATGCTTTATTCAACTTGATTAGATGTCTTATAACGCTTACCTTTTTTTATTCATGATATCCATTTTATTCGTAAAATATACTAATTTCTATTTTATGTAATTCAATAGTATAATTTAACTATTTCCAAAATCTATTTGAAATTGTTCAATCGATCCCGCAGCTTTCGCACAGCTAGTTGCAAGTTATTTCCACTTGAATTTATAATCTGCTTACTTGTTGTTAGGTGCATGAACGAGCAAGCCCGGAATATATTGTTTCATCAGAGCACGAATCCGAATAGAATAACAGATCGTGCATATCAAGATACGAGGCAATCGTATCCTGCATACCCATTCGCTCCAGCTTATTCGATACCACCGGCCTCTGCGGCGGCGGCAGCGACTCCATCGAATTATTTTGGCAATGAAATGGTAAATTCGCTCTCGTATGTTATATCACCATTTTCAAACAATCCTCACCTAATGAATACATGAATTATATATTCTTTCGATTTTACAGCTATCGCAATTGTTGTCCGGTGGATTTAAACTGCCGAGCTTGTCGAATTTACTCGATTTTGGCGGTCTAACGAAACCTGGCTTCAACTTGTTCAACGCTTTATCATCGATCGCTCAGTACGACGACTTGAAATGCGTTCCTCGGATTCTTTGTGAAGTGGCAAGTGGTTCAATGCCCGGAAGCCTTAGCTACAGGCAAAGCTCCGGTTTTCAAAACTTCGGCAGTAATCTTTTCTCTGGAAATAATCCTCTTTTTGGGTAAGTTACTTGATGGACTTCACTTACATTGATGAAACTATTCAAACACTTTCGAGACGACATTGAAAAATGGAAAGTTTTGAATTTTAAAATATATTTAAATGACGATGACTCAGAAGCAATAGCTGTTGCAAAAATACAACTAAAAACAGACTCTCAATTTCACTTATTATATTGACTCACTTTTCAAACGAGGCTCTGGTGACGTTTCACTTTCAGGCTCCTCACCGCCTTTGACACAAGTGGAACATCTCCAATTTTGAGTTTCGGCAGAGCGGCGTTGCTAGGATACACTAATAGAGGACAGCCACATATGTGTTACAGAGAGTACTCCAGATGCCCACAAGATTCTGCTCAGCTGATTTCGTACTTGAATAATCATAACGGTGGATTTTTTCGATTTTTCAAAGGTAATACAGGTGCTTATTATCCGCAACAGCATTATGGTTATAGACCACAAAATTATTATAAAAATTCTGATGGTAAGTGTAAATCTTCAAAAAAAATTCTGTTAATATGACATATGTACAATTTATTCAATAACTTTACTCTCCAGAATCGCAGTACAGAATAATTAAAAAACCTCAGTATCCAACGTCTCAGATATTTTCGGAAGCTGATGTTGACGAGGGTGAATCAGGAGTATCAGGACCATTTAAATTTGGCAATTCCAATTATTATCATCAGGAGAGCAACAAGCCAGACTTTTTTACGATGCAAATGAGAGAAAGTGGACCCAGTAAAATCTCATTTCCTAAAGACAAAAGAGAGGATCGATTTGTATCGAATTATTTTAAAAAACCATTCGATTCCCTTAACAATTTTGCAACTTACAATTACCAAAAAGAGTCGATACGCAAAGATAGGAAATTTTTCCCTGTGGTCAGTTGCGTCTTCACTAAATTAAATACAGTTCAATTTCAATTTAAAAAATATCTATGTTTCTTTTTACAGGCTAGCGATAGTTACTTCGATTACCCAAGCACTTCGAATCAAATAGATGACAATCATAAGCCGCAAGTGGGACAGTTTGGAAATAAAATTAATTATGTGCGTTTTCCACGTAACACTGTTAACAAAGTAGAGTTGCCGTTTTCCTTTCCAAGTAATAACAGAAATCCGTATAGAGATTATTAATGTAAAAGTTTCTGATAAGCATAATACACTTTTTTTTCTCAATAGAATAAATGACGTTATTTGTGTTGTTTAATTTTATGTATAAATGTACTAGATCATTATTTATTAAGTTTTTCTGTAGAATCTGTATTTATTTGTTGAAACCACTCAATGTACATGAATAATCGACATTGTTATTTATTTGAATAAATTATAAGCATCTGACGATAGCTTTCAGAATTCATTTATTTCCACACGAATTTATATATAGACTTTTGTTCAGGGCAGTCTATTCAACGAGATTCTGAGGAAAATGTGTATCTCTTAATCCCATCAGAATCGATTCAGCGCCTCGTCCAATGGCAAGCCATCGTCGCATTTGTCGCGCGTATATAAGCTGATCGAACTGATGGGATTATGGATTGACGAAACAGGAAAGGGACCTATTTCACACGATCTCAATTTACTTCGTCAATGTGCAGATTATTATAATGCAATAATGAAAAGAAAATCATTCGGTTAAGTAAAAACGTATTAGCTCATTCATGAATTAGCAATGTACGTTCGATTCGCAAATGCAATTACGATCAGTACGCGAATCTCGAATATGTATGAACAAATGAAAATTTCGTTTCATTACTCGTAATTTACTTTCGTCGTCTCTGAATTTCACCAAAGCAAACGAACGAGCTAAGACACAACCAAACCCGAAGAATCCCATTATCCTCTAAATTCTCGCGGAGAGCGCGCGATCAACCCGAAGCATACACAGGCGAGAATATGAAACTATATAGGTCCAAAATCCCAGGACTCGCGTCTAGGAACACGTACAGCCGAAAGCTCATCATAATCCGCAGAGCATTGCTCTTGCGGACCGTGTCATAATAACAGCAGTAGCAGCAGCAGCCTCCTGTCCGCGCGCGGTGGCGTATATTGCATTAACCTAGAACAGTCGAGAGAGAGAGAGAGAGAGAGAGAGAGAGAGAGAGAGAGAGAGAGCCGAGCGCGCGATCCGATGACGCGTGACACTTGATAGTGTATAATACATGCGTCGACGAGATATAGATATATCCATGTGGAAGGTTAATTGTCTTCTGCTGTCAGTTGCAACCCCCTACTTGGTTCTGTCTATTCCACACACAAACACACACACACACACACACACACACACACATTGATAGAGAGAACGCGAGCCCGCGGGCTTATTCCGCTTCGCCCCAAACTCTCAGGGCCCCGAATTATACGCCAGAGAGGATAAAATAATTACACGACCAAGAGAGAGAGAGAGAGAGAGAGAGAGAGAGAGAGAGAGAGAGAGAGAGAGAGAGAGAGAGAGAGAGAGAGAGAGAGACGTCCTTTCACCTTTCGCCTATTATCCAAGGGGATGTTTGAACAGTGTCATCCGCAAATTAACTGCGCTGACCTTTCGTTCTGCGTGCGTCTATTTGTTTTGTTCTAATTTTTTTTTCGCGTGGGTAGGATCGATTACGATTTAAGGAACGCGTGCGTGCCCTAGAGACAATGCGCGTTCGCGCATTAGGTTTCCATTCAATGACTGCGGCTCGTTTGAGTATAGGAGGATAGGGGGAGTGATAGCTTTGAGTGGTGCAGATGACACCGTAGTTTTTATTGTGTTATAAACGTTATTGCCACGGAGGGGTTGTGCTGGAATATTTAATTTGGCATCGAACGAGAGCTCACTCTTAATTTGTCGCGTCGTGAGTACGTTACCCAGCAACTTTTTTTTTCAACTCAGGCAGGAAGTCATCAATTTATTCAATTTTTTAACTGTCGACTGCTTCATTGTTGAGGTAATTGAGAGTTTGCTATTCAATTATCGTTGTTGCAGGTTTGTACGAATTCAGAAGTTTAATTTTTCGCATAGCACTCAACCCCCCCAACATTTTTGCAAATGCCTTCACGGTAGAAAAAGAAGAAAAAAAGCGGCATCCGCTGACAAACAAACGAGCGGTAGAAAAAAATCGCCAGAACGATCGAGAGAAAATTCCGGGAGGCTCGTTCGCGGGAGGAAAACAAGCTAGAACGCCGATGACGCCAGCGAGAGAGGGAAGTAGAAGAATCTATGAGGGATCCAGATAGTTAATAGCGAATCCTTGACGAACGGCCTTGCGGAACTAGCAAGACATTCCACGGTAAAGATCGCGGCGTGTGCGCGCACCTTTGACTTCGTCGCGCGGAAATTAACGCCCTTTGTCTCTCTCTCTCTCTCTCTTTCTCCAGCTGCGAGGAATTTCTTACAAAATGCTTATAGGGAAGAGAGAGAGAGAGATTAACTCTAACTGCACCCGCGCTGCGCGAAACTCCTCTGCCCGTGCTATATGGATAAAACTCGTCTCTCGATCTTTAATTGAGAATAAATATCTTTGTCGTGATTTTTTAATTGCCGTAACAGGAACGGTATGGGCTTCTTGTTTGGATTTTATAAGCGGTGTGGCAATTAGTATTCCAGAAGAACGGTACGATGCGTGCTTTGTAGAATAGTTTCGATGAATGGGGTTGCGAATGGAAAAACAATTTGAATGATCACTTCCTGCTTCAAAATAAATTTATATATCAACAATTTTAGATTGAATAAAAGATTAATTTTAATGAAATTAACCTTTTCTCATTGTATATATGAGAAATTTTTTCATACGATTGACGTATAATTTTATCAATCGCTACATACACTGACGTAAATTCTTAAACTGTCTAAAATAAATGACGGGTTGATTACGGGTTTGCTATAAAATTGCATATTTTTTGTTTCTCTTTCATGCTGGTATACATTTTAATAACTATAATAAAATCAGATACGCAAGAAATCATTTATCTGGTAAAAGAAAAAAAAACTTTTTTGACGAATTTCATGCCAATTAGGTATAAGATGTATTTACTCAGTCTGTGATTGTCAGAATCGCTGGCATTATAAGATCTCCCGGAATATCTCTTATCGCGATCACGAGCGTGAAATCGTCGGATTTTTTTTTTCGGGGGTCTTTGACAGCAAAATGAGAGCAGAAAAGGAGAAGAAGAAGCGAATGCCGCCCCTCCCGGCTTTCATTGTGTAAAAGCGCGCGAGCGAGCGAGTGTATGAGTAATCTTTTGCATTTCGCATGAAGTTCGTCAAGCGTTAAGTATAAAATAATGGAAGAGCGAGCGACGAAAATACGCATGCACGAGAATACATTTTTATCCGCTAAATGCGTTATAAGAAATACATTGTGCGGCCTGCGAGCGGAAGTTCATTGTTGCAACTTAAAATATGTAACCGTCTCATCTTTAAATATACTTATTTTCATCTTTATTCATGTAAATTCTGCGTTTGCATACTCGAGATGTAACACTAATTTTAGAATAACTGTTGTTCGGTAGTCATTATTACTTCTTTTTTCTATCATTACTATAAATGAAAACAACATGATAACAAATTGAACATTCAATATTTATTCAAGACTTTACCGAGAAATATTTGCACATTTTCACTATCTCTGAATGAACACGTCGAAAAAAGAAATCATAAAATACGACACCGATTTGAGAAAACTACTTTCACAGCCGAGGAGCTCGGGATATAAAACGAACAAAATATCGCTTCATACTTTCGCCGAAATAAAAATTTCACGTCCACGCGCGCACACACACACACACACAGTGTATTTCAACTTAGCAATCGTGCGATTGCTGCGGCGAAACAAGGGCGTGTAAGTATCGTGCACGAAATGAACAGCGCATAAGAACAAACGATACGAGGGCGTCGTGTGCGATATTAAAGCTTTCGCGCTTCAATATGAATAATCTTATTCTATTAACGCGCGCGCGCGGCTCGCCGCGACGCATTATTTTCCGACATCAAAGAGGATTGCGCATTGTATTGCCCGCGATAATTCCTCGTTATTAGGAGAGAGAGAGGCGCCGGTTTCATGCCGCAGCTTTGCCACACCCCCAATGCGACAAATCCGCTCGAATTGGCGACGTCGACGACGATGCAAAAGAAGCCCATGGAGGAGGTCCCCCCCACCCCTCCCTCTTCTCCCTTACGCTTTGGAAAAAATAAAAACGTGGGGGACCGATCGAGGGAAAGGCTGTCGCGGCTTAATCCGCTCGCTATGAAAAATGTCGCTCAGGTGAAACGGCCGAGGGTGCGCCCGTGGTAAATTATTGCGGTTAATAAGAAAAAGAGATAATCTACTCGGCTGTCAATTATTTTTATTCCATCTTTCTTTTCGAAGCATGATCATCGCACAAATTGTTGTGTCAGATATAATGACGTGTTTTTTTTTTACAAATTAAACTTGAACTCAATCGTTGCACATGAGAAATTCATTCAGATTCCACTTTATCTAAAAATGTCGTTTACAACTATCGATCGCGAAGTTATACACAATGAACAGTTTTTAATAATGGGCTTTCACGTTGAAAAGCACAAGAGTTTCAATGAAAAAAAAAACAGGTGCAAGCCATTGTGTCATACGGCACCTTATTAAATGCCCGATGCGCCAGTTCATATAGAGGTGACAATGCAGCGTGCACGGCTCACGGCATTATAACGCGTTGTGGGCACAAGACACACGCGAACAAAATCACAGTGGGATGCGCGTAACACACACATACACACACAGGGTTGCCGAGGGGATAATCTTACCGAGGGGACACCTAAGAGATTCTCACTTGCAAACACATATTGGGGCGTTGTATTATATGTGTGGACGCGAAGCGACTTTTTATTTGGCTCCATATTTCAGCTGCCGAAAGATGATCATATTTTTCTCTTTCAACCAAAGAAGGGAGGGACGGGGGGTGAAAATGTGGTTTTAGATAGAGACAAATTAATTTATTGGACAAATGAAATTAAAAAAAGGATATTTTTCATTATCGCCTGTTTGTATGCACCCTCGAGTACGCAGGGATAGAGATTTGACTTTTCCTTAAGCTGGGGGTGGAACCACCTGCTAAAAGTACTAATAGGATAATGATGACTGATGATTTCGTTTATAATAAAGTTGTCACTTAGTTAAGCCTTAGCTGTCACATTTGTTCCCCGCTTAAAGAATCCCAATAATATTTATGTATGATTTATAAATACGTTAGAAATTATTTAAGTTTTCTTCATTTCCACCTAAATTGAATTTCATATCTCGATGAGCAGCCTTCACGCCTCATAATTTTCTCATCTCGCGAAAAAAAAAAGATCACACGACGTCCGAGTCCATTGAAAAATCCGACCGCACGTCTTAAAGCTGATCCATCTTCCTGCTTTCAAAGCTTTCTCATTGTCACCGTATAGCATACAACGCGCCCGTCTGATCGACAGAAGCGGGCGGCGGTGCACGCATGAAAAAAAAGAACCACCCCCCGTTTTTCAATTTCGCAAGTATCAACTTTCGCGTATCTTCGCTAGCTGACCGCGCTAAATCGTCCATAAATAACGCATTAGACACCGCCACGTGTCGCGGATCAATCGGTCGCGTGGCTGTATTTTCGTATCATCGCCGGCGGGCAGGGATTTCGTGCTTTTCTTTTTTTTTTTTTGCACAGTGGCCACAAAGCTTCCGCGACGTTGCTATAGGACCTGTCGAGGATTTCGCGCGAGCGAGCGACGGGTATTTTCTTTCTGGCGCGCTCTTTTTTTTTGTTAAAACCGATCGAGTGACGCCGGCCGTCGCGGGGCGTGACATAGCCTATGGCGGGGTGTGTGCGTGTGTTCGTGTGAAATTTTAATCTGCTTTGGCTCGTTTAAAATTCAAATAAAGGTTTTTTTTCCAGAGAGAGACAGAGAGCCTCCGCTGATATACGGATAGACGCGAGCGCGTGACGCACGCATGGATCTCTGCCCCGCGCCATTATTCGCTCGGTGAGTAAATATTTTAATCGCCCCCCCCCCCGGCGCGTTTATATGCCGCGCAGCTAAAAACCGTGGCTGTCGTGAAAAATTCAAATTTAATTTTGTGGTAGAGTGCTCGCGTATTTATGACTCGATGCCAATTACTTTTATTTCCGAAAAATCTTCACTGTCGAGGTAAAAATAATAATCGATCGAGTGAAAATAATTAAGAGCAAAGCTTTTAGTCGGACTCAACGGGGTGGCAGAAGAAATTAGAGAAGCCTGTGAGAAACTAGATGCAATAATCACATAAGCAGCAACTGCGCAAAGAAAAGGAGAAAAGCTCACTTCTTGTCTGCCAGTAAAATCCGCAGTGTTGCCTCGAGTCCGAAAAACACAAGAACAACAACTGATGAAGTAAACTCAATTACCTAAATCGACAAGGCTTTGGCACTAGCAGCAGCCCCTGCAGTCATCCAATTCCCTGCGCAAGTTTCATTTGTCCCGATGGCTAGCTCTCGGCTAAGTGAAAACAATACAATCCCTGCAGCAGCAGCAGCGTGTCTGCGCGGCCGTGCGCGCGTCAAGACGATGATCGAGCTGGACCCGCGGCTAATCTAGCGTACGCCGCCGGTAATTACGGCGCCCGCGCGGTCCGAATGAAAATGATCTTCTGACCCCTTATAACTGGAGCGCGTCCGACGACGACGAACGAACGGACGGACGGACGGACGGAAGTGAGGACACTCTGGCAAATTGCGACGAACACCGCCAGCGGCTTGCACTAATAATTGAGCTGCGCGCAAGCAGCAGCAGCACACTATATACACTTGGCGGAGTCTTCCTCTAAGATTAAACTTTACCCGCCGCGCTGTTCCTTGAATTTCCGCAAAACCGCTCTCTCGTCCGGAAAATTCACTCTCTCTCTCTATCTTTCTCTCTCTCTCTCTCTCTCTCTCTGGACATTGTTGCCGCGCGCGTGAAAGCTTGTTTGCGCCAACTTTTCATTGCGAAGCGAGCGAGGCGATGTTCTTTTGCCTCTTGTCCGCCGCAGGCAAGCGTGATGAATGGGAGTTTGGATTAAACTTTGTCTTCCGTTTTTGATGAATGCTCCACGGGGGGGGGGGGGGGGGGGGGGGGGGGGGGGGGGGGGGGGGGGGGGGGGGGGGGGGGGGGGGGGGGGGG
>JAWWMK010000040.1:4102971-4121981 GCA_035047105.1 Galeopsomyia nigrocyanea | reverse complement strand
CGCTCGGGCTCATTTATTAACGCCGACTGAAAGCTATCGAGCGATTTAGATCGCATTACCGTTTCACCCTAGTTTATTTATTTTTTTAATTGCGTCGAATAATTACGTGATCTCGCGACTTTTCTACATTGTTATAACATATCTAGCCTCATTTCAATGCAAACCATAGATATGTTAACTTTTACGTATTAACTATTTGTAAACTTTTATTCAGAATATAATAATATAACGACAAAAAGTGTATAAGTAAGGCGTTGACCGCGATTACAATACGATAATGGAGAACAAATTTCTGAGAAAAAGAGGTGGTTTTCTTCTAAGGAATATTAGTCATTTATTTACAGTATCATTTTCAATGATTAATTCCGTAATTATGAGGTGAATGCAAAGAGGGTGTATGTGATAATTAAAATATATTTGATACGCTCAAAGACTTGTAGGAATGATTAGGAAATTGCAGAATTATATTTTGATACAACTTTTGCGAGTCAATACCCACAGCTAGTTCAATTCTTCTTCACAGTGCTGAGAGGTGGAAATATTTCAAACCTGTCAACTGATGGTTTCAAATGTATTTTTCTTATTTTGTTGATTTTTTGGGAAAATAAGGGCGCATTATCCATTGCATGATCACATGAGCTTCTGATTCTCCAAATTGCTTTGTAGGTTAGGTTCGGCGCATTCAAAATTCATTCAACTTTTTTGTTTCCCCAATTTTTTTTTAAAAAAAAGGAAGATAAAAACTAAAGTAGAGGGTTCTTTGAACATTTATTTTTATAATTTTAACAAAAATTCCTCGCGATTCGTCAATTTTTGGGTAAAAGGTCGAACCGATATCCGGAAAAAATGCAACATTTTTTCTGTTTCGTCAATTTTTGTAAAAATAAGTGTGAAACATTCATTGTATCGATATTCTAAATATCTCTGCAAAGTTTCAGCCCAATTATCTTATTATTTCGCGAGAAAACGTAACAAAACCGGGTTTCGGAAAAAACTCAAAATTTCGTTTTCCAAATCAAATTTTGAAAAAACGGCTCTATAGCGCGCTTCCTTTACTTATTATTCAAGTCCCTGCCAAGTTTCAGCGCGATCGGTTAATTTATTTTGGAAATAAACTTGAATAACTGGGGGGTTCGGTCGATTTTTGTCGTCCGACGTCACCTTTTGAGTCATATCGCGAGGTCTGCTGTTTCCTATGCGGTGAACTGTTATAGTACAATATGATGAATCTCAAGTAGTATATTATGATAAAAGATGCATTATTATTAAAAATTTAAAGGTGGAAATATAGAAACGACGAAGCTGCTTATTATTGTGATAATTACTAATGGCTGATAGAAAATCTATTAATAAATGACTGAGTGAAGCCTTTTTTTCATTCTTGAGTATTTATACATATTTCTACCAACAATTGGTGCAAGCAAATAAACGAAACAATAGTCCGATTGCGTTAATAAAAAATTAAAATACTCTCGGCGGAGAAGTCACTGCCTTACATTGATTAATTATAGCATGCGTTTACATAAAAGTGAACTCAACCCCCTGAGAAGGGAGTCCAAGCTGTCCTGTGCCAAGCGCCACTGAATACAATGCTTCGAATTGATCAATGCGTATAAACGAGCTTGGAACTTTTTTTTTCTTTTGTTTCGGCACAGCGTCACAATTATAGCAAGCAAAAAAACGATAAATAATCCTACGCATTCGAAAATGAATGATAGGGAGGTGTATATGCCAGCGAGCTAAAATGAAGAGTAATTAATATCACTCGAGAACCGCGAAATCAATATGAATGAGTTGAGTTCCGTGTGCTTTGTAACCGCTAGCTTAATATTTTTTTCATGACTATATTCTATAATCGCTATCGCCTGCCAAGTTCGTTTCTACTTGCATTAAATACGTTGATGTATTTCATTATTCAACTTTGAAACAGAGGCAGAAAGACATGAATATTTGAAAGAAACAATTAACCCTTTTCGCTTCCTCGAAGAAGAAACTTTACTTTAATGAAAATTATTTTTATATCATTTTTTTATGTTTAACTCCGCAATACCGTCTTAAAAAGAACTCGAAAATCTTCTCCGTTTCGCCAAGTGTCACAATTATAAAATAGATAAATAATCCCGGCGATATGCGCATTGAAAAAGAAAGGGAGGCGTATACGATGCGAGAGAGCCAAAATAGAGAGCAATTAATATCACTCGAGAGCCGCGAATAATTCAACCCTTCGCGCAATAATTCACATCGTCACCCGCGATGAGATTCTTGCGCCCTATGCTAATGACGACGATGCAAATGCGACGACAAACGACTGCACTGTACGCGCGTGTATATGCATATGTGTGTATGTATGCGTACGTTTCTTCGCGACGTTGATAAGTCTGAATGGTAATGCCGGAGAAAGAGAGAGAGAGAGAGAGAGAGAGAGAGAGAAAGAGAGAGAGAGAGAGAGTGGCGCGCTTTGCAAATAAATCTTGATTTAATCGCGCGAGGAAAACTCGTCTCCCCGCGAGCGAACAATATAAGCCTGAGTGGGAGATTTTTGCGAGATGAATGGATATATAGCAACGCAAGATTTTGGAGACAGAGAACTGCCACTATATATGGTGTCGTGATATGCCATGCGATGCATAAAGTGCCATTGTTCGAGCTGATTACTACAGTACGCGGAAGCTCTGCCTCGCTCTTTGCCTAATCAAATTCAACGTCGAGCAGTTAAGAAAATAGAATATCGTGTTAATTACGTTTAACAATAGATTTTATAACTATGTTTTCTAGATTTAATTGAAAGTTTTAAGAAATATAGAATGTAGTGCAAATGATTATAAAATGTGCAGAAATTTTAAATATATTTAACATTTCATTTTCTACTTCATTCTTGGTCGGCATATCAAAGTAAAAAAAAATCAAGACATAGAAATCAACGCGTTATTGACATGAAAAGTACTGCGTTGGAGCTGAACGATAAAATACATGTCTCACCCCTGTACGTGGGAGTGAACCCAATAACCTGCTGTTTATTGAACGAAGTGTCCATTGTGAGCCTTGTATGTACAGGTGTGTAACGCGACGCCGTGTAGGTGTGTCAAAATGCTCAACAGCTGGCTCCTATTGTAAATATTTATTTTTTATCGACTGCCCAAAGCAAATATTCAATCTGACCAACCTCATTATTATAATTTGCATGTGAATCTGAATCTATTTCAAACTTTCGATTATCTACATCTCCTAAAAATTCGGCAGTTTAGATAGTTGGCATCTTTACGATTTTCAACAACGACAATAAATAACTAAATTTTGATCTTCGGTAGCGTAAACGGTAGTGCGAAACACACACTGACCGCCGCCGTGTACGGCTGTATAGTGGGCACATACTACGTGTGTATCGGCCAGACTGCCTGTCGCCAGGCCTTTATCAGTCGTTTCTTTTTTCCTCTCTTTCTCTCTCGCTCTCTCCCTACTCTGCTTTTTCTTCGAGCACGCGATACAAAACGTGATTCATCGCGCTCGAAAAAGAAGAGAAAAAAAAAGTCGAAGGGTCGAAGGATTTACAGCCAGCGCAGATATTTCAACGCCAAAAGGTATGTGCGTATCAGGCCTGTTTGTGCATTGTTTGCTCGACTTGTCGCGCACATGTATATAGCTGGAGAGAGAGAGAAAAAGAGTGAACTACCGCCTCGATATACACGGCCGCGTGCGAGCTGAATCATTGTTGAGTGCGTTTGCGTCGCCGTGGTATTTAAATTTTTATGAGAGAGTGCTTTGTACGATTGATTTTTACGCGGAAGATTGTTACGTATTTCGTGTATTTTTGAAACACTTTTGAAGTGAAGGCTAACTTTTTTGGCTAACTGTTTTATTTGAAACTTCAATGGGTACATTGTTCTGTGATTCTTTTGAGTAATTTAATGTCTTTCTCTCGCACGTTGAATCATGCCAACAAATAAAACGCTGACTAATTAGTGATAATGCTCACTTCTGCGCGGTTAACACTACCAATTCTCTTTTCGTTAATTGTTTCTCGAAACTCAAAAACACTAAAACATTTTTCTTTTCAAAGTACGTCGGTACTAAAAAATCACTGAGCTTTCAAAATAGCAAACTCGTACACTCGACATACAGTTCGAATTACCACCGGAGTTCCCCCCACGACGCGCGAGCAAGTCGCAAGCTTCGCGACCTTCCGCTAAATTTGCCCTCCCCTAAAAGTGCGAACGAACGAGCGAGAATGCGTGCACGCAAATAGCCTCCCTCGCGCGATTGTTTTCTACCGAAATGCAAAGAAAAAAAAACAAAGCCTCTCTCATCGCGCGTACACACATATTTTTCCCATGCGTCCGAACAATCGTTCGTGCATTTTCGGCTTCACCTACATTCGCGGATCATATACACACCGTTGCCGCGCGGCGGCACTTGCATATTCATAGGTAACGCACTGTGAAGAGACACACACACGCGTGTGTGCCCAGTACGAAGTTCATATTTCACGGTTGCCGCCCGATAAAGGGCTAACCACAATGAACGCGACCCTCTTTTGTTGACGCGCGCGCGCCTCTTGCCCATTGTTGCTGTTTTGCGGCCGTCGCCGCCGCACGCGTGTCGTGTAATGCGCACTCGCGAATGAGAACTTAATCGCCGGTTATTTGCTTGGAAAATCGGCTTTCTTTCGACACCCTTGGGGACTATATAACTCTCGTCACAAGGTTTGGGAATCCAATAGTTTTTTTTCGCTAGGCTATGAACTGAAGGTTGGCTGAGAATGGTGTAGAATACAAAATTCATATCGGGTGCGGGTTAATTTTTATAATAGTTAGTATAATAAGAGATTTTAACAACTGCTCATTATTTTTGAGCTGTCACTCGCATGAAATTCCAATTAGTTATTCACAAAGCTAAATTAATTTTAAATTAATAAAAATTCATTTACTTTTCAGCAACGATATGCAGAGTAAAATTAATATTCAAAAGGCTTTTCGTAATAACGGTGTGTTACATCAAAGTTTACATCAGAATAGCGTTTGAAGACAAAATTGCAAATAATTACTCTCAAACGCGGGCCAATTAGGTAGCCTTTGTAACGTGAATTTTCGCGATACACGCGCGCACAAAAACGACCGGCTGCGGCAAGCGAATTGAAAATTTGCGCGAGATAGCCGCCCGTGTGTGCTCGCGAAAAATAAAAGGCCGTTACGGCAATATCGCGCTTACAAACATGCGCGTCCGAGCCGCCCCCGTACCAACAATCAATTTCCCGTGCATGACTTTTACATCCCCAAGAGCTCGTCTACGCGATAAACCGTAACGATCTCGCCCTCGACCAAGCGATGATGTAACCTATCATTTTCATATAAATTCAGCCGGAAAAAAAATCCGATTAGCTGGGGGAGGAGAAAAGCTGTTTCAATATCGCAGAGTTTGTTATTTTTTCTTCTTTTTTTGTAATTTTTATTCCGCGCGCAGGAGAGAGAAAAAAAAACAACAGCGCGTCCGCCCTCGCGGTGGTCGGTTGTAACGCTGAGTGCAAAATCCGGTTATGTATAGGCGTCTCGAGTTACCAACAGAGGGAGGCGGCATATTGAAATTAAAAGCGCTAGCGAACGCTATATAACTTAATGACGAGCAATCAGAGAGGCAATTTCGTTTGTTGTATTTGGTCATTGATTGCGATTGCGAACACTGTTTTTTCATCGACCTCTTTGGCTGAAAATATTAAAAAATGTTTATCACTTTGACTTTTATTTGTATTTTCTTTCAAACATATTTATACAGAATGCGTTGTTTTTTCTTTCAGATAATACTCGAAGCACACAATTTCCGGAAAAAAGGCGCGTTCTGTTTCTCATTCAAAATATATATTCAATATGCAGGCTGTTTGACCATTTCACGAGAGTAACCAACGCGCATGCAATACTCTTTCTGCGGCAGTCTGGTAAAACGTCGAATTGCGCTCGATCGACGCCAAAAAAAAAAAAAGGGACAAGATCAAACACAAAAAACCGCGGAAAAAAAAGCGAAAAAACTCATATCAGCGGATTTCGAGCAGTGAGTCATCGAGATAGAGGGCCGTAGGGTGGCAAAGTGCAGGGTTGCATTCGGGGCGCGCGCGCGCGCGAATGTATGCAAATAGAAATGTAATCTGGTGTCAGCGAGTGGTCGCAGCCCGACCAATAATGTCAATCAAACGCTCAAGCCACAACGATAGCCAACAATAGGGAATTGCAGTTGGCCGCGTGTGTCTGTGTGTCTGTGCGCGCGAGAGAGAGAGTATATGGCCCATGGCTACTATATAGCCGAATATGCAGTATATGTAAATGTTGTCATATCGACGCGCGCGTAACTCTCTGCCTGGGAGGATCTGCATATGGAGGCAACAACACACACACGCGCGGCGACGACTCGCAAGCTTTGACGACATCTGCAGCATTGCTCGCTCAAATTTTTTGTTTTTTTTTTGTTTTTCGCTATACCTCCCACTCTTCTCCGCATGAAATCCGTGTGTAGGCTGCGTGATGGATCGCGTGAAGGGCTTCTTTGAAAGTCCGATGCAGCAGCAGCAACAGCAGCAGCAGCCACAGGTGCACGGATTTCCAATAGCTCTCCCTTCGCGCGAGCGACGCGACGCTCACGGCTTGTTGTGCCTTTTGGATTTGCCACGTCGCGCTCAATCACACTCATCCCCTTTCCACCGCGTTGTTGTTTTGTATCTTTTTTTTTCTCCAAACTCTCTCTCTCTCTCTTGTTGCGCGCCTCGATTGCGATTGCGAAGCTTTGGGCGAGGATTACATCGCGGTGATACGCGCTTTTGAATGTCAAAGCTCCAATAATTCTGCTTAATTACATTGTTACGTGATGGGAGTTGACGGATGGGGTATGTTTGGTTTGTACTACACGGCCAATTATGTTTTTCGCTGTCGAAGTATCGTTGCCATGCACAGCTCGAAAATAGCGACATCCGAGAGAAATTAATTCCCTTTGCACTCCACGCGTGCTTGATAAATCCTTTAATTATCGTTTGTGCCGAATCCGATTTTAATGGGGTATCAGCGATTGTGTGTTATATCGACGGCTAAAGTCGATGAAATGCCGAGCGGCTATGTCGTTGCCGCTGGAAATAAAAGCCAATTGTTGTTCGTTAAAACAGTAATCTTGTTTTCTGCGAATCATTTTAATTCCAAGTGGCATATCAATATCCATGAATTTCAGTGGATCCGTTATAAATTTTTGTGTATTTTTGCATTTTCGATTGATTAATGTGATTAATTTTTTCCCCAAACGCGCAAATAAGAGAGACGATGAGAGCAGCAATAAAAGATGATGTAGTACGAATGGCGAGGGTTCACCGAGTGGAATCATCCTTCATAGTGGTTTAAAGCGCTCAGCCGCAAACAGCCATCAAACTTAATGAATGCCTAATAAGAATAAGCTTCATAGCCCTGTAATGTGTCTCAATTCGCAGCTATATATATAGAGAGAGAGAACGACAATAGCAAGCTGCAGCAGCCGTAGTATGCGCACATTGGGATTATCAAGAAAATTAATGCCCAATGAGAGCGTATAAGCGCGCAGGTTAATATGCGAGCCGCGCGCAACTCGACTGAAGTTGACGCGTTATGCGATTACTTGGCGCTCCTAAGTCTAATCCATAATCAGACTCGGGGAAGCGTCTTGCGGCGGGCCTCGCTCGCGTCGAATTGGCGCGCGCACCGGCCGGGAGCTGATTGGTTTGCGGTTACATCCCTTAGTAATGAGCTTCCCAGATGGCACGTCGTCGT
Source organism: Galeopsomyia nigrocyanea (assembly GCA_035047105.1). Taxonomy (NCBI): domain Eukaryota; kingdom Metazoa; phylum Arthropoda; class Insecta; order Hymenoptera; family Eulophidae; genus Galeopsomyia; species Galeopsomyia nigrocyanea. Next base: position 4,114,212 of record JAWWMK010000040.1, on the reverse strand, counting down.
CGTCGTCGTCTCAGGAAAACCCATTAGGCTCCAACTCCAAACACCGTGCAAGCAAGTGGCACAGGTGCGCGAGCGTCATCGCCGTAGCCTTCATCACTTTGAACCCCCTTTTCCCGCAGCTCTAAGTGTATGCGATTGCATCGACGGATCGGATTCCGTCCATCAGATTTTTCTTTCTTCTTTGCGCTTCCGACGAACCTGAGAGGGTGGTCTCCTTGAATTTGCAACTGCTTCTCTCGACAGGAGGACAGTGACACTTCTCCGCTTATTGAGTTACAAGGAGACGCGCCGATCATGCTCCGTCGACTTGACTTTAATTTTCTCCTTTGACTTTTCGCTATTGAGTTTACTTTGTCGATAGTTGTAAAATAGTTTCGAGCTTAAGCTTCAGTTTTACTTTATTTTTGAATTTTATTGACTATTGATAATATTTCTTAAAAAGAAATTCATGTTTCAATGTCAAATATAAGTTAAAAGTGAAATTAAAATAATTTGAAATGTGTTGATCAAAGATTTAAATATTTAACATTTTGTGAAATAAATAAGAAAGAATAATTAAAATAAATACAGTAGAATTTATTTTTATTATAACTATTGAAAGAAACTTTGAAAGAAAAATAATTTGTGTAACTCAAAATTTCATTAAAAAATAAATAATTTTTCATATTAAGGATAAAAGGATTGTAAGGATGTGTACAAGTAATAAAACAGTTGTTTTTTTTATATTTTTCGGCGTGTTCACATTTATTCAATAAAAAAATCAAGTACAATAATAATACGATGACGTTAGTCATCGACGTAATTATCGACGTTGTAACGTTTACAATATTATAACTATATAAAAGTGAAAAAATCTGTACAATGAAAGACATGCGGGTAGCGGAGATGCCCCCTGCCCGTGTGTACATCAAGACATATCGCTTTTCCTCGCTTTTTTCCAAAACAAAAAAAAAGAAAAAAAATCTCGCTCGTCATGCTATTTTTCCAGATCCGTCAGATGGGATTTGAAAAATTGCTCGGCGCTCTTTTTCGAGTGCTCTTTGTCTTCTTTTTTTTTTGTAGTATCAATTTGTTTCGAGAGCCGTGTCACGAGTATGCAGACGTGAACAACGGACACAAGAGTCAAAAAATCAAATAAATGTACATATACAAAATCAATAGAAGAAAGTTCTATTTAAAAAAAAAAGAATGATTAGCTCAAAGTTTACAATAATGAAAATCTTGAGGACCGGAGCGGGAGGATGTTGCGCGGACAATTATAATCGTACATCGACAGAGAAATAATTACAATCGCAAGTACAATGACGCAGAGTTAATTGTTACGTAGACAAATGAAAACTCAAAGTAATAATATTAATAATACGTAGCTCGCGCACCTAGTGCACGACTATCAAAAAAAAAAATCTCGTATGATCAATAAAATTAATAACATGAAAAAATTGTGTTCATAAAATAAAATAAAAGTAGCAATAACGTATGGTCTTGTAGTGACTTAAATAACACAGCATCGTATGCATATCGGGTCCCGTACCTCGATATAGCTTCGCCCCGCGTTATACATGTTTATGCCAGTATAAATGTACAACGACGTACACTTGGTCGTTTCACGATCCTGCACTCTCTATCTCTCTTTCTCTCTCTCTGTCGATCGTTTTACAATTTTTCTTATACCTCTTTACGCTTATTCATTTTCGCATTTCGTTGTTCTCGCTCGCGGGCAAAGCCAGCACGAGGTGTCATGATTTTCTCGTTTTATCGGTTTTTTTTTGTTACTTTTTTTTTTATTCGTTTTAGTTTTATTTTTCGTTTATCTGGCTACAAGAAATTCAAGAGGGAGAAACAGGGAGAAGTACAGAAGAGAGTTGAAAACAATGGTGAAGAGAGAGAGTAAGAAAAACGTATTAAAACAAAAAGATAACAAAAAGTAATAAAAATAAATGCAAAACTGTTGGCAGGCAGAAAAGTGTTCGTTACGACGTACAACTATCACGTGACCGCCTTGTGATCCTTCTCCAATTTCAGTTGAATTTCATTATGTACGGACGCATATATATTTTTTCTTTTCTTTATTTTTTTTTCTTTTGGAGAAAAGAGAAGCAAACGACTCAAGCGCGCCTCGCGAACGCTCGCAACAACATCAACTCTCATCTCGGTTTATTTGGTCGCTTCTTTGGATTGGTCAGCTGGACGAAATTTTCGATTCGATAAGTAGCGTCTTTTGAAGCTTTTAGAGTTTCCTTTTCTCGCTTTTTTTCTCTCGCGACAATGCATGTACACGTATGGGCTGTTAGCGATCTCTGTTTTTTTTTTTTTGTATGAACAAAAAAATGTCTTTGCCTGAAATTTTTCCCTCGAGATCAAAAGGCAAAGGATCAAGAGACGTCTAAAAAGGGGGAGCGCAAGGAGTCCAGACTCTATCACAAGGCATTTTTGCGAGCTTTCACGACGGCTTGAGCGCACGCTCGTACTCGGTTTTTCGCTTATTATTTCTCTTTCTCTTATTTGTTCTCTTTACTCTTTTCTCTCTTTCGGCCGGAGGCAATCCAATCAATTGACGCAGTTTTTTTTTTCTTTTGCTAGCTAGACAACATATAACGCTTTTCACTTTTATTTTTATTTTTATTTTAGATAATATAACACGCTCATACTTTCTTTTACTTTTCTTTTAAATACTTTTCCTTTGGAACAAGTACAAATGAAATGAGGAAAAGGTGGAAAAAGAATAGTCCGTGGGGCATTTGGCTATAGGTAACGATTTTACGGGCATCCGAAGTTTTAAAGAAAGAAAAAAAAACAAATAAAAAGAACAAAATCTAAAAAAAAAATAATAAACAAACATTTAACCCTTTCTAAATAGCGATCGGTCACTATCCGATCGTCGACAGCCAGATTTAAAGAAAAAAGAGCGTTTAGATAAACAAAAAAAAAGATGTGTTAGTGTTGAGAAAGAATAAAAAATAGAACACGCTTATAAGCGGCACGAAATGCACGCGTGCTATACACTTGGCACCTTTATCGGGAATTAGAGCAAACCACCGCGAGCTTTTCGTATCACTCGTTACTCTTATGGCAAACTTAAGACAGTCTGAGCAAATCGAAAAATTTTTTTGTCATTTTGTTTTCCTTTTCAATGTCTCATCGAAGATTCGCTTTCTCCTAAACTTATTACTCGCACGTTTCTGTTTAAATGCATAGCTTTTTTTCCGAGTGTACCTTAGATGGAGTTTTTTTATACGTTATTACTCTAAAATACTTTGATCGTCGTTTTCTGAATGAACGGCAGTATAAAAAAAAACAAAATGAGGGAGGTAAGACGAGACATAGCTCAAAAATACTGACAAAATTGAATGTATTCTCTATGGCATTAATACAATAATTTACATGTAATAAAAAAAGAGTAGTTTATCTCTTTTTTTTCTGTCATCTAAAATTGCAAATTACGTGATGAAACTTCTAAACAACTTTGCTTTTCTAATGATTCGGCACTTGAATTATCGTTATTAGTGGTATCAAAAAAGAGTATCAAAAAAATCTCAATCTTACGGTCAATTATTATTCTGTAGTAAAAATCTCAAACGCTTTGTCCGGTAAAGACTAGTCGATTACCTCTCCAACGCCACAATCAAGAGCATCAAATATTGTGCAAATTCATCAATTTATTTTGAAAAAAGAATCTTCACAATCATCAAAATTACCATAGCGGTGAGAAATAATCATTTTCAATGTGAAAAAATATAGATACGCATGCGATCCTCAGAGTAAAGTATCAGTACCAATAATAGCAATAATAATATTTCATTATCAATAGTTAATAATAATCATAATAATAAGTAAAAATAAACTAACTATACATTAACGCAATATATGAAGTACACGCTTCAACTGGGGTGGTCGATAAACATCATAGTGCCTCTCGTTCTCATTTTTTTTCATCTCGTTTCTTTTCTCTATCGCTCCGAGCTACGGAGAACGGAAAAGCAATCACATTAGTCCAATATTAAGAGAGAGAATTCCGATAGAACTAAGAATAATAATCACTGTGCTGAAACGAGAGACACTGAGAAAAATGCAAACTCGCCCAGGAATCCATGTCTTCTAGAGATCATCATTTTTTTTTCAATCATTTACGAACTAATGGGTTCGTGGAATACATTATACAACTAAAAATGAACGTTCGAAAGCTAGTTTTTTCTTTATTGTTGTGTTCACTGAGCTAACAAAATCTCGCATAGACTCTTCGGATTACTTTTACGGAATTTAGCAGGAAACCGAGAAATTAGAACAGGTGTGTTGGATACGGGCATGTAAAAAAGGGAAAGGAACGTTACAATATTCAATACGATTATTCGTTATTATAATTAGATATCTATTATTAATTACGAGATCACAGTGACGCTTTGACGCGCGGGGATCTCGGGCGGGCGGGCTGCACTTTATTTCGATTGTATTACATTTTTTTTCTTTTTTTTTTCGAAAGCACGAGAACCTGAATTGAAAGATTTTTCTTTTTTAAATTATCATTCGTTTTGTCTACATTGTGAGTGTTCCGGGCACAGCCTGCCCCCCATGATCCGCAAAGTCACAGTTACAGCTTATAATTCTTTCGTTTACTCCAATCGAAAACCTCGCCTGCGGTACGTAATTGACGTTTGTTGTGTTGCGTTATTCGACTACATATCAATGAGAAAATTTACCGAGTTGCCCAAAAAAAAATAGTTGGATCATTCGAGATACTTCAGTGTCAACGACGTCCCGAAGACGAGGCTCAATTATTATCGATCTCGCATGTTTTTTTTATAACGCAATTTTTCTTTTTCATAATCTGATCATGGTAAAGATCAACGACGACAGAGTTGGCAAAACACCTATTCGCACGTATCTCACCCGCGCCTAAACCATCTTATCATCTCAAAAAACAATAATCGCGATTTCTTCAAATATACCATTTAAAATATATATTTATGTATATATATATACTTTTTTATATATATGCGTCTTCCATTATATATATAGACTTTTATCAATGCTTTATTCATAGTTTATTCTCCATATGGCTGACTACTAGCTATAAAATGCTTCTACTTGTTTACGGCTCTAAGGTTTTGTATTTAATTACGCGGTAAAAAAAACATTATAAAGAGAGAAAATAAAACGTAATAAAAAGTAAAAAAAAAAAAAAACAAGATGGGGCTTGTGCAAAGACAAAAAAATGCTACTGTGTCTGGAATTGAAATTAAAAAAAAAAGAAGCAAAACTATTTACAAGCGCTTGCCTTTGTCTGTTGAAAAACTTGTCAAGTTTTTTTCACTCACATAGTTTTCACGAAATAAGAAATGCAAGTCTGGTAGTATGTGTGTACTTTTTTTTTTTGCTTCACACGTCGTCGATAAGATAATTGATTTTTTGTCTGTGCATTAATATATATATCACCAAACCGCGGAAAAGAAGGGACTTCACGCTCGCTCGCTCCAAAGAAGTAGGCTTTCGCGACGGAAAATCATAGTGTTGCATACGGTTATATTTTAGGGCTTTAATCAAGTTGAAAGTATTGTGCTTCTCTCGAGGATCTTCTAAACCCATATATAAGAAAAAGTATTGCCCAAGAAGACCTTCGAGAAAAGTTACTTTCTCTATCGCTATAAATATTCGCTTTTGTTGTTCAAGTGAGCGACGAGACTCAATGTCGTTGCTGAAAAATTTAGATTTTACTTTATACTTTCGTTTCTTATTGCTTTGATAATTTATTGGCGATTTAACGGACAAAAATTGATTATTGGAAAAAATTTTTCAGCAACTCGCATCGAACGAAAATATCAGTCTCGGCTCTCGGCTAAGAGAGCTTGAGAATGAGAAGTAAAAAAATCTCGAAGCCCACAGTAAGGAATTGGTATATGGCTGAGGCAACAGCGTTGAATCTTATATGACACAAGAGATCAAGTGGAAAGAACCCCCAATTTTTATGTACAATCACCTTATGAAATACTAAAAAACATTTGAAAATAATATAGAAAAAGAACACAGTTGCCTCATTACAACTGGGGAAAAGCGAGAGTACATTATCTAAATAAATACTATTCGTCTACACACTGGAATATTAAGAGACAAGTATATGGTACTGTAGTTATATATTCGTTTAAATGTTAGAAACACAGACGAGATTAGGTATCTCGATGGTCTTTTAAGAGAATATCGAATGTAAATGCTCAAAAATGCAACAAAAAATCTCAAGTATCTCGAAATAATTTTCTTCGGAAGTTGAAAAAAAAAATTACGAGTTAAATGCAAATATGATCAACCATCGTTGAAGTTAAGTTCGAGTTTTCGTATTCGAAGAAAATTTCAGATTGTCACGATAGGCGAAACTGTAAGAATCTACGAGATTAAATGAAAAAAAAAAAAATACAGAGTTGGAGGGATAGTTTTAGAGTTAGAGAAAGTAAAAAAAACAGAGATAGAGAAAGGATTAGAAAAAGCATTAGGGAAAATAGACGTGCTCCTCTTCGCGAAATGATAAATGCGCTTGGCAAAGATATTTCAAGGCGCCTTAAAAAGAGACGAAGAGGTCGGCTTGGCACGTCACTAAGAGCTAAGCTACCGGAGATCATTTGAAAACTGTCAACGGGCCGCGCAGCTATGCCAATTCAGATGCTGCGCTCCTCGATCTATATTCAATTATCTACGTTAATTAATTACTTATTTACTGAAGAAATTTAGATTTTTTTTATACAATTATACGTCGCGCTGCCTCTTCCGCTTTATCGTCGCTTTTACAAAGCGATCCAAACAAACACTCGCTCGTTCTCTCTCACATACTCACGCTCTTTCTCGCCAAATATATATATAACGCACACTCGTGTCCCCCATATTTTCTCGCGAAGATTGTGTATATGTACGTGTGTGCAAGAGAGTGTCTTATATGTGCTTATTATTATTCACTCGCTATATGTACAACGACGACGCGTTTATACGTGCCAACGACCGGCCAACTCGCGCTATATCAAAAGATCATTTTGTTTTACACGCTAAATGAAAGATATTTATAAGATTAAACGTAAGTGCCTAAATAAAAATCTTTTCTTAAACCAATTAATCATCGTAATACTACAGTTAATTATAATTTTTTTTCATCTTATCGAGAACACTAAAAAAAATCACAAAGTCTATACAATCGTCAGCGTGAATCGCTGGCACGTATCAAGGCAAGTGTCAGTCGAATCTCGAAAAAAAAGTGAAAAAAAATATAGAAATAAAAGCAAAGATACAATCTAAATGCGAGCTCTCGACAAAAGCTCGATCTATTTGTGATACGAATATTAAAAAAAAAAATTCATCAAATTACAATCGCATCCTTGTCACTTGGCTTATTACAAATCACAACAGCTACTTTATTTAAAAAAAATTCTCTTTGTTTATCCATAATGAGATCATCGGTTTGATTATTGGGTTTTATTCCTCTTTGGATCTCGTCCTTTCTCGTCCGCCAACTTTTTTCCCCCGCACAAGTGCAGGCGAAGAAAAGAAAACACCGCTCCGCACTGTCCGGTCCCTCTCTATATATATAACGCACATCGTAACAATCCTCTTGTTCGCGCGCATTCTCGTTGTTCAAATCGGTGTTTATCTGTGTTTTTCGCAAAATATAGAGAGAATATTGCGCGCGATACGCGTGGAAAATAGATGGCACGCGATGGCCAAAGTAACATCCGAGAAGGTTCCTTCATTTCCATCAATTTTCGTGTGTCAAAGTATGGCAAAAATGTGTCGATGTCTGCATTAGACCAAATCACAAACAGTGTAATAGGCATGAACCTTCTCGGACGCCGAACGAAGCGCGGCATATACAATATGTACATTGTGTGATAGTGTTCTGAGAAAAGGACAAGCCGGAAGAAGAACCTTCTTATGCTTCATCGTCGCCATCATCATCATCGTCGTCGTCATCATCACAGGCTCTGTCTTCCTCCTCCGTAATAAGTATCGTAGCCTCGTAGGCGGATTTTACGTTGCTGCCATCACCGGGTCGACGTCGTCGACGATGCTCTATCGCAGACGTGTGACCAATCGCCAGCCGAGGTATAGGGCCAGAGTCGTCCACAGAGTCTCTCGTACTGGTTGTGGAATCAGCATCGACAGAATACTGTCTGTCGAGCCTGAACGACTGAGACTGCTGCTGCGACTTGCCGCTGACGACAGGCACGAGCCCAAGAATGACAGCCTTGATTTCTCCACTTCTGAATCCTAAAAACGACACAAAACAAACAAGCACCAAATGCTCGAGTTAGTCGGAGGCTTATCGTGTCGCTGTACTGCTACTGCCTAAAAGAGCTGAGGGCGAAATTCGAGCCGCGGAAATCATGATAATAATAGCGGCGCCCACTTGGAACAAAGAAAGCTGTCACGACGCTTGCGCGCGCGCGCTAGTGCTCGAGAGTGAGCGCGCGCGTTCCCTAATTTGGAGCCAGCCAATTAGAGGACACTTGCCCAATTAGGAGAAAGAGGGAGAACCTCCTTCTTCCTTTTTTTATCGTAATTATAAGTCGCTACTCTTTTGCTTTTTGTACTGTTTCTCCGGTAATAACTAAAGATACTCTTCGCGGCTGACTAATACGCCATATTACTACTTGCTATATGCGCGAGAGACGAAATGTATGTTGGAAAATCCAGCCGCAAATAATTATTTGTTCGCGCTCGTCCCACGAAATAACCCTAAATCACTTTTATCGTTTCTTCTAACGTATACAAGTGTGAAAGCTATTCTCACTCCCCTTCTCGACATCGTGCAATCTCGACCAAAAATCTACTCGACTTCCGATTCTCTCTCTCTCTCTCTTTCTCTCTCTCTCTCTCTCTCTCTCTCTCTCTCTCTCTTGGGCAAACAATAATAAACCGTCTCTCTTGGTCATCTTTCGACGTGTCACATTAAGAAAGAATTATAGCGTTCTTCAATTAATATCTCGAGAGTACGAGAGACAGAGAGAAAAAGACTTTTCTTCGAATGTTTGCGCTTGCGGGGTTATGGTGATGCTGGTCGATCGAATGGTCCCCGAGGGAGACGCTTAATTGCATAAGGAATTACTGCTTGTGCGCGTGTCGATAATCAGGAATTCATGAGAAAATCAGTGGTTTTGGTTTCAATGCATTGAGAGAGAGAGATTATCTCCTGTGTTTATGTACATCTTGATAAACGCACTTGCGATTGTGCAAAGTTATATAGCCGATGAACCGCGCGTATACATGGAAAAAGAAACTACTGAATATTGATGCTCGCACTCACAATGTTTACCTTTGATACGGAGATGCCTTTTTTTCCAATAATATTCAAATGTCGCAACTGAGCTCCTTTCATCTCTCATCTCGTTATCAATATTAATGAAATTAACTCGTATCTCTCTCTCTCTCTCTCTAGCTTTTTTTCCCCTTCTATCTCACGGCGCACGCGACTCATTCACAGTCGATTGCCTCTCAGTCGAGTGACATTGCATCTGTCATAATAATTTTTCCAATACAAGTGCTGTACGCTCGTGCGCGCGTATTACGAAAGTCCCATACACATACACACATACACTCGAACGATAAGTAAGCGATCGGCTGTTTTTCTTTTCTTTTTTTTTTTTGCCTCCAACGTCCATCTGTACATGGGCATGAATATACATATATAGATACACACGTATATAAACGTCGAATCGGTGTAAAAGCGCGCCTCGAGGCACATTGCGCAAAAGATAATTGCGCTACGCCACCCGTTCGCGCGCACAGATAAGAAATGCTGACGTGCAATATTCCTGACTTGGACGCTGTATATCGTAGGCGCGCGCGCGTTTTCATTGTTTAGCCCCCTGCAGATATAAAGTTGCGCAATAGCCAATGCAAGTGACTTTCCGAAATCGCATATAAACGATCGATTGATTTATCAAGTTGTGCTAATCGCCTCTTCAATTTGTGCGGTCAATTAGTGTTTTGGCGCGATGTGTACGTTACATGTTGCAAAAATGTATTGCAGTTCCTTTTTTTTTCGAGAGAGATTCCAATTTAAAATACTGCGTATGACCGCGAAGCTTTAGATACAAAGTTACATCTGTTTTAGAATGGCTAAGTGCGAAAGTCGTTAAAAGTCAACTTGACATCTCTCTACTTTACTCGTCTATTTCTCTTTTTTACCCGCGCGCGCGCGCCCCGTAAAAGGGAATGTAGAGAGAAAAAGAGCCTCCCCCTCGCAACTTTCTCTCTCTCTCTTTCGCGTGCTACTTTTAGTGCCCTTTTACACCGACGAAAATACGCGCGCTAATTTCGGGTTCATGCTCGCGCCTTCGACTCTATCGCGAGCGCGCTCTTGACCCCAACATGTTTTCGAAAAACTATCAATTGCAAGTGCTATTACGAGCAAGAGAAGAAGAAGAAGAAGAAGAAGAAGAAGAAGAAGAAGGGAGAGCTGAAAGATTACTTTCGGAGAATTGTATGCAATACTGAATTTTACACAATTTCTCGTGAAAAAACAGACGAGTTGAAAGAGAGTAAGGAGAGCGAAAGTCGCGACAGATCGTAAAAGCGAGCGTTTGCACGCGACGGAAATGCATTGGAGTGTCTCAATATAACGCGAGCGAGATCACGCGACGAGCTTACGGATAAAAAAAAACAAGTGTTCGCGGCAATTAGAGTAACGAACTGCGTTACATGATGTTGTTTTCGCGAAAAGAAAAAGAGAGAAAAAAGATATGTTCGCAGTCGTTTTTGAGTATAGATATTGTGTGTATTATATATCTCTCAATCGATTTTCGCAAGATGCAGCAGACGCGCGAGTAGACACAGCTGATGCCGATGGGTTATGCGCTGCTGCTCCCTCGGGTGCCATAAATATCGGACCCGAGACGTGTACTAGCCCCTTGTGCAGCGGCTACTGTATATATAGCCTCGTCCATTAAACATGTATCGAGAGCCTTCGAATTATGTAGTTAACTTTCTTCTGCTTCTTATCCTTCTTTTTTATTTTAATTAGGAAAAAAGTAAGCTGGAATCGCAGCTGCGCGTACTTGACGAGGATACTCGATTTTCAGGGGCCGCGTCTAATTATTACCAGCTAAGTGCTGGTAATCGAAGGGGAAGAAGACAGCCGTGAAATTGAAGAAATCCCTGTGTACCGAGATTCGCCGATTATACCGAAAGAGAGAGAGAGAGGAAGAGAGAGAGAGAGAGAGAGAGAGAGAGAGAGAGAGAGAGAGAGAGAGAGAGAGAGAGAGAGAGAGA
>JAWWMK010000040.1:4067291-4097291 GCA_035047105.1 Galeopsomyia nigrocyanea | reverse complement strand
CGCAAAAACCGCAAGAGGGGTATATAATCTAAAATAACACAAAAATTTCTCCGAGCGAATGGTTTCTTAGCAAAACATTCCTCTCTTTCTCGCTGGCGCGTGCACATCCGTATAGAAGAGTCATCTCCAATCAAGAAGAAAAAGATCAAAACAAAGTCGAAATAAGTAAAAAATAAAAAAAATCATTTAGTACGTGCCGCCATAAACGTCTAGACGAGCTCGCGCATACATTAACATACATCGCAACCGATGACTAAGAGAGAAAGGGAATGAAGGGGGTAACTCGAGCGTTAGACCCAGGAGTATGAGTCATCGGGGCCCCCAGACGCATGAACACACACACACGTGTGTTAACGCTTCTTCCGAGAAGGCAAGCATTTGCCACCTGTAAACGATGTGCACGCATGCGGGGGGAATATATACGTAACGGAGTAGTTTACATTCCTCGAGTTGCTCATGCTTGCAAAGCTCAAATGATTTCCTCCCCCCTCATTGCGGAAACGTTAGAATTCATTTGCAATTATATGTTCGCGAGATTTTAATTATTTATGGTGCTCGATGAAGAATCGACGCGTCAGTCCAAAGTAAGAAATCATACGATTGAGATTTATCTCGCTCCGAGAAATTATCGGGCATTAATTAAAATTAAGTCAAAAAAAAACATACACATACACAATAGACATCTCGCTAAAAAATCTATTCAGCAGGCAAAGTTCATCAGCCCGTAGAGCGTCTAACCTTGTTAGTACACCTTGCGCGCGAACTCGCGCTAATTATTCGGTGCACTTTGCGCTCGCGCGCGCGTGTCTCCTTTTCTTTTCCGCGCGCATTGTTGTTTTCTCTTCTTCTGTAGTCATCGTCGTCGTCGTCGTCGTCGTTGTCCCCTCGCGACGTTATATACACGAGCCAGTTATATTCCGCCCTGCAAGGAGGTTTCCGGAGGGGAGCAGCGCCCCCCCCCCCCCCCCATCATTTTTTTTCGAAAAACTTGGCGACAGGTGTGCGACAAGTTGTGGCCGATTCCTATCGCCTCGTCTCCTTGCTCCTGCGGTCTGGAAAAATGCCATGCAAATTGACCGGAATTGAGGTTCTTTACTTTTTTTTGCGCTCAAATAGGATGTCGATATACTTAATTTATTGCTCGGAAAAATTCAACTTGTTGAGATTTAGCTTCTTCGAGTGAATCGTATATAAATTTATAATTATTTTTCTTGTGAAGACCGCAGTAATCAATTAAGTTTTGCCATGATTTTTTATTTCACAATCGAAAATTCAAAAGCTATTGTTAAACAACGAGAGAATTTCAGTGCAAACGAAAAATCATTCACCTATTGTCGATAGCCACACCGTTCCAATAACAATATATATCACGCGCTACCGGTGTTCACCAACGAAAAAAAAGAAGATCTTTTCTGTATCCCATTCCAGAATCATCAGCGATGATTGATGTTTACGAGTCAATCGAGCGATCAATAAGCCACATTCACTCGAAAATGGTGTAAAAATGCAAGCGTCATTTTTCTTAATTTCTGGCAGTAAACTCGGATAAACACGTACACGTTGTATAGGCCCATATGCATCGGACATCTCATTCGTCGCCCTACTTTTCCCTATATACCATCGCGAAACCAGAAAGGAGTCATCCAACAATGTCATGCGAACGGGGAGGGGGGGGGGGTGGAATAATGCATACGTGTATCCTACTATGTTTGATATAGCTTTTGGAAGCCATCGTCGACTATTAATATCGCTATGACAGTTTGACTAATGATCAGTCTCGGTTTTCTTCGACATTACCAGATTAAAATCCACCGAAAAAATGTAAAGAGCGCGCTAGCCGGGGGATGAGAGATAAGCGACGAAGCTGATGTGTATATGCGCGATTACTTTGGCGAGATGTCATTTGTTTTCCGTTGCCGGGGTAGAGAGAAAGCGAGATCGCGCGCATCGCTCCGAGCTTCTGCGAAAGTATATATCCCAAGGGAGTAATGATGTAACGCTTGCTTCGACAATCCATTTGATTATATTTGCGTGTATACGTGATTTGCCAATGCGGGAGATACGGATAATGTACTGCGTTGAAAAGGTTTTTATAGATTAATTCTTCAATAGCACAAAAGTTTACTGTGCATTCTATATTTCATCTTGACAACGATGTTTTTAAATGGAAAACAGCACGAATTTTCGCTCGAAAATTGCCAATCATTGATTGTCCATTCCGACATTCCGATGAAGTAATATTGTTACGTTTTCAAAATCCTATTTCCCAATCACGCGTGTTACACACGTTATGGGGAGCACACACACACACACACACACACACACACACACACACACACAAAAACGGGAAATTAACACGCACCGCAAGCTCACTCGGCAGCCGAAAAAAAGCTCGGCTACTATGGCGAACGTCAATTTTTCAGTGTCGTCGCGCGATGATTCGCGTCCATCAGCTCGCACGCGCGCGATCATTATTTACGAGTGTACATGGGCGCGCCACGCGGAAATTGTCACCGCGAAAACTCATTCATAAGGCAAACGCCAATAAAAGAGCAACGACAACGCACACACAGTATAGGGAGGGAGAGATACGCCAACGAAATGGAAAAACAAACGTGATCGCGTTAGTCCATCGAACCTCCACCTACCACCCCTTTGTATCTCGTTCGATGTATGCATTTTTTATTCATCAGCCGCTCTCGTCGCGGCGATGTAATTCCGATGGGATTTTCATCGTGCTGAAGCCGCAACTGCCGTTTTCACCTGTTTTGAAATGCTTTTTACGGCTGACGAGTTGGTTGGCGCGCGCAGAATTACGGGGGTGTTGCGCGATTATGCGCCCCGCTGCACCTTCCCTCTGATGTATGGGACTGTGTTTCGATTACGCGAGGTGATAATGTGCACTCTCGTGCAATTGTGCGCGAGAGCTTGCGCACTTTATACTGTGAATGAGAACGGAAAAAAAATACAGGGATTGATGAGTTTGTTATTGGATTCTGTAACTCATTGAAAAAGCATTTGATTCGTTGTGCGTGTATAGCTTTTAATCGATTCCATTTACACGAAGTAATCATTACGAGCGAGTAAGGGAGAAACTAGTAATTTCTTTTGAATATTTTTTTTTTATTTTGAAGAACATTAATTTTGTGGGCACTGAAACAATACTTTCCATCAAAGTAAATTATAAAATAACGTATTTCCATTTACAATATCAGTAGCAGACCTACGAATAGACAACAAAAGAAAGTTTTAATTAAATTTGCAGCACGTTTCAAAAATAAAGCTTCGTTTCAAAATAATTCGCTACCAAAAAAAAAACGAGCTTTCGCACAATGGCCACCATACACACGCGCAGCTTCAAACAAACTTTTCCACCTCTTCCGCATTTTGCATATACGAGCAAAGCCTACGCCGTTTTCCCAAAATAATTGCACCCTATATAGCGGCAAGTTTACTCGCAGGTCGCGAAGCGCGGCCCATTACACGCACGAGGTATCGCATTTTGTTTCTACACTCTGTGCACTTTTTCCGGGCCAGCGCTAACAAGCTTTCTAGAAAACCCTTTCCGCGCCTCTACAATTAACTACTCTAAATTTTGATTGTCGCGCGAGCGCAAGAGGGACAAAGAAGCTTTTTTTTTTCGCCCGTGTCCATGCGAGTGCGTCTGTTTTTTTTTCAGTGCCGTGTTCGCGTGAAAAATATTTTTCCCGTTGCCGTTTATGCTAACTCGGCCTAATGAAAGTCAGTACGACGAGACGGGAGTGGCAAACGAGGGACTGTATTATTTTTTTTTCTCTTTCTCGCTCGAGCGCAAAGTGGCCCGTTTTAGAAATTAAGATGAAGGGCTTCTCGTAAAAGATATGCGTAACAGTTGCGCTGAAAATAAACAGCACTCGTTGAATAATTTCGCTGAGAGAAAAAAAAATTACGACGTTCACGAGCGGTTTTTAAATCTCGCGACTAATTCTGAATGTTTAATGCGCAGTCAGGCACAGCAGAGACGCGAACGCAAAAATACGAGAGGAAAAACAAGAAATATTATTTGTTTGTATGGCAAACATTTTTCAGCGCATCGGTGTTGGAAATTCGTGTGAATATGCAAAAAGGGATAAAGCAAATATTTTCGAATCTCGTTTCATTTTTCTACACGAGAACTGACCACGTATATATATAAAAAAAATCTAATAAAACAGTACGGAAAAGCGATATTTTTTTTCTACCGATAATAACAACGTTGAAATAGAGAAGCATCAGACGCGGAAACGCAATATTGCACTATACACCACCCTTGACAAACATCAACACGGATTAAATTCGATAGCGCGTAACTTGCATACATGCTGCAGTCGCAACCCTCCCGTATGAAAAGTAAAATCATCGAAAATTGGATCCGCCAGCGAAAAATGAAATGAAAACCAAATTTTAAAAAATGCCTGCACAAACAGCAACTTAATTGACACACACTCTCTCACTCTCTCTCTCTCTCTCTCTCTCTTTCTCTCTTCCTACCCACCATGATACGCGATTTAATTTACAAGAGATTAACGCGACATGAAAATCCATGTAATTCTCACTCGTTCACGATATGGGGATTTGCGCGTATATATATATAAGGCATTACTTACAGCCGATGATTACAATCAGTGGGCCATTCAGAGAAACCACCCTCGCGGACGCGAACGCGCGCGCGCGCAAGCATGTTGCGTTGTTACTTGCCACGCGACCGCAATCACGATCCTGTTTGTGAGCACTTTAACTCTCTTTTCGTACATATATACATATACAGACGTGCGCGCTTTTAAGGGACTCGTGCGCAAACACAATATTGAGTCGCTTTTCTTTTCTTCCTCGAGAAAGACGCGACGCGTGCAAGCGCTCGACCGAAATGTATCATTGTTACCGCAGTGATCCGGGATATGTACACGCTCACAACTTTTGGGGTAATAATTGTTCCTTATTTGCTACGATAATTTTGCCTCTCTGCTACTATTCGTTCGTAATTGTATTCTTTTTTTGGTTCAAAGGTTCATTATTTCGATGTGCGTATGTACATGCGCTTTGGCCATTACTTATTAAAACTTACTCAATAACATATTATACGTTCAATTTGATTTTAATTTGCTTGACTTATTGTAACAAGTTTATGCTAATAAAATACTTCAAAAAAATGGTTTTTTCTTTCAAGATGAACGGTAATCCTAAAGTGAAACTCATCACCACTCGAACGAGTTTCTCGCACAAACGCGCGATACGAAGACGACACACACTCGTAATATTTTTTTTTTCGCCAGGCTTGTCGTATAGTCACAAATATTCCGAAAAGTACATTTGTAAACGATTATGAGGTTATAGTCGAGGTCGTGTTTTCGAATGTCCTGGCGCATAATTCACTGGGACGCGTGCACATACACACGCCAAGGGAAAGGGGGGGGGGGGCATAACGGTGAATACCCGTCGTGCCGAGACATTAGGTTGAAGTGTCCGAGTGGCGCCATTGTCGGATATCACTAGTGCGCGTCCGGCGCATCGTCGCCTCGCAGCTCGCCGCGCCGCCACACGTTCTCTCTCGAGTGTCTGCGCTAAGCTCTTCACGACGCTTACAAATTTTTTTTATTGACTATACTATACTGTTTTGTGTTACGATTCGGAGAGCAGATGGTTCTGCTACTTGTTGTAGAAATATTGCGAAAGAAATAAAATTATTATTAATATTTAGACCACTAATATTTATCATTCTGTAAATCGTTTATGACACATTATTTATTATTGTGTTTACCCAGTCCTGGAAGAATGAAAACTCGTAAAACCACTTTTTAACAAAAATACATTTTCTGGTAATTTTGTGATTAATTAGTTTGAATAGGTACTGAATGACCATTGCAATCATTCAGAGTCGATATTGTCGCGTAACAGTTCATTCACTAAAATCCATTAGATATTGAAAATCCATTTTCCTCCAGCAAGTATATCACCTGTAAGCCACTGCACATTTTGAAAAAGTCATTATTCCACATCCCGAAGCAGAAACACATTTTTTCTCTTCTTTTCAAATTACAAAATCGTTGGGAAACGTTCAGTCGCAGGAGTGAGCAAATATAATGCATTCTTACAAATTGTCATCGGGGCAGGTATATAAGCAAAGCGTTGGTCAGCTCCCCCATGTCATTTATCATCAAAGAAAATTGGCTGGACGATAATTGATCCTAAATGCGCCTCGGAAACTAGTATTTTGGTAATTTTCTAGCTAAAAACCTTGTCGACTTTTCATATTACTGACAAACGGCTGACCTAATGGTCGCACTGATTGTGAGAAAAACCGTTTTTTTTCTTTCTTTCTTCGTAATAAGTTCCTCTCAAATTAAAAAATCATTATAAAAAATAAAATCGTACCAACAGGTTTTTATAATTACCAAAAAGAAAAAGAAGAAGAAAAATACAGCAAGCTTGATCGATTCTCCTTCGACGTAACGTCGCAAAGTCAATTACAAAAGCTTCTGTAATCAACGCAACGCAATAATTACAGCCGAACAAGAGACTGCGAGTGCCAATCGTGTACGGGGGAGAGAGAGAGAGAGAGAGAGAGAGAGAACAGCTTAGAAATCTCGAGGATCGGAAAGTACAGGGAAGCTTCTTCCTTGGAAGATAGATATATCCAAAGGCTATATAACCCTTTGGCTGTACTACACAGGCACAAATTGAACATAGGCCTGAGCGATTTCTAAGACCGCCCTAAGGAAATTGGACTTATTGAATATTCATACGAGCTCTCAGAGCCCGCACAAAGATGAATTCAATTACGCATGATTGCCCGGCCAATTTCGCGCGCGTAAATACAAACGTTGCGCGGCAGCGCGACACGTGCTATATATACGTATATATAGGATAGACTGACTAATCTCTATACAGAGGCCAAAGACGCGACGATCAACTCTCCTCAGATCAAGATGTTTGTGCGCGAAATTGAATTTCCGTTAGCGCTGGCTGCCACTGCTGTACCACTGCTACTGCCTTCGTCGAGAGAATGTTCAATATAATCGCGCGCACTATATACTAATGCTGTTTGCACGCGCCCGCTCGCGTGTGCCGTGAAGCTTGTGACTTCTTTTTTTTTCTCTCTTGCTCTGCTTCTCTGCGATAAGATCTGTATTAACGCGTAACGATCGCGCGGTCGTTGAATAAACTACCTCCTTAAGACTATCCCCGCGAGCTTATAATTAAATTATCCTCGTAAAACTATAACGCTCGCGGGAGAGAAAGAGAGAGAAAAAAAGGTTCCTTATCAGAGAGAGCACAGCGTCGGTCTATGCGCTATGTAGCAAGATTAAAACTCGAAGCTCTCTCTCTCTCTCTCTCTCGCGGTCGAGATAAAATTCTCCAAAGCGAGCGAGAGCTTTTTACGAGGTTGCCGAAGCGGCAATCTTGACGAAATCCACGCCGTAAAACTCGTCATTAAACTCGTATCTCCCTCCCTCTCTCTCTCTTTCTCGTTGCTCGTCGTCGCGGGCAAATAATTTCGTGTGGGGACATTCGATGATTCCCCTTCTGTTGCACCTGCCAGTCGCCGAGGAGGCAAGGCGGCGGAAACGTTCGTTTAATCTTCGTTTGCCGAGCGGTCATTCAAAAAAAAGCTCTACTTTTCACGCTTCTTTTAATCTCGTAGAGCGATTATGCCGCGTCTATCTCCTTGTTTTACGGGGAGGGCGGCGCGGCCGTAGCGGCGGTTATTGTGCCGACGTCCGCACGCGGACAGCGCAGCCCAGGCAGTTTCGCTTGATCTTTTGATGTGGACATGAGTGAGCTTGAATGCGATAAGGATCCAAATTGGCCGTGGCCTTTGATGTGGACCGTATATATCGCTGCTACTGCTGCTGCTCGAGGATATTAGTGGCAGATTTTCAGGATATTATGAAAAGATTTACAGCAACGCGAGTATGTAATGTATGGTCAGATGTATAGAAAGGGTATTTATGACGATTTAATCAGATTTGCCCAGCTGTACTAATGTATGAATGTGTACCATTGAAATGCCACGTATAGTACTTTGCTCGATGTTACATAAGTATTGAATTTAAAAATGGCTTTGTTTTTATCGTCAGAGCCATAAATCTTTCCTCCCCCTCCAATTGTCCGAAACTAATCATCATCGAATAATCGACTCCTGTGCACAGAATCAAAAAGTTTTCTCACGTTGAAGAAGCTTCTCACCGAACAAAAAAAAATCTATATCTCACGGCAGCAAATCGTGCTAATCCAATATCAATCACCGAAACCAACCCACGTAACAATCGTCCGAAGGAAAAAAAAACATAACAACATCGACCGATTGACCGCAACGTCATCGAATTGATGGGAAACAACCCCATATAAACTCTCGTCCGCCGCGCCGGCCCAGGTATATCCGTGGGGCACGTGGCGGAACGTGTGCTACGAAAAAAGAAAAAAAGGGGGGAAGAGAGAGAGAGAAAAGGAGTCCGGAACTGGGCGGATATATAAAACGCGTGGGCGGCTGCGCGAGGATTCACCCGAGTAATAAGTTATTAATTGGGCCGAAAAGGGCGATGCCCAAGCGTTGATTTTCACACGTAAATTTTGGACGTGTAACGCATGCTTTTCCCACACACAAGAGGCTAAGCGTTTCCATTATTTTCAGCGTGTTTATATATATACACATACACAAACCAACCCATCATGGAACATCCACTCGATGATGCACACGCCGCGCGCTATACGACTCGCGTCCGCGTGAGAGGACGTTAAAATTTAACGTGCTTGCGCGCGCCCAGCCGAGCGTTGTACTATAAAATGGAAAACACTGCCGAGCATCTGCGTTATTAATGTCGTCTGTGTTTACCGTTTGTGGAAATGAAGAACAGACGCTCGTCACGCGCGCCGAACTTTTGCTTCGTGCACTCTTGCTCGAAATTCGTGCATAACTCGTGAATTTAATAATATTTTTCGGACTTGGCAAAATGTTTGCACAGCAATTTCTTCTTTTTTTTTCTCACGAAAAGTTATGCTACACCCTATAGTATATCTTACGGTTGTTAGTCATCGCTATATAAAACGAATTCGAATTAATTCACTTACGGTAATTACCGTGCAGTTCTGAATCATTGTACGCGTGCAATCGGCAATAAATTAACTTTTACTACACGACAATAAAAGCCAGCCTGAAAATACAGATCCAAAAAAAAAGAGTATCGAAAGCGCGGTATAGAGTTCGAAGAATGCCGAGCATTTCCGCACATGCGAAGAGGATCTTCTCTCTTTCTCTGCAATTTTATATATATATCTACGTTATACGGACGTAGTGTTTCGTTTTCGCCGGACGCTGGCCATAAAGGCGCGCGCGAGTCGTTCCCAAGGGAGCAGCGAACATAAAATCCCTTCGCGGCGTCCCGATGTCGCGCGCGTATAGCTTGCTATATGCCCTTTGAGGCTGCAGATTGCGCGTCTTCCAGTTTTTCTTTTCACGGACTTTATTTTTATTATTATCGACGCGAACTGACACCCTCTCTCGCGAGAAAGAGAAGTGAAGGGCTGCTGCTACTATCTGCTGCTGCTGCTGCTGCTGAGACCAAAGACAGACCTCTCGTATTTCTTCAGAGGAGGAGTTGATGGTGATGTCTTTTGGAACTTGAAATGATGCTTGAAAAATAACAATATTTAGGTTTTCTTTAATTAAAAAAAAATGTCAGATTCAATTGAGTTACTACTTCTTCTATCGAAAATTCCAATTGTAAAGATTTTCATTGAATATATTTTTTAACGAAATAGAAAGTTAGCTAGATGATTTACACAACAATTTTGAAACATTCGAAGAAACATTTCAGTTGCAGAATTTTTCCTAAAAATATCATTCGAATTATTTTTCAAATCTCAAGCGCTTCAGATACTTATAACAAATTTTATGACTACCGGCACTTAAGTAGCTCAATAAACACACAAGCCTCCCCCTCCCCTTCTGAACGCGCGATTTTTGCGTGCGCCCCACGCGCACGCTCGCGTCGATCGGCCATCGCGATTAGCGATTACCAGTGTAGCGTGCATAATGACAGCCAAGCCAAGTCGAGCTGCGCGCGCTTTTATGACGAGAGCCCGCGTAATCTGCTTTGATTTTTCATGACTCGATGCACCCTTATGTCGGTTGCCTAATGATTTTGTTTACCCGCCGCCGTCGTCCTCGTCGTCGTCGCTAGACCAGGTGAAGCGCGCGAATATTACTTTCACTTTATTTTTTTTCGCGTTGTCAAGAGGGATAATCGAGCTTTGATTGCGCGCTCGCTCTAATTACCAAGCTAATCAATTACCAAGTCAATAAGTGACAAGTTGTTATGGAGTGTTCTCTATATCTTTTCTTTTTTTTTCGGTGATTCGTCATCATTGTCACTGTCAAAAAGTTTAACAGTCCGAGGCCCCGCGTGTAATGTCTCCGTACATACGTTAGATTTCGAAATAATCGTAATTAGCGTAGTCACGCGAAGCGATAAGCATCTAGCCAATTAACTGTGCATAGCCAACCCGCAGGAAACGAAAATGACTGATCCTTAAAAAAAAATTATTTTTATACACGTCGAGTGGTCAAATCGAGCGAACTTACACGAGTTTATTTTGTAATGCGCAATATTATCAGCTTTAATACCGTACACACTTCTTGTGCCAATAAAAGCGCATACCGTCGCAGTGTTATACCTTTCACCGCAAATAATCATAAAGCATTATCTATACGACTGTACACGATGCATTTGATTCGTGTCAATGTTCGGGAGATAAGATATAAGGACCCCGCGTGCTCGGACGCCGGTATATATATGTATAAAATAATCAGCTTTCGTCGAGAGAAAATTGTTTATCCAACTGATTAAACAATGGCCGGGGCTATCAGTCGTTTACCCAGGTACCCGCGCGCACTTGCGTTGTTGCACGTACGACATATCCTATACGCGTGCGGCAAACTGGGTCACGCGTCACGAAAAATAAGCATTAATCCGAGTGAACGCACCAAAAGAATAAAAAGAAAAAAAAGGAAGAGAAGCGTGTGCGCAGGTGTCGAGGATATACACGGACACACGCCTACAAATACCCGATTACAGAAGAGAGTGGAGCGTATATAAAAATTCATCACACCCGACAAAACACACTGCGCCCCTGTGACTCAACGTTGTCCCGTTAGTCGCATCTCGTCTCTCTCTCTCTCTCTCTCTCTCTCTCTCTCTCTCTCTCTCTCACTCACTCTCGTGATTCACGAGCCTCCTAAATAAGCGCGCCAGCATTAATGCGCTCGATAATTCGGAGAAACGATAAAAAGGAAAGACAACGCGACTTGCGTTTCCTGCCTCCTCTGCGGAGCTGCGAGTCTTTGTGTCTGTGCTAAAAATTCGCGAAACCAGAGAAAAAGAACGACAACAAAACAACTTCATGTCCAGTGGTCCATGAAATGCATGAGCGAAAAAAAAAGTAAATTAGAGGCTTGGATTTGGCGCAAAAATCGATCCAATTTATTTTGAGAGAGGTGAGAATTTGCCAGAGATGAGTTTACGTGAGTCATCGTTCGATCTGCAAGAAAAAGTATATCCGATCACTCGCGCGCGCGAGAAAGAGAGAAAAGAGAACAAGTAAATATATATAAGAAGGCGAACGGGGACATCAGAAGCGATCGGTTGAGATGCGACCACAACAAAGAACTGGTCATTCGCGTTCTTTGATTTTTTGTTTGGTCTTCCGTTGGTATATTGCATTTGCGGCTTCGCGATTTCGAGGATCTAATCGTAACGCATTCTATTTATTTTTGCGCGGTATATATAGAGAGAGATAAAAAAGCGAGGTGTCTCAAGGTTTCCGTAGAAAGAATGCCAAGGTTTTGGCAGTTTTTTTGTACGTTACACGTCCGTGGAACACAACGTTCCCGAAAATATATAATCACGCGTTCGACCACGTGTCCAAGGAAGGACGACACAATAAAAGTAACGGTATTATAAACTTCGAAATTGACCGGTCGCTCGCGCGGTATAATTTTTTTTCCCTAATGAGAATACCTTTACCCGCTCGCATTTAATAAGCAATCGCGCGCACGTGCATGTGAGTGTGTGTGTGTGTGTGTACCTATGTGTGTGCTCGCGCGTAGAGCCGGTTTTTGTCGCGTATGTTATAGCGATCGATCTATGCTAATGAAAATCGTTAATGCATCCCCGCGATGAGTCTCTTATCCGCGACGCGGATCTTCGCGCCACTCGAAAAATGGAAAATGCTCGCGCGCGCACAGGTGGTCATATGCGTATTACCGATTCCAAACGCGTGACGTCATCTGCGCGCCGCAGCCCTTTTTGCGTATTTATGATAGTCGAATGTATTCGCGTGCATTAATTTACCTTCCCTGCTGCTTTTTTTTTCCTCTCTCTCGTTTAAAAAGACCGATTATATTGGTGGTACCGTGTTGCGTGAGTACAGTGTTTTGCGGGAGGTGGGGTGGTACGACCCTATGAAGAGGTTTATTTTTGCATACTTGATTGCGAAACTAGCCATGACGTTTTGATGCCTCCACGCACCATCTGCTCTTCGCTGTAAAAAAATTATAAATCAAATTTCATATAACAGTGAAACATCATATTTTTGTGGTTAAAAATTCATGTTTTGTTTTTAATTTAATGCAACAGATTCGTAATAAAAATTCTTGCTAAAAATCAAATTTAATAATTATTTATATAAAATTTATATAGCTTTTAACTCAAATGCCAAGACTATTGGCTATGTGAAATTTTAGATTTTATATTAATTTTATCATCAAATGAAATTTCATTCAAAAGTGTATTTTTCGTAATTAAGATGTAGAAAATATTAAATTTCATATAAAATTCTCAAAATTCATACATTGTATTATAAATTATATTTTAAAATTTTGTATGAAAAGTAAATGAAATTTCAAGTTATTTTCTACAGTGTTGCATATCGTATTGAAAGTATTGAACTTTCGACGAACACTATGATTTTGACGATGAATCAAATCATGCATCACACAACGCAACAATAAACACTGTATTCCGATACGTTCTGCTCACATTGTGAGTTTGTGACAAAAGTTAATGTAACGGTCAAACCCCGTCAAAAACGTAATGACATGCAAAAACCCAATAAAAGTCGTTCGACACACCTACTATAGCATGACTCTCCATCATATAAAAAAAAGAAGAAAAAGTGTCACTTCACGAGGCACATATAACCCTCAACTCATTGTCGTCAGTGCGTGGCATGCATTAACCCGATATCAATCGTTACACTCTGGCCAATTTGCGCGCGTCGAAAAAAAAAAGAATCGAAAAAGGGAGTACAGTCCCTGTATACATATAACAATAATCGCGGCACAGGTAGAGAATGATAAATCTAGTGAAAAACGTCAAGAAAGTCGAGTGAGTCGAGCTGAGCTGGGCGCTCGCGTTAATGTAAATTCATGGCGAAACAAACGCCACCGCCGCGCCGCCGAGCGCGAGAGCTGCGAGGGATCGAGTACACCTGCGCGACCATATGGCGCGTTGGCTAGCTAGTTGCAACCACCCCTCCTTACCGTGTACATATATACCCCCACGTAAGTATAATGCGGCGCCCCCTCGTCGGTTTATATGCGACTGCCGCGCGCGCGGGAATGAGGGGAGACGAGTCGACGCGCAACTTCTTTTTTTTTTTATTTCACCCGGTGCGCGACGCCGTGAAAAAAATAGGGGGTAATCTCTTTTTACTATTTTAAGTGTTTCATTGCTTTTCAAAAGATATATATACGACTTTTTTTTCTATTTCAGGGATTCTATATGGCTTTTTGTGGCTCATACTTATCATTATTGTACCTACGGGGTCTACTGATAAACATAATAAAGAAAGTTCGAATACATCGCAAAATAAATAATGTTTCTGACAAAATCATCAGTAATTGTAATTCTATGTATGCTATTATTATTTGCAATAGCCAACTATTGCTATGATCAGCTATTTATTAAAAATTAATCTTCAGCAATTAGATAGAAGCATTATGTGTAAGAACAACAGCGATTATCTAAAGTTTTAATAAAACCTGTCAGTACAGCTTTACACATGCGGCTTTTGTATACCTCGATATATAGGTGTATCCTACACACCCACCCTTCGCATTTTCCATTCTTTCTCACCCCAACATTCGGACATACACACATTACATCACGCCAGTCTACACACGAAGAGAGAAGGAAAGATCTGACTAGACGGATTACTGAAGCCATTATCTTTCTCAGGAGGGTTTACTAAAAAAAAAGAGAGAGAGAGATAGAAGCCGCAGCGAGAGAAGCATATATTTAACGAGGTGGTGTTGCGCCTCCTTACCTACGCTCTCTCGCACTGATGCGAGCTAATTAGTCGTGTAACTAGTGTTGCGCGACGAAGGGGGAGAGATTTCGGTTAGCCGGGATAATGCACTTTTCGAGCCACCACTGATTGAGATAACGATGGCTTTTACGGCTGTTCATTCAATTTGATTAGATTACGAGTGATTTTTTTTGTTTTGTCTGTTTTCGAAAGGGCAGGTGCTCCACGCTTTCGTTCAAATAGATTAATAAATAACCGTAATAATACTGTTTTGCTCGCGTTCGGGAATCTGTTTTTTTTTTTCGGGGGAGAATTGATAAGAGTTATAAATGTATATGTTTACCAGCAGATGTCGAGAGAATCGAATGTTGCGGGGTGACTCGCTACAGAACGATTTGTAAAAAAAAAAGTCAAAGCAGATATAATATGCACAATGCACAACCAGAGGTTCCTGCTTCTTTATTTCGCAAAAGAAAAAGAAAAACATTCCTCCTTTATCCTCGCGGTGTGTACACGTGGTGTCGCTCGCCCGTGCAACGGTTTATTATCTCTCAAGTGGGTTTAGCTCTTTCAGTGTCATCGTAAGTTACACCGACGACGACCCGTTTCGATGAGATGAATTTCCCTGCCCACGCCGAGTAGGTTGGTTCCGGGAAAAGGCGAGCGAAAATTTGAGTCACCCGAACACAACGAAAAAAAAAGCCTATAGCGGTACTCTGTGCAGTTTATGGTTTGTTTTTATCCGGATCAAAATGCGCCAAAAATATGCACTACACACGAGGTCGAAAGGATGATGATTCTAACGGTCTCACACTCGCGACAATAAAATTATACAAGTTTTGGTGCGATTTCTTTTTTTTTTTTAAATCGACTGACATTAAAATACTTTTAGTGACAGTATTTCTTACACGAAGCTTTTGTCACCTGCAATAAAAGTCAGAGATAAAAAAAAACAATTTTCCGTATTAAGACAAAACTGTCGTTCATCTAATTTACGACAGCAGTCGCGTAAAGATACGAGAAAGAAAGAAGGTATAAAAAATTAACGCGATGTCTACACACACACACACACACACACACACACAATGACGCCCAGTGTCTTTCGACGAAAGATCTTCGATAATTGCGGACAGAGTCTTGTTATGATTTAACATGGGCGAGTTACGAGGCAATAAAATTCAAATATAAGTTCGTTGAAAAACCGCGCGTAGATCGGTAGGTGTTTTTCTCGAGAGCTCTTCTGATCGTTGACCCTTCTCACTCTCTTTCTCTCTCTCTCTCTCTCTTTCTCGCGCTCGTTCTTGAGTATCTTTTGAAAGATCAGATTGGGATAATGAGAGAGGCGCTGCTGACCCACGCAGGTGTGTATATGTGCGTGGGGATCTGCCACTGCTACTGGTGCTACGCACAGGCCCAACCGTAAACTCAAAAAAAAAAAAAAGAAGAAGAAGAGAGAAGAGAGAGGGAGGAGCAAGCGAGGCACTCTCATCTCCATTTCTCTGCGACGCAGTTTCGATTTTCTCTCTGATGCAGCTTCAAGCTCCCGCTTAATATTCTTGATGGAGAAATCGTCGTTGTTGCTTTCTTTTTTCTTCTTCTTCTTCTTTCGTCGAGCGGGCACCGAGATCCGAGAGATTGGGCAGCTATTAAAGTGTTTACGCTCGCTCGTGATAAGAACTGGGTATTAATTTGTTGCGAGTGTTATTTATTGTTTCTTAAAAAGGAATTCTCATATCTATTCAGTAAATTTTTCACGTAATTTTTTTTTTTTTGAAATATATGAAAAATCATTTTATTTTTATTCTTTATTGCAACGTTCTGAATTTATATATATAATTTGGGCGCGCTGTAAAAGAGGTAATCGCATTATCTCTCATAACAGCTTCCGTTTTAAACATTAAACTGTATACTAAGTATAACACCTGAGAGACCCACTTGAAAAAGACTCAGCTGAAATGATTCGACCAAACATCGAAGTCATACACACACACACATACACACACACATACACACATATATAGGATAGCCGTAAAAAGTCTTAATATATAAGAAAAAAAAGATTCAAAGAGTTTTATTACCGCGTGGCACTACACCTTTTTTCCCTCCTCGCCAAGCCATAACGGCAGGACTAGTAGAAGAAAAGAATAGAAACGCTACCACGGGGAGAAAGAGAGAGAGAGGGAGAGAGAGAAAAGAGAGAAGAAAGGAGCAGCAGCAAGGAAAAGCTATTGGGGGGCCCCCATATACGGACGCTTTCTTTCTCTCCTTCTCAATATAATGGCGAGTCAGGTTTTATAGGTGCACCAGTCGCTCTCCCTCTCCCTCTCTCTCTCCATGCTACCAACCGTGGCGCGTATAGTATCACAAAAAGAAGAAGAAGAAGAAAAGCGCGAGCGACGCGAAAGAGGAGGCAACAAGTATAAACCAATATATGAGGGTCCGAGAGTAGTTGCGGAAGCTTTCCGCGAGAGTCGAAATTACATTCCTTGCCTGGCGTGTGGGAATGCAACTAACGAGAGAGAGAGAGATTTTCAGTGAGTCTCTTTCTCTCTCTCTCTCTCTCTCTCTCTCTCTCGCGCTCAGCACAGGCAATTAGCCCGATTTTCCCGCGGCGCGTGCGGCAAATTTATAACCCTATATGGGCTTTTGGAAAATTTATCCCTCGGTTTAATCCCGAAATGTCGCGTATACATACATCTTCGCGTATACGTCTCTCTCTCTCTTGTTGCACGTGACGTCACAATTTATTGCCTTTTTCGCGAGCGAATCCTCGCAGGCTTTTATATTATCTCAAGCTCTCTCTCTCTCTCTCTCTCTCTCTCTCTCTCTGGACGACTGCGCACAAAGGAAATGTGGAAATGTTTACAGCGTGTAATTCGAGACGCGCGGCAGAGGAGATTTCGCGTAGCTCCCCAGCGGTGATCTATGTCTTTTGCTGCCAGCCACTGACAGCCTGAGATTTTTTGGAGTTTTAGACGAATTAAAAGTGTGTGCGCAGGCAGCACATATGGGAGAGGGACATGGATGAAAAATTTGGACCTCTTGTTTCCGTTGCTAGATTTATTTTTGTAGCTCGTGCTGCTTGCTAATTTATTGGATTTTGATACGATCTTGTATTTTACAACTGGTTTCAACTGAAGGTATGTTAATTTTGATGAAATGTATATCAAATTAAATTAACTTTATCGCTTTGGTTAAATTTCAATTTTACAATCAACTTTTATAAGAATTCTTCAGCGCTTTTTAGGTGACACAATAAAAATATGCTATAAGGAAAGAGACATTCTCGAAAACACGTAAAAAGAAAAAAATCAACGGACAATTTCACCCGCATCTGCGTCTTTCTCCACATGTGCAACTGCAAAAACACATATACGCTCTTGTCCATCGAGCAGTAAACCCCGTGGGTTTATATAAGGTACCGTAAGAAAAGTGTCGAGGCGAGGCGACGCGCGGACGGGAAATCACGTCGAAGTTATATTCGCCGTTGCTCCGGCCATCGGAAATCAGATAAGCGCGCGCGCGAGCGGCGGGTCTGACTCGTCGAACCCCCGGATATTCGAGGCCATTTTCTCGCCCTCGTCCGTTCCCACACGTACAGACACACACATTCGGCTGGAAAAATTATTATAACGACAGATTTGACCGGCGCCTGCCGCTTCCTCTTTCTCGACCGCTTCACAGCTGATGCCTCGCGCGCTCGCGGTAAAAGCTTTTTTTTTCTTTCTTTCTCTCTCGGGGGAGATTTATTTTTTACTCTCGGACGTCAAGTGGAAAAAATGACGAACTTTAGTTTGTTTTTTTTGTTGTATAATGATAGAAGAAGACGAGTGTTTTTCATCGTCGTTGTGATCGGATTGAATAATAGACGAAGAAGAGTTGCGTAATTAATCAAGGGTCGAGTGTATACTTGCGTAAAAGGGCTGTAACGCGGCGGAGAGAGAGAGTGAGTGAGCGCAGCTGCTCGAATCACGATACTTGATAATTGGAGGACATCCTACGGCGAGCGAGAGAGAGTGAAAGAGAGGCGAATTTAAGATAATTTAAAAACATCTTCTCCTATGCCAAAGGGTTATGGGATAATTGCTTGGAATTAAAGCCAATTAAAGCGTAAGTCTGATCAGTGTTTCGTCGCAGTTTCTTTAGAGGAAAATAAATTGTTCGTTAGCAAGGATTGAAGCCGGAGAGCGCGAGAAGCTACTTGCCTCGATGCTCTTTCTTTCATTATTATTGTACTCCGCGACCAAGGAGAAGAGGAGGCCAGGCAAGAAGAAGAAGAAACGACTGATTTTAATAAAACCTCCTTAATTTTCATCCGCTTTGTTTTACTTCGTTGCGCGCGCGAGCGCGAGCGCTCGAGCACTTAATTGCGCGACTTCTGCGATCATTATACAATTTCAGTTTTATGTTCTCTCCTGATGAGCTTCAATCAAGAACATTGTCAATTTTGTACTATAATTAACTTATCTAAAGTTGAATTTCGTCTGATGTTAGAGCAACTCACATAAAAGTCACACGTTGCAAGATTTTGTTTGCTATAATAAAAAAAAAATTTCATTTTCGTTTATTAAAAAACCAATCAAACTACCATTGATTGAAAAAAAAAATTAAAAGGTCGATGCATTTCACTTCATATAAATCGTAACTCGCAAATACAACCGGTAACCCCATGCAGGCAAGTAAAGTCTACAATATATACTCCGAAAAATTGAAGGCAAACAAACTGCAAGCCCATGGCAATTAAAAGCATATTCATGAAAAAATCATGCAATTACGAGCCGATATCATGCCTGTAAACACTGCACCCTCCTCGTAAAAAAAACTTACGATTCGCGCGCGCGCTCTAACTTTATATGAAAATTGCAAAAAAAAAAGGGGGGGAGAGAGAATCGCACCCACACACGTACAATACTTTGGAGTTGGCACGTCATTCAGCAGCAGCAACGTCGGCACATCATCACATCATGATCATCGGTGGTCATTTCACGGCTGCGCTGCAGTATGATGACTTTGATTCACAAACAATTCCCGCGAGAGGGTGCAGGGAGTGAGAGAGAGAGAGAAGGCCAATTACACGGGGTGCATCTCCTACTCCGTTGGATATATAGCTGAGCGTGCATTAGCTGCATCAACAATGCATTATTCAGCGCGCACACATACGCATACACAGAGAGAGCGAGTCTGCAGTAATATGATTGCCGTCGATATTATTCCGCGTGTATGTGTGTGTGCGTGTATACGCGATGTTTGTACGTGCATATACAACGCGTTTGCATATATGCAGTTAGCCAACGAAATTTTCGGCATCGATGCACGTGCGAGCGGGTGTGTACAGTGTGTGTGTATGTGCTGTTTTCAATATAGTCTCGCGTCGTATAATTTAGATAGCTCGTTATACGACCGAATCATTGACGATGATGATGATGATGACTACGCTCTCTGGAGGTTACACCGCGACGAGTGTGATTTTCATGATTTTTGGCGCGTTGCGGATGATGGGAGAGTTAAATTAAAGTACGACGAGTGTGTCTATATAGACAATGCTGACGTCTCGTTTGCTTTTCGTGATGGATGATTTGCCGACAGGTCAATATTGAACGACGGGCAATATCAGCGAAATGATTGAAAAATTTTTGAATAAAAAATCATACGCATATCGAGTCGATAACAATACAAGCTTGAAGTATATTTATATAGTAATGTGATGCAGCCAACATTCAATTTAAAAATTAATCGGATAATATAAGTATAGGCATAGGTGTCCGAGGTGTAAGGATGCCATTATATTAATCGTAATTACATCACAGCTCTGACGAATCATCAATCGTTATCGCTCTATGATTTATCGCCTTGGATTCAAAACACAAGCCAAACGTATAAACGCGTGTAGCGCGAGCGTTTAATCAACTCTCGATATGGCAACACGCAAGTGTACATTACAATTATCGCGCGCAAACAATCAGTCGCAGCAGCAGCAGCAGCAGCAGTGGAGAAGCGAAGAACTTTCCCACGCAAGCAAAGTGCGAAATCGATTGGCTGCCAATCCAACACCTTATAAAGCAAAAGGACACGTCGCGTGTGCGCCCGCGCGCGCGCGCGCTATCATTTCGCACGTATTTTCTGCGTGACCGAAATTCGCAAAAAGGGTCTTCGCGCTGCAGTGTCTGCTGTATATGTATAACTTCTTTTTCAAACCTATACTGCGCTTCATTTGATATTCTCACCGACGTATCTTCCGCGTGCGAGCTTCGATGTGCTGACTACGCGATTCAAGCTCGTAATCGTGTGGTTTGAACTTCCTTCGAATATGTCGTACGAAATTTGTGGAAGTTAGTTTCATCATTTTTTTACGTAAAATAATGACGATTATGTTGAAAAAATTTTACATGATGGATAGAACATTTTTCATCGTATTGTTTTCAACTGAATGGAAAGCATTGCATATTTTATTTTTATTTTAATTATTCTCGAATAACGAGCATGCTATCATTGAAACTGGTTTCCTCGATTTATTTTACGAATAAAAAAAAAATATTCACAAACCCTCCGACACTGACAACGTTCCACCGCGAATTTTCACCCGAACGCGGAAAAAAAAGCACGACCAAAGCATCAAAGGATTAAACCTACATTCTTTCGCAAAATCCTCTCTGCTGTGGAATAACCCACCCCCTTAAAAAAAGAAAGATCGGGGTTGCACTGTATAACGATTACTACTATTTCCGGAATTCCGAATGAATTTTTGAAACAAAAGCACCGCGCCGGACGACAATCACTATAATGATTCGAGTGCCGTGCGGCATTTTCATTATCGCGCGGCCACAACCCCCTAAACAATAGCCTCGCGCCCGAGTGACGACGCGCATCTGCCAACCACCCCCCCCCCCCCCCTCTCGTGACATTCATTTGCATATTTCAATGACGAGCGCGCAGCCGTTAATGGGTCTATACGCTGCACGAGAGCAGATTAGCTTGATTAGTTTCATCGGTGGAAGTGAAATGCGAGAGTGTATATATTATAGAGATGCATTTCCGAGTCGATTATTTTTCAACCCCGCGCGCGACTTTATCAACCTCGACGGCGACGCATCAGTCTCGCGGATCGTCGATCGAGCTGTGATTAATTTTAATAAAGCTTGACATCGATTTCCGAGACAATGCCGCGGGGATATAATGCTGTTATTAATGTCATCAGTGTCATCGAGAGAGGGTCTATATATGTATGCGTCGCGCTCGGTTCTTTTGTGATATATGGCAGGTTCAATTTTGTTTATAATACGCCCATTCCTGCAAAATCTGCATCGATGCGATATGTATATTGCTAATAACGCGCTTTCAACGGTGAAAATTTTCAGCAATACGATATCCTCCTCTTTTATAATTGAATAATATTGCAATCCACTGAAAACTGACAATACAATTTTCGATTAATCCTTTATTACGCGCGGACAATTCTTATATATAAGTATAATATTTGCTGCAGCTGGCATCAGGAGCAGCAGCGATCATTATATTGTACGGTTATGACTGGAAATGATGCAACACACGCAGCAAACGTAAACAAATAATTATTTACCGTAAAACTAAACTATGCTCGCGTCGTTCATGCAAGAGACTTACATTTACGATTGAAAAAAAAGGAAAAGAAAGAGAGGCATATATCCACGCGACGCGCGCTCGCGCGAAGCCTTGTAATTTACTATCAGCGCGCACGTAAACACAGACAGTGAGTCTCTCTCTCTCTTGCGCGAGTGATGTCACGTGAAGGCATAATACGCGTGCGTTGGCGATGTCTTTTTTTTAAATTCTTTTTCTTCTTCTTCTTCCATTTGCTATCGCTACACATATTATATGCAGAGCATTAGCCGATAATAAGTTAATTGCCGAGGAGAGCGCGAGAGAGCGAGCAACGGCTTGGCAGTAGGCTAATTATAGTGGAACTCGCAATATACGAGTAGGACGACTTGCTGCACGGTTTGCAATTGCGTTATATCTGTTGGCGTGGCTCTGTGGTGTATGTGTATGTGTGTCTATTGCGGAGATTTTCTTTGCGATTTGATTTATTTTCAAAATGCGAATCAATCATTATGGAAATTGTATAAGTGCAGTTGTACGTAATTGAAAATGGGATGGAGATTTTTCGAAGGATCTGTATCGGGACTTTCAATGGAAAAATTACTGCAGGACGAACGTACAATCCAGTTCACTGTACTTCAATATGCCATAGTTTTTTTTTTTTTTTTTTTTTTGCGACAGTTGCAATAACAGTATAACCTACTTTATTCAAATCTCGTCAACTGTTTCTAAGAAAATCATTCTCAATGCAGGAGCGTTTTCATTTTCTCATTTTTTTTTCACCAGGGATAATAAACCAACAGAGCAAATCGATGGTCTTAGCATGCAAAAAAAACAGCGTCGCAGTGTAAATACGAGTTTCGACAAATTGCATCGCACAGATTTAACGGCCTTTGTTCGCTGAGTCGACCACTTCCTTCAACCAAAAGGTAATCGACGCAAGATTACATGAAATTTTTCAGATGCTCATAATGCACGCGAAGAAAAATATTTTCATTGCAGCGACTATCGTATCATTCTAAAATTACCTTTTTCTCGAGGAAGGTAGTGGCCACTATAAACGGCCCAATTTCGCTCTCTAGGATTTTAGACACTTTTATATCGCGGCTGTAAAAAAAAATAGAACGAGACGCGCAATGAACCCAGACGTACAGTATGCGGGTTACGAGCGCCCAGTTGACTATACGTCTAATAAGCCTCAACTTATATTGTCCGATTCGAGCTGTCTCTCTTTCTCCGGGGCTTTTATTGTCGCGATAATGAAATCTCTGTTCCTTTTTCTTCGTTCACTCTCTCTCTCTCTCTCTATTTAACTTTTTTAAAAGCCTATTAACCGACTGAAGCGGAGTCTATTATGAAAAATATGGAAATAATGCTGCTGGTCATAAAGAAGAATAATAGTTACGTCTTCCAGCAGCGAGTTGAAGTTTAAATGATATATATTTTTGAAGATAACCCATCGAGTTGAGCTTCTTTCTTTTTATTTCTATTTGAAAAAAAGCGTTAAAGCTTGTACGAAATTTCACATTTCCAACTGTGATGTAACTCATTTGCAAAATAAATAAAAATAAAATAAAATAAATTGTCATTCTAACAAGTACATAATTGAATCTGACCTTTAAGCTATAATGTAATACTGATAAAACGTTGAGTGTGACGCGCCGCATCAATGTGGCTCTCAATTTCAAATCGCATCGAACGTCACGTACAATTGTAAATCAAACGAGGCGTATCGGTAGTATAGTATATATAGCATTAAAGCAAACGCGAAGCTATCGGCTAATAAAAAGCGCGGCGCAGCAGCGTTAGCCATTACTCACGTCGATTACAAAGAGGCCTTTCTAAAACAATGAACCCGCGCGCGCTCGAGATTATCTGCTCTCTCTATTTTTTATTCTCCCTCTCTCTCTTGACGACGACGACGATCAGTCTCGCTCGATCAATCGCTTCCACTTCTTTTTATCCCCACTATTATGTATGGCGAACGTCAAGTGCGTAATGTTAGCGCGCGAGCGCATAATAAATGAGCCGCGCCGCTGCTGCTGCTGCTGCAATCGCGAGCTACGGATCGGACAGTCTCCCCGGATTTGGAAGTAGACGGCGCGGGATATATCGACGCGACTTCGTTGTTATGTGAGGTGGGCGGCTGTTTCAAGCTGCGTATGTTGAAACTCATATATACTTCGCGTCTGATGAAAATGTTTTTGTTCGCTCTTTTTTTTTTAAATCAACTCTCGTCTACAGGCATGAGGATTAGTAGGTGCAAGCTAATTGAGCTGTGCTTGCCTTCGTAATCGAGCGATAAAGGATGAGAAAACTTTGATGGATTCGATTTCAAGAGTATCGAGTGGATATTTAAATTTTTACCACACATAACACACAACTCTACCGCGCGGATAATTTTATGCTCGTCGATCGCCGTATATGCTAAGCCCAAACCTTTGATTTCGTCAGTAGGTCGACTGCTCGATAAAATTATAGAATTTTCCTCTTAACCGCAATCACGCTCAATCTGTAGTTGTAAGAGATTTAATTTTTTTCAAAAGAATAACGTCTACGTACATCGCCCATTGAATACTTCCTCGTGTCCATCATAATTCCAAGGCTAATTGAAAAATGTTATAGCTTGCTCTCGGAGAGAGAAAGAGAGCGAGATAGCAATAACAGGCTGGTAGTAGTGTACAAAACATAACGCGCGATATTCGTTTAGAATCCTAACAGGCCCTCGGGGCGCATGGCAAATTCTAGGCAATTACTAAAGGATCAGCAGCAGCAGCAGCGTTCGTCGCGGAAGGTGCAATTTTGCCCCCCTTATGCTTGCTCCCGCGGATCGGGAGCATGACGTCGCGCGCGCTTGAGCTCTATACTACTCGACGTGTGTACCGTTATACGTATACGCGAGATGCACTTGTTGCTCCTGGAAAATGATAATTCGCGCCCTTGCACAGACGTCGACCTTGCCTCGGCACCGAGGAAGGCCTCTGAGGTATAGGTCTCCTAGGATATCGTTATATTGGCCGAGGCAACCTGTTATTACCATGCCCGCGCATAGCGAAAAATAGACGATAGAGAGATCGCGACTCTGTCTCTCTCTCTCTGATGCTTTGCGTTTAGGTGTTTTTGCGCGTGCGTGTGGCTTTTATTTTTCTTTGGAGATGAGCGAATTTGATCGGGAGGAGTACAGTAAACGTACCTACTAATTGATCGGTGTATAATCAAGCGATACATATTGATGGCGGATGGCTGACGTGTTGAAGAAGTCGGTCACATGAGGATATGGTAAACAATGTCGTAAAAATACATATAGGATAGACTGACATGACAGTAAGTATATACGAAATTATCGAAAGTTCGATGTGAGTTTTATAATTTTATTTAGTTCATCCCTATTATATTGACACATTTTCAGTTCAAATCTGTTACAAGTTAGTCAACAATGACGATCAATAGCGCATCGAAGAACCTTTCATTATAGAAACTGATCGCGGCAAAATGGCCAAAAAGCTCGGTAAAAAGAAAGGGGGTTACGAGCCCTGTATCGAATCATTTAATAACTGAGGAAACGTATAGAACGCAGTGATCATGGGTAACTCGCATGTTAACGGTTTATTGGCCTAATTTAAATAACACGTAGGTATGAAGAGTTGACTGAGGGCTTTAGTCTTCATTGAGAACGCGGCAAATCGTCAGTTGCTCGTAGCTTATCTCTCGCTCGCTATAGTGAATAACCGTAAACGTTCTCCTCTATCAAGTCTTCCTCTATCGCGCGCCCGTGCGAAAGCAGCGATTAAAGTACACCTGTACATTAGCTTGAGTAAAAGGCGTTGAAGGCGCGCGCGAGCTTGCGAGCTTGCTGAAATGATTTAGCCGTGTTGGTTGCTATGCCGCGCCGTCATCAAAGCTCGCACGCGCGAAACTGCGCAGAAGGCAGTTAGAACAAAACAGAAAGAAAGAGAGAGAGAGAGAAAAAAAGAAAAGCTGCCGGTCGTCAAGCGAACGATGACGACGACGACGACGACGACGACGAAGCGGAGAGAGCTTTTGTCTGGCGTCTGTGCGCGAGCAGGCGCGAGGCTGCACAATGAGCGAGGAGGCGGCTTTGTTGTCCTCGCGAGTCGTCGAGAGTGTATAGTGTGAGTGAGTCTCGTGCGCAGATTTTGCTCTCTCTCTGTCTCTCTCTCTCTCTCTTTCGCTTGCACGGCAACTGCGGCTGTCGCTAGGCTGACGAAATTTCGGCGCAGCAGCCGCCGCCGCGCGCGCTAATTGAGAGCCAGCCGACTGCGCTAACGACGCCGTCGACGTCGTCGTCGACGACGACGGAGGTAAAAGAGCTGGAGGTGGAGGCGGAGGTGGAGGAAAGGTGTACGAGAGTTCAAGGGAGAGGGTACTAATACTTTCTTTTCATGGGGGAACGCCGAGTTCAGCTTCTTCTTCTTCTTCTTCTTTTCCGTGCGCGAGCTTAATCTAGATTAGGATTCCATCGCAGACTCTGAGAGTCGCGCAGCAGCGCAGTCGAGGGCTTCTTCTCAAGTGATGGCCTGTACGTGCCGGTCTTTTTTTTATATTTTATAGATCGACCTAAGAGATATCAAGGATTTGTCAGGGCTGCAGCTGATACTAATTGGCGATTGCGCGAACGGTAAGGGCTTTCAGAAGTTAGAAGTTGAAAAGTCATATTATATTCATGGGAATTTTTTTTTTACATTATCTTCATTCTTTGAATTTTTCGAATGATACGATCTTCTTTCTTTCTAATTTATTAGTCAGGTAATTTTATCTCCTAAATCTATAATAAATATTATATTCTTTCTTCAAAAATTTTTTTTCCCAACTACAAAGTCAAGTACGGTATCATTCGTTAAAATAAAATTGTCTTCACACTGTAAAAAATTCTGAATGAAAGGAAGCGCCAAACTTGACTATATAATTACACCTGTCTCCGTCAATATCCAACCCTTCTTGATCATCACCACATATCCCAAGGCAAACATACTTCGGACATCTGACTCGATTGAGTTTGTTTTTCTTGTCATGATCGCAAATTTACCAAGAGTAACCTTTAACTCGACCAAACCAGCGTGAAATGCACCTCTTATTCACACACGCACGCGAAGAATTCGTATATAAAAATTGAATAAAGTCGCGCGTGCCAGTAGGCAGCAACAGCAGCAGAAGCTTTAATGAAAGGGTGCGTACGGTGCATCATGTCGTGACGCTGCTCGTCATGTGTTGCGGTGTCGAAGGTGGCGTTTTGCGCGGTGGTGGAAGTACAGAACGGGGGGTCCCCGTGTTGTAATGAGGGGGACACCAGATGCCGATAACCCACCCACCGGTGCACGCGCGCGTGCATCATCCTAAAAATGGGGGGACAGAGGAAAGGGGAGGAATTTTTTTTATCAGAAATTGGAAGAGTCGAATTGAATTTTTTTTGGTGGTTTTTAAATGACGAGTTTGTAAACGATTTTTCGGGACGATGGATTACTGTCGGTATTCAGCGATGGTAAGGTGATAGCTTTGTTGATTAGGGGGTTTGTGGAGATAACAAAATGTCGATGCATCTGGCGCCCGTCGTTTTATAAAAAAGAAAAATCCGTTCATCCACCAGGTACAGTTTGTAATAAAGTTCCCCAACGCGCAGTCAACAATTGCAAGCTCGAGCGAACGTACGTAAGTTTGAAATTGAATTTTCCGGCCAGGGCTGTAACTCTATAGATATAGTATTCATGCAGTGACCACCCATTATTGGAAGCGCGAGTCACAATAGCCACACATGATATTTTGATTAAACCGTACCGAATCGTAGCGTCCGGATGAAAGTGTTATGACAGATTAATCTCGCCCAATAATTCATACAACGCTGCACCACGCTGGCAAACGCACGACCCCTCTGCCTCTCTCGCTGCTCTCGAATAAGTGACAGAAGTGCAACCGCATGCAGCGCGAGGGTTGTACCACAAGAATTCAGAGAGAGAGAATGGAGTGCAACTGGCACGGAATCGAGGATCCTCGCGGGCGCGCGAGAGTCTGAAAAAGGGGTGCGGATTCTCGCAATTAGAGTTGCACTTTGACTGATCGCGCGAAATCGATCGCGAGAGAGTCAGCTGCGGACACATAATTAGGCCGATACTCGCGAGGGAGAGAGAGAGAGAGAGAGAGAGAGAGAGAGAGAGAGAGAGAGAGAATACGGCTGGTTGAGCAAACGTGTCACGCTCGAGATTAATTGATTTGGATTGGGCCAAAGCGTCCGATGCTTCACTGAGCCCTGATGCGATTACAGCGTGTATATATCCGCAGTCTGCCGTATGACGATTATTATTGTTTTGCCTATATTTTCGAAAAAGGGTTTATATATCCATTCGGCCTTATGGACTTTTCATATTTCACCGATGTATGTATGTATTTTTCCATGTCGCGATGAATTATTCTTGGTGTGGGGTGAATTTTCACGCTTTTGAGTGTGGGGATTTCATGAATTTATGCGGTGTGGATTATAGCTGTACGTACTGATGTGTCCATCAGGCTATTTTCCGTTTGGCGAATCGATCACCATTGACATTTTTAATGGATTAATTATTGAAATTGCCATCATCGATCGTCAATTTTAATTTAAAATTCTATTAGCCAGCTGACACTCGAACAATTACTTGAAATGACGATTTTTTTGCGTTTTTTACGAAAGAAAAAAAAATCATTTCAATCGACAACTGTATACTACTAGTATGTATGATTCATGATCCTCTTAGCTCGAGCTCTTAATTCAAAGCTTAATCTTCCACCAGAGTCTCATCTATCAAACGCGAAAAAAAAATCCCGATTTACGGAAAAAAAAACTCTGGAACTTCTGTCGTTTCGGAGCCAAATAAAGCAATAACACGCGTCCCCTCAACCCCTCGCTCGGCTTTTTTTCCCCGAAAAAAAAATATATATTCAGTGTAATTTCAATCTTTGCACTTTAAAAACGGATTAACCGTATGTAGCCCTATCTTTTTCCGATTTTCCGACGATTTCGAAGTTTCTCCCCGCATAACTCACGCGGCGTATTATCCGGAATCAATGGCTCGTGACAAATGGTACGCTTATCTGCGTCTGTCTCAACAGACATTAGCCGCGCGGCCGTAACCGGTGTTTGTTTTCCTCGTTTTTTTTTTTTTTTTCGAAAAAACGAAAGGGCGATAAAGACGCATCCCATACGCAGCTTGGGTAATAGATCAAGGATGAAAAAAAACAAGAGTAGCCGGGTGCAGATCATCGGTCACGCAAGAAAAAATAGCCGCGAAATCGCGGTGGATCTAAAGAGGCCTCATAAAAATATTTGCCACGGCTTGGCAGTGTTGTAATACCTGTGGGGGAGATCGACACCACCGATGCGACTCGTGTGTATAATGTATGGAGTTATGAGGACCTAATCTCGACCCACCTCTTTTTCGACTCGCGGCTAAGCGCGCGCACGCATTATATAGGCAGTTTGTTTTGCTCGAATTGGGAAAATTCCGGCAAGATTTAATGGCTATAATGAGGACACTCTTATCGATGAAATATTTCTTTTTTCACATATTTTAGCGAAAATTTTTTCTGTGTCATAAATGAGAGAATTAAAAGCTACCATTGTCAGATAAAACTTTTACAGAAGATTTATAGTTCATGGCTTGAAAAAATAATTTCGACCTGGTGTTTGAAAATTCGTTTTGTTTGTTTGGGATGATGTAACGACGCACGTAAACGTGACTGTTAACTGTGCACTAATTATTCGCTGAAATCATTATAGCTCAGCAGTGCGTATGGTAATCAAGCCAACGTCAACGCGCAATGAGTGATGGCATCGAAGATTACATTTCAATTATCCGCAGCAATATTGAAAACCAATCATAACTTCAGTAAACCGTATAGTTACAAAGCGGTATTGATAACCCTATTGAAAATAACGATTTTCAGTGTCAATTACCCATATATGTATAGCTATCGAACGCAAACAGCGTAATCAATACCTTTTCGAATAGCTGTATACAACAGACAGCGTGCAGGTGTCACTATACGTGTGTGTACACACTTGAGACACAACGAGTGCCATCGGTGGGGGGGGGGGGGGGGGGGCGATGACAC
>JAWWMK010000040.1:4056470-4067281 GCA_035047105.1 Galeopsomyia nigrocyanea | reverse complement strand
CGCCCCCCCCCCCCCCCCCCCCCCCCCCCCCCCCCCCCCCCCCCCCCCCCCCCCCCCGAGGACACGAGCGCGCACGCGGAAACACTTTGGGGACTTTGCAATTCGTCGCATAACACAAAGGCTCGCTGACGAATGAACGAAGGAAAAGACAAAAAAAAAAAACGAACGAACGAAGGAACGTGAGTTCCGTGCGCGACGCGGTTACATGATTATTAATTAATGTATCGTATCACCGAATTAGCCGGGCTCATTTGCTTCGTCGTGTCTCGAATGCCAATCTGTGAACGCGGAGGCGTGGCTTTTCCGAGTTTTAACGTGTATATACGCGGGACAATTTAATTATAAGGGCGATATACACGACTTGACCGAGGGGAACAAAAAAAAAAAGAAAAAAGATACGA
Organism: Galeopsomyia nigrocyanea; assembly: GCA_035047105.1. Classification (NCBI taxonomy): domain Eukaryota; kingdom Metazoa; phylum Arthropoda; class Insecta; order Hymenoptera; family Eulophidae; genus Galeopsomyia; species Galeopsomyia nigrocyanea. Next base: position 4,066,880 of record JAWWMK010000040.1, on the reverse strand, counting down.
AGCAGTGTTTTCTCGCTCGATGACACCAATTTTCGTTCCAGTCGCGCTCTTCCTGTGTCGTTCTGGGGCCCCTCCACTTATATATATTGTAAGGGCTCGTGATTTCTTCAGAGGAGTTAAATAACCTGTTACGAAGTTGGAATTGATGCAACAATGGAATGAAATACAATGATGCACCGACACGAAGAGGATATTTAATTTTCTCTTTCTTCGAGGTAATGCAAGGTGTGTAATCGATGTGTTTCTGCGTGTAGAAGATAATTTCGGTGTTGGGAATGAATGAATTTTAAATAATGTAGAATTAATCTCTGTATATAATTGGCAGAAGTATCCGATGAAAAAATAAAGAGAGAAAATGGTCGATATTTGAAAGACAATTTTATACAGCAATTACGTGGCACTTGATAATAATTAATAAGTCTATTATCGCTATTCGTATTCTTTTTGCTTGGGATCTTCTTATAAAAAATTTATCTGATAAGTGCAGAAGAGCTTTAAATAAATGAAACACCCTCATTTTACTTTGATTTTTTCTCTATCTCACTGTTAAATTAAAAAAATTAAACGCATGGGCAATTATAACTTCTCGATTTTTTTTAAAACATTAATCACGCCACAAGACACTTCGTCAGTATACTTTCGTCCAATAAAAGTTCATCCGCATAAAAACGTGATTTATTATTGAATTTTACCAGCCATTCTTCAAACTACAAAAATAATCAAAACAACAGCCAAAGCCGAAGCCAAAAGCTTCGCGCACGTGTCTATAAAACCAGCGAAAGCAATTTCCCTTCCTAAAAACCTCACCCGTCTCCATAAATATAAATCCACTTACCGTCGAGCCAGAATAAAAAAAAAAAAGAAAAGAAAAAAAGAGTCGAAGTGAAAAAAAAAAGAAGTAGTAGTAGGAAGAAGAGAGTCATTTCCCCGGGTTCGCGGGGGGGATGGCAATAAAAACAGCATCGTCGCCGATCGTATCTTATCCGGAGTGTCGTATAAACGTTCGATCGAGAGCGATTAAACGCTCGCTGCTGTTTGGAGACGCGCGGCAGCGACCGAATGGTTTATTCAGGTGCGGCTACGGTGGCCATAATTAAAAGTAAGCCATCCTTCCCTTGCGCCGCACTCTATCTATCTCCACCACCGCCACCATCCCTCGACGTGTCGTCGGCTATTACCTTCTCTTCTCGTACGAGATGCGCGCGCTACTATTCTCGTTCGATTTGATATATACCTTCTCTCCGCGGGCTTCTTTTTTTTTCTTTCGTTATTTATCTCCGAGGCTTCGCTGAATTATCGTACCTCGATCGTGAAAGAAAAAAAAAATTACACGTTAGTTTCTTCGATTGTTTTCTTCTTTCTTTCTGTAGACAGTGTACGAATACGATGATGCATTATAATTACGCGGTATTTACACTATATTTAAAAGTGCACGCTGCCAATAATTAAGGTAGGAGTTCGATCAGTAGCTCTAGGAAAATGTTCATCAATATAAACATGAAGTTAGCAGGAATCTCCGATAGCTTACATCAATATATGAGTTGGTTTATGCAAGCTTAGAAACTTTGGTGTAATTAAATGATGAGCTATAAAATCGATATTTCCGATATACAAGTTTGCAACAAGTGTTTAATACTTCAAGATTATAAAAACAGGTTTCAGCTACATATATGTAAAATTAACTCGTCGTATCACGCCAAATCACTCTGGAAAATAGTAAAGCTACTCTGTTGACTCTCTATAGAACAAAAAGCTATACAGTTACAATTCATACATAGCAGCGGTCGTATAATAAAATAATAAATCTTGTATATATGAAAACGTGCAGTCGGCGCACAGTGGCAATTAGCCTTTCGCGAGTTACAGTGCATTTCAAAGAAAAAACGTCGTACGTATATAGCGAGGCAAGCGCGATTAAAACCTCGAAGGGTGCAATCGGCAAAGTCCTCGGTGCGTGCTCCACATTCTGCTGCGTCGTCTTCATATATGCAGCTAATGACCAACTGCGACGCATATACGTTGACAATTCCCCTCTCCTTTCGCGTATGTACAGCGAACGCACGAGCGGTAATTTTCTGACATTAGCTTGGCAGAGAGAGAGAGAGAGAGAAAGAAAGATTCCTCATCATATTCATTTGGCCTCTTGCTCGAGTACGTCGCGCGGTGCGGCTACCTCTTTTTTTTTCTACATTTTTTTTTTCTCTTTCCATCTCTTCGCTCTTATTATTTTCTTGCGCCGAGCGCGCGGCGCAGCTCAGCTCCCGAGGGCTATTGACTGAACGGGATTCGCGGCAGCAGCCAGCGCGAGGAAGGAAGATAATGACGCGAGTTTCAGTAAGTGATGTCTTCTTCAATAATTTTCGAGCGAGAGATAGGCAGCTATGAAAATTAACGTTTACATGACTTAGAAAAGATTAATATTATTTATGGATTCTAGCGAAAATACGCGCGGTAGCGAGAAACTGTTAAAATACGCGTGCGTAAAATAAAAAAAAAAGTAATTCATTTTAACAGCCGACGGCAGTCTCGTGCGTATAATCATTAAAGCTTTGGCATACAACGTCGCATGCGCTCGCGGTAAAATCTCGCTACTACTCGGCATCTGCGAAACATTAAAAACCAATGCATCACCACGCACGTACCTTTTTTTTTAAGAGTCTCCAGAATAAACAATCCTTTCAATGCGAGCTCGGTTTTCGTTATATGGAGAAAGTTGCCTTCACTATACACACCCCCTTTTTTTTCGAGTGTACAAGCCAATACATAACCCCCCCACGTGCAAGCAATTTGCCGTCGTATTAGCTCTGCAGCAAGAAGCATAAAAGATATTTTCGCGCGACGGTAGCGGCGGCAGCATATATAAAACCGAAGAAGAATAAAAAATAAAAGTACGAACGAACGAAGAAGCAGTCGTGCGCGTTCTGGGCGGATCCGCGCGAGTGACACACGCACGAATGCATGCCACGCTTCGTTGTCACGTGTAGAGAGTGAGAGAGAGAACTGTGTGGTTCAGCACAAAAGCCCTATGGTCACGCTTCGATTGCCTCGGCGCGACCCTGCTCGCGAACGCGGACTCTCTTCTTTTTTTTTTATCGTGCACGTTTGAATTTTTCGCAATTTTTGCCGATTGGATTGCAGTAAGGTAATGATTTACTCAAACGATGATATATTTGCTAAAAAATATTTTAATTTCGATCAATATAACTTATTGATTTGTTCACGTCGATATAACTGTATAAAGACCTTCGCTGTTAACTTTATTACCGCGAGCGAAGCCCATAATACGCGTTTCAAGACGTGTTTAGTCTTCCTTTTCATGGAAATTTCAGAATTGATCAATCGTAAATTGACAGTACTTCTATTCTCCTCCTCGCGCCGCCAGTTCTTCTCTTTTTTTCCCTTCCCTCTTGACAGCCGATGCTCCCATCGTCAAGTCAGTCTCTCTCTCTCTCTCTCTCTCTCTCTCTCTCTCTCTCTCTCTCTTCCAAGCTAAAAAGAGAGATAGAAGTGGGTCTCATTTGTATGCGCCGCCCGTCGAGTTTTCTCGTTATTGAGATATTACGGATGCGTGAAACTGCTCTCGAAATCTTTCTCGAGCTTTTGTGCGAGCATGAGCAGCTCCTCCTAAAGTGAGAGTTTTTGGCCTCGACAGAGAAAGAGAGAGAGAGAGAGAGAGAGAGAGAGAGAGAGAGAGAGAGAACATTGCCGAGAGTGAAATTATAATGAACGGTGTATATACAACAGGAGAGTGCAACTTTACGGAGAAAGTGTAATGCACACACACATGTATACACGTGTATAACGCGTAACGTTACGAAAATTGTAAGGTGGAGCGAAGTTACGTATGACGATAAAAATTGCTTGACCTCTTTTTGCGTATAATACGCGCTCGTTTGTTTATTCGAAAAATCGAATAGACGCGTATCGAAATTAGAATTTATCAAGAGATACATTTTTTCCTTTTTTCTTGCTCTAATCACTATTTTAATGTATATCAATTAAATAAGCGGGGAAATACGCTATGAAAAATTTACATTTTCGAAATGCCCCATAGGGATGGCAAGAAAATAACAGTGATTTGTCTGTAACCTGAAAAAATTCACGTTAAAGCTTTCGTATACGACGGTAGTGAAGTAGTATCACGTATAAGCATTATATCGTTTAACCATTTATATTTACAGGTACACTCACCCGTGCGTAGTCTTACTCCTTAGCTTCTTGAAGTACATATTCTATATATTCACGTGAAATGAGTATAGAAGGCAATATTTTTTCGAAAATCCAGCTCAAAACTTTAGCGACAAGTAGAACGCGACGGTATTTTATATCTCGAAGTTTTATCGCAGCTTGCAAGCTATAATTACAAAATAACTTCAACTATCACTCGCGTCGAACGTTTTCAGCAAGCTCCTCTCTCTCTCTCTCTCTCTCTCTCTCTCTCTCTCACAAGCTATATATACGTACAGAAAAAGTAATATCTCATCTAAAAATCAAGCAACCTGAAATGAAAATTCCAACGTCCATTAGAAGCTGCTACCGCGCGCGGGGCAATTATTATAACCATTAAAAGTTGCGCGCTGCACGTCACAAAGTAAAATTGACATATCACGTAGTGTGTCGGTATGCAGTGATTAGCCTTGACAAAAGCCACAGTGGCGTATCGCAAATTATCATCTCTCGTGCCGGGCTGCCGCAGAAGCAGCGGCAAGAAGCAAGGAGTAGCTGCTACCTTACCAGTAGCTTCGGGGTGAGTTACGCCGCGCGCGACGTCGTAATGAGCGACCACGACGACGGTGCATGAGCTGCGGCGCGCGTGTCTCCGTGCAATTTTCCGGGAAGGCGCGCGCGCTCGCTCGCTGCAAGCTGCATGTGCACGTATATAGAAAGAGAGGATTCGAGTGCGTGCACATCATGCAACGCACGGCCTTAATTTCATGCGACGCGTTCAAGTTCATGGCTCAAGGTCGACACTTGGTGCTGGTAATTTTCAGTTCTTTGACTCTTAGAGGAATTTTTTTATTATTATTATTATTATTATTATTATTATTATTATATTTCTTTTCGCAACGTTCTTAATATGCTTCGCACGTAAAAGATATATTTGTAACGTCAAGTATACATAACTGGTAATACGTCTTTCACATCCAATAGATCTCTAATCGATACAACGCTAACAAATAAAACCACTCGTGCTCTGATCTCGCGCGGTGTGTTTGTCAAGCGAGCAACGACGACAAATCAAAAAGCTCAGCTGCCTTTAGTCAATATAACCTGATTTGCATATTTATCAGGCCGACAGATTCAATGCAGTAGCCACGTATTTTCTTGTCACGTTGTATATATAATACACTAGAGCACAGACAATGTCAGCGAGGAAAAGGAAAAAAGTAGAATTCAAGAGCAAACGAAACGAGAGCAAAGTCAAGAAAAGCCGATGGGTGTGTGCACCTTTAGCATTATAATGAGTGCGAGACAGATAAAACGGAGAGATAATAAACACGAGAGAGAGAAAGGGCTTATACCAGATTTACAAGTGGTACTATTGAGTCGATTCGCACTTGTGATTTTTTTTTTCTTCATTTGTTATCGAGTTTCGATAATGCACGTTAGATTTGATTTCACGAACCGATAACTCGAGTGCTCTCAACAATCAAGCACTACTATGCGCGTATAGAAATTGGAAAATCGCAGTAAGGAGAAAGTGACACTCAAATCGAACGCGAACACATGGTCGCGGAAAGCTTGTGTCCCGAGGATGTAGAAAGGAAAAAAAAATGAGAGGGGGCTCGTAAAAGAAGGGCCGTGACATTGCGATTATACTTGCCTGCACACCTGTACACGGCTGCTTTTATGCTTTCTCTCTAAAGCTTGGGTTGTTTGCTGCACTTCCGTGCGCGTTTAAAGCCCCCTTCGACTTGATTAGTTCCGTGCTCGAAGCTTTTTTTCTTTTTTTTTTTGCTTTTGCGTCTTCCTTTATGAGCTACCGGGTTTCATTCGAGCGAACTTCAAATATAAACTTCAAGATAAAAAAAAGTTGTGCTGCGCGAATCGATCGTATATTTATGCGAACGTAGGTAGATTGTTTTGACAATTGGAACGATAATATTTGTATAATTCGCGCGCGTACATCCCGTCAAGGTGCCATCGAATTCCTTGAGCTGAAATTTCACGCTGGTCATTTCAAGAAAGATTCGCTCGCTTGATTGCAAAACATTGTGAAATCTTTATCTTATCGCGCTTGGAGTTAGGTGGAAACGGGGGAGCGTGATAATGTTTGTTGACGTTTGCTGGACTTTTAAATCGACGATTACATTCAGCATTTCGCGAAGTGTTGTTGACAAAATAGCGTCGAGCTTGCAGAAAATATTTTTGCGAGAACGTTACGTCATCGAAAAAAGAAAAAAGTGGTCGAAGTTCGACGTACATATGTGTGGATTGAATTGTTCACGTACGTTTATAATTGAACGAAAAACTTTCATGCGACAATACCTGACGTAACAATATCATTTTTAAGGAGTGAATCACAGTATTGACGAACAGCAATAGAAAACTAATAAATCTGATAAATTGTTTCCGTACAAGTGGTTTCGCTTTTCAAGTGATCAAAGAACTCAATTTCCTTCAGCAATTTCAAAAATAACGAGAACAGCACCGATATCGCAATCAAAATACCAATTAAAATCAAATATTTGCGATACGCACCAATAAATTTATTTAAAAAATCCTGATACCGTTACAAATCTCGGTGATTCGTCTCGTTTCACTGATTTTAACGAACAATGCTATCAATAAAATCTTTGAACCGATATGCTACACTGATCTAACAAAGCATACTGTAATTCTCAATATATTGTCATCGTGAAAAGAAAAAAAAGGGAATATCGTAGCCTATAAGTATATATCTCGTGGCAGAAAAAGGTTCGAGAGCGCGCTCGGGCGTGCGCGCAACGTAACCCGAAGAAAAGTGTCACGTACACTCATACGAGGGGGGTATGGTGTATAATATGTATAAAAAACATAAAAGCGACGAGACAAGAAGAAGACGAAGAAGAAGAAGAAGCTGGCGCATGCCACAAGTGCGCCCAGCACGACTCCTATTGGATTACCAACCTGGCACTCGTCGTTCTCGTGTTACATCGCGCGACCGAGTAGTAGTAGTAGTAGTAGTAGTAGTAGTAGGTATAGTAGCGAAGCCTTCGTCGCGAGCGCAATCGACAACAGAAGAGAAAGAAAATTAACTTTTCCCGTGTATATACTCTACGCAACTTTTTCCTTTTCAGCAACTTGTATACTCGGTCGAGCGCGTTAATTGAGGCTAATCACCGAGCGATTGTTTCTTTTTTACTCTTCGTAATCCCGAGGATTTGCCAGCCCCCAGCTAACATCAATTTTTTTTTTACCGCAACAGCTTGAAGATGCTTAGAGTTCACCTTAATTGCGGCTATTAAAAAATTAAGCTTGGGGGGTTGAGAGTTTAGAGGCGAATCAATTAGCCACTAAAAGTACTCTATGACTTTTTATTGTTTGAGAAAGAGGGTTGTTTATTTCGAATTGAAATCACATAAATATAATAAAAATTTGAAATAATCATAAAATTAAAAATTTTCTAAATATGTCAATGGAAATTAATCCAGTTATGACTGCATCTGTAACATGTGTTTGCCAACACAGTGGAACTTATATCGCATAACAATCACAAACGAACGAGCTAATAACCATATCTATCTGATGATACAGCTGGCAAAAGCTCTCGCAAGTCGAATCAATGTAATAACACTGAACAGACGACATCTTTGCAGATGAAATACGCTCAAGCTTGCTTTTTGCGGCGTTAGACTCAATAAGTGCGCACTCACAACCAGTAGAGAAAGAGAGAGACACAGGCAATGAAGTCAATGCGAGAGACGAGAGTCAGCTCGATAAGTATTTAATGGCGCGTAATACAATAAGAGAGAGAGAGAGAGAGAGAGAAAGTCTACTCGTTTATTTATACGTGCATCGACAGCGAAAGAAGAGGACGAAAGAGAAAAAAAAGCTCTTAACAGCTGACTTTAACGTCTTGCGCTTCTCTGCCGCTTAGAGACGTCGCGCGACAATAAATCAGTCAATTTCTCGAGAGAGCTAGAGAGAAAGAGAAAGACAGAGAGACAGCTAGATCTGGATATAGGGGATTAAGGCCGCACGGAGAAGCCAACTTGATATAATAATTTTATAGATCGCGCCTCGCGGTACTTATACATATGTATATATATACGCTCTGTTTAAAACAAATTTATAATCGGCCACAATCTTTCCGTTCGAGTTTTATAATTGGATTTAAACGATGTCTCCTCAGTATAGTTTATATACGCGCGTGACGAATGCGTTAAGGAATTAATTGTGATACATGAAGTATACTCTCTATTTTTTTTTCTTGTATAACTCTATGAGGGACGCGTGCAGCGCGCTTTCAAGCTTGCGTGTCACAATCGTCGCGTATACACATGCGCCAGCGCGTGGACGGGGCCTTTTAAATTGAACCCTGCCGATATTTTTCTATCTGGCCTCGACACTTCAATTGGATTAATAAATTGTTACAATGAGTTTTAATAGGCTGCCATGATGTCGCGATTACAAGTGTAATATAGTGTTTATGTACTGTAAATTGTTGAAAAATGAAAGCTTCGAAGGATTAAAATACATGCTTGTGTGTATAACTTTTGACATCTCTACGTCGAATTGAACTTGCAGTTTCCTCGAAATTTACCGACATACGTAGCCCATTTACTGGCGACCGTCAGACCGAGTGCTAAAAGGGTTTCGGCGTCTCGCGCGAGCGCGCGCGCGCGCATACACGCACGCTATATAGTAATCGGGAGTTGGATACACATACATACATACGTATACGCAGCAAGTGAACGCTTCACGGTATAGAGAGTGTCGGCTAGTCTTTAACACCCCATAATTCATCGACCCTATATATACGTGCGAATATGTACTGTTCATAAACATTCCCTCGACGCGTGAATGATTTACGCTGCACTTGACCATGTATCGCGCAGCGAGCGCGCGAATGCAAAATCTATGTGTGAATTATTCAAGTGCAGTGTTGCGCAAGCTCTCTCCCTCTCCCCTAGCCCCTCTCCTTTTCGCTATATCATTTATATATTTTCAATGGAAAAATTCAATGTGTGCTATACTCGACGTCGTTTATATAAAATTAATTGCTCGCGGTTGTGTAATGAGAACGAAAAGGCAGCCATATTAGTTTTGCCAGGGAATCAAGAGCGAGCTGGTATCATTTTTTTTTCTTTTCGTATATTAGCGAGCAAACGAGCTTCAGTATCACTTTACTCCCTGTGTACGGGTATTACACGAGAGAATCGAGAAAGTTTCTGGATGAACGAACGCAATGCGATCAGGTTACTGTATCTGCAAAATTTCCGCGATTGCTTTTATTCCGTTGATTTAGAGAAAATGTTGGGACACATTGCAAGCTCGTTTCGATGAAAAAAAAAGTGAGTTTTCGTCAAAACAAAAAGGACTGCTCAAGACTGAAATTGAAGGAAAAATTGTGCGGTCTCTAAGCAAATATTAGTGTGGGCTCAAAGTGAAAACAAAGCGAGGTCAAGGGGTAAAGGCACAATGTGCACTCGAGATTTAAAAAAAAAACTGGCAGACCCCCTACGCAGCAACACAGCCTTATTTATTCGGCGGAAAAGTGCAGAGACGTGTAAAGGAGTGAGCGCTATCCCAAGGTTTCTCTCGGCTGCTAATTGCGAGTCAGGTAAAAAAAAAGCACACACATACGCGTATATTCGTCGTTATAAGGCATGTTTTTCTTTCAAAAATTAATTTTGCGAAAGCAGAGAGATGTGGCTGTGGCAGAATAACAACAACAAAAAAAAAGAAGAAGGAGAAGAAGCACACGCGCACGCGGAAACGCGCGCAATTACCCGGCGGCGATGGAAAACAAACGAAAAGGCGAGAGAGAGAGAGAGAGCTGCTGCTGCTGCTGCTGTGAAGACGAGAGAACGACAAGGAAGGAATAAAAAAAAAGAAGAGAGAGAAGAAAGAGAGGAAGACAGCAAAGGGAGGGAGAGAGAGAGAGATGCTGAGATTACCATATAATGGTGCCCCGAGGGCGCATAAGCTGCGCCACAACATAATTTCTTGGTTCTTTTTCAACGAATGCTGGAAACGGTACTCGCGAGAGAGCGAGCTGCTGCTGCTGCTGCAGCAACCAAGCCAAGCCGAGCTCACTTCTTTTACGCTCAACTCTCCTTCTTGTCCTTTTTTTCCTCTTCTTCTTCTTCCACTTCGATGTCTCCCTTCCTATACACAAGAAACCTGCCTTGCCTCTCTCTCTCTCTCTCTCTCTCTCTCTCTCTCTCTCTCTCTCTCTCTCTCTCTCTCTCTCTCTCTCTCTCT
>JAWWMK010000040.1:4035346-4053989 GCA_035047105.1 Galeopsomyia nigrocyanea | reverse complement strand
TGAAGCACGTCAATTTGTAGGGCAATTCTTGAGGAATAAGTACGTTTTTCAATTTTCAAAAAATATGCAATAAATAAAAAGTTATTAACATCCAAAGTTAATAAAAATCGTCAAATTTTAGAGCTTTAAAAATTCATAACTTTTGAAATTCGCATTATATGAAAAAATAACAAGAAACCTTTTCTTCTTAAAATAGGCCAAATTAACTAGAAAAAATTAATCCAGGTCAAAAAAAATGTTTTCCTAATTTGTTTAAACAATTGCGATTTAAATAAAACGTACCATTTTTTCGAAAAAGGGACATGCATATTTCGATTCAGCAGCTCAAAATACATCAGAACTACCCTTCTATTCCCTTGAACATATTATTGCACACGGAAATCCACAGCTCCCGGACTAAAACGACGCATTTTGAATTACAATTACGTTTCCCGCGCGAAAGCTCCAGTTGAGTAGACAAATCACTCTCTCGAGCGTGAGCTTAATTGGCATAGATATACACAGTGAAGAAGCGCTTGCTACCTAATGATTTTATTGGAGTACGGTCAATGTCTATCTCTCGATCGATCATGAACACATACCGTAAAAATATACACTTGATCAGTTCCGAAGAAAAAGACTATATTTATTCACAGCCCTGCGTTATATTGCACTTGGCGCTCCTGCAGAGCAGCGTACAGAGACGCAGAGAAGTGAAAAAAAAAGAAGAAATCCGTCCACGTGCAGCTATGAGGGCGAGAAATGCGCATATGTAAACAGAGGAACGGACCGAGGTGTGTATAATAAACAGAGAAAAATAGAATTACGAAGATGCTCTCTGCCATACGAGAGACGTATGTACATGCGAGCGTAATTGAAGAGCAATTTTCTTTCATTTTAGCCTCAGCCGGTTTTTCATGTGCGCCATATTGCGTCAACTGATTTATTTATAAGTCGAACTGCGAGAATGTAATAAATTGTTCGACTTCTTTTTCTTTACATATTGAAATTCATAAGCAAATTGATTTTTTTTTTCATGCGAAAATTTGGCGTCTTATCTTCAGCTCCCATAAGTACTACGCAGATGCCGGGATAAATTTATGTTCAGGAAATTTTACGATCCGATTGAAATGCATCATTTAGATACAAACTTCACTCGCGCAGCATTGTATTTACCCGCTCACGCGGAGTAAGAGTCTTCGCGCACAGCAACAACATTATGAAAATCACAATCGAAAAGTGGGAAAAAAAAGCAAGAAGCAAGAAGAAGAAGAGTCGTTGTCAAGGTGTACCAGTATTGCTGCCGTCGAACAATCTATATACAAAGCTCTGGTGTGTGTGTGTGTGTGTGTGTGTGTGTGTGTGTGTGTGTGTGTGTGTGTGTGTGTGTGTATCGTATCGAGTTATAAAGTATATATCCAACAACGAAGAGCGAGAGCGGAGTAGGGCGTGAGCCGCGCGCGCGACGAAGGCAATGAACTTCACCTCCTCTCTTGTGGCTCTCTCTCTCTCTCTCAGAAAGAGAGACAAGCGATGGCTTTTATGCGTGTATAATGGCCCGTGTTTATGCTCTCGTGCTCGTCAAGTAGGTGCGCATTATGCGCGCGCGTCCGTTCCGATTTATTAAAAGTATGAACTGAATAAAAGACGAAAGATAGACTTCGTTGTCTATGAGCGCCGATTTTTTGTTGTTGTCTTTCGCTGCGTGGTTTCGTTATGTATGATTACGATAACACACTGATGTAACACACTTGTTCTGCGTAGGAGGATTTTTATCTTTTTCCTTTTTTTTTTGGAGGGATTGACGAAATGAAATTTACATTGGATAACAAACAGGTATGTAGAAATCGAATCCGTCGATTTTCTTTTTTTCATAAATTTTCTCTGATACTTGCGTCAGCGAAACCATCATCTCGATCGTATTAATTAATTTCATTCTAATCACGTATAGCTGCTTACCGCGATATAAATTTAATAAGTGCGTCATAAAACTCGTTCATAATTAGCGTAGATTCTCTCGCTCTCGCCGAGTCGAGCGCTTATAACGATTAATAATCCACGGAATCGCACAATAACCGTCGTAAAAATCGTCGATAAACATCCCCGAACGTTGCATAAAAGTCGGCGTGCATGAAATAAAGCCTCGTAAAGAGTAAATGAAAACCGCTATTGGGTTGCGCGCGCGCGCCAGATAGAGAGAGTGACAAAATGATATCGGTCGTTCCGTGGCTGCAAAAATATAATCTCGAAAAACCAATGAATAATTGAAAAAAAAAATTCATTTTTCATTATTGTCATTACTCGCGAAGCAAAAAAAAAAAAAGGAAAAGAAAAGCTACATATACGAGCGCAACCGGTCGATATTACACTGTCTCTCTCTTCTCTCTTTCGCATAGCCACTTATTCTCATTTACGTTTACGTTTACATCACACTGCAGCAGCGCGGCGCGCGTGCAGGTGCGCGCCCTGGTTTTTCTCGCCTCTTCGCTCTTTCTGTCTCTCTCTCTCTCTCGCGTGTATTTTTCTTCTTTTTTTTCAGAGTGTGGTGCAGGCTGCATGGAAGAGGGAGGGAGAGGAAGGGGGAAACCTAACGAGTCCTGGGGCCTGTTATTATCCGCTCTCTCGGAAACTCTCGGGTGTCTATTGGCGCGCGCTGTACTCGTGCAGATTATCCTCGGGGAACTTATTGCGCTGAACTTGGACAATAACGACACGGACGATCGACGTGTACCGTATAGTCTCTCTCTTGTGTCTCTCTCGCTCGGCCACTGCCCTCTTTTTACTTCCAAGTGTTTCTCCATCTTTTTCTTTTTCTTTTTTTTTTGTTTTTACCTATCCCGCGAGAATCGAAATAGATGTATGTATAAGGGGACGTATAGATTTTAGTAACGGGACGACGTTTGCTTGAGTATATATCTCTCGTCATTACTATACGGAAATCGATTATCCCTTGCGCCTATATGTGTGTCTACGCACTCGCTCTGTGTAATTCTTTAAGATGGACATCAAGTATAGCGTTACCGTGAGCGGATATGCGCTATTTTGATTGAATACTAGTATCAACGATCGCGAAAGGTCGCTTTATAGCATGATTTTCAACGACGCGAGGAAAAAGTAAGGCGATCGATGTGTTTGGAGTATCGACAAATCGAAAGGTGAAAATCGTTCGGTATTGTAGGGCAAAAAATATACTGGGAAAAAAAAGAAAGCTTTATACATTTGCTAACGGTATATTATATATCCGATTGGATAAGTACCCAGCAGTTTTTTTTATTGTACTTTGAACGATGATGACTCTTTTTAGCGAAGACCGCGCGATGGGAAGTGATGCCGCAAATCAAAAGTGTTGTATTGTAACGGGGTTTCGCCTCTCGATGAGTCGCCTCTCTTGGAAGAACTACAAAGTAAAAAGAAAATAATACTCGAGAAAATCGCTCGATTTACTAGAAAGTCTTATATGTATTAGTTCAATATACAGGCAAGGAGCCTTGAAAACTTTGCTGGCTAATTTTGTAGCACTGGTTTTGCATCATGGCAATACCTAAAAGTAAACGGTATACCTCGCGCATAAAAGGTATTGCTGTGTTAGGGACATTTGCCTCTTTAAAAGGTATATATATCTATACTCGGCTTAACCGAACAACAAGCTGCAAAATCGTCAGGAATGCTCGCGTCGTGCTAGCTACTGCCTGCCTATGTACATTGAGAAATATTTCGTTTTTTTTTCTTTCTTCTTTTTCAAAAGCTCAATACCACTTCTCGCGCTTTACAAGTCCTCGAGCGAACAATTATTATTATCGCAGTTGTCGAGCCGAGAGAATGCAGAGCATGCCTATTTCCTTTCTCATTTTCTGCAGCAGCAGTAGCATGAGGACAAAACGGCATCAAAGTGTACATGGTATATGTAGCTCATTAATCGACTATTTATCACGCACAGATCAGATCTGCTCGACCGAGATAAAATAATTGCATATACGTATTTAAAGCCTCTTCAATTAGCGTTTTACCCCCGTTAAATGTTTGATTAATCAGCAGCGCTAAAAGTCGAAGAACTCTCGCGAGGGTGATTAATCAAAGTTTCGCTGCGGCGAGCAAACGCGCTATGCTAAATCAACATTACAAAATCAGCGCGTTGAGATAAAAAAAAATAAAATAAGTAAGGTAAAATCTCTCAATCTGCATTCATTAGTCGGCTTTGTAGCAATAAGCTCGCGCGCCTCGAAACTGCGCCGCCGCGTGAAAGCACAAAAGCATCCACGCCTTCGCGATATTCTTATGTCGTTTGCGGCGTTACGTAACGTTTATAATGTGTGCAGTGTGTGTGTGCGTGTGTGTGTGTGTGTGTGTGTGTGTGTAGCAGAGAGAAGCCGTGCCCCCGTTGTTCTGGTGACGAAAGTCTCAAGGTGCACGCGAGAGAGTCACTAAACCTATGTACTCGCGAGCGACCACGTGCGATCTGGTGACAGAATCTGCGAGCTGATATTGTCTAGGCATGAGGCGAAAGAGTACACAATGGAGACAATGTTTTGAATAAATTGTCGCTTTTTAGTTTTGCTTCGTGTTTTCTCTGTTTGGGAGTGATTGATAGACTTTGGAAATTATGTGCGAGATGTAAAGTCCTTCATTCCTCATTATATGTTACGACACAAGTCACCGTGTGACACAACATTTTTGGAATTGAAAAATTGTGATACATTCGAAATTGGACATCAAAGCTTTGACTAGAAAATAAAACTATTTGAAATAAACGTAGCTATCCATTATTAAATAGGAGAAAAAAAAAGGCACACGAACTAAAAGCAGTGATTTTTCAAACTGAAAAGACTACGAATTAAAAATCGCTCTCAAAGGTTGCATTTATCTGCTCTCTTCTGCTCAGCCCACGTGTATGTGTGTGTGTCTGTGTGTGCACCAATCTCGTACTACTGCTTTGCCGCCCATTACCCGCTCGCAACGAATAAAACAAAGTGCAGTATATCCCAAGCCCGCGCGAGAGCAGATTAGGCCCTGAGGCGCGAGAAATCAAGCAGCAGCAGCGCTACATAAGAAAATCTATGCAACGTGTGTGAGTGTGCAGCACCTTTCACGTTTTACGAACGATGGGTGTGACCTCGCGTACATATACGTATACGTGTATATCTATGCAACACGTGCAATATTGCAAGTTGCGTTGGTAAATGTGCCAGTGATGCGATGCTGATTATCGCGCGCTTTTCAACTGCTTGAAATGGCTTTTTTACGCTATTCTTACTGTGTGTGTGTGTGCGCTACTATTTCGCCGCGAGTTTAATGCGCGCGCGCTGATGAGCTATTTTTGACACTTGCTATATGCATATGTAGGCTGAATGTGCACTTTCCGCACAGTGCGATGGTAACAAAGCTACTAATTTCATCGTTACCGCGCTGCTGCTGCTGCTGCCGCTATTGCGTTTCTAATTGCAGTTTATTTTATTTTTACGTGTTAATTTGCTCTTTTATACGAGGAAGTGGCGCGGGGAAAGTTCATCACAAAAATTATTGTGATTATTGCGGAGATGAGATTTTTTTTGTTGGTTATCATTCCTGTATACGAGTAAAAGTTTAACTTTTCCTGTAAGTCGAACAATATTTGTTGAAAATGATTCTATTGAAAAAATTTATTCGTATTGCATTACTTTCACATAATCTTTATTAAATTGCCAATAAAAGAAATATATCGTGCTTAATACACATTTTATCCGAGAATTAAATATAAAAAACATATAAAGCGCAACAGCTGCAGTATAGTAATCCATATTTATATCGAGAATAAAGTTCACTTTCGAAAACTGCAAGGTATAAAAACAAATATGACCAGCCCAAAGAAGAAGTAAAAAAAAGTGTCCCAAAAAAAAAAAAAAAGAAGAAGACGAAGAAGAAGCAGAAAAGAAAATAACGGGCACGCACATGCGAGAGCCGTCGAATTTATCGGGACGACGCGCTGCCTCTCTTTTTCCAAACGAGAAAAAGATACGGGGCAAACAAAAAGCCAACAGCAAGCGAGCGAACGAGCGAGCCAGAGCCTGCAGCCAGCGTGGACTATACACTCTCTTCTCTTCGTCGATGTGCAGAGAAAGGGAGGGAGAGAGGGAGAGAGAGAAAAAAAAGGCGCGCAGCATCGGGCTTTTCTTTCCGTCACGATGGGCCACAGCCACTATACACGTCCAAGCTCTGCACGTGTGTATGTGTGTATGCGTGAAAACCGGTTTGGCGAGGTGTATATACGCACAAGAGAGTGAGAGAGAGAGGAGGGACAGACTCGCGAGCTGCACTCTACACTATAACGTTCTCCCTCCCCCGCTGTATATATATACACATACACACTCGACCACGGATCTGTGTCTTTTATTTTCGTTTTTTTTTTTGCTTTTGCTATCTTCCCTTTTCCCCTGCCAACCCTATCTTTTATTTTTCTTTTCTTTTTTTTTCTTTTGGAGCGAGATGTCATTTTCTCGACGATTTCTGTTTTCTTGGTTTTCCAAAGGGATTCACTGCAGCGATGCAATCGAAAAGGATTATTACATTTACATTTATTTTTTTTTCTAATTGGCTTTCTCAAAGACCTTTTTCTTTGATTTTGATTGGAAATGTGAATTTATATTATTTTTATTTGAACAATATAGATTTCTTTTTCATAACGTTTTCAGCATATGTAATCTATTTTTACTTTTGCCATCAAAAATACAGGTTGTAGTTCTACCTCAGTTAACAGAAACAAACTGTGATGGTGCGAAATAAAAAATTTATAAAAAAATATAGGATTATTCTCAATTTATTCAGCGGACAAAATTGAAAACAAAAAATTACAAATCAAAATGGTAACTCTTTCCCTCCATTCCCTCTCCCAATGTAGCTCTCTCTCTCTCTCTCGTCGACTCGCGCGCGCGCGTCGTCGTCGTCGTGGTCGTTTTTTTTTCTCGACCAGTCCCTCTCTCGAGAAAATATACGCAGTTGCACGTGCAGCGCTCCCCTCCTCACTCAACTCACTCTCTGTGAAAGAAGAAGAAGAAGAGTTGACCGGGGCGCGTGGTGTATAATACAGCTCCTCTCTTGCGCGCGAGAGAGTGAGGAACGATCTAAATATAGCGGGGTCCCTGCATTAACATGCGTGTAGGCGAAAAACGGACCTCTCTCCTAGCTTCTGATTCTTTTTTTTTTCTCTTCTCTTTCGTTTTCTTATATGTTCTCTTTCATACTACATCGAGCAGCTCTCGATTCAGGTAGTAATACAAGCTTTCCATACGATAAATCGCCGCGCTCTATGCGTCTCGAGAGTGATTATATTGCGCCTATGTGTGTATAATAGGCATCGGAGAAAGAGAGAGGGAAAAAAAGTTTTCTTCGATTTACATGATAATGGAAGGGATCTTGTAGGTGTGTGCGTTAGAGAGATAGACAGAGAAACGATCGTTTCTTTTCTATACACACATATATATAATCTCCTGCACGGTCAATGGTATAAACGTATTTTTGTAACGGAGGTAAAAACACTTGGCTTAATGTGTTGCTCGCACTTTGTAAGCATACAAAATCTATAATGTTACGTAACGGTATTATAGATGCGATCGTACGAAATCATGTAAAGGACTTTTCGTCTTTAGGTGTTTTTCTTTTCAATGATTTGACGTATTACTTTGTAACGAAACAAGCTAGAATCGATTACGAACAAGTATATGAAAACTAACGTGACGAGGCAAATGCATAAAATGAGGAAAACTGAGATTGCTTGAGCGGACGACACCGCATGCGAATCCTGTTTGCAAACATTAAATACATCTATTCTCATTACTTCTTGATATACGTGTTATAGGTGTAGTAGCGGTTCTCTCAGACCCGCGAATCACACGTAAATACACACACCTTCGTAATAAATAAATTGAAGGTATATGTACAACGCGTAAAAAGTAACTCACTTTTACAACGGTATGCACATCGCGGCTCAGGGAGAAAAAAAAAGTAAGCAATTCTATGTAAATACGCGTACGCGAGATTGTTGGCGCGCGCGCACACACACAATGCGTTAGATTTAATGTCATAGAAAATTGCGCTGTATATACGCGCGCGCGCGTGCGGAGAGAAATGAAGACGCAAGTAGCAAACGAGCCAAGCGCTGATGGCTCCCGTTAGGAGAGAGAAAGATAGAGAGAGAGAGAGAGAGAGAGAGAGAGAGAAAGATGGACGTGTCTTTGAGTTTGATTTGCCTCGCGCAGCTCGAGCGAGCCGCAGAATGAAACTGTTTACAGAGCAATCACCGTGAGTGATCTGATCGGTGCGCTATTGAATATAATCGAGGAGATGCACGCTTATATAGTCAGAGTCCGAAACAACTTGAGTGAGAGAGAGAGAGAGAGATGTACATTTATACAGAGCCACGTCAAAGGTGCTATGTTTGTGATTGGGAAAATTGATCTTGAGTTGTGTTTTGAGATTCGTTGCCGGAGGATACTGTCAATTACGTGTCGCTGGTTTACATGTAGATGCGTTGATTATACTTTTCATTTTTCACTTTTTTTAGATCATTGGTATGAATGTATTTTGTTTTGTAGGTACAGTTGCTGCATTTGAATAAACATACATCAAATTTAAACACTTCATTTACAGTTCGTCGTGACTTGATTTTCAATTTAATTTTTGAATAAAAAAAATAAAGTTTAAAAAGCTCCGGTTTACTACAGACCTACTTTATTGGCAAAAAATAAAAACTTTGACAAAACTAGAACAAGTTAATATAGTGCACATATAATTGGCATAGATTAATTCTTACGAAATTCAGAGTCTATATAAAGGGAGAAATCGAGCAAATATAGCAAATTTATCATACACAAAAAATTGCAGAATCAAATTGGATACGACGAATAAGTATCAGCCTCAGTACTATCAAAAATTTATGCAATGCTTCATCGGCATATGATCGAATATAAAAATGTACAAGTCTTGAATTGTTGTGAACAATTATTTCTCAATGTTTGTTGAAAAAAACCACAGACGACAATTTGTATCACTGCGACTTTATCCGTTTATAATTTCCGAACGCAAAATAGAATCCTGACAAAACTTGCTGTGCAGATTGTGTATAGCATATTAGAATACGATAGAACGTCGAATCAGTGTTCGCCGAATCGTGAGAGGGCAGCAATGTCAATGGTTTTCGAAAAGAACCACAAGCCAAAATTTTTATCAGTGCGACTTGATCAGTTCATAATTTCCAAAGGTAATTAAAAAATTCCAACATAACTTGCTCGGCCCTTTTTCTAGATAGCATTGGACTGCAGAAAGTCAAATCAGAAGCTTAATATTACTCTAAGTTGTAAAATGATTGTTGACAACAATTCAACGCTTGTGGATTTTCATATTCGATCATAAACTGGTTTAATATTATATAAAATCGTGATAGTTCTTATTCTGATACTCATACGCTGTATCCAATCTGATTCTGCTATTTTTGGTTTGCGATGAATTTGCTTATTGTGCTCGATTGGTCCCTTCAGCATAAGAATCTGAACTGTGTAATAAATAGTCTACGCCATGCATATATAATTGATGATTTCAAAACTAATATCCATCCTCAAAGTATAGATAAGAAAATTAATTAACCTTGTATGTTATCAATCAAAATCACGAAAAATGAAGAAGAAGAAGAAGAAATGACGCTTGGCGCACAGTCGTGTAAAGTGATTTGATAAATATCATCGCAACCTATCAGTATTTCCAATCTCGTGCTTGCGCGCGCTCGCGTATCTCTCGGTCCTGATCGACGAATTTTCCGTGGCATGACAAGCATATATAGCTCCACGAAAACCTCAGTATAAAGACGTGACGCAGCGACTTATCACTTTGGTTGAAGAGTCTTTAAATCCAAAACACGTGTTCGTCTTTAACGGTCGGCGTGGAAGGGAGAGGTACCCCATCACCTATAGCAGCACGAAAAAAAAGAAGAAGAAGAACGAAGAATAAGGAAAAAAATGGGTATTAAGAGGGAAAAGACGGAGCGAAGCGCACGGTAGCCTGAAATTTTACATCTCTTATGGAGAATAGAAATGAATATATAGCGCGCGTTGCACACCCACACACACATCGTGAAAGGCGCGACGAGTGAAAGAGCCCGAGCGCAAGGGCACAAATGGTAGCCCCCTTGAAAACTAATTATCAACGCATCAAATATAAGTTAGCCTGCGCGAGCTGCTACCGTATTCTCCGCTGCTCGTTCGCTTCCTTCGTCAGTCCTCTCATCTATATAACACACTCTCGCACCAAATCTTATTATTTCTTGTTTACTCACTTTTTCTTATTGCTCCGTCGCGCACGAGAGCGGGCGAAAACAGGCCCCCTCATCTCGCAGATGCTTTTTAATTGGACGGGCCTCTCGCTCGATGATTTGGTGCATTAACAAGTTACTCGCCCTTCGCTTCGGCTTGATTTTTTTTTGGCTTTATCCTTGATTCACCCGTAATCGCTGCGTAGTGCTTTCGTGGTAAGATTTGATGTGATTTTGCGTCGACATGCTGTAATGTTCGAATAAGAAAATTAATTTTTTTACCAGAAATTTTTTTTTAGTTTCACGAGATAAATGAGAACTTTGAATCCGTAAATACACGGCAATCAATATTTTCAACCCAGAATAGAAAATTAATTGTATCATGATAAATCCTAAAATAAAAATAAAAACTATACAAATTGCAAAGCCAGAGTCCAATTAAAAAAAGCCTAGTAGCAGCAGCAGCAGCAGGAGCAATCGTTCACTTCCTTACGACTTGTTTACGTTGGGCGATCGCGGGCCGATCAATTTTCCTCAGAGCGAGAAGGGCATAAAATAACAATGAGACAAGGACGGTAAACGGCAATCGAGTATGTACAAGCGCTCGCATATACCCCTTTCTTTTCCTCTCTCACTCTCGAAACGCGCGACGGCCATAAAAAAAAGGTCCCGCGAGCGCGCATAATTCAGCGCTCTGTAGGGTAATACACCGCGAGTATAGAAACGAGCAGCCCTTTTTTTCTGTGCAGCACCAACGCACACATACACTTGGATTTGGAGGCGAGCCAGCGAAACGCTCGTAAATCTGCACGCGCGCAAGCACCGAGAGAGTGCTACCATAGTCGTAAGCTCGATTCTTTCCTTTTCTCTCTCTCTCTCTCTCTCTCTCTCTCTCTCTCTCTCTCTCTCTCTTTCTTTCCTTTCGTAGCTCTTCATTTTGCGCGCGCGAAGTGTACGCGCCTAATGCCAAAGTTGCATGCACTGCTGCTGGGCTGTACTGTACACTTGGTTTCGTTCTATATCTGGCCTCGTCAAGAATGTCGGACTCTTGCGCGCGCGCGCGCGCGCGTTGGCAGTCAAAATAGGAGTGTGGATGCGTGAATTTTGACGAGCCCCCCTATACTTCGCGGCTATTTCAGCGAGAGCGAGCACTGTTACATTTCTAGAACTTCCTTGTGTTTCCTACGAAATCGAGATGCAAAAAAGACAGAAAAACAAAACGCGCGATTTCATTGGATCCAAGCCAATTTATATACGCATGACTGCGATGACGTTTTATCTATTTATCGTAATTACAGCAGCTGTGCTAATGAATGCAGCTGATGATATGGACGAGAATGAAGCGAATACGTAATTGTGCAATACAAATTATGTAACCGTACTATATGCGCACTTTTGTTGTTCTGTAGGGAGCTTGATGAATTTTTAAGGCAATCAATAAAAGTGTACGTTGCGCGAAAATCAAGAGAAATTATTAATTCTCGTGCAGTACGAACTAATGATAGTTGTGGTAATTACCTCGATATAAATCGGGTCGAAAGGGAAAAAATCAAAAGGCAGAAAAAAAATGTACAAGTTTTGAAAGACAGAAATACAATATCGTGCAATTACACGAACAGGGAGAGAGGAAGTCAGCTATTGAAAACGCGTTAATAAATAATTTTGATTGCAATCTATATGCGCGTGCTAGCGCCCTGAGTGATACGGTAATTTTGCAGTCGGAAATTAAAGAGAGAACAATCACGGAAGTATTATTACTTCCATGTGACCGAGATCAATCTTCAAGTTACTGTATATTTATTTATCGTGGCGTAATTTGCTTTATTAATCCAATGCATCTGACTTACCGATAGCAATTGATTTTACTTGAATTATTGATGGATTTAATTTCTAGAAACTGATATGACATCAAATTTTAAACAGGATGAATAAATTAAAAGCAATGCTTGCTAAACTCTCCTCTAAATAACTCCAACAATTTCCTCCCCGTGGATAAAGAACCATATGTGGGAGTATTCATCTCGCGTTTCTCGCGACACATTGCTGTACAGTCGGATGGGGAGAGGCTGAAAAAAAAATACAGCTTAATTGCTTGTGCCGGCAACCTGTTGTATCTACGCGATGTAATCCGCTCGCGCTTACGGAAATGGCAAATTAATGGCCAGCTCGGGGGTGAGAAAGGAAAGAAAAAAAAATATTAGCCGTGTATCGAATTGCGAATTCGCGAGTTTGCGAATTAATGAGGCCTGCGAGAGAAACGAAAGGCGATAGATAGCGAGAATGAGAACGAGAATGGCTCGCGGAGACCAATTTTATCTGGACTCTCTGTTTTATGTTATCAAAGGGGTGGGTGCACGCGAGTTAATGAACATACATACAGGCGCGAGAGACATATGGCTATTGCTCTGGTTTTTATAGCTTATGCGCACCCAAGATATTGTTTCCATGCGAGAACCGACCGACGCCTTATACATTTGAATTTTCATACTCGAGCAAAACAAGCGGCTGAGGCTCATTGCCGATGCAGCTCGAATAATATGCAAAGTGGCTTGGCGGATAAAATGTGACGTTTATTAGAAAATCAGGAGAGAGAGAGAGAGAGAGAGAGAGAGAGAGCGTCACTTGCACCATAGAAGGAGCGAGAAATATAAAACGAAAAAACGACGACGAAGGAAAAAGGTCGTATAGAATGGGGGGAGGCTGTTTTAAACACACAACACGTGTTCCGCGGCGCGCGCAAATTTTTTTTCTTCTCTTTCTCTCTCCTTGGCTTTTACGCAGTTGTTGCTGACCTGCGCGACTCTCTCTCTCTCTCTCTCTCTCTCCCCCCCCTTCTCTCAAGGTAGTAAAGGCACTAACCGCGAGTCGAGGTCGAACTTGCGACCTTCTCGTCTAACCAAAAGCCCATACACCGAGACGCGTTATATGTTAAGCGCGAGGGAAAAGAAAATTAGAAAGATTGACTTTTTTTGCTTGACCGTAGATGATTATTGATGCGTTAGAACCACAAACAGCACTTTTTAGTTATATCATATTTTAGAAAAATTGGAGGTACAAAACTTTTAAATGGTCATCTAAAAAAGCTCTATAAAAAATCGTTTGTGATAATTATTTTTGCAGATCATTTCTGCTTAATTATAAAACAATAAAACCAAAAATCATCAGCAGTTTATTAACTACATAAATAAAAAGCACCATAGCAAAGAGCATTGTACCCGCGTCTACAGGCACACAGCATCGAGCATCTCACTTCTGTCGTGCAATACAGTTTGCGTGGTGTGCATATGTGTGTATGTGCGCGACGGCTATAGCTATACAGCACAGCAAGCGCGTGCGTATATATATACGCAACGAGCAAAGAGACGCACAACAGCTATACGGCCGGCAAAACGTAAACGTCGGCTTGCATATAGGCTTGCGAGCGCGGTTACGCAAAACAAGCATTGCGTATATCGTATAGTATAGTAGTAGCACGTGCTGCGCACTTACACGCGAGCGCGCCACAGGAGTCCCTCACGTATTATATCGAGCTTCAGTTCTGACGAGATCTCGATCTCTCTCTCTCTCTCTCTCTCTCTCTCTCTCTCTCTCTCGAGCTGTAGCTTCTTTTTTTTTTCTTTTACAAGTTAATAAGCCTATAGTGCGATCGAGATCACTTTTTCTTTGTTGAGACCAGAAATGAGATCTGCGGCACAAGTAAGCCAGCAACCGTCTTATCGCGCTCTTGGATTTTAAATAAGGGCATAGTCAATGTGCCTCGTTGTGCTCGTACTCGCTGCGAGAGCTTTGGAATATCATACGTACGCTTGTTGCTTTCTCTTTTTTAATGAATTGGATATTACAGCTTACGGATGAAAAGATATGGAATAGTCGTGTGTTTGAAAAGTTTAGTTAATTATTTTACAAGTTTCGAAAGAAGTAAGTTTTTATAAAAATATTCACGATCTTTCCATCAAGACGCAAAACTTTTATTAACAATTTCTCGGAAAAAAAATTGATCCAACTTGAAATTACTCGCAGCATAAACTTGGAATAAATTGAAAGCTGTCACCCACACTTTTTAATCGACCAATTTTCTCAAGTAGACGAAAATTACGATACGAAACTGCACCGCCTTCCTGGACGTCGGTTATGGCGATCGAAACTTTCCTCTACAAGGCAGAGAAAGAAAAAAAAAAGAAAGAAAAGCGAACGTAGTCTTATCAGGCCGTATACGAGAGAGAGAGAAAGAGAGCTTGCAGCGAGACGTAGAGAAGCCAACGACCGGCTTCCAGAAAATCGAGTCGGTGGCAGCGCGGGTTAACCCCTTCAGCATCGTCAAATATAGAACGGCGTGCGCGTAGCAAAAACGATCTCTCTCTCGGGACGCCTTTTTTTTTAATTCTTTTGCTTTCCGAATGCCGTAAGATTTTTTTTTCTCTCTCTCTCTCTCTGACGCGTGAACGCGTTAGAGACGAATGGCTTGTTTGAAAGTGTCACGCACACGCGCGCTGCACACTGCGCCTTGTGTTTAGAGAGAATTATTCCCTCGAATCATAATATTTACAGCGAAGGGAGAGAAAGTTATGTGAAAATTTCTTACGGTAATGGTGTTTAGCCTATGGGGTTATACACATTCGCCATGATGTGTTGAATGTTTATTGCCACTGCTCTGGCGTAATTTTAACACTTTTTTACTGCCGTAGCTTTTTTGACGGAGAGATGCTCTGTTTATTTTCACAGTCGAACAGTCGAAACTCTTGAAATTTTTTTTTTCTGTCGCGGAGTATATTCCAACGGAATCGGTTATAACAGAGTACAAATTGATACCGAGAATCGAGGATTCCACGAGCAATGAGATTATCGAGAGCTTTTTTTTTCTCTTCTATTGTACGGACAATCGCAATTTTCGCGAATGAAACAGCGATAAATCAACATCAACGGAAAGGCCAAGAGTAATTAAAACCACGACACCGCCAATGATCGCCAATTAATTTTATCTCTTGGCCTTTGCGCCAAACGAAAAAGCTTTAGGTCTACCAACAAAGGCGAGAAGGCGCATTAAAATAACTTTCTTTCGCGCGCGCACAGAGTTGCGGCAGTCAATGACCAGCGACACGAATTAGCGAGAGCGCGCAAGAGAGAGAGAGAGAGAGAGAGAGAGAGAGAGTAGCCAACACGGAAGGGCCTGTATATGCGAACGAGAAAATTACACGTCGCGTGTCGTCGGCAAATTGTTCCCGAAAAGGGAGGAAAAAAAAACGATTAGCGTTTTGTCGTGTATAAGATCTAAACGGACGGCTCATCAGATTAGACGTCGATAAATTGATATAGAAGAGACCCACATGTGCGTTATGGGTCAGGCCCACGAGAGATCACAATCGTTGCCAGCTCGATTTAATGCCAATTATCGCGAGGGTGGTCTCTTCTGTAAA
The DNA here is from genome assembly GCA_035047105.1 of Galeopsomyia nigrocyanea. Lineage (NCBI taxonomy): Eukaryota > Metazoa > Arthropoda > Insecta > Hymenoptera > Eulophidae > Galeopsomyia > Galeopsomyia nigrocyanea. Next base: position 4,038,323 of record JAWWMK010000040.1, on the reverse strand, counting down.
TGTGGCTTCCGAAATCCTGGACGATATTGTGTATGCACCCGGTACGTGTGTGCAGCATTATTTACCAGGGAGGGGAATACGATAGACGCGCCACACACGTTTTGTATTACAACGAGAGATGGGAAGTAGATAAGACAACCGCAGGGATATCACTTTTTTTTTTGGTTCGTTATCTCGCCTTTCAATCGGCGTGTAATGCCTTTCTTTTTTTTTCAAATTTATCAGCCGTCCGCCATAAGAGTTCGCGTGGGGTGACTGAATTTAATTTTATTCGACAGTAATTATTTTACAGCCATTTGGCACTAAAGAGATTTGAATTATGGAGATGCTGATATTGATTTCCATTTCGCCATATGATTTTTTAAAGAGCCGCTTAACAAGCTGCACGATATAGCCTCCCATAAAATATTAAAATGCAAATTTCGCATATTATTCAATTGCGAAACGCTCGCCTCGCACTTGCATCGCCAATATAACTGTGAGAATTAATACGAGTGTAAGGATAGATCACATCGTGTAGAAAATAAACGAAGCTTGCGTATGAAACTACTTTGAATAATACTGTGAAATATTGTTACTCTACTTGGCTGCTGAACATACGCCGCGCGTGACATTGTGTGTATAGCTCCGCTCGTCCGAAATAGGCGCACACACGTGCGGAATCAGATAAAGAAGATCCAATTTTCAAATGCGTCCCCCCCTCGTGGTATACCTATATATACATGTATTTTTCCTCGATGCTCAGCGATGTGCTCGTATAAGAGGATTATTATATATATATCTACGAATGCTAGAAAGTTTGCAAGCGGGAAAAAGAGAAAATGCGTCGCGTGGGAAATGCGGTCCTTTGTGCAGTTGCGTGGGTAATGTGGTCGTACACACACACACATACACACACATATTGCAATCATCATCGATTGTTGCGCGCGCTAAACTTATGTATCGTGCCTTCTTCGTTTTCACTTTCGCCGCGTGTGTGTAGATTTTCACTCTTTAGCTGCATATATAGCAGGGCGTTCAACCGCGCGTGCGGTTATCTAAAGTGGAAAAGTGCAAGTGATTTGTCCGTTACAATTGAGTTATGCCAATTAGCTATATAACTGCCGGGTATTTTGCTTTTAATTGCCTTTGTATATTGGACTGCTACGCTCGCGCGAGCGCGATGTTCAATTGTTCAATCGTGTGCATGTGCATGTACATGCGTGCGATTATATGTGTGCCGCGTGTAATTAGTAATCGTTTAGCAATTAAGGCGATTAATCAAATGAGCGTTCGATGCGCATTCAAGCCTTGCAATTTGTTGAGTAAATAAGTTTTTAATTGAACTTCTTTAATAGCTATATCGCATTTCATTCTCACCGTTCAAGTCACAATTTAAAATAATGCTGTTAATTATCGTTCGATCGATACTCGATAGTGAAATGATCAATGCATTCGCTATATTATTGATCTAATACAATACAACAGATTGACAAATGAATGATAATCTAGTTTTTTTTTCCGATACAAGTTGAAATCGCGAGCAAAAGTAGCGAGACGAAAGCTCGTTTATAAAAATGTCTACACACTCCTCGCTCGTACGACTACAGCTGAAAGGGGTTAATTACAGTTAACGGGGCCCGTTTACTCGGGGTAATACAAACTTGGGTGCGCGTGGCCATATGACAGACGACACGCGAAATCGAGAGAGAGAGAGAGAGAGAGAGACAGCACAGCACGGCTATGATTAATTCACGATTGTCGCGCGTACATCTGCTGCTCACTAAATAATGCATTTTTCGGGAAAAACTGTCGCGCGCAAGTTTAACCCGAGCTCGCGGTGATGAATCATCCACCCGCTGAGTTATACATACAATTTTTCCGCAAAAACCCCAATCGTAATGATGGTGCGTGTATAATGTACACATAGTATGATCTTCCTATAGGACATCCCTCCACCTCTATAGCCGAGTGTAATTACAGCTGGGCTAATTAGCCATATATACGTATATACACATGCGAGTATCATCCGTCGTATATATACTGCGACGATTAATAGCGGATCGACGCGTGCTGCATCCATCGCGCGGGGACGCGCTGATAAATTCATGCCAGCTGACACGTGGAAAAAAGGGGTAAACGCCTATGTAGATGCCCCATTATCCGTGACGTTCGTATAAGCGTCGTGCTGCGCTATTTTTTTTTCTTGTTATTGTGTTATTTGCCTCCCTCTCGTGCATGCGCGGGATGCGCTCTCTATATACATCGCGTGAAGTCCAATAGCCAGAGCTATTTAATGATAGATCGCGCGACATAGTCGAAAATAGACTTCCTAACTTATATTACACGCCTGTCCGCTGATGCCGTATAATCAAAATGTTCTGCATGTGTAATTTACTGTAATTCTATTTCGATGCTCTTTTTGAATCTATCTACGTTTCAATAAATGAGATGGAATATTCATTACATTATGAATTACGTATTTTATTTGGAAAACAATCGTTAACATGCACACATATCAGGTAATAAAGCTCTGATTATCACTCTTTGAGTGACAATGAAGAAAAAAAACCGTGATTCTTGACCAAAACAAAACCCCAACGCAGCCTTACACAAAAGGGAGGCACAATTTCAAAGCTCGTTCACCTCGAAAAAAACAAGGCGAAAAAGCATCACAACAAGCGCGTTCAAACCCAAAAACGTGACTCTCTCTCTCTCTCTCCCTGGCAGCACCGTACATACACATATACAAGACATACAAAAGAAGACGAAAGAAGAAGAAGTATATAAGGCTGTGTATACTCGTGCGGAGGGGATCCACCGCAACAGGCAGCAGACAGAGAGACGCGGGGTCCCAAGATGCTTATATAGCAGAGCATTGAGCACCTCGACTTGTGTATACGTGAGCGCGGCACGAGTCCACTAGAGAGAGAGAGAGAGAGAGAGAGAGAGAGAGAGAGAGAGAGAGAGAGAGAGAGAGAGAGAGAGAGAGAGAGAG